>CM068841.1:642500-1842500 GCA_028554795.2 Sinohyriopsis cumingii
TAGATAGTGGGATTTCATAGGAATTTCAGCTGATTATAGATACATAGGTATTTATCCACGATCGTCACAGAAGTTGATATTGTAAGTAGTTACTAATTTTATCCATTTTAGTCTAAACCATTGTAACTTAATTTTCGGGGATATGTTTATTTTCCTTTAAATTCTGGGACAATTTCGTCATTTTAACGTTACTTTTAGTCACATCCATTTTGTCGTTGAGCATTTCCTTGATTATAGCTATTTATAGCATCATTACAATTATGCAAATTTTTGAACACCCCAGCAAGATTTCAGGTCTTGGTAATGCTTTATATATAAATCCCACGCTTGTACTAGTGTATGTATGTTTCTGTCTCTGTTGTGTTTGACCCTCTACCATCATTGTCCCTAGATAGTCCCACCATGTTCAATTCCCCTTGACGCTATACAGATCCACCATGTTCAATTTCCATATGTTAAATTCCCTTGAGGCTATATCCCCCAGGGGTTTCCGTAATGTTAAATTTCCCATTGTCCCTAGACAGTCCCACGATCTATTCCCCATGTTAAATTTCCCTTGTACGTAAAGTGACCCACGATTTATTCCCATGTTAAATTCCCCTTGTACGTAGATTGTCCCACGATTTATTCCCATGTTAATTCCCCTTGTACGTAGAGTGTCCCACGATTTATTCCCATGTTAATTCCCCTTGTACGTAAAGTGTCCCACGATTTTTCGCCATGTTAAATTTCCATTGTACGTAAAGTGTCCCAAGGGTGTTTTTAATGCTAATTCCCATTGTACGTAAAGTGTCCCCCTTCACTACTCATATATGATATGCTGTACACATCAGTTTTCTGATCTTATTGATAAGTAGTGCTGAGGGAAAAATATCCAATGATACATTTTAATCATACATATGTGATCTGTGATTTGGAATTAATCGATTCATCAAAGTCATCAAAAAGATCAAATCTAAGTCTTCTCTCTCCTTTAGTTTTGGAATAGACGTGGTAATTCAAATATCAGTCATGCTTGGAAAGCCTGTGAATGAGACGAATGTTTAGTTCGGTAACGTCTTCAGCCATTCTTATTAAATGGTTTACTTTCAATATCCTTCTTTCCTTCAATAAGTCCATGTTGGCCACATAATTCAGAAGATTCATTATTACTGGCTTTGGTACTCCTGTAGGTCCAGGGATTATATCGATCGCGAGCATGTCTCTCTGATCCATGTCTTTGTCTCTACTGATCTATGACTTTGTCTCTATTGATCCATGTCTTTGTCTCTAGCTTCTTTGACTAACGTAGCCACATTTGGTCTTTAAATTGTAATTTTGTTTTTGCCAGGTTAAATATGTTCACGTTTTTTTTCTGGAGTATTGTTCATTTAGATTCGCGTTTGGCAGTGTCACGTTTTCCCAATGTGCTGTGATTTTGCTTTCAAAATTTACATTCACATTCTCTGTCTCTGTATTTTATAACGTTTCTTTCAATTGTTCACATTTAACCGTTTAAGCCTTCCTTTCTTGCCATTTTTCCACTCTATATTTTATTTCCTGTTTCAGTTTTCTTTTCAACTCAGTTGTCGTTTTGATAAGCAGGTGAGACACCATTTCTGATGCAACCAGTCGTAATTCTTCTCTTATTACCAATACATTGATATCTTTCTTAGTAGCAACTCCTTTCACAGTCGATTTAATTTCTTGCAAATCTAGCTGGACTTTTTCAATAACACTCAGTTCCTCAGTTCCCACAATGAGAATTACGTAATGAACTTAAATGTAGAAATCATACGATCATACAGATTAGAGAATTGTTACTTACTCCATACTGAGAACTGAATTCAGATCCGCGACTTCTGTATGGCACACAGTGTGAGTACTGCACAAATAAATACAACTAACACGCTGGACTAAAGCAGATCGATGTAATCTTTGCGAGAATATAAACATCCAGGTTTAGCCTACATAATCGATTGCCGATCCAGTAATTAAATAGCATCTTGCACTATTTTGGAATCACTTAAACCCTGTACAGACGGTGTAGACATTTTTATAATTGAATGCTGCTATTTTTAATAAACTGTAATCTCAGTATCAGCGTGTAAAGAGAATTTTAAGAGCTTGGAGAGAATATGACGTTTTAGAGGGAGATACAGTGTTGTATTTACATTCATATGAGTCTGTACCTCTTCCCACGATAGGAGATATCCACATGTGGTCATCCTGTATCAGTATGTATTTCCTTACTTTACTTTCCACAGTGACAATATGCCATGCCGCCGATATCAACTACACGAATACCACGATACAAAAGCATTTCTCCAACGTCCGACATCATGAAACAATTCCAACGTACAAGGAATGGCAAGAACATTCATTTACGCGGAGTTTCGCAGATTTAGTCTTCATACTGAATTCCAGAATTTTCCTATAACTGACAATGTTTGTATTTTTGTTACATCACTCAGTTTTATACCATCTCTCTCTCTCTCTCTCTCTCTCTCTCTCTCTCACACACACACACACACACACACACACACACTAATCCCCTCACGTATTTTCATACCTGCATTCTCATTCTGCATTTCTCTTTAATTTACATTGTCTTCATTCATTACTCACTTCCCCCTCCCACTCTTGAGAAAATTGATACTTACCACAGACCAAAGGACTTTACTATGCATTATTTGCAGTCCATCTATGTGTAGCATGAACGGCCACTTTTCTTGTGGACAGTAAAATATGTAACCTTTAACATCGGAAAGATTAATTTCAGTGATTCATTTGTTTCCTTTGTATTTGAATTAACAAATTACGTTTGATGAAATACCACTCTCTTTTTCAGACAAAAGGGTCCAAAAGGGGTTCTAATATTATTGGGATATTGAGAAGAAACAAAACGGTTTGATACTTTCAAAGACAGAATTGCAGGGATTGGTGCACATTACGACACCATCGTAAATTCCACAGGTATCGCTTTTGTATAGACCATTATGAAAATGTCAGATGTGACAAACCTAAATGCAACACTATTTAAATTATCACATATTTAAATAAATGCTTTAGTGCGCTAACTCCTGTGAGATATCAATGTTTAGGCTTTGTTTCTGACAGACTGAACATTGCCCCATACCATAGTTCCAATTATCAATAGATTTGAATAGAACATGACATGTATTCTCCTAAAATGCCTACATATACTCTAATGGAAACTTATCCTAGCCCCACTATAGCCTCAAATGCTTAAATATACTCTACTGGGAATGTTTCATGAGTCCACGACAGCCTCAGATTCCTACATATATACTAGTAGAGCACTTTTCTAAAACAAATAAAACCGCAAATGACTACATATATTCTAGTGGAAACACACACACACACACACACACACACACACACACACACATATATATATATATATATATATATATATATATATATATATATATATATATATATATATATCTGTATAATAATAATGATAATGAGGACTTTGTAGAGTGTCTAATCTTTAGAAGCTCTAAGCGCTTTACAACATTAGACAACACCCATAACATAAATAAACATATATAATGATATTTACACAAAAAAAACTAACACCATGGAATTAGAAAATATAAAAGAACATGCTGAAAATATTTAAGAAGGGAAGGGAACATTATTAGGTCTGTAAGTTTGTTCTTGCAGTCGAAATAAGTGAGTTTCAGGAGCACTCTTGAAACGAATCACTGTGTCTTTGTTTCTAAATTCAGTGGGCAATTCATTCCACGTTGATGCGCCCTGGTATGCAAAAAGAACGTTTTCCATATAACTTCGTTTTCGTAGTGAGAATAATGAGTATATGATTGTCAGAAGAGGTGCGTAAGTATCTTACTGGTGTGTACACATGGGTGATGTCGGATAGGTATGTTGGACTGGAGTCCGTCAGTGAAACGTAGCACAGAGAACAAATTTTGTGTTTGATCCTGTATCGAATGGATAGCCAGTGTAGGGTACAGAACAGTGTTGAGGTATGCTCTGATCGTGGTACTTTAAGTATGATCTGAGCAGGTGTGTTTTGAACTTTTTGAAGTTTCTGAAGTAGATATTGAGATGAACCAGAAAGAATTGAGCTACAGTAGTCCAGTCTTGAAAGTACTAATGAACATAGTTATAGTGGCATCAGCTGAAAGATATTTGCGAGTGGAGCTGATGCGTCTCAGCTCAAGATATTCGGCCCTGCATATGTTCATGACATTTTGGTGCAACGTGAGAGTACTGACAAGAGTGACACCTAGGGTTCGTACTGACTGTGTGAATTTAATGTGGGCGTTACTGATATTTATTATTTGAGATAAAGGACGTGACTGAGAACGTCTTTGTATTTTGATCAGAATGTCCACGGTTTTATCATCATTCATCTGCAGTTTGTTACATGTCATCCATATTTTCACATCCGAAATGCACCTTTCTACACCTTGGATGGTAGCATCAACTTCAGTTGGATTTCTATATTTGGGTGTCGTCAGCGTACAATTGGTGAGAAACTGGATGATGATGTATGACATTTGAGAACGGCTGAGGGCATAGAATGAAGATACAGGTCCAAGAACAGACCCTTTGGAACACCACAACATAGATTAACTAGGTTGGAGTTTATTCCATTTGCAGACACAATTTTATATATATATATATATATATATATATATATATATATATATATATATATATATATATATATATATATATTTGTTGTTGTTGTTCTAGGCTTTAACGCCATTTTTCAGCACAAGATAGGCTATACATGGCGGCCAGTATTAATGGTGGAGGAAGAACCCTGGAAAACCCAGGGAAGAACCACCGACCAACGAGAAGCTACTGGCAGGCTTTCCCACGTACCCACGCTAGCCGAGCCTTGGACTCGAACCCACGCAGACAGAGGTGAGATGGCAGTGATCTGTAACGGTGATCGCTTTAGACCATTCGGGCACTCGGGGCCCATATATATTTATATATATATATATATATATATATATATATATATATATATATATATATATATATACACACACTGGAAACCTTTCCTAAGCTCACACCAGCCTCAAATGTCTACATATGTATGTTAATTGAACGCTTTCCTATGCACACTACAGCATCAAATGCCTATACGTAGGCTAAAAACAAACTTTTCTATACCATGTACAGCGTCAAATGATAACGCATAAGTTAGAATATGCTTTGCTGGACCTACGGCAACCTCTAATGCCTACATAGAAGATCATGGAAATCTTTCGTAGACCCATTATAATAATTTGCAGCATATTATGTTTTCTAGCAGATAAGTTGATAAATTTCTTTTGCAACGTTGATATTGTTCATTACGGGAACCATTCAGTTCCAGAGAATTTCAGTATTTACCTTTGAGATTCTTTATTTAATAAAGAAAAGTGGTAAATAGATTTGTTCCTTAATTAAGCACTATATTAAAGGATGCATTTCAACCACTGCTGAAACTTTATCCTGAAAGTATGTTAATGCTATTTACATCTCACCCTGAACTCATGTTAGTAAATTTATTTGTTTCTAAAATGCTTTTTTATGCTATGTTCATGACAAAAGTATGAAACTTTACAAAACTCTACGCATTATCAATAGTGATATGCCCATACAACAAATGAATATCATGGCCTATAGTTCATGTTTAAGGTTTATGTTATGGTTTTCATTTGGCTTAAGCTCGTACAGACTTGATACACATTAATTATAATGCGGATTCCTTTTCCAATTGGTAGAGAAAAACTTCTCGTGAATGCTAGGGTGAGTACTGCATTATATTGAGAATAGCGTATCACACAAAGATCACTTACCCTATAGCGTAGTGTTGGATTCTCAAGTTTACAAAAGTGACTTTACCAAATTTTGGACTGTTTACCAATCAATGTTAAAGTCTCCTGTTGCAGCGTTACCTAATAATTTGTCCACCTATTGTCTATCCTAAACCAAGAACTGTTAAATAATGAAAATATTTACATTTTGATACATTTCCCCATATAACAAGTAAAATGTTTTTTACGTATAATTTTTTTAAAAAAACTTTTCATTACATATTTTAAGCAGCTAGTGTATTTAATGACTTAATTTGGAGAAGCTAATGTTGATATTTTGTAGAAATTAAAATACTCATTGGTAGGAGGGCATGCTTGATTTGTCACTGATCATTAGCTACAGATAGCCAGGACCATTTGCTTGCAGGACATCAAACAATTACGAAAGCGTCTGTTGTTGATCTTGTTGTTTATATATGTTTGTATGTATTTGCATATTGTGGTTTGTTCATGATAATATATACATGTAGTGTTTTGATATGTACAGAGAACGTAAAAAGCATAGTTCAATAATAGTAAATATATATCATTGTCAATTTCATTGAGATATTTAATCCAAGCTATTCAACTGTCTAATCTGTGTATATGCAACGGAGTAAATATTTCGAGTACAGCCTAAATGTGTAATGGCTGTGTTGTGCACATATTGATAAGCGTATTTAAGTTGTTCATAAATATATAAAAAATGTTGAAATAATAATTCTAACTTCGTTCCCAAAGAGGCAACACATAATTATTATCAACTGTAACTAGAGTAAATTAACAATAGAATCAAATCTGCCTATAATGCTTTAAGTGTGCGTGTACCTGAATCCAAACGTCAGGCTACTACAGCAACTGCCATACAAAACTAAACTTATATTCGTGCAAGCAGAGGAGAAGCATTAACTAAGTACTTCAAAATTGCGGCCATGAAGAACGGCAATAAAGTAAAGGGATATCGTAGTTTCTTTTCTCAGTACAGTTGATATTCTAGCAAAACTTATACTTGTTATGTCACTCATACATATTTACATATTACTGTTATAAGGAACAAATTACATAGTGCTTCTGATTAGAATGTGAAAACACGATATATTCACCATCCACCGTTCTACTTTTTGAATACCCATCAGCCTGACTACCTCTTCATTCTAACCTGTCACGTTTCGATACCGATCTATTCATACATTCAAACAATGAATCCTTATCGAATTGTTTACAAGCATTGTTCTGATCATAGCTTGATGTTTGTTTCCACATGACTGATTGTTTAATTTAATTAGTTTCCAATGTAATATCATACATGTATTCCTATTTTCCTCCAGAGGATTATTGGGGAAGTTGACATATTGTTGAGGAATGACTTTCTCAATTCATAGTCATTATTTACAGCACATAACCATTGAGTTATGCTCATCAGATGAAACTACACTGGTTCTATGACTTGGACAGCATCATGTACTATAAAACTAGTGCGCGTTCTTAGATGTTTCCTACAGCTTAACAGTGGATAAGGTAAATATCTTGTCCCATTTGTAGTATGGTACCCTAATTGTTATTCTATGCGTATTTCATTATAGTGAACAACTAGGCACGTTTAGGTTGAATACCATTGCACCGCGACGGAAATGGAAACTTTCTCATTACTGGAATATGGGAAAAATATAAACCTGATCTTGTGCGTTGTTTGAGGCCTGGTTGGATCTCAAATGTTCTTTCTAATAAAATTCAGGTGCACGATGGAACCGTTGTCATTCGGTTCATGAAGAAATCAATAACTCGTAACTTCAGTTAGTTACTTCTTAGCGATATATCTTACTGCAAATAAACTCTCGATGTGGAAGTTTGGGAGTCATCCAACAAACTACCTTAGAAGAGAATGGAATACAAAGTAAACATTTCAACAAGAAAAAATAATGGAGACCTATAATGGATTGTATTACTTTTACTAGTCCATGCTAAATTGAACGTAAACGTTTAATCTCTTTAAAAGCACTTAAAGAAATAACCCTATTTGATTGGTCCTTATTGCCTAAGAGTTAACAATATAATCGCACGGATAATGAATCTAATGGTATATTAATTTATTTACCTCTATTTGGATTAACATTACACGAACTAGGTGATATCTTCGCAAGATTGTTCTAATTATAGCTTTGAAGAGACATGTATTTCTACATCTTGTGTGTATATGGCATCTTCCTTTTCAAAACGTATCAACTTTGATTGTTCTTCTACATACTTAATTTGTATATTTGGACCCTGGTCATAAGAACATGTATCAATAGGTTTGTTCTTTTTCTAGTACAATTTTTATCATAGATGAATTAAAACTATATGTGACTAATGATCTCGAACAACTAATTAATCTTGTCACATAAAAACTCAAATAAACAACAAAAAATAGCAACGCTACTATCAATCATTCGAACTACACATGCACATATGTTAATGCATAAACCATTGCAAGAAATGCAATGACAGTTATGCAACAGAAATTATATTGACAAGGCTTTTTTCTAGATAAACATGTATGCTTATATCGTATCAATATTGTCCTCTGTTAATGATAACTAACAAAATTCCAAAAAGAATTTCGTTCCTTCGAAGAAACATTCGACAAAGCATACAAACGAATGAGCAATGCACAAAAGTAAAAGATTAACTGAATATTGTTAAGGAAAGGGAAAGACAAAAAATGTGATGAAGATAAGTCTCTCGATCACATTCCAGATGCTTTATGCAAAAAATTATTTGAGTTTGCCTCTTTGAGTGAGCGTGTATGTGTGTGTCTTACCACGAGTCAGAATTTGTATTCTCTCCAGCTATCACTTTTACTTGTAATCTTGACTAAATAGTCAGTCCTGTACGATCCAAGTTTCATTCATCATTAGCAACATGCATAACCTCTACTTCACACCAGCAAACTATCATCTCAAATTACACTGTACAGAGCATATCAAGGATGAAATAAAATGCAAATTCCAACAAGCAAGCAAAATATATTTCTTAAATGCAAAGGTAATGAAAACATTTAAAACTTCGAAAACGGTTAGTGAAAGGACCTGAACATTAATAAGGAAAACCAGAAAATGTAATAGTTAAGACTAAAATACCATAGATAAGCAAATACAGTACCTTCTCCACCATTCAAAAGCAGAACCGTTGTGACATATTTTCGACTAGAAAAGATAGAAACAAAAATAAATCAAAGTTTTTTTTTTTCCGAACGTGAAATCCTCACCCAAGACAAAATTATGATCGCAACGCAATGATGTTGAATATTATCTGTAACAGAGAAATGAAAATTAATAGGACTAAACAGATATGCTGGAATTTCAATTGTTCGTATATAAATATGACATAAACATATTCTCTCATTTTTAAGTTGGAACAATATAAGACCATTAACAAATACGTGATCTCTAAAAATCATTTATCAGTATTCTATAGATGTGAAGCAAATAAGCAATGGCAGTTCCCTGTTTATAAAGCAAAGGCCCACGATTTTATTATTTGTAAACGTATTATTGTGACATTAAAATTAGGCAAAGAAAGAAAGACAAATCCTTGCACAAGCATGTTTGAGTACGTCAGAATAGGAACAAATACAGGTATTTAAATCGGGCTTCACGAACGCTCGACTACGTCCTATCGCAGCACAGTAAAAACTGTGTGATGAAGATAAGTCTCTCGATCATATTGCAAAAGCTTTATGCAACAAATTATTTGGCTTTGCCTCTTTGAGTGAGCGTGTGTGTATGTGTTTCTTACCACGAGTCAGAATTTGTATTCTCTTCAATTATCACTTTTACTTGTAAGCTTGACTAAATAGCCAGTACTGTTCAATCCACGTTTCTTTCATCATTTGCAATATGCATAACCTCGACTTCACACCAGCAAACTATTATGTTTGATCGATTCGAACTATACCGATCTGTTGCAAAAGGATGGTGAAGAAAGTGGGCCTGGTCTCGTTGTTTAAGAAATGTTATAAATATTATATTTGATTGATTTTTATATTTATCCTTTAATTTTTCCATTGGATTCAACACTGATGTTTGAAAGCTGGAAACTCGGCCCCCTGAATCTAAACACAAAACGGATATATGCATAATCGAAACAGTTGTCCTCATAGGGAAGACAGCAGCGATCTTGGTACAATATTTCTCTCTGTAATTAGCCGTAGAATATATGATAATGTTGAACATGCGTACATAATAGGTAGGTCATGACCTGGTTTGCCAATGGCCACGGAACGAAATTTAAGCTTGCCGTAATAAAATATTTTTAAACGCACAAAGCAACAAATTTATACATGGTTAGTAGCTGACACTTTTGTATAGATCTGCAGTTTCAAACCATCTATCGTATTACTGAATATTAAAAGACGTACTTTAAACATATTCCAAACATATATAGCAACATCATCTGTACTATGAAGCAAGCAATGGCCTGTCTACCTTAATTGTTTCCAGCCATGCTGTTAAATATAGACATGCGTTCAAGAATACTGTGTTTAACGTGATCTAAATGACTAATATTGGAATATCACTATAATCCAGGAATGTTTACCCCAATTGTACACGTAATCGTAAAAAAGCTGCTTATTGTATCCTATTGAAATTGTCCTTTTATAACATCATAATTGTACTTTCATCATTAGATTCTGAATCAAAGCAATAAAGTATATGCAATCCGCATATAAAATCCAATGGCACAAAACAGAGTTTTCATTACTCTATAGAAAGAGATATGGTTATGCAAATGGGAAGCATCTTTGGATAGAAGAACAAATTACAGAAGTTCAGTAATTGGTGCACGCTTGGCTTATACCATGTATATCTATTGTAGAAGGAATCACAACTGATAAACGATGCCATTATTAAAATCACGATATCAATATAAATGGATTGTTCTAGGAAAGAAAATTTGTGCATGAAATCTTAAATACAAACTTTAAGCAGATCTGCGTACAAGGATGAACCGAACATAACTATTGCAAATGGAACATATAGAAATATAACTAGTGAAGAGGGAAACAAAACGTTCAAAAGATGAAATAAATCGTGAAGACGCTAAAGACTCTTGCAAATGTCTAACTTTTCTTAGATATGTGAAGTTTCACTGTATCTCCGTTTATTGTCAGATTTCCTCCAATTGATAACTTGAAGTGGTTACATAATTAACTGAAAGACAATTATATGAGATGCGTTACCGGTGAGTTTTTGGTTACATTTGAATTACGTCTATCTAAATTGAGTACAGTCTGATGACATCCTTGCTTGCTGTGTTCTTTGGAAAACAATCTCTCTGACTGAGGCAATTTTTAAACGAAAACATTATTGACAGTACTCCTGACAAAAGTTGTATCGGTTGTTTTGCTCTTAATGTTTGCGCCTCTTGAAAAGAGGTGTTAAAGTTTATGCCATTACTGAAGTAACTACATTTTATGCACTAACGTCTCAGAGAAACTAAATTAGGCTTAAAGAACGACCATGTAACAAATGAAGGATCATCCTGTATAAAATATGCTACCATCAACGAGCATGTACAAAAAGGAATGGCTGCGCAATATGACACACTTGAAAGGACGATTATTTTAAATTTTATGATTTTTAAAGCATGAGAGAACTAAAAGATATGAAATTAACAGTTGGATATCAGAATATCACAGAAAGACTGCTAGCAATGAAGTGATACATCAAAAAAGGATTTATTAAAACAAGACATATCTTGTGCGCATGACGCGTTTACAAGAGATATTAATCATTGGATAATGCTATAAGGTATTGCTAACTACAGAAAAAAGAACAGGTGGGATAACAAATATTCCATCTTCCTTACCACGCATAAGACAATGTTTATACAGAGCGATCAAAGCTTTATAGATTAATGTATTTATAGCGATAACATTTAAAGAACGACTTTTATAACGAACAAATACAAAACGATCGATTGATTGTAAATACGGTTAGTGACTTTAAAATGGTTTTATTAAAACTGTGAGTTATGATACCCCGCTAGTACTGATTGATTGTTAATTTTGCAATAGAAGAATATTTTAATAGAAACAAAATATAGACAGATAACAAGATTTTATTAAATGTAACTGAAAATATAAATAGATCTATCAGGACGGTCTTCATTTTACGTGTGAATGATCTGAACAACACAATCAAACTGAAAAATATTATCAGACATTAGCAATTCCTACCAATGAACGAATTAAAAGTCTGGTGGGGAACTATAGTATTAGAACTTGTTGGCGAACGAAATAAGATTTGTAAAGGCTGTATTATATTGGACACAACGAGATACTTAAAAATTAACATTATACTCCACCCAACCATACCCAACGTGACAATATTTAAAAAAAACACCCTATTCCTTATGATAATGTTTCCTAAACAGTATGGTTCCTGGTTCAGGTACCCATCACCAGATTTTATAATTCCAACGACCTAGCATCATGAAACAAAAAAAAAAAATAATAAAACCACTTCTAGTGTTCATCTGGTACATACACGATGCATCATCCAATTGTTGCCTATTTACTTACGCAGAAGCACGTAGCTTATTAGTCTGGATACTGATTAAGTTTAAACCAATTCAGCACAAATACAAAACCTCCAGTTAGCCGTCCTTTATATTTTCAATTAAATCAAACGTACCAGCACGTCCAGGGATAAAACGGTAACAACAAGTCCAGATGATCAATAAATCAAGAATACTGCACAAGAAAGTACTACCACGATCAAGATACGGAAAGCAGGAAGTTAGAAAGAGAATATTAATATAGCCAATCATTTTTTTTATAATGACGAATCGAACATAAGCATGAATAATAGAGGTTAATAACTTCTAATTTAAAATTATATTCTTGAAATAGTCGAATTATATATCGTTACGTTCTCTATTATTAATCAAAATGGCTAAGATATATATATATATATATATATATATATATATATATATATATATATATATATATATATATATATATATATATATATATATATATATATATATTAGGCCTAACTAACCTAACTCTAACCATTTACAAAATTTCATAGCAAGGCATAAAACGATTTTAGGTAGACAGCCGAATGTTGAACCTCAAAATATTCGTAATTATGTCTAATATAATATAGATGCGTATGATTATGGTATCACGTTAGAGCATTTATCACATCGTGATAAGTAACATCGGATCACAAACTATTACATTTTGGAATAAAGATTTAAGGCTGGCATTGTATAGTATGTGCAAATCTGAACTGCCACAACATCAGACTTTCTCGTCAAATTTTCGTTAAATTTTACGTATGCATAAATAATTCATTTTACAATCTATATAGGTTTGTTTCCATGGTAATGACTTTGAATATTATAAATATTGGTTTGCAAATAAGAGGCGGGCGATCTCTGTTCTGCTGATGTATTATTTTCACTTCCAGCTAGGTATTAATGGTAACATTATTAAGCAATAGGGGATCAATTTTCGCATCCAATTTTCACAAACTTTTCACAGTAAACTTATATGGAGTTTTCTAGAAACGAAAGAATTAGAATTTTACCCTAATAATTAGATGGATCAGTCTCTATTTTTGCGAGTTATAAAGGGTTTCAGACGGAATAATCTCGAATGCCTAATGCCACTGAAGGAGATCCTTTTGTATTGCGTCAAGCTTGTGTTCTGTGGATCTCGGATTGCATACCGGGATACGTGTCCATATGAAAGGCACTTAGTTACAATTTCCTCGGCGTGATATAAACAATACTGCTTCAAAACGCAATGAAAAAGACAACCTACTGGCCCGCAAGCCCCATCCCATCTCCCGATCTCCACCCCATCGTCCAATTAACAGAAATATATGGACATAAAGTGTCTAAATAGGTACAAAAAAGCGGCGAAAGTGCTCAACTAATATGCTTTTTATTTTGACAGTTTCAATTATTTGCTCATAAGGCTTGCTGGAATATAAGACACGTTTCATGTTGATTTTCCATGTCGTCCGATCTTTGTGATACCTGCACAATCTATGGAGGCATACAGAATTACTTACATCTGTCCGTCCGTCCCTACGAGATATGTACTCAATCACTTTTCAACGATATCAGTAACTAATATCGCGAAGACACTGGGTAGAAGTGGGTTTGACTGTACCACTTAATAATTAATTTTGTCAATGTCTCTGTAGATGGTGTAAATTCACACAGCGCGAAAATGTATACATGTATAGAACGACTTTCATAGATTAAACAATTGCATTATATATTTATATGTGTGTGTATGTGTGTGTTTGTGTGTGCGATTTTGATTTTTAGTGTAAGTTTAATTGTTTTCAGTCATAACACTACGATGTCTGTAATGTGGCAGTTTACAGTGATGTCTAGCACATGGGCATCATGCCTCACACCAGACCGACCAGTCCTAAGACTAACCTCTTAATGCTGAGTGCCAAGCGAGGCGAGTGCAAATACCATTTGCATAAGTCTTTGGTAACTCTCCTTAAGAATTTATACAAAAAATATATGCACATGTTTCATATAAATAAAACACACAAATTATTTGTGAAACTAAATATAAAAAATATAATGAAGATATTTACAGTAGTTGTTTTAAACTTGATGTAAATTTTTGAATTTTTCTACAAATAGTATTGGCCGATGCATAAAATTGTGCCAAGGTTTTGGAACGTTGCTCACACAGTTTTCAAGGAATGCATATTAAGTATCACTTTTAAATTTTGTAATGGAATTTATAAAATTGTATTATCTGAGAATTAAAACATGGGACAAATGTAATCATAAAGAACAGATAAAGTTTAAATTAGATGGTTTTTATTTTAAATACTCATATAAGCAGAGACAATTATGATATATTCAGTAGACATCTAATATAGAATACAGACATATGAATTGTCAAACCCTGTTTATCCACCTCATACTAACATACATACATACATACATACGTACGTACGTACGTACGTGCGCGTGTGCGTGCATGCATGCATGCATCCATCCATCCATCTATACATCCATACATAATTACATATATACATACATACATGCATGCATGCATACGTACGTACGTACGTACACGTACGTACGTGCGTGCATGCATGCATGCATCCATCCATCCATCCATACAGCAGCTATCTAATAATGAATACAGATATATGAGTTGTCAAACCATGTTTATCCACCTCATACATACATACATACATACATACATGCATGCATGCATGCATGCGTACGTACGTACGTGCGTGCGTCCATCCATCCATCCATCCATACACACACACACATACATACATACATACATACATACATACATACATACATACATACATACATACAGTATATAAAGAACATATTATTGCAATATTTATAAACACACATTTGTTGACCCATGCAGTGAAATATCTTTAAATAGAAGGTTTTATGCAAAAATATGAAAATACAGAGAATTCTAAAGATAACGTATTCATTACAATTTTTTCGTGTATAAATATCGAACAATTTTTTTTAAAGACTAAAGTACAAATAGTTAAGCTTTTTTAAATAATGTCCAGGAAACGTTATATTTTTTTTGTAAGCGTGAATTCTATTCGATAGTATTAAAACCAAAATAAGTGTTAATTGGTCTTTAGTTATGTTCGTATGCAGGTTAATTGTTGTTTAGTTGTTTTCGTATGCAGGTTAATTGTTCTTTATTTGTTTTCGTATGCAGGTTGA
Source organism: Sinohyriopsis cumingii (assembly GCA_028554795.2). NCBI lineage: Eukaryota > Metazoa > Mollusca > Bivalvia > Unionida > Unionidae > Sinohyriopsis > Sinohyriopsis cumingii. The sequence goes on from CM068841.1 coordinate 658,076, forward strand.
GGCGAAAATGACATGACACATACGAGCAGAAAACTTAAAAGTAGTAATATCAAAATTAACATTGCAGACAAAAATGAGCACAATACTTATTTATTAAACTTACAAAAGAACCATGAAAATACATATTATATATTTCCACCTGATATAGAAATCCTGATCTGACGGTTCAAGCGAACACTCTCTTTAAACCTGCACAAAAGCTAGCTTAGTCATCAATACGATGAGAAAACAGAGATACCCTTTGATGGCGTCAGAACCGGCGGTTTCTGAAAGAAAGGATATGTAGACTCATCATTTACTAGTTTTTCTGGGTATTTTTTTTTTCTCATTTTCCTTGCAGCCTTACAGCTGCCAGTTAACGAGAACCATTGGTTCAACTTTTTCTTCCTGAATATTTTAGAACTCGATTTTAAAATAAAACTAGGAAATATCGACTCCACCTTTGTCTCGAATTCACAACCAATCCACAGCCACAAACAGTCATCTTAGCTGATATATTTGCCAGTTTCCCTAATTTACTCGAATACATCAAGGCCCACATTTTAAGAAATGTTGAAGCATCAAATAAAATAATCCTTCTTTGCAATACTAATGACACTATTTTTAGAAAATCACATATCTCTTCTATATCCAACCAGTTATTCCTTACTTAAATTTGAATAGTCACTTTGTCATTCATCAGTTTTTATGGCATATATAATGTAGAGATAACGATGTTAAAGTAAAATATGTGAAAACCTAAGACCAGAAGATTAATTTAATTCATTGAATTTCCATATGCTTCGCAATACACATGTCAAGACGGAGGAAGGATATTTGAATGACTTGCCACCGATATGGTTTGCTTCAAAATTTAACCTAGTGAATCTCTAGATCCGGAAAAGGACACAGAAGTCTAATTTTGGCTGAAATTCACTACAACATTACTGGGAATCCTTACCCTTCCCAACTTAATATAAATTAAGATAGCCATATAACTTTTTATATTGATAAATATCAACGGATCAGCATAGCTTATTCAAAGGTTGAAACAGTCTATATAATCTGAATACTGTGTCAAAGAACGTCATTTTCGACCCCGTGTGATTGCATCGATCTGTGTTTGTTTCAGGTAAAATGACTGTTATATATCTATGTTACTTCGCATTGGAACGTTTATGCTTGATCGCTACAGTCAAACTGAGATATGAATTATTTTGCCAATCAGCAGCAGGGGGGGGGGGAATCCTACAAAGGTCTAGAGACCACCAAATGATAAAATAAGCCTTAAAAAAAAGCTAATCCTACAACAGCAACGAGACAAAAAAACGCGACCCCCCCCCCTCAACTTGTTGTCGCCCCCGGGGCTGCTCTCTTCGAGTTTCTCACGTTAACCATACAATGTATCAAGTCCAATACGGTATCGTGTCCGCGGGTCGTGTAAATTTATTGTTACAAATCCATGTGGGGAAATTAAATCATTGACAAATAAATAATGGCAAATATCGGAGAAGCACTTACTACTAGATTAGCTCGAGAACGTCTCGAAGCAATTCAGAAATTTCTTCCTGTCCGTGATAGTGTCAGACAAAAATTACAACTAAGACAGCAAGCACGGGAAGTCTTTGCAGAATCCGCGGAGGAATTATTTAAACCCGTGACCAAAGCTACTGAAACAATAAAAACTGCTATCATAGGAAAACCTGATCCTGATAAACCGCAACAAAGTCTTCTTCAAGCGATAGAAGAACTTAGGAAGGCTCAACCGAAACCGATCAAAGGATTTAATTATAAAACGGATTTCGTTGAAGGGTTTGTGGATGAAATTAAAAATCGTCCAGTCAGAAATAGAGATGAAATAATTGCTTTTGGTGCTGACGCTGCTAGGGCATATCACTCTCGAGAAAAATTTATAAAAGATCCTAATCAAAAGATATCTAAGCAACAATTTCTCGATGGAATTTATAAAATAAAACAGGGTATCGAACGGTTAGATACCAGTGATGTATTTTATCGAGAGTATATGTCAGGATCAGATCGATTTGATGTCCAAATGCGACAGACAAAGCGACATAAAAAACCAACTCGAAAAATAGCTAAACCACAAGCCGGCATAACGACAACGGAACCAACGAGAGAGTATTATGAAGTTCCACAAGAACCTTTCTCGGAGACGGAAATCGATCAACCCGAGATAGAGTATCAACTTCCTCCTCCGTTGCAACAGACTCCGGAAACTAAAGTTCCACAAAAAACTCCACGGGGGATGTTTACGAAAGTTGGTCTTGATAAGATAGAAGTTCGGAGTAAGGATCTTCCCACTTTTATTATAAATAATTTTAAAAAACGAAAAGAATATTTAAGAGTAAAAAATTTACCAGAAATTGTCGCCTTCGAAGATTGGGCAAAAGCGGTATATTTCGGTCATCGTGATCTGCCCGTTGATGTAAACGATCCTGGTTACATAAAATTACAGGATGATATGGAAGAGGTAGCTGAACGACAACGACAACAACGACTACAAAAACAACAACAACAAAAACAATCATCGTCGGCGCCATCCACGGAAATATCCGGGAGTGGTTTAGGATCCGGTTTTATTCCCTGCCCTGATAATATCGTCAATGACGTATCACGGTTGGAAGTTCTCATCGGAGGAAGACGTGCCGGAAATAACTCTCCGGAAATTATAAATGAAGCCGCAGATATCTGTCAGAGACTATTTCAGCGTGGCATTATGGATATCAGCATCTACCGGGGGCTCATTGATGAACTCACGGATGGTTACCACAGCGACTAGTAAATTTAGTTAGAGAAACAATAATTAAATAAAATGATACTACACGATTCTTTTCGCAGACCAAGAAGTGTCAGAGTAGTAAACTCACGATTACCAGTATACGAGGTTGTTTACGGAGATGGAGTCGGTGATGTTGTTAGGGATTTAGTCACAAGAATCGCTCCGAAAGCTGGACCGTTAGTAAAACAATTCGCGATGAAAGCCGCTGATGTTGTCAAGGATAAAGCCATTGGCACTGTTGGTAGTCTTGCCGGAAAAGCATTTCAATCAATCAAGGATCGACTAGCACAGCTGATACAAAAAAAACCCCCAGTCAAGAAGTCCGCGCCAGTAAAACTACCATCCACTGAAGCTATGCCGGCAAATGTTAGTAGCGTAGTAAATAAGGCCGTAAATCAGAAATTAGCTGAGATCGCAACAGCGGGAATTACCTCCAAAGCGTTGCAAGATAGTGTAACTGCTAATTTGATAGCTGGTAGTGGTTTCCGGTGACGATAACATTTTAATTAGACCATCACAAATAATAATAATGTTTGCACGAAAATCCAATGACGCGTTTGATATGTCCAAACCAGTACTTAAAGATGATTCTGTACGTGATTTTCAATATTATTCTTATGAAGCACGTAATCCTAACCAACGGGGAAGAATTGAACTACAGGTCCAGGATACAAGCAGATACTTCTTGCCCGCTGAGGCCTTCATCGAAGTTGAAGGTAGGCTTTTAAAGAATGATAACACTAACTACGGAATCGGCGACCGAGTTGGATTTGTTAACAACGGCATCATGGCGTTATTTAAATCCGCTATTTATATGATAGATGGAAAAGAAATTGAAACAATTCATGATAACGTCGATGTTGCCACAACAATTCTCGGGTTGGCGAGATACTCGGATGATTACACTAGATCAGCCGGACCATCAATGATGTTTGCAAAGGATATAACCGACAGCCCCGAGAACAGGAATGTAACAATGAATGCTGGTGGTACCGAAGTTGCATCGATGAACGAAAATTTTAATTTGGGTTTTGCAACACGTAGATCGATGTTAAGTGGAGATGAAGAGTTCTCAGGTGTGATTCCATTGTCTCACATCTTTGGATTCTGCAGAGATGTTCAAAAGGTTATATTCGGTGCCAAACACACAGTTATACTTGTGCGAAAACCTGATGATAATGACGCTATCTGGCGAGATGCTGCTGTTGCCGCTGGTCAGGTAATACTAACTAAACTGTGGTTGTGGATGCCAGTGTTGTCTCCGTCAATCACCGAAGAACAACGACTGTTGTCTTTTATGGACACGGGTGGTAAATCACTGCTATCCTGGAAAACAACAACCACAGACGTTATTCAGGGTGATCACGGCGGGTTGTTTACATGGCATATATCATCGCAACAAGGAGTATCAGCACCACGACATATTTTCATTGCATTTCAATACCGTGCTAGAATAAGTGACCAGACAAGAACTCCAATGGTATTTGATACACTTGGAGTTTCTGAAGTTTCGTTGAGAATAAATGGGCATCAGGAGCCATCTGAGGATATATTAATAGATTTCGAACATCATCGTGTCGCACGCGCGTATCATCGTCTGATGTCATTTATGGGGCGCGACCTTAATGTAGACACTGGCCTGCAAATATCACAGCGAGACTTTATGAGTTTATATCCGATTTATTACTTTTCACTGGAACATCTTGATCTGGTTAAACAATCTGTTGTCGACCTGCATTTCCGAGCTCGTGTAGATGCTCCTGCTGGTGGTTACAGAGCGATTGCTGTCATACTCTCCGATAAAGCAATGCTGCTTGAAGGTGTTGGCGGACGAATGAGAGTTATTGACGCTCCAATCGAGAATATGTAACGCAATTAAAATCAAACTTAGGATATAATGTCATACAGTCACGTTAATGTCACCTTGACTTCCGGTCAAACGAAGAAATTGCAATCAAAGAACGCAAGCACGTGCGGGACATCAATAACGTTAAAACGAGATCAACTTGTTGGTGGTCCAAACAAGCTGTCGTTGACTAATACTCAGATTAAACATTTTAATAAGGCACTAACAGCAAAAACCGGTGTCCGACTTGATTTCTCTGCTGCAGCTATCAAGGACATGACTAAAACCGGTGGAATATTTCCTCTTCTCGCAGCAATACCGGCGTTGATTGCCGCGGCAGCACCAGCCGTAGCAAAAGCCGCAGCACTCGGTGCAGTTGGAACCGCAGCTGGACTGGCACTAAAAAAGGCAACGGGAAACGGATATAGCAAACGGGGTACGACAACGGGTGGTATATTACCACTTGCGGCCCTTCCGGCACTTTTAGCTTCATCGTCATCAAATTCCCCCGCAAGGCGAGCACTCATGTCAGGTCTTGTTGTACCAGCTCTTAGCGCGCTGGCAGCCCGGAAATCCCTTGGATCCGGGTACAAAAAAAAGGGGAGATCCACTCGCGGATCAGGGCTAAGACTACCAGGAACTCCACCATCATGGTATCCAAAAAAATTCTAACGCCGTTGAGCAATTTTGATTTACTCGATGCTGTTAAAAAATTGCGTGTAAAACATTTCAGAGGCGTATTTATGCGAGATCAATTACCGACGCGGCCGAATAATCCAGAAACTGGCATTATCAATCTCGACAACAAAGATGGTCCGGGAACTCACTGGGTTGCTTACGCGATCGATCCACGCGGAATTATTTATTTCGATTCGTACGGACTAGCACCGCCAGTTGAATTCCTCGATTACGTTTCCAGATTTTCTAAGAAATCTAAAGGATTTTCAATTCCAGTGTGGCAGTTGACGCTACCAACACAAACATTAATTGATCCGCCCATTTGTGGAAACGAGGTTCTGAGTGTTCTTGATGCAATCTCAAGAAATCCAGCAAAGTCTCCTCATCGAGTAGTGCATGAATACACCGCTGGAAATCAAAGATTTCTCACGAGAAATGTTTAGCATTTAAAAAACGGTAACAAGAATAATGGTGGATATTTACGGAAGACCTTCCGCGCGAAGAGGTAAATCAAGCACAGATGTTGATCTCTCAAAATATGCGACCCGAGATGAAGTCGATAGTCTTTTGAATATAGCTGGAGTTGACCCAGATGAAGTTGCTATTTTCCAAGACAAGCAAGGAAAACTAAGAACGAGCAACATTAAGTTCAATGATATAATTCGCAGAGTTCTTGGAGCTACCAAGGATAATTTCGTTGCATTTAGTGATGGCGGCCGGATCAAGGACTCGAACATATCAATCGCAAGCATCAAAGACAGTATTGATAAAGGTGTTGATAAATGTGTGAAAAAAGCCGGTGACACGATGACAGGCGAACTCAGCATGAATGGAAACAAAATAACCGTACTCAGAGATCCAGCCTCGAACGACGATGCAGCAAACAAACAATACGTCGACGCGCAGTACAAACTCGTTGTTGACCTAGTCAGCGACAAAGTAACAAAATCCGGCGACGTAATGACCGGCGGACTTGACATGAGCGGCAACAAAATAACCGCGTTAGCAAATCCCGAATCCGACCAGGATGCGTCAAACAAACAATACGTGGACATCGTCAACGGTAAACTAAATACGCTGCGTGCAGAGTATGATGTTCACGTGGGCGCGTTTACAAGACTTCGAAGAAACTTCTCAAAAACTGATGAGGCCGTGGATAAGTTCTTTGGGGATCCTCCAGTCGTCGACACGAAACTTTCTGAAATCATACCAAATCTTACTAATAACGCCAACGATATCAATAAGATTAATACCCGGTTAGGTGTAGTCAGAACGGAAAAAAGTTTTTCAGATCAAGTTCAGATAATAGAAAATAACATTAACACGATCAAACAAACACAGCAGAATATAGTATCGGGTATTCCTGAGATCGTTAACAAAACCAGTCTGATTAAAGTTCCCACTGGAGTTACTCCCGGGCATATCACCAACATCGTATTCACGGTATCATCGGGATTCGCAACATGGTCACGACAAAATAACAACACTATCAAATATACAGCAACAGCCACCGGTGTTTACAGGTTGTCTGTGTTTTCAGCCGCTAAATTTGAAATCTTCACAACATATCCTTGGAGACATTCCACCGATAAGTATTCCGGGGTTTGCACTGTAATACTAAACAGCGGAACCGAGGAAACATTTATGCTTGAAGCCGCCGACGATACTTTAACAGCAACATCTTACTGGTGGTGTTTGGAATTCGTCGCTGCAACGCCTCAATTGGTTACCGCGTAATTGAATCGCATGCGATTTAAATAATGTCAACGCAAACGCAAAGCGTTTCAACGCCGCGCGGGAATGAATATAGATACAATCAGGTCTATGAGTGGCAATCAGAATTAAAAACCGTCATCGACGAGCTTAATCGTAAAGTAAGGAAGTATAAACGCCGCGTTGTAGTATTGGATGTTATGGTTTATTCGGTATCTACCGCTGTTGCATCCGCGGGATTAATACTATCAGCGATAACTCCCGTGACTGCAGTAGTCGCTGCAACAATTTGTGTTTCTGTGACAACAACCACCGCCGGCGTCTTTGGAATAATAGCAAAAAAAATATCATCATGCGCGAATACAAAACTGCACGATTACACAACCAAATTAACTACCGCCGTGACCGCATATCAGAAACTGTCATCGCTGATATCATCAAGTCTCGACGACGGAACGATATCAGATTCTGAATTTACGGCGATGTCACACGCGTACAATGACTATTTGAAAAGTTCAGTAAATAATAACGATGGCAACGTCACAGGAATTGCTTCAACAAATAGCCACAAACACAACACCGGTAAAAACAACGATGATCTCAGTATCGTCGACGGAACCCCAATTCGGTATTAATTTTCCAACTCCAATTGCCGTGAACGAAATCGCGTTGGCGAAGCTCAGTGTGTATCACAGCTGGCCCAATATCAGGTCAGCATCATTTTCGGGTCTGCAGTCGAATAATTCGTTCGTGTTCGGAAAACCAAGTACAGACCCACAACGTGAATTTGAATGGGATACAATTACGCTACCCACTGGGAGTTATCAAATCGAAGAAATCAACGCGGAAATACAACGCCAAATAAAACGAACCACCGGCAAGGAAGCCAAAATATCTATAACAGCTCATGAACCAACGCTGTCTGCGGTCATTGAAATCTCAACACCGGGATACGCCGTGGATATTTATAAAAGCTCTCTTCGAACAGTATTAGGATGGCCACAAATACAACCCGGGTTTGTGCCAGGTCCGGAACTGCCACCGAAGTCGGATTTCACGACCACGAAGGAAGAAGAACACGACCTTTTCGCGGAACGGCGGACCGACATATTTGGTATACCTCAAAATCCACCAATAGTTGATGGAGTTCGTTTCAATCCATTCTTCATAGACTCGTTGGATGTAAGTTTCTCCCAACCCAGGGTGCCTGCGTTTCGTGTTATGACCATAACCGCGATAGAATCTAGTTTATTTAATCCGATCAAACAATATCATCAAGAACAACTAAAACTATTGCGGGGATATTTTCAAGAGTATATTTCTTCCAGTGATAAAATCGCGACTCGTAATAGTATTATAACGACCATAGAAAAACTAAACAAACTCGCATCCATAATGGAATTTATAAATCAAGAAGTAATTCAAAAATTGCTGGATGATCCTACCCCGGACAGAAGAATAAAATTTGCGACGTTGTATAATATCCGCGTCGAAGACATTCCCGGGTTTAAACTTCCTGGATATAACGCACCCGTGCTGCGAAAATCAGTCCAGGATCTCATCGCGGAATCTTTCGAAGATATTTCTGCCACGTACACGCGAACAAAACCGCAGCCGGTTATTCTCAAGCACGACAACAGTACAGCATCCGATGGCAGACACGTATCTCCGGGGATCGTAAATATCACAGATGTGGTCGCGGTTAATCTTGTATGTGACGTCATCGACGGTAGCTACAGCGCATCAGATAATACTACGGCGACGCAGGGGTTTATCCTGTATACGTTCACGCCAAAAGACCCCCCCGGTTTTCTGATTGTGCAAGAACCAATCAATGTGGTCTATCTGCGGTGTAATAATCCGTGGTTGTCAACGATAAATTTTAAACTCGTCGACCAACACGGGAATCTGTTGGACCTGCGTGGCGAGACTGTTAGTATAAACTTACTGGTGAAATCCTGAAACTGAAAATGCAAAGCATTTCTGGAAGAGTTTCCACGCTGGCATTTCTGAGAAACTCTTCGAGTTTCCACATTTAAAAAATTGCAGTTGTGTATAATGCGCGAGTATATCCATGTCCGAGTTCGCATACATGACAAACAAATTCTCAACACGGCAATCAGGACCGCATTTGGAAATGCAAGCATTTCTCATGCAGGCGTTTCTTCGGACCCTGACACTGTCGAATTCCCCGTCGGAATAGTCGTTGACGACCAAGTCGTTGACGACCACGGCAACGAAGACTTCTTGTTGACACGGCCGCAACAGGAACAGTTACAGAAGTATCACACGATCACAGTTTTTTGTGACCAAGAACACATCATGAACTATTCTCATTCGTGTATTGATGCTGAAACACTCAAGCAAATCTTAAAAATCTAAGGACTTCCTGAGAAATGCTTGCATATTTCCAGAAACGCTAGCGTTTCCATAGTAGAATTTCAAAGACAAAAAAAAATAATACTTTTTTTTTACCCTTGTAAACTCACAATGGTGTTTCTGAAAACGCTAGCGTTTTTACGTTAGACTTCCAGGGAAGTCTCTGACTTCTCAGAAATGCTTAATGTATCCAGAAGTCCTTGCATTTCTGGAAATGCTTGCATTTCAGAGCAATCGGAGATTGCCGCGTCGGAATTCTTTATTTGATTTTTTAACAATCTCACTCGGGAATTAATTAATTTTCGAGTCTCATACTCGTGTGATAGTGTGCGACGAATACTTTCAACTGCACGCGTCAGTGGAATAAATTCGGATATTTGTTCATTGGTGATCTCGGCAAGTGATCTATAAATGCAATTTTGCAGCATTTTAATGAACCTGTATCTCGCGGGAAGAGTATTCTTCTTCGTTGATAGCTCATTCAAGGATTCAAAATCAGACATAATTGTTTCAGCGTCTGTTAAAATATTAAAACCCCGCTGTTTCAATTTTTGAATTTCATCAATTACGATATTTATATTTTCGTAATTCATATATTATAACCATTTTTTTTTATCTAACTGGAAGTCTAAAGACTTCTCATGCATTGCATTTCTGCGGAAGTCATTGACTTTCTGCGTCTTAGACTTCCGAGTTGTCGACGTAACAAAATGAGATTTTTTGTTTGAGCTTCTTTGAAAATGCTGTTTTGTTGATCCCGTCTGCGACATGCTGTACAACAGGTGGACAAATACCGAAATACCTACTGGCTGCGGCCATTGACTGGAATACAATTTCTTCACGAGTCTGTATATTTTGAGACCTAACAGCTCGTTTCCCAACTGTTTTACAACGCCCTGTGTTACCCAGTAGGCAGTTCTTGCTCTGAGTGACCATGCGAAGATTGTTTATAGAGTTATCAAGTATATTACCGTTAATGTGATCAATGACAAAACCCGGCTCGATTACTCCATGGAAACATTCATAGACGAAACGATGACATAAATACCTCCCTTTGGTAACAGTAAATCTTAAATAACCATTATTATCAACTGTACCAACTGGTCGTCTTCGCGTGCAGTGTCGCACCGTGCCATCTCGGTTTGCCTCATAATTTGGAATAGTTGGATGTGCAACAAATTCTTGTTCGGGAACAAATTCTTGTTCGGGGACGAATTCTTGATTCATTATACTATAAGCAAATCATTTGTCTAATTCATAATTTGTCTGAAAACTTATTTATGTAATCACGCTCATGAAAATCAACCGCGGAAATATTATTTTTTTTAGTATAATATCGTTTAAGCTCGCGGTATCGTTTCCCACCGCAACGTGCACATAATTGTGTTTTTCCTTTAACTCCAACGTGGCATCGGATACACGGTATTGGTCCTAAACTTCCATTTCTTACTTGTTGGGCGTGTTGTCCGCAGTATTCGCCCCTGCAGGGTTTGTTACACGGAGTTGATGAATTAAGTCGAAGCCAGCAACAATGGTTCATTATATAATATATTTGTCTATTTAAATACTTGTCGTAATTATAATAATGAGTTTTGAAAGACTATCCAGAATAAAACCCGTATCAGGTTCTCGATTCGATCTTGACCGGTTAACCGGCGATGTACGACGAAGAGAGTTAAAGGAACTGCTTGGTGTTATCAAGAATGCCAAGGAAGAGTTTCGTCGTGATGGTGCCGCACATGTGTGGTCGACATATAAAATTATCCCCGAAACTCGAAGAGTTTTTGGCGATGCTAGCATCGCTCACGCGAGCGTTATCATTGATGCTACCATGAACGATACAATCGCGCGTAACATAATTGGGTATCTCGACGATAGAAGATATTTCATACAGATAAAATTTATTGTCAAAGTGGTCAACGAAAACGACGATGACACGTGGATTATCCGTGATAAAAATGATCCTATCCTTGACATTAAAAGGAAAACTATTTTGTTGAGCAATAATTCTAGACCAGGAATGTTGACGGGGGTTGATATACCGTATTACGCCAGATCGTATCCAGTAACTGCAGTCGTTTACGGAATATATCCGATAAAGAAACCAAGTGTAGATAAACTCACGCCAATGAAAACATCAGTGGTGTTAAATTGTGTAGCTGAGCGAGTAATGGAACATTTTAAAAACGCAGCACGTGGAAATGGTCTAACTGAGATCAGAAAAAATAAAATAACAACATGGGCTAATCGAGTCAAAGATGTAGGGGCGTCAATTAAGGATGTTGCCGCGCTAGAAAAATTATTAAGATTTCCTATAACGGTATTATCGCTAACAGGCGAGGAATTGTATAAATCGAAATACAACCGTAGTGGAGCTTCAATAACAATTATTGATCATAACAGCCACGCCTGGACGGAATCAGTTAAAATATTTCCACGCGATCGTGTTATAAGGTATTATTCCGCGGGTATGTTTGATTGTATTTATCAAATGAGTAAAACCGATCCGGTATCGGTATGGTTGTTTAGAAGTTCTGAAGTTGGTGATTATGACCAGTTCGTGACCCCGAACGGAGAAATATATAGAACTGCGGAGTTACAAAATGAAATGAAAGCGCTCACAGAAAAATATTCAACTGAGCAAGTTGATCAATTACTAACTAATTGTTTTACTGTTCCAAGTGTTGCCGCACATATAGCACGACAAAAAAATAATTGGAAACCAACCATGAAGAGTTTTCTCGAGAATGTTCAGCAGAGTTGCATCGAATACGGACACGGCGGTTTATGGAATAGTGTATTTGTTAGTGATAATATGGTATCGGTGGATATGATTGCGTGCTATCCAGGAAGTTTTCTTGGCCGTGGTGAATGCGCTGAATACTTTGCGCGGTTTGGACATCCCACAAATTTAATGACAAGAGTAGCTATTAACGGACCTTTACCTGATTTTGACCTGACTGGATTTGCTCACGTGGAATCGTTCGAATTTGCAACACGGTTACATCCTATTAATTATGCTTGGTTTGGCAGACATTTCCACGAAAAGAAATGGGTACCGTTTTCGCTGTTGCGATTTATGGTTGATAAAGGAATATTAAAATCTATTACTGTCAGTACGGGGATTATTTGTTACTCAAAACAAACCTCAGTTTGGTTACCAACTGCGGACACGTCCGAGGAAGAGCGCAACTGTAAAGATCTCGGCCGAAGATTGATAGGTAAATTTACTCAAGGCGGAGCATATGATCATAAACGACATCACAGTCGATTAATTATGGATGAGGAAGAATTAAATTTCATTATCGCTGATACTACTGCGAAAGATACATTCTGCTCCCGCGAGGACATAATAATCCCGGACGGAAAACGATTAGGAACAGTTGTTAGTTATATAGACGGTGATTCAGCTCAGTATACTCATTTGAGATCCTCTATGCTGGCTTATGTTTCTATAAATTTACTGTCGATGGTGAATAGAGTTCCCTTCGTGGCAAGAGTTGCGACAGATTCGTTTTATATTCACGAAGACGATTTGACTGTGTTAGATTTGCCAGAATCTGATGGTCAATGGGGAACATGGCGAGTAAAAAAAGAAGAATTACACTCGTACTGCGCATCAGCTGATGTCGAAATTAAAGATGAATATCGGAAATCAACAGGGATGTCATGGACACCTTCATCGGGACCTTCTGTGCACGATCCAATTGCTAGACACAGAACAGTTTATTTGAACGGACCTGGAGGATGTGGTAAGACAACTCGTGCAATCGAACTATTCCGCGGTTCTGATTTGGTCGTGCTAACACCAACACACAGACTTGCCAGAGAAATGATACAACGGGGAGTAAAGGCCTGCACTTATCACGGCTTTTTCAAATACAGCGGCGGTACATGGACTCCTACGCGAATGGGAACGAAGTATATCCCGGAGAAAATCATCTGGGATGAAATAGACACTGTGCCGCTGGATACATTACAACGGTTCCTGACGTGGTTGTTAACGAAAAATACCGCAGTTGTGATGTGCGGCGATCATGGTCAACCACCACCATTTGTCGGCGAATCCCCCCACGAGTGGTTACGAGGGTTTGTTGATTATTACGAGGAAATGCGTGATGACATCAGAGCGCTTGATGACACATTAAAGGAGTTTAAAAAACTAATTAGGCTACAAACCAATAAAGTCCAATGTGAAATAATGCGTGAAATAATTCCAGAGACTTCATTTGATAACTTTTTAACGGCGTGGAAACCAGATGATTTAATTGTTGCAAGTAGAAAATCAGTCAGAGATACACTTCAGCGGCGACTATTTCAGTTACAGCGGCAGAAATTTCCAACGTTGGAAGTGCCGTTATGTTATAGACCAGATGATACACGATTGCAGAATACTGATGTTGATATTCCCGGAAAACCAGAGAAACAAAATTTAGTATTGAATGATATAGTAACAGTTAACGTCGATGCGGTCGAAGATGCATTAGCAATAAATAAATCACCGTGGACACTAGGATATGCTATGACGATTCATTCAGCACAAGGATTAACTATTTCTGATACAACTGTTTGGATCGTTGATGACCGCATCGAATGGTCAAATTTAGTTTATTTAGCCGTGTCCAGAGTAAGAAAGATGGCTCAGTTACGAAGAATTGCATTAGATACGTCAACGAAGTCAGCCGTTGTTGAGTTAACGCAAAAAGATCAAATAAGAAAAAAATTAGACAGTTACCGACAAAGCGACAAGAAAAATAATAGAGAGTTTAACCTGGATATCAACGCTGTGTTGTCGTTACGTGAGCGTCAGAATAATCACTGTGCGAGTTGTAATTGTTTATTGCTGTGGCAGTATCCGAAAAACGACCCAAGACAATTTACCGTGGATAGAATAGACAGCAATCGCGGTCATACGCGTGAAAATGTAATGCTGACCTGTCTTGAGTGTAATCGACGCAGAGGTGTTGCTGCAGTTATTTAAGCGATCGAGGTGGTAATTGTGTATCCGTGGGAATCACCTGAAGTTGCTCGCGTGTGAATCCACGCTGAGGAGCAGTCGAATCTAATCTGTAGATTGCGTTTCTCCCAGTTGATCTGGTTATGCTGGATATCTTGTGTGTGGTAACACTCCATGTTGGATCGGTTGCTCTTTTTTTTCCTCCTTCGAGTTCGCCGGGTTCGTATAAATACCTAACGGTGACATTACCCGCTAGCGTCGTTGGCTGCGTTGAAACATGTCCGTGAATCACTTTAGTGATCGGGGGTATATATTTTTTTGTGATTGCATTTACAGGTCTCATGTTTGTTGTTCTGGTAATTTCATTATTCAGTGCGGCTATCACGTTTGGCAGTCTTGCAACCCATTCACGAGATCTCGTATCGTAAATGAATTCCCTCGCGTACTGGTATCCGAATAATCTCTCAGCGAGTGTTCTATTAAATCGCTCAACAATTGCCTGATCCCGATGAATTTCAGTATGTCCTCGTCGTATGGTAACGTTATGCTGCTTTGTCAGTGATGACACCGCGCCCTGAAATTCCTTGCCAGGATCAACTTGTAATAATCGAGGCCAGCTTAGAGGTCCTCGCTGATAAATTCGCGAAAACGCAGAGGCGACTTCGGACGCTGTTTTAGTCGCTAACGGTTCTGCTTCTTTGTATCTACTAGCAACATCAACTACTGTTAGCGCGTATTTGTATGTTTTTCTACGGACAGTATCATGAGGCAGGAATAGTATGTCAGCCTGATGAACTTCATTGGGGGTACTAACATCAAAATGTGCAAAGTTGATTTGTCGAGGTGGTGGTAAGTAGATTTGCCATATTGCTTGTTTTGACAGCCATTTTTTGGCAGCCTCGCGTGTTACTGATGCCGCGTTGGCGAGTTTATTAATTGCTGAGTTACCTCTCCAATATCCGATTGGGGAATAATAAATCGCTTGCATGGAAACACTAGCGTTGGAAGTCCTTGGACTTGTCTGCATCGTTATTAATTATCCAGCGCCTAATGCTAATTTAGATTTCATCGCTGATCTTACTAACCAATTAGCGAGTGACTCCCTAAATGATTTATTTTTTATGGCGCTTAGTGCATGAATTAATTTCACATCCGCGATATGCCTGTCTTGTAGATCTTTACTTCGATAAGCAATATCATGTATGTGACACGCTGCGTCGATAGCGTTTATCGGATACTCGCCGGGTTTGGGCTGATCGTTGCTGTCAAGCCTGATATCTAGTCGTGTTCCCGGACCGCAGTAATTGTATCCTGGGAGATGTTTTTCTCCGGGATACTTTCCCCAAGGGGTACCTGGAAGTCGTCCGAGGGCGGCTGCAATGTCACCACCTCGTTTTTTTTTTGAAATTTAAATTTTTTTGTGCCACATCGCGTACACGTACCTGAAGTTGCTAGTCTGTTATTTTTTGTTGTAACCGTTGTTAGATCATTCGTAGGGGTTCGTGCCCGACACTTCACACAATATAGATCCATAATTATTATTCTTTGTATACAAATGGAAATTACAGACTTTTCTGCGACGCGGCGAAGGGAGCCAATCAAGCATAATTCGGTGTTGCCAAATTCTATCAGAATGATTATCATTGGACCGTCAGGATCGGGTAAAACGCAGTTGTTGCTGAACCTGATTATGAAGTGGATGAAGTGGGATAAGCTGTATTTGGTAGCACCATCTGTAGACGATCAGCGATGCTATAATGTTATAAAAGATTTTAATGAGAGTGCAAAAGCGCTGAGTGACGAGGATGTAGTTGAATTTATCACTGATATCGAAGAAGCTCCCAGCGTTGAGGACCTCGACGGGGAAAAAAATAACCTAGTAGTGTATGATGATGTGATGCTGGACAAGCAAAAAAATCCTGCAAGGATATTCTCCCGGGGTCGTCATAAAAACACCGATGTCATTTATGTTACTCAACGTTACACACAAATACCAAAGGTAATCAGGGATAACTGTAATCTTCTTGCGATATTCAATGGAGTTGATGTTCATACGCTGAGAAATATTCATCAGACATGGTGTAGCGGCGATATGGATATTAATAAGTTTAAGAATTTCTTTAGTCGCGCTCAAAGAAACCCACATGGATTTGTAACAATAAATTTACACGACCCGCGGACACGATACCGTATTGGACTTGATACATTGTATGGTTAACGTGAGAAACTCGAAGAGAGCAGCCCCGGGGGCGACAACAAGTTGAGGGGGGGGGGTCGCGTTTTTTTGTCTCGTTGCTGTTGTAGGATTAGCTTTTTTTTAAGGCTTATTTTATCATTTGGTGGTCTCTAGACCTTTGTAGGATTCCCCCCCCCTGCTGCTCAATCTGAGAAAGGGCTGATACTTACACATTGAACACTCCATTGTTGATTTTTTGGGTTCTGTGAAACGAAGCATAGATTATGGGTGGACGGCTACATTATTGTACTAACTTGATAAAGTTGTTGATGCCTTATGTTGGAAGCAATGTCTTGTAACACAGAGAATGTCATTTTCGACCCCGTGTGATTGCATCGAACTGTGTTTGTTTCAGGTAAAATGACTGTTATATATGTATGTTACTTCGCAGTGGAACGTTTGTGCTTGATCACTACAGTCAAACTGAGAAAGGAATTATTTTGCCAGAACATGTGTGCTTGATCGCTACAATCAAACTGAGATAGGAATTATTTTGCCAATCTGAGAAAGGGCTGATACTTACACATTGAACATTTATAGAAATATTAAGTTTTATGTCTCCATGATTTATTTATATTTTTGTTCTGTGATGGGAAAGAAAGCATATATTGTGGCTGGACGGCTACATTATTGCACTAACTTGATCCAGTTGTTGATGCCTTATGTTGGAAGCAATGTATTGTAATAAACATCTTGTATTTTTTTTTACCATTATAACAGAAGCTTCATTTGGAGAAGCTAGTAACAATAAAGCTAGTAACATTAAGAAAATAAAAAAGAAAGCACATATGGTCCTTTACTGTTTCCACGTGGATTAAACGTATTACGTTAGGAATGACACATAAATGGAACATCGGACCATTCCTCTGAGGTCTCGCATATGAGAATCTTATTGCTTTTGGAAGGAAGCAGTACATTGAGAAATAGCAGACCGACTGACCTCTATTACAGCATACAAAGTATTGACTATATATTTAGTGGTGGCCCCGATCTTGAATAAAAGATAATAAAGTGGTATGTCAGTGAAGGTTGAATTCATGGATAAAAATACATTAAAACTAAGGATTCAACATAATATTGAAAATCTATAATATATGCAAATTGCTTTACAATAGAGTTCCATTTTAAAAATATGTGTCCTTTCTTCATTGTATCAAAACGAAAATATGTTTCAGTTGTTTAACAGCAAATTAACACAAACACACACGTATATTTACACATACACAAACATAATACACTGGGAAGTTCCAGTGTCCTAGTGGTTAGAGACTCCGCCTCGGATGCGGGAGGTCGCGGTTTGATCCCCGGCCGAATCAAACCAAAGACTGATAAATATGGTTGGTGTTAGGACTGATAGGCCTGGTGTCAGGATAACGTGACTGAGTGGAACATTATGCTATTGTCTGTGGCATGATGTCTCAAAGGTAGAAATCACTATAAACTGCCACACTGCAGACGTCATAACGATATGACTGAAAAACTATTAAAGCTACGTTAAAAATCATAATCGCACACACATTGTAAAATTCTGCAATACGTGCAAATTGCTTTTCATTAGAGTTCCGTTTTAAAAATGTGTGTACTTTCTTCAATGTATCAAAACGAAAAGATGTTGGATTTTACTCTTTTCTTCTGTTACACACACACATTCACACACGTGTGTGTGTGTGTGTGTGTGTGTGTGTAACAGAAGAGCAGAGTGAAATACAACAAGTTTTGTAAAATTCATAGTATAATTTATTTCCCTAAAACACAAAATGAAAAATTTAAAAATAACTAACAGTATGGTGAATGAAAATCCTAAATAGTCATAAAATTTTATAACAAGTCGAAATTATAGAGCACTCCAAATGAGTTCCAGTTGTGTTCCGAGTGAAGTCAAATATATTGTGCTGATGTGTCAATAGTCTTGATACATCACAATAATATAATCCAAAATGTCTTTAAATTAATTCAAAGCAATCTGAAAACAGTTACTAGATCCTAAAGTCTAAGAATCTTGCAGTTCCAATGAATGCTTTAAATATATAAATTATATCATATCAACGACACTGAACACAAATATTTGTCTTCACTAAGAATAATGTTTATGCAGGAATTTACTCATTTTCAGTTATTTGAAAACCTAAGACGCACTTTGAGAATCAGAACGTGGTTTGAATAATCATTTAAAAACCACTCTAACTTTGTCACAAAGGTCAAGTACCTTAGCAGCGAGCCAATCAGGAGTTAGGTCTTCCTCGTTTTCAAGAAAACCCATGACCTGAATTCATTTTATTAACATGTTAACTTCTGTCTTTCGAGTTTACTCACCTAACTCCTTTTAACTAACTTACATACCTACTATGTTACTTGTTTTCTTACCTAATAATAATAATAATGATAATAATAATAATAATAATAATAATCAACCAAGTTATAAGTCACTACTTTTATATATTTACTTACCAGTTTCCGCCAGATACTGGAGACTGTTATATAAGGCATCTGCTTGTTTTCCTAGAAACTTTAGGTTTTCGTATGTCAGCATCACATGCAGGTTGTCACAAGGTTCATGATAACAGTCAATCATGTCGCCACGGTAATTTGCTACAAATTAAATAAATACTAGTACACACTGATATTTATTGTAATTATAAAGAACCACATAATCTCTCTCGTTCTCTAAAATGATGCTTAGCGAATTTAATATATGGAAGAAAGTATCTGTCTCTAATTGCAAGACGAATTTATATTATTCATTGGGATTACAAAGTACGCAATGACTTTTATTGGTACATCAGCACATTCAGAATTAATTAGGATTTGATTCAAAATACTGTATCTTTTGAATTTTCACTTTGTAGTCAAAGGGGCATGACTTGTTTCATTTTTAAAGAAATTGCAAAGCTGATGGTATATCTTGTCTCTTTTGGTTAGTTTAAGACCATAGAGTCGTAACATTACAGAATTTAGTCTATACATTACTCGTTTATAATTGCTTTTTTGTTACGTAGAGATACTGAAACACCTCTATGGCATGTGCCTACTGAGTAGTTGAAAACTTAGACTGCCTTGTAGACATTTGATATATAATTTATTCACTAAGTAGTTGATCACGTAAGAATAACAATCATATATTGTTGATTGTGAATGAACCATACAAGATTGACAAAAGTTAGTTCCCTTTACTTTATTTTAAAATTTTATTATTCTGATAGGTAGTTAAGCTAGTTTGATGGAACTTCCACTTTTCTTTATGTCACGATGTCCATATTGTATTTAATTTCTAAATTTCAGTGACACATTCAAGTCTGACTAACTGGTGAACGGAGTTGGCAATCTATCAAATTGTTAGCTGTCCGTTGATTGAAAAGTGCCTCATACGGCTGAGGGGGTTGTAATGAGAAATTGCGATAGGTATCTAATTTTTGTCTGCCTTTGTGTATGCATAGACAAATGTAGATATAAAATTGCCGCAATTGGCTGGGTAAGAACAAGACTGAATAAAATCTTCAACAATTGCTACAAGTAAAATAACGTTTGTATATAATTATTTGTTTCATTGTTACATGATAATGACGATATTTACCACACTTGTCTTTCATCAAAATGAAAATGACAATAATAATAATAATAATAATAATAATAATAATAACAATAATAACAGATTGTATTATATTTTTATAAATAATTTATCATGTTTCATTATGTTCTTGTTTCTGTTATTGACATCATCACCATGACGACGACGGTTGGTGATGATGGGTGTTATTGTAATTGATGGCACATTCCAGCAGATATGAAATATCTATGATGACCATTATTATCTCCTAAGAAAATATCTTTGTTCCTCTTAGCTGCATATCCGTCCGTGAAACCGATGTGAATACATTGCAAATTTCTTAATGAATATGTGTGTAAAAGATTATTTTATGTTCCTGCGCGTAGTCGACAGATCGTACCCTAAGTAGAATGTAATGCTTCTAAGTAATTGTACCTGAATCTGTCATAAATACCGCCGGTAAAGATTTTCTCCAAAAGTTAGTATGGTCGCTTCTCAAGAAATCTTGGAAGCCACCAGCAATTAACAGAGTCAAGTTTGATATTGGAATCTGCAAACTTTCCATCTGATACAAGGGATCAGATAGTGACTGCCAGGCCTGAAAAAGAGCTTTGTCTAATGATTCATCTTCTTTACGGTAGATGCTGCTAATAAAGTCCCCTTGATAGTCATCTGCAACCATGTCGTTGTACACATTGGTGAAGAGAGTTCTTAGCTGCAAGACATGAATGTGATGTATTTATTTACTTACATGTATATACCGTGTAATTTCTGCATAAGCTTTTAAGTTTTATTTTTATGGCCGTTGTATCTGCAACAAATTGCCATGAGCTAAAGCACGAGACGAACACAGCTGAATGCCAGTGACGTCATTGTTAGACGCTGGGCTTGACGCAATGGAGATGTGTCTCAGTGCGATATTTGAATCTTCCTATCCGTATATATATATATATATATATATACATACACACACATACATACATACATACAGTACTACTTTGCTATATACTTGTAATCGAAATTAATTTAATCTATTTGAGGTAACATTTTTGTAAGTTCACTATTTCTAGTTCGGTTGAAGAAAATATTTTGCAAACTGTATATTGATAATTGTTATCATAAAAGATCGCAATATAACTGAAAATATGACACAATAGACAGCAAGACAATTAGTTTTACAAAGCTTCTGTGTTTTTTGGGATCGACATATCCAAAGGTATTCTGGAAAGCCAATAACCAAGACAAAAAAAAAATGTAGTATACACAAATTTGGGCACATTAGCCATACTAATAACTTTCTGCGCGCTGTCACAAACGGAAACCGTGCAAAACAAAGTCACGCTATCACACAAAAAAAAAACAGAATTTTATATATCCCATTACTGAGAAAGACTATTCAACCGAACATTATTTATATTTTTTTTAAAATAAATACATTTGTATTAGTAATGTCACAATAAGTCGGCGAGGTCACACGACTATGGAGATTTCTAAAATAATGAATCAGATATTATAACATTTCTTTTTATTTGAGGATAATCTAAGCCGAGCCGACACGGTTGGGAAAGTCCCTACCCAGAAGATATTGAATAAATTCATCATCCCAGGTTGTTAGGAACACATCAAGACGAACTTTACAATTTATTTAGAACAAATGTGCAAAATATTTCCCTTTGTCGCACAGTACTTTGACAGCAAATACAGGAATAGATTTGTACATGTCTAAGAATATTTGCAGTGTCTACGAACCTGTATGATATTTATCAGAACATTTGCAGTAGATGCACTTAACTGTAAGTCTCTTCTTACTTTTGTAATATGCGACAAACTCAGAAATGTATAGTAGCATTTACATTTTAAATCTTTTGAAGGATGTGTCAGTATGCACAAGTTTCCTAAGCGCTGATTTTTATACTTATGTGTACACTGTTTCATAATTTGTCTCCAGTGTAGTATTTCTGGAAATACTCCGCCTCTATCAAAATTTTCAATTAATTAATACTATTATACTTGTACAATAGGTTACATACATCGGAAATAAAATTTCTCTGTTTTGAAACGTCCTTCACAGAGAGATATGGCTATAATCTGAGAAGCAAATTCTTTTACATTTTATATTTTATAGAAGATGGCATAATTCACCAATATAGCTGAGCCTGCTTGAATCAATTTCCGATACAAGTTTCATAATACGCAGTAAATTTTCTCTCATTCCGGACCGTATGGTATGAGGAATGCCTTGTGGGATTTTGGAAATATGATTCCGGATCGTATAGTATGAGGAATGCCTTGTGGGATTTTCGGAAATATGATGCTGAAAGGCATCGAGTTTTCGTATGTCCTTCAGCCTGACACTCGACCAGACTTCATAACTATAAAAGGCTGCTGAAATCATAGTGCATTTGTACAAAATGGTGCAAGTAAGGGGATCAGACAGATATAGCTTAATTTTACCAAACAAAGGAAGAGAAAGAAAAAAAAGATTTTCGACATTTAGAACAAGCCTTATCAACTTTGGATAAACAGTTTATATTGGAACACACATTCATTATAATAAGACCGGTTATATTTGAATTGTATATATTATGATTGCATTGTTCTTTTTAAGCGTGTTGCAAAATGTTGTTTTCTATCTGATATAGAATTAACCAGTAAAGGGTCACTTACATAAGCAAGATCGAACAGATGTTCTGGTTCTGATTCGTTCATTTTAGAAAACGTTTTAATTCATTGAAAACGTGTAATATATATATATATATATATATATATATATATATATATATATATATATATATATATATATATATATATATATATTGCATGAACAATTCTCTGGGTCTGAGGAAAAGTACGTATTCACAGTGTCAAAGGTCATCTGAAAATCTAAGAAACGAAAAATAATTTTGATCATAGTTCTTAAGTGGAAAATAAAGTTTCGTGTAAAGTTAAAGGAAATGGAACTGCTTGTAATAATACGATTTTATTCCATAAAAATGCTTAGAAAATCTGTATTTACCTACGTAATACTTTATCACTTTATGTGGGATAATGTTGTCAACTTTATTCAGGACTTGACAACTTTCCCGAAGAACAGAATGTCATCATATATTCCTCAACTGTGAACGCAGTGGCTGTTTGTGCCTGTGACAATTGATTCCTGTTTTACGACAAGATGACAGATTGTTGTAGATGACTCGAAGTTTTTAATGTTGTTGGAAAGATTGTTTTCAATTTGATTTAGTTTGGTAAAGTATGCGTGCTCGCAGCAAATGCGACATATCTTGATAAAAGGTTAACCTTGTGTATCGAATCATTAATAGCTATCTTGTCGTTCTGAAAAGCAGTAAGTACTCGAAGTTGGTTGCATAAATCCGACGACATTGTTGGCTGTTTGGTTTTTTTACGTCTATGTGTTCATAAGATTATTCTGAATCTTAGTTGTGTTCATAAGATTATTTTGAATCTTAATAGAGTTAATATTCGAGATTATGTGAATCTCTCTTGTAGTGTAAAATACTGTTTGAAGCGCATCTGCAGTCCCTGAGGTTTCTTGGATCTGTACGTCATATTGATTTAATATTTTGTTTTATTTTCAATGTGTGAATGTTGTGTAGAGTGATTTGAGTAAATCTTTTATATATATATATATATATATATATATATATATATATATATATATATATATATATATATATATATATATATATATATATATATGTGAGTAGTAAAGTGGGGCACATTAGGGACAATGGGACTTAGCATTAAAAAGACCCCTGGGTCAGATTAGGGACAATGGAAATTTAACATGGAGATAAATCGTGGGTCACTTTAGGGACAATGGGAATTTAACATAGAGTTTGGGTCTGTCTAGGGACAAGGGAAATTAACATGGGGAATAGAGTTTGGGCTTTTGGGATTTTTTTTTTTTTTTAAATTTTTTTAAATTTAAATTTAAATTTAAATTTAAATTTAAAAAAAGGGGTAGGCAATGGAAAGGCTATCTCTTTTCGAGAAATATGGCTGGCCCTGAAAAGGGCCTTTGGGTTTTCTTCTTCTTCTTCTGCTTCTAGTTTCTTCTTTTTCTCCACCAAGTTCTTATTTTATCTCCAACACTCTTTCTCTTCTTTTCTTTCTTTTTTTCTCCTGCTCTTCTTTCTTCTTCTCTTCCTCCTCTTCTTTCTTCCTCTTTTCATTTTCTTCTTCTTTTTCAATTTTTTCATTCCATGCTCTCATCCGTATCCTTTCCTCTTCATCCTCCTTCTCCTCCTTTATTTCTTTCAACAGATCACTGATGATTACCTTCATTTTTCGTAAATTGTTTATCTCCATCTTCACTCGATGGGGACTATAAGAATAGTGATCCTCGTTTAGGTTAACCAACATTTGCTCTATCATTCCTAAATTGTCGAGGACGTTTTGCAATTTTTCCATTTTGTCCATTTGGTTAGAAGCCATCTTCTTTTCTTATTCTTTGCAGAATGGTTTGAACGACGAATACTGTGGGTTCTTATACGAAAAGCGCGGACGTGAAGGAAAACATCCCCCTACTTTTTCATTTCATATAATAAAACCCAAACTATACTTTCTCATTTCATATAATAAAAACCCAAACTATACTCTCCACATACGCTAAGAAACAATAAACAAAATCCATAATCTACTATCCACACAATCTTACGTGAGCGCTTACAAAACCCAAACTATACTCTTCACATACGCTAAGAACAATAAACAAATCCATAATCTACTATTCACACAATCGTACGTGAGCGGGTACAAACACAAACACAAACACACAAACACAAACACACAAACACAAGCACACAAACACATACGCTAAGAAACAATAAACAAATCCATAATCTACTATCCACACAATCGTACGTGAGCGGTTACAAAACCCAAACTATACTCTCCACATACGCTAAGAACAATAAACTAATCCATAATCTACTATCCACACAATCGTACGTGAGCGCTTACAGAACCCTAACTATACTCTTCACCTACGCTAAGAAACAATAAAGAAACCCATAATCTACTATTCCCACAAACATACCTTAGCTCTTACAAGCACCAACACACAAACACATACCCTCACACTATCTTAAAAAAGAGTTAGTGTTTATAATCACACTACTCTACCTACATACATTGGCAAATCGATCGTTATTTCTTTTCTAGAGTATTGGGTAGCCCTGAAAAGGGCTGTTTTTTTTTGTTTGGAACTTCATGGACACCTGGTTAATGGTGGCACCTTCCAGGCCTGGCGCCGCATACACATCTTGTCCCCCAGTTACTTTTTACCTTTTTGGGGGAGAGAGCAGAGGCAGGATATGTCGCTTCAGAATCCCAATTTTCGCTCTCTGGGATTCTGAAATTTCTTCTTCTTCTCTCCTTTTCCTCCTCCTCCTCTTCTTTGTATCTTCTCTCCTCCTCTTTGTATCTTCTTTCCTCTTCTTCTTTATATCTTCTCTCCTCCTCTTCTTTGTTTCTTCTTTCCTCCTCCTCTCTTATCCTTCCCTCCTCCACAATGGCTTCCGCGGCCAGTTCATTTAATATGCGCCTGGCATATTCCAGATGCACATGAAGTTCCAACAGTTTCTCCAGTCTCGTGTTCATTTTTGGTGTTGATCAATCAACAAGGGTAGCTGGACTGCCGAACGAGTTTCAAGTTATAGTGAAAGCGCGGACGTGAAGGAAAACATCCCCTAAAAACATAAAATTGATCTTACCTACATCATGACCAAAAAACAACAACGCTACCCATCACTTCAATAGACTATCCTCAAACACCAAAAAAAAAAAAAAAAGACATCATTTTAATCTACTATCCATACCAACTTACTTAACCACTTACAAACACAAACACACAAACACATACCCTCACATTTTTTTTAAAAAAGAGTTAGTGTTTATTTTCACACTACTCTACCTACACACATTGGCAAATCGGTTGTTATTTCTTTTCTAGAGTATTGGGTAGCCCTGAAAAGGGCTGTTTTTTTTGTTTGCTATGGCATTCTTTTTAGTTTCTAAGAATGCGATGTCCTCTGAGGATAGACTTTCTGGCGATAGGTCTGCTTCTTCGGAAAGAGAAGAAGAACTCTTTGGTGTCGATACGACAATCGACTTACCCTCTGTCACCTTCAGGTTGCTGCTGCTGCTCTTGTTGTTCTTGTTGCTGCTGTCTCTGAAGTCTGTACTTCTCTGTCCATTCTTCTTTTTCCCTGTTCATTTCTACTCTGAAGAGCTCTTCTATCAGGTCTTCAGTGATTTTTAACATTCTCACATTCTCTATTTCTTCTGGCTTCGGTATCAGACTGTGTCTGACCGTATGCAAATTCACGTAGGCTTCGTTGAGCTTAGCTAGTTTGGAGCACATCTTCTTAGGAGGATGAGTCGACAATGGATGGTTAGACTGGAAACAACCCGGTTCTTAAAGTCAAAGCGCGGACGTGAAGGAAAACATCCCCCACACGGTTTTTGAGTCGCAACGTTCAGTGAGTGTCATGAGAGGGATAGTAAGAAATGAAAGACCATCAATCCAACATTCTTATAGCTAAACAAAAGACAAAGGCATTTTTTTTCAAAACACAACATTTTTTATTCAAAAATCACTTAACACTAAACAACAACTCTAACATTTTTAACAATAATCCAACAATATAACATCAAACAATTTTTTCAAAACACAACATTTTTTATTCAAAAATCACTTAACACTAAACAACAACAACTCTAACATTTTTTAACAACAATGCAACACTAAAAGTTTCTCCACTAGGTAAAGAGGGATAACAGTCTTCCATGGTTTCTAGTAATCTAGGATGACTTCTCTCAAACTGTTGATTTCTATGGTATTATCGAATTCTGCATACAGAGTGACGTTCACCGTTTCATCAGGGTCTCGGTCTTTAAACTAAATTTCCACACGAATCTGGCCGGATTTTATAGGGTGGAAATGTCCCTCGTCGCTGCCTTGGTCTGGAGTGAAATCGAAAGCCCACAAAGCGTAGCCTCCTGCATAATCCTCGTACGTAATACCGTGACTGGCATTGGTTCCTAACTGTCCGGTGGCTTCGTACAAGGACAAGTACGATCTCAAGTAATTCTTCTTTTTAAAGTCAGGTTCGAAAGGTCGGGTACACAAGGTCTTGCCATCGCGACTGACTTCGATTTTGGACACGCCAAAGTGTTGAAAGTAGAAAGGATTTTTTTCGGCAGCTCCGTTGAAGGCTGTATTCTCGACGATACCAACGATCAAACGTTTGGGTAACTGTCCTTCGAACAGATGATCTTCGATCATGGATTGCTGTCCCTTGGGAATGGTGAAGGTTTTCACTTCCACGCGTCGTATGGGATACTTGGCGGTCGTTCTGCTCAACGTCTGACTGATGTCGTTTCCCACTTTAGGTAACACTTCCACACGGCGTACGTAGAGTCTGGCTTCTAGGATTTTGGTTTTGTAACCGTCACTATCAGCCATCAAATGGAAAGCGGCACTGCTACGATTCAGTCTCAGGCGGACATCCACCCCGTTCAGCAAATACTTTTCTTGCAACCACATGTCCAAATGCAAACGATCCATCAGTTCTAAACTTGTGTCGGCTCCCGTGATTCTCTTTCTTCGTTCTACAAATCCATCATTGTTGTCTTTCTTTTCATCAGTTTCCAATATTTCAAACTTGGTAGGTTCGTCAGCTTCCCATACCACACAGGCGTTGAGATGAGTGTTCTTGGCATCTATTCCGTACGTCAAGAGACTTTCCAGGTAGGCACGATAAGGGTAAGTATCCATGCTGCTACTGACCAGTTTGTTATTCAAATACAAGTCCACTCCACTGAACAAGGAATGCATGAAATTGTTGACGGGAGCTACTGCTTCATCCTCTATAGCACCTCCAGTTTTATCTAGAATTTTGACTTTCAGGTACAAGTAACTGCTATTCAGATCGATGTAATCTTCGGGCTGTCCTTTGATTTCAAACTCGATGGGAGCGGAATCGGTCAGTGAGGAGACGGGGTGAAATTCCACCCACTGGGATTCTTGCATCGTCATCATCGTGGGGGGGGGGCATGGCAAACAGATCCAGTTCCGTCTTGGAACAAGCGCAAGATTCTCGGTGCATCATTTTTTTGTCTCTTTTCTCAATAATCGAAAACGTCTCAGTCTCGAACGGTTCTTC
This sequence comes from Sinohyriopsis cumingii, assembly GCA_028554795.2. Taxonomy (NCBI): domain Eukaryota; kingdom Metazoa; phylum Mollusca; class Bivalvia; order Unionida; family Unionidae; genus Sinohyriopsis; species Sinohyriopsis cumingii. The sequence continues at coordinate 686,397 of CM068841.1, forward strand.
TTTTCTTGGCCTTTCTCGCTTGAAGTCTGGTGAAAGGGTGTTTTCTTCGTCGTCTCTTTCTGCCTTGTCCTTGCTGAATGCCTGACTCGGTAGCGTGCAGGGCATTTATAGGTGTTTCTCGTTGGCCTAAAATGTCATTGCCCGTTTGCAGCAAGACATTTTTGCCTGCCCTCATGAAGGCTTCTTTAGGGTTTTGTTTGTCGATGATGACATTTTGGAGAAATTCTTTGCCTTGCGTCAGTGCCGCATCTTTCAAGGCGTGCAATCCGCGTGTCACCATCGGTTTCAACACCGGGGCCACCGAACGAAAGGCCGATTTTACCATATCTCCTAAGCCGTGTCCTCGCTGTCGAGCAACCCCTCGGTAGACTGGATACATGACTTAAGAGTCGTGAGAGAACCGTTTTCGAAAATGGAGTTTCACCGTGACTTTTCCTTTGGTGAATGGAATATTTTCTCCCAGATCTCCTTTTATAGCAATGTTGACCGTGTCCAAATACGACTTACTGACAGGCAAATAGTGAGGATGGACAAATTCGCGGTGGACGTGGTAAGTGTTTCCACCTTCCTCGTCAGTGTTCGTGGCAGAATCCACTTTGAAAGGAATGACACGCAGTAACGGTACGGAGGTGTGTCCCACCACGTTGTACTCCACCACATCGGAATACACGAACATCAAATTCAGTCCTTGGTTCAGTTCTACCGGGGCACGAAATAACTTGCTAAAAGACTCGTTGTCGTAAACGATGGGTAATTCGTTTTTCTTGATCATGGTCTTTCTCATGTCCATGTCTCCGCCCAACATGTCAAACAATTCAGGACAAAATAAAATGGACAGGATTTTACTCCGTTCAAATTTCATCAAGAAGCGACGAGCTCCTTTGTGGTACTCCATGGTGACATTTTTGTTGACATGCTCCAAAGCTTTCAGAAACACGACATTAAACCTGGAGGTTATGGTGCTGACCAAATGTTGACCAATAAAATAATAGCATGGGGGAATGAACAAGTGATAGGTGGTGTACTTTTGTGTACGGGTTTTCTTGTCATATTTGACATTGCTATCCATCCACTGTTGCATTTGCTCGTCATGAACTTCCACATCAAAAAAATTTTGATTGGGAAGGACATTGAGGACTTGGGTCGGGTGAATCATTTCTACTAAAGCCACTTCCCAATGGGCTTCGTGATCTAACTGGATGGCTTGAGGTAATTTGGCCGTGTAACAGCACAACGTGTTCTTGGGAAACACCTCCATGGAACTGTCACTGGGTAAGGTTAAGTAAAATTGGTTTTCGTGACTCATAATTCCAGAGTTCTGTGGCTGTCCGAGGGGTTACTGGACGTCAGAGGCGTGTCTCCGTCTAAAATGGGGTTCTGGTTGTGATTGAAGTGGTGACTGGCACTGGCATTGGACACAAGGTTCCCGGGGTTCCCGTTCGAGGTGAATTTCAGGGAGGGATTAGGAAGCAGGTAACCGATGCAACTGCTCAATAAAATGGTCCACAATTGTTTGTCTCCTTGTTGCAAACTCAAATTGGCGATGGCTGCCCCGATGACACAATACACCACGAAGATTTGGCAGAAAAAGACGATTTGCGTTTTAGGCACACGTTCTCCACACCACACCCACAAGGGTTGTTTTTGTAAATCTTGCACAGAAGAACTAGGTGAAGGAGGAGTGGTCGACGTAGCTGCGTCTGCTGTGTGAAAGGGCATGATGGTCACTTCTTTTTATAGTCGATGACTTGCGAAGCGTCGATCCAAGAATCAAAACTGGGTGGATATCCTTTCCAACGTACTTTGACTTCTTTGACACGTCGTTTGCCCACTTTACGGGTTCTGCGTTCGAGAATGCTTTCGATGTCGTACACATCGTCTTCTTTTTTGGTGACACGTTGTAACTCGGGCAAATAAAACGTTCCTTTGAGCACTTCTCCGTTCATGTCTTCCAATTTATAGACGGCAAGATGACGGCCATGCACTCGTCCAGTGACGCGAAACAATTCGGTCGTCCAGTTAGGTAAGTAACCTTTGTCGAAAGTGCGCACCCAATCTCCTACGGCCAACACTCCACTTTTCTTGGGGACAGCCCTCGTCGGGGACGTACCAAACAGGCGCTCAAACACCAGCACTTGGTTGTCGGGAGTCACGTCTTGCGGGGCACGTCCGATGCTTCGATGGTAAGATTGGTTGTAAGCTTGCACCAGGTGCGGTAAGATGTCGATGTACTTCAGAGTGTGGTGATGCGTAAAATATTTCCACATGCGTTCTTTCAAAGTGCGTTGAAAACGTTCCACGATGCTGGCTTTGGTTTCGGGATTCTCGGTGGTAAAAAAATGAATGTCACGTTTCTTTAATTCTTTTTGGAAAGCTTGGTTCAGAAATTCGGTGCCTTTGTCCGTTTGCCATCGAAGAGGGTGACGACCGCTTTGTTTCAACACCCGTTGCAGGGCTCGCACTAACTCGCTGCTCGATTTGGAAGCCAAGGGTACGACCCAAGCAAATTTGGAAAAGACGTCGATGACACAAAACAAATATTTGTAGCCACGATTGCAGCTGGCCAAATGAGAGACATCGGCTAAATCGGCTTGCCATTGATGATCGATGCCTTCCACTCGGGTGCGACTTCTGGCAAACTTGCGTCGAATGGGTTTGTGTAAAGTGTAGGTAGCTTGTTCTTGTAACCATCGTTGTACTTGAGGTAAACGGAGACTTTTCAGTCGCGTTTTGGCAGCACGATACAATTTTTGAACTCCTGCGTAACCTGCAGGATGGGAGGGATCGTAGTAGATGCTGGCTAAGACTTTTTCCATTTTTTTGTGTTGGCTGGTGTGTTAATAAGACACCCACTCTTGGAGGATGCTACTCTTTTTCTCTTGGGGTACTTTCTTGGATTGCAATGCTTTGCGTGTGCGGCCAGCAATAGGTGTCGAAGAGGAGAAGGATGTCTGAGCGGGGGATATCGGTTCTTGTTTCACTTCTGTCTTCACTTTCTTTTTCTCTTGTGAGGAAGAAGGGGTGGCCATCATCTTTTTAATCCATCCAATTCTGGAGGTAGGTGGTGTTGTTAACTTGCGTACTTTTTCTGGTGCAATTTGAAACCCTTCCTCTTCTTCTCCTTTTTCTGTCTTGGTCACGGGTACTGGTGGTACTGGTACTGGTACTGGTACTGGTGCTGGACTTTTCATCAAGGTCTTAAAATCTTTCAGAGTGGGTAGAGCTGTTTCGTCTAAAGCTTTCTGGTGAAAGAGTTGCAGTCGTTGCAAGAGTTGACCGTACTTTTGTGATTTTTCTGTTTCGGACAAATCTTGGCGATCCATCAAGGACTGCAATTCGTGTTGTAACTGGGACGTCTCGCTCAAATTGGGATTGGGAGGTAAATGCGGGGTGTGTTGTTCTTGCCACCGATGGTATTCCATCCATCGTTTGTAAGGCACTAAAGCTAGTTTTCGTCCTTCCATGGGGTTGTCAGGGGTCGATTCTGAGATCTTGGAACTTCCGACGGCCTTTTTATCTTGCTCCCACCAGTCCTCCCAACATGGTTCCCAAGACTCCTTTCAGTATGGGGCCTAACAAGAGAGGTAAAATACCTCCACGTTGCACTAACATCTTCTTTTTTTGACGAATGGGAATTTTCTTTTGAACGATTTGGCGAAGAACGTGACGATATTTGCCTAAGCATTGTTTCTGGTGTTTGGACAAAGGGATCGTACCTTTCAAAACGTTCAAACAACATTCGCACACGGTATCGATGACCTCTTTGGAGGCTGTTTGAATGAGTTTTTTTCGTAGGGGTGGAGAAGCTTTGGACAGGACAGATAACATGTCCCCATGTTTGGCTAAACGTGGTGGCAGTCCTTTCCTTTTCTTTTATTGGGGTTTTCTGGAGGGTGACATCTTTGAGTCTTCAGGAGCACCAAAAAACACTGATACCCGACTTGGTCACAGGCCTTTTTTATACTGGAACGCGTCGCCACTGATTGTCTTGACGTCGTATTAGTTTGAGGACAGGCATGACACGTCGTGCAGGGGTACGGAACGGACTAAATCGAGCCAGTTCTTGCTTGGACAAATCCAGTAAACTTTGTAACATGCCCGATCTTTCTTGAACTTTGATTCTGGGAGAAGGTACTTTGTGAGCAGCAGCCACTGCCACTAAATTGGAAGGTCCTGCCACTGGGGAAGTTCTTTTGGGGGTCATCAACGGAGAAGTTCTTGGTGTGATCAACGTCTCCAAGTGCTCTTCAGTTCTGGGTGTCATTAACGGAGAAGTGGACAAACGTGAAGCTGCCGGAGACGCAGTCACCGCCGTGGCAGGTCGTGGTTTGCGAGTGTAAGGTTGCGTCCTGGCCGAAGTGCCTCTCTTGCGGCTAGTTTTCTGTGGACTTTTCTTTTTCTGGGGGCTTCTTTTCTTTTTCCGGGGTGGTGGTGGTGTCTGGTCAGAAGAGGGTCCTGCCACTGGAGAAGTTCTCCTTGGGGACCTGGTCTTTTTCTTCTTGGGGCTCCGTTGGACTTTTGTCTTGGGTATAACTTTGGGGGCATTAGGATCCCATCTTAAGAGTGAGCGAATGATGACCCCTCCTAGAGTACCGCTCCCTCCAGGTTTCAAAATCATTTGTTTTTTGGTTTGAGTGTCGATGCGGGGATCGGCCAGTTGGACCAAAGCGACTTTGTTTCGATCGAAAAAGCGTTTGGTTTGATGAGGAATCTGAATGATTCCTTGGAGTAATTGACGTGCCGTCACCGTGAAGCATCGTAAGACTTCTTTGAGACTAGCTTCTAAGACACGAGCTCGTGTTTGTGGATCTTTTTCTCGACTGATGCCATACAAGGCACGAATCAATTTGACGGGAAGATGCGACTGAAGGGACGTCATGTTCGCACTGAGAGTGAGACAGACGAAAAAGGGTCTGAGGTTTTTATAGATTTTTTTATGGGGAGTGAAATGAAGTCGAGGACGGAGACGTGTACAGGACAGGCCCTCCGTCTTGGCACCAGTGGTGAAACAAGTGGGTACGAAATCGCAAATCCTCGGGAGTCGTAGGTTTCAAATCGACGAGTAAATAGGCGTGTGGAGTTTGAGTGGCATCGTCGTACGCCTGAGTCAACCAAGGAGCTCCTAACTGTTTGGCTAAGACTTGCACTTGCGATTTATCTCGAGGGCTTTTAAACAAGACCACGTAATGCGCATTGAGACTGATGGTGCGATGGGCTTTACTTTGTTGAAACAAATTTTGGGTGATGTAAACGACACTGGCATTACGGTGATGCCCTTTGCGCGTGAACCACAGTTTAATTTCTTCTTCGTCTTCTCCTAACATGTCGTCGAAAATGACCAAATGGGTTAGACGGGAGTCATAGACGATGCCGTCGTCTTCTTTAGGAATGCCTTCCACAAACACGATGGAATCGCCTTGACTTTCTCGCAAGAGGCTGTACGCCGATTGCCACTCTTTGTAACACCACACGATTCGTTGAGGGGGTCGATCGATCAAATGATGTTTATGTTCGATCAAACGTTTGACGAATTCGGTTTTGCCTGAACCGCTAGGTCCAGCAATGAGCATGTTAAAGGGATGGCGAAGATACAAAGCCTCCCAACTGGCACGATCTAAGTGTTCGTCGATGACTTTGACAGTAGAGGAAGAGGGAGCAGAGACAGCAGAGGTAGCCATGGTGTGAGAAATGTCACTTGTGACACGAGAAACAAACAAGACAAGAGTTTATATACTTTTTCAGAACACGTTTATTGAATGTTTCAAACATGAATACGAAAGACAAAAATGCATAAGAGCCAAAGGCTTAAGTACAAGAATAAAAGGCACATGATAACCATGAACGTGGAATAAACACAAGTGTCTGTACAACATGTTTTGGATAAAGTTCTAACCAGTTCTATAGTAGGGGTAAGGTCACACAAGTGTCCTCCCGAAAGGGTCTTTCAGGCCTGTCCACGACAGTCCTGTCCTGGGTGACGGGTTCTTCTGGCACCGTCACTAACACAGGTTCAAAAATAACTTTTTTCCTTGAATAACTCTCGTGCATACTGGGCCACCTCTTGTGTCCAAGCCTCAAAACCCTGGTCTCGGTGATGTCCAACATTTGACTCCTACCCAATCTGGTTTCTTCTTCGTCAACGACATGGTAAGTTACTTCAATGAACAATGAACTATCGATCATGCCTAGGGTTCCTTTTCATATACAGACCAATACCGACGTGACCGTACGGTAAGGTGAAGTGATTGGGAAGTCGCACTCGTTTCTGGTATACAATTTGATAGACTTTTTCCAAGGGTCGACTGACGATGTGGTGAGTGGGTAAACGTACAATCTTGTTCGGTTGATAGGTGGTCACTTTAAAGTTTCCATCCTCTCCCGATTGCAAGGCTTCTTTCAATACCCCAAAGTTGACCACTCGACTGGTACGATGATTCAGAGTCAGTCCTTTCACTTTGCACGTCGTGTGCACTTCTCCTTGTTTGTCCCGGTATTCGTAGCCGTAATTTTTGGGCCCACCACTGACGAAACTTAGAATCTTGTCGTCGGGATGCTCGTCTGTCCAGGCTCCTAAACGGTCTCCTTCGATGTCAGGGTGCTGTTGAATCGGGTGATGGATGTAAATGCAACTGTCCGTGTCAAAGTACAGGACTCGTTCTTCTAACAGTTCTAAAGCTTCGTACAATTTTAAGCGAGCATGAGCTGTCACGTAAGCCGCAATGATGACATTTCCAAAAGGGTCGTCTTGTACAAAGTCCAGATCTTCTTCGTAATTGACCAAGATCAAATCCTCTCGAACGACGTCCACGTGTTTCATGTATTTGGTTTTGTCGTGAATCATCTGGAAGTAGCGGAAAGGTTCTGTCAAATATTCCGTCTTGGGTAAACACGGTCGTTGTGCCATTTTACCCCACAAGCAATTTAACATCACTTTGGCAAACGATCGCCTGCCTTCGTTTTTTTCGATGTGGTCTAAAGAGATGCCTTCTTGTGCGTAGTATTTCTCTTTGAATTGTATTTGGTCTTCGGTAGTGTGACACCAGGAAGGATAGCCGCTGGCTTCTTGTTTCAGTTTCAAAAAGGCATCCACGTAGTCGGCGAAAATGCCTTTCTGAGTAGGGTCACCCTTGTGGTACTGTTGTGTCTTGGGAAAGTGGCAAATTTCGTACACTTCTAACAGTTGGTATCCCATGTCCAGAGCTTTGAACAATTCCACGCTGACCCAGGTTCCCGTCAAGGCACGTTCTTCCTGGCTGTGATGGCAAGGTTGGTCCTGGTTGCACGTTTCGGCACAAGTACGGCACAAGGGAAACATCAGTTTGCCTTGACAATGGTGAGGTAAGACGGGATGGTATAGGTTCGTGGGAGGCAAAACTTTACACTTGATCAAGCCTTCGTATTGTCGAATGTTTTTCAGGTCGATGTGTTCCGTGAACAATTGCGGGTGCCCTACAGGAAAGCGACAATATTTGCACACGTAGGGATACAGCGAACACACGTCCAAGTATTTGATTTCTTCTCCTTTCTCTTCGTCCGCTTGGTACAGCAAACAGGTGGCATTGGTCCTTCCTCCGTACAAACTATCCCTCGGGTTCAGCGGGTCCATGAACTGGTAACTTTCCACGAGGCGTTTAAACTCGGGATCGGTTTTCAAACGGTAATCGTACTCGTGTTCCCACATTTCCACCACTTGGTATCCTTGCTGTTCTAACTTTAGGCGTCGCTGACAAGTGTCCTGGTACAAGTCTTCCATGGTTCGTTGCAAAAACTGATTTTTAGTGTCACGGTCAGGGTAACAGACGGGACATCCGTGAAATAAGCAACCGTTAAACTCGTACACGATCTTGGGGTTTTCTAAGTCCCAGCCATCTACCGAATACGTTCCGATGGTCTTTTCGCCTCCTCCGTTGCGGGCATGCTGAATCCATTTGTCTTCCTTGTCGCACAAGTAATGTAACCAACGTAGGGCTTTGACCGAGTATTGACGTTTGACATAGTGGGTCGTTTGAGGACTGATGAGAGCCACGGTGTTTTCAGGCATGAATCGTTGGCGGTACACTAAGGAACACGCTTTGGCAATGGTGCAAGCTTCTTTCAAAGGATCGACCCCTCCGTGTTCCATGAACAGTTCTCGAAATTTTCCACAGCAACGTCGTAAAATGTCCACGTCGGAACGACAATACTTTAACATTTCTTCCTGAAAGTCGAAGGGGTCAGAGGCATGAGCCTGGTACCAAGCGTAGAAATCTTCTCGTTGTTCGGTACGCATGTTGTCGGGGTCGTAATAGTGAGCCTCAGGTAAATGGGGTAGAACGGCATGTTGATTGGCTTCCGTATTGAAGAAGTGTGGAAAGTACCCTTTAGCCATTTCTGTCATTCCAAACGTTTTAGGCATTCGACTCAAAGGCATGGCCAAGTAACTCATCGAATCTTTAAACTGTACTTGTCCCACTTGCATGAAAATGATTTTGGCTCCGTTCAAAGTGACTTTAGGACGTTCGGTGCCTTGTTCCGCATAGTACCTCAAAAGAAACTGTCCATCGTATCCGGAGAAATTGTGAGCCATCACCGTGGCATGACGATGACAATCTCCGTAACGTTCGATGTCCTCTTGGCTCCACGTCTTGTCGATGGGGTCTAAGACCCATTGGGCAAAATCGGCTAACGTGTTTGGTCCCCGAAAGATTTCTTCACGTCCTCCAGGAATCTTGCTGCAGTGAGGGCAATGACTGAAGATAGGTTCTTGAATGCACTTCTCGCACGCTCGATGAGCCACGCAGAAATTAGGGATGTGAATGCCAGTCTCTTGCATGCATTCGAAATCGAAAAAGATGAAATTGCCTTTCTTCTTGTGACCGTCCTCTTTCTCTGGTGGGGGTTGGTATTTTTACACGTAACATTCGTGTTCCAAGTCCACGATGTGGTGACAAATGTGACATTTTTTCTTTCCTCGACATACGTGTGCCTTGGCATTGTTGGTAAGTATGCCTTGTCCACACGTAGGGCACAATCTCAGGAGCTGACAAGCACATTTCTTCTGTGAACCTTGTGTTTTCAAATGTTGCTGGTAACAGGCAGGGCTGACAAACGTGCGCAGACAAGTCGAACAAGGCACTGGTTCTTCGCTCAGACAGGGTGGAGAGGCCAAACATCCTGGGCATTTCAATCCACAATGCTTGTGTTGCTCTCGATTGTTATAACCATAATCACATTTCTCACAATAATAACTGTATCCCAGGAATCCGGTGATACTGGTAATGGTATCGAAATGGTCATCGTGATAATAAAGGTGAATGTATTTTCCGTCCTTAAAATCCTGGCCTCGAAACAACAGAGACCCGCGCATTTCTTGAGGGTGCACTTTCAAGGTGTAGCGTGGAGCTAGGGCATCTTGCAATTTTTGCATCTCAGGAATGCCACAGGGTGTGTCTTTGGACAGGCCAGCTTGTTGCAACAGGAGTTCTGCTTCGTTTCGTTGTTTGGTTCGGTTCGATTTTCGAATGTTCTCCCAGGTTCTTTTCCATTCTACCGTGTCGTTCTTGTTGGCATAGGTTCGTCCCACCACGATGGCACGGGCTAAGCACATCTGGTCTTGAGGGTTGTTAATTCGGACGAGACTCTTTTTGGTGTTGCGAAGGTCGTTCACCAGTAGGACCTTTTTGCGTCCTGTCCCTTGAGGAAGAGAGACGTGAGCCATTTTCAGTGTGGCTTTACCATCGGTGATGTCAAACTGGTCATTAGATTGTTGTACGTGTTGAATCTTGTCCATGACTTTGGAAGGGGTTAGTTCTGCGGGTCTGCTAAACTCGATCCAAACAGGGGATTTCAAACCGTCGTGATCTATGGATAGTGTCAAGCGATCGTCTTCTTTGGGTTGACATTGTCGCTTGAGTGCGGTGAGCAAAGAATCCCACATCTCGGTGATAAACCCTTCTGCTTTCTCCAAGGGTACGTCGGCCTTGAAATCTTTAAACTTCACCGTGAAGGTGTAAGCCGTGGTTCTAAATTTTCTAGAGGAGCGCTTTTCCGTCTCTCGAATGGAATAGTACTTTTCAGGGTTGACTAAGGGTGGTGAACTTGGTTTAGAGGGTTCGGATTCTGGTTCACTCATGTCCTCTTCAAAATCACTGGCATGAATTTGTGCCAAGATTTCGGCCCTGGTACGAGGCGATACATCACGTTTCTGCCTCTTACTTTCTTCTTCTTCTTTCTTCTCGAATGAATATGATCGTTTCATCTTGAGTGCAAAACGTCAAATGACTCAAGTTCAAACACCATAGACTAATTTATAGTCATGGCAAACCAGCGTATATAAAAAGGGTGTGTCTTGTCCTTTCACTATTCATTTCACTCTCAAACCGAGGAGAACGATGGAAGAGACTACCCAGATGGAACGTTTCGTCAGAGCTTTGCGAGGGGTCATTAGAAAATTTCCTTCAGACCAGCCGACGGACTACTCTCCTTCCTTTCGAGATAAGAGTCAGGATACTTGCTATATCTGTCAGAAGAAAGGGCATTGGCCTTCAGAGTGTCCAGACCGTCAAAATAGAAAAAAAACAGGGGCTAAAAAAGACAAAAGTCAAGATACCTGTTATTATTGTAAAGAAAAAGGACATTTGGTCTCCAGATTGCCCAAAAAAGAAACAAGAGGAGTCAGAAGAAAAGAAGGATTCTTCAGAAGAAGAGAGGGATTCCTCGGAAGAAGAGAGGGATTCTTCGAAAGAAGAGAGGGATTCTTCAGAGGAAGAAGAGGAAGAAAGAAGACAATTCTATTTAAAAGAAGCAAAGAAACAGGAGAAGAAAAGAAGAAGGGAAGAAAATGAGGAAAAAACGGTGAAGAAATTCAAAAAACAGAGAGACTAAACAAGGAGAAAGAAGAAGTCAATGAACTTTTAATTAAAGTGTTCTGTGGTGAATTGTGAATTGGATTGTAAAAAATGGATAAAAGAATACATGAATGATATAAGGTAAGTGTCTTTGAGTTTTGATTTTAAAATAAGAAGCTACACTCACGCACTTATACACAGACACGTACTATAAGGGTAAAATGGGTGGGGTTTATTTTTGAGTTATTGGCAAATTGAAATTGTATTTCTTTTCGAGAAATGTGGGTGGCCCTGAAAAGGGCCTTTTTATTTTGGTGTAGGGGTGAGTTTAAGCAATCAACTTTAACTGCCTTAAACCTTTGCCACGGCCAAGGCCTACATCTGATGATTGGGTTGAAATCACTAAGGGTGGTACGACAGGCTTAGTCACAGGGTTGGCGTGTTTAGCTCGGGAAGGTCGTATTCTCTTCGGTCGTGATAAAGAAGTCTGATACATTTGTTTCAGACTTCTTAACTCCGCTAAAATGTCCAACAGTACCGTAGCCGTTTGATTTTCACCCTCTTGTTTCTTTGCTGCTAATTCTTCTTGCTGTTGTTGCTGTTGTTTTTTTCTTACCTCTTCTTGTTGCTGTTGCTGTTGCTGTAGGAGAAAAGCTTGTTCCGCTTCCTTTTGTCGTTGCATAAATTTCTCCAATTCTTCTTTCTGTCTCTGTCTAAAATTCTCCACTTGCGGTAATGAAGAAGGTAACGAAGGTTCCGGAACAAATTCTTGCGAGGTAAGAAAATCCACAAAATCCCAATGTACCTCTTCTGAAAGTAAGTCCGGGTTCCCTTGGGCAGTCTCCCCTGCTGGTGCACCCCAATGGATCGTTTTCTGAATTTCCGTTATGTTGAATCACTGTCGCATAGATTGACTGCACACAAGCGCTAGCGAATCTATATAGACCAACTGACGTCACAGACTACTCTCTTCAGATTGGATGCGGGCTGACTGAATTTTGTAACGCGTGTTCGGATTGGTGAATGAACTCAATCCGTTTCAATCCTACCTCTGCCTATAAATAAGCGCAGTTTAGTGCATTGATTCACCTGTTCTCGTCGCTTCAAGATGTGGACCGATGTGCAATCTTCTACGCTTGTGTCTTCCATGATGTTCCGGACGGACATACCCATGTATGTCCGATCCAAGTGGACCGTTGTCCACAGGACAAACACCAGCCTGTGGATACGTAGGATCTACGTAGAAAGACAAGGATGCCTGAAAAGAGTGCTGATTTACGGACCAACAGTGAGACGTAGCCTAAGGACAAGAAGAAGACCAATGCGGTACCATTTATGTTAATGAATACATTAACATAAACCCAAAGGCCCTTTTCAGGGCCAGCCATATTTCTCGAAAAGAGATAGCCTTTCCATTGCCTACCCCTTTTTTTTAAATTTAAATTTAAATTTAAAAAAAAAAAAAAAAATCCCAAAAGTCCAAACTCTATTCCCCATGTTAATTTCCCTTGTCCCTAGACAGACCCAAACTCTATGTGAAATTCCCATTGTCCCTAAAGTGACCCACGATTTCTCTCCATGTTAAATTTCCATTGTCCCTAATCTGACCCAGGGGTCTTTTTAAGTCCCATTGTCCCTAATGTGCCCCACTTTACTACTTATGTGTGTGTGTGTGTGTGTGTGTGTGGGTGGGTGTGGGTGTGTGGGTGTGTCTTTCTTTATTGTCACTTTCTTTTGATGCAATCTTCTGTAATGTAGTCTATTGGATGAATCCCAATCATCTACTTTACACTAAGTCACCCACCAACAAGCAATAGACCTAAGATTTGTAGGTATGGAACTATTCTTCAGCAGAAATATAAAGGTTCAGTTTTGTACCTGGAATTTATAATACAGACATAAATTGATATAAATGCAAATAGCTGGATGAGATTTTATTGGATACCATTTTAGATGAAGTCACCCGCACAGTTCCCTGGACTATTTACCAGCGCACATCGTTACTGTGCAAAAAGAGGTACGAGTGGAATAAGTGCGAGAGTATCAGGCTAGATATGGGCATGGTACTTACCATTTCCGGTGTCAAAATGAGGGGAAACGTCTGAGATTGCTTGCTTGTATTATACTCCATAATGGTGTCCAAGATATAGAATCCGTGAAGTTTCATCTGATCTGCATATCTCAACGGATCTGCTCTGTAATTACTGACCAGGAATTGGGGCAGCCATTGTTCAACAAAAAATTCACTTCCCGTCAAACTGTCTGGTGCATTAATAATACACAAATAAGATTTCATTAAAAATTAATTAAATTACATCCAATTTATCACCAGGAAAAACATCAAGTTGCGATGAGAACGATGTTCTTAGATAAAGCAATAAGGTGGACGTGTATCGATGTGTGGATGGATTTTAGCGGTACGGTGTGCAAATATGTATATATTACTTAATAGCCATTCTTCGTGTAGATATTTCTAAGGGGTAACAACTCTAATAAAAAGCACTAACCCGACGGTTACATTTAGGTACATTCAAAATCAAGGTATCATCAAAAATACTTAATTATTACTTGTCCATAGTTGTGGATAATATTGGTTAAAGGTCGTTTCTTTTGGGTAATTCGAAAAACTGTTATTAAAAAAAATAATTCCATGTGAGCTTAAACAATATGTTATTGAACACATGCATAGCAAAGTAATAACTTATAACAACTCGGACTGTAATGCAAGCTTTAATCCGTTGCACATGCGTTTCAGGAAGCGCAGATCCGACAAATGCTTACTATATGCTAAATAACTTACGGAAATTCTGCTGAAGTAGCTCTATTATTCGTTATCTTGTTTCTTTTACATTCTTTGTATATGCATGCATTCATACATGCATACCTACCTACCTACCTACCTACCTACCTACCTACATACATACATACATACATTCACAACAGTGTGCTAAATATTGTTTATTTTACATTTTACATGTATACAGTTTCCAATTTTTGTATTTCTTTTTATTTAACCTATCAGCGACCAGCTTTAGAATTAATTATATCATTCTCACACATATTCCAAAAACGCATAGAAATCGGTGACGTTCCTATTCCAAGTTTTTTTTTAATCACGTATCAATACATGATGGATGTACTGACAATAGCTGCAGCATTAGCAGTTCCAGGCAAATATTTAAAATAGATTGGGGCCATACTGTGCCAAGGAATATTTAGTTCCACAGTTTCTTTGAGATAATTGTATGATTGCATGCATTAATGTTTATTCTTGTAAAGGTATTAGCTGACTCAGCATATCTAATAATCATTGGTTTGATTAACCAGATGTAATCTTTGCTGAAAAGGTAATAAAGTCAGTTAGTCAGTCATACACACAGGAACGCACGCACACACGCACGCACGCATGCATACAAAAATGTATGCATGCATATATTTGTCATACAGAAGAAATACACATATTGTTACACTTACGTACGTTTTCTATTTCCTTTTCTTTACTATTTAAAAGTTAATTATAATCATGTAACAATATATACGTATGACATACGTTGTATCATTATCATCATCCAGCAAATGTTTATAGAAGATCAGTGCCATGCGAAGCCAAATGCTACTTAGCTATCACTAAATATTTGTATGATTGCAGGTGTTTAGGTGTTTCGATTTGTCAATACTTTAGATGACACAGTACTACTCTTATTTGCGTCACCTTGGTTCATCGTTGTGTTTCACGGTCTTGTATTATCCTGATTTTTATTAATCTGATGCAATATATGTTGAAGAGGAAATAAAGTCAGTCATAAACACACAACAACAGCAGCAACAACACAATTTTTATTCATTTTAAATATCTTGCAAATAAAGGGTTTGACTATCCCTTCTGTAGCGAATGGTCAGTGACTCATCGAGTATGCCTCTTCTACTAATTAGCCTCATAACTATTCAAAAATCCAAATTTTCTTCTCAACATCAATAACAGTCTTGGAATATATACCGAAAAACAGAATTAATCCAAATTTTACGAAAAATGACGAAGTTATAACATTGTGACTTTTACATGTCGTATGGTGAAATCTTTTAAGCTGTATGAGTTTTTACTGTTGGACAGTGTTCGGGTCCGGACAGACAAACGGTGAACAAATTATAATTTAAAGCTGCAAGAAGTGGTTTGAGTGCTCAGCGGTCGATACGAATAATCGATAAAATGCAGCTGATTGACAGTTATCGATAAACCAACGAATACTTACAGGATATACTCGATTATCCTGAAATTTCAGAATCACATTGTACGTCTCTTGAAGTATCATGATCTCATACGAAGCACTCCGATTATCTCTAAGCTCTTAATAATTCAAAGATTTGTCTTACTACCTGATCAGGTGTGATACCTTGCTTTCAAAATAATCGGTAGCTATATTAAATTAATTTAATGTATTTGCCTATATGTTCTATGAAAGAGAAATGTTTAAATAAATTTACGTACAGCTCGAAAACACAAATACAGGTAGAGAATAAAATAGAGAGTGCCATATGTTAGAGTCTATGTTAATACTAACTGCTATTATGCTCAAAGTTTAACTAAATAAGAAAATCATAATATGACTGACCAGTATAGAACCAGCAGTCAACATGCACTGATCTCGAGTAAATTTGTTACTGCTGAGGCTTAAAAATGCATGTTGGTGACCTTTCTAATGAAAGTTTATATTTCACATCCTCCATTTCTCCAAATGCTTGCTTGAAGCTTAACTTTTAAATGTTCTCATTACCTTCCTCCAAATCAAAAGAGACAAATATAACTGTGTTAAGTCTATCCAGAGTTTTGGGTCTTTTCGCGACCTCCAACATTGCCGCCATCCCAGATCCGTTGTCATCGACACCTAAAGAAAGAACATTTTTCAGCCAGAATATAATGACAATTATATAACTTGCCTCTTTCAACCTTTTTCTATTTTCCAGCAACCACATAAAATGCTAATTATCAAGTAGAAAATAAATTCTGACTTAGGAAATGTTCACATCGAAATATTGGGTCATTTTCTAATTATTGTTCTTCGTTACAATGTTTTATCTTTAGATTTCCAAACTTTTATCTCTTGGCATCAACTACGTAGTAAATAATGCAGGATTCATTTATATGGAAAGTTTACTATTATGTGGTTATGCACTAAACACAAAACTTAATATATCTTTGTAAATCGTAACATGTCGATGACCCTCTTCTGCAATAAGGTATACTGTTAACACAGGTACATACGGTTATCAAGGTTTATGACCAGAACATAACACAGAGCGCAATTGAATGAATGAATATTAAACACAATGTTCAGACAAATTCAATGAATCATGAAATACAGGTCACATTAACCACTTTTTGAAATAATGATATACTCATCCACTAGCGAAGTTTCATTAATCTAAGAAGGATATAATCCAAAACCCATGACAACAAATATCTTACGATAACACACAAAAAACATAACCAAAGCCAGTATAAGATTTAATATCGATCTTGATGATCTTTTGACGTGACCTTAACGCCGTGATGTAGGATCTATACTTTCGCCTTCTGCCTGTTGTCGACCAGTGAATTTGTACCGATCATAGGTTCCTTTCATTTCTGCTATAGGGTGATAAGGTGTGTTAGTATAAATTTCATGATTATAGCGTGACGAATGGATCAGAAGTGAACATGAAATTCAAACTGTAACAAAGATCGGCGAAGCATAATTTATGCAGACAAAATGACTTATTTCTGAAGCATCGAGGAAGTATTTCTCATCAACATGAATCCTCTCATCGTACTTAAGGATGCTAGATAGATTAAGATGGATATAGCAATCTCAAAACTGAGTGGTTATGAAATAACTGTAAAAATAATTATGAAGGCCACAGCAATATTGTTTATACTGATGTGGACTAATAGAGGTACACTTTCATCTGCTATAAAAAGAAATAAAGATAAAACACAGATTTAACCAAAGTTATTTATGCGCGAAAATGAGTTAAGTCACATTTATTTAGATGATGATATAACACCAGTAGCAGTGCTTTCTTTCACCAAGATTCCTGATTTCAGGCTAAAGAGTGCGCAGACAAGGTGCAATACGTCTGTGTGTGCATAAACTAAAGTATAACATACTTAAGCCTGTAAAATACGAAATGTAATTCACAACGATCTTCTTTTGTGTTGTATGGAAGTTATATTTATGCATAGAGTATTTTAGTTTCATGATTTTGGTACGAACAGAAGCAGGAGAAATCATCTTAAAATTACAATTTTAACCAAACTCCATTGATTGTGGGACGAGTGTGCCACATTAACCTACTTAGGTGATTTAGGAGCAGTAGTCGTTAATATATATATATATATATATATATATATATATATATATATATATATATATATATATATATATATATATACACACACACCTTCATAAAGCGTAGTGATTAAAAGCAAGGATCTTAACCAGGAATGTACAAATAATGTACATACATATAAAATTTATCTCCCTGCCAGGAAGGTTTCTGATATGAAATCCAGAACAAACTGTTGCTAAGGTCACGGGAAAGAAGCCTGTCTGAGATACAGCGAGGTCTTTGCATATGCTCTAGCATATACTGACAGCAATGCCAAGCTTAAATAAATTTATTAGGCACATATGTAAATGAGGAACACATATGTTGGTTTCTTGTCTTGATGAAAGGTTTTCGATATTAATTTCGGAAGGTAAATTAAGAAATTTTCTCAAACCAGGCCGGCTCTAGGATGTGAGTGGCCAAAGGCAGCATGCGGGACCCAAAGCAGCAACCGATGAAAGCGGGGTCCCAAGCAAAACAACTGCATTGCCTGATAGCGCGGGGCCCAAGGCGGTTGCCCCGTTCGATTTCCCATAGGGCAGACTCTGCCCCAAACGAAGTGGTTCAATAGTCTATAATCTATATGTAGACCTTCTGAGGCGAACATATATATCGCTGGTAAATGGTCATTTGGCATTAAACTTAAACATTTTGCAATCTTCATATCTTGTGCACATATAGAGAATCTGAAATGGGTAACGATTTAATATTGAATTTATGAAACGGATTTAATAATGTTAAATTATTTAACGAGTTTCATAAATTTATTGTTAAATCATCACCCATTTGAGATTCTTTTTATCACATAGTTTTATTTCAGTAGAAATTATTTAGACAGAGAGAAGAACGAATAATTTCGTTCATTTTGACAGACGCTGTACCTTTTATTTGTTGTGCGTACAAAATAGTCTCAAACAAAGTTGAAATAGCAAAATTATATTATACGTTTCTGATAACTATAAATCAAAGAATAAGCGTCCATCCAAATGAACAGAACATTTTACAAAAGATAAAACATTTGTCAACACAAAATATCCAGTGCGTGTGATGTCACATTGTTTGATACGGTGCACAGTACCGGTTTTTAAGCTGGCCTACACGACACAGCGATAGTGCTTACTTTAAATTCCACATCACAACTAAACATTTCATTGTTGCGATATTTTTGTGAAAAGAAGATTACTGGATGCAGAAATACACATATTTTCTGTAATGTATATGTGACCGGATACTTGCAGTATTTGATTTGGAACATAAGATTATACAGAAGACGTAAACAAATCTCTTTTTGAGGCGGACTTGCATCACAGATTTACCGCGTAAATATGATGTGGTTGGATAAAGTTCTGTCAGTTGGTGAGTCCGGTTTATGTCTACATTTTTCTGTGAACAATGGTGACTTTATTTACTTAAGCAAGTTCACATTTAAACCAAGCTTGTATATAGGGTGGATTCCATGCTGCATATATAACCGTCCATCCATCCCCACCCCACCATCGTTATCATCTAAGCAATACCGGTAGTTTTACTTGTTGTTATTGTTCTTGTCTTGGGGGGTTTGCCATTTTTTTATGTTATAATATGTTACACATGACATAACAAACCCCTGTGGGAGTAAATTGACAACACTGAAACAGACGATGACATTTTTTCCCAATTCCCTTTCGCAAGTCGAATCAAAAAATGGCGGCGAAAAATGTTCAGTGAAGACAAAAACATCCAGAAGGCGGGGTTAAAAATGTTTTCCCACGATCGCTGCCAATCAGTAAAGAGAATACTGCACAAAAATTTCTTGCACTTATTTTGACCAATCAGAATCCCATAAAGTGATATGTTCACGTGTATACTATCAAAGTATGAAACTGCATACACTGTAGGGAAGGTGTGCCGACTCTGTGTTAATAATCAGTAGGCATATGTCACGTTGTATTAACAACACCGATATCTTATCGACTTAAATTAGCACGATGAAGCGTTAAACTAAAATCTTGTTAATACGGATAGTCATGGAGTTAGATTGGCCACACATGACTTGTTCATAATTGTCTGCACAAAAGTGTTCATAATTGTTGGCACTAAAAGTGATACCTGAGGAATTTCTGACTGCGTTCATAATCATCTGTACTAAAGCGATACCTGCAGAATTTCTGACGGTGTCATAATGTGCACCGATCCCTGCAATCCTGTCTTTGAAAGTACCAAACCGTTTTCCTTTCAGTATTCCAATAATGTTGGACCCCGTTACCTGCAAAAAATGGATACAAATGTATTTCTTCAGCAAAAACGTATTTGCTAATAAAGATATGCATGGACAAAAAAATAGTTACAACTGGTCTTTATGAAGTGAAAGGGAATATATTTTGCTGTTCACAAAAAAAAACAGAGGTCGCTCACAATAGATATATATATACATTGTAAACAATGACAGGTACGTCAATTTGTTCTACGCAATATTTTATCAGGAGGGAGACTGACAAACAGCTGGGGTGGGGGCAACTTAAATATAATATATCACACTTGTTGTTCTTGTTGATGGGTTTAACGCCATATTTCAGTCCAAGATAGGTTAAACATGGCGGTCAGTATAACTGGTGGAAGAAGAACCTTGGAAAACCCGTGAATAACCACCGTCCCACGAGAATCTACTGGCAAGCTTTCTCACGTACCAACGTTAGCCGAGCCTGAGACTCGAACCTTCGCAGACAGAGTTGTGATGGCAGTGATCAGGAAAGGTCAGCGCTTTGGACCACTTGGCCACTAGGAGCCCCCATCACACTTGTAAAGGATCAAACACTTGTTCCTTTACTAATAAACGTAGGACAAAATGAACATTTGAAAGTGGCTTTATATTCGAATTAAAAGTTGATACTAAGCTCTCAACTAGAAGGGATAATTAACAGAATCAGGTTAAAAACATTAGCACAAATAAACTTACATGGTCATTACAAATTTCGAGGATAGAAGGAAAGAAGAGTGATAGAACAGATGACATAATAAATGCAAAAAAAAGGGAAACGAAAGGCAGGAATGAAGAGCGAAATGGAGAGAGAGAGAGAGAGAGAGAGAGAGAGAATCAAGGATTATATGGGTATGTTTGAGAGGGGGGAGGGGCAACCTAAATAAGGGGATAACAATGGTTTTTAATCGAAATATCGCCCGCAATCTCGAATCGGTCCTCAAATGCTTTTTTCCTGACATAATACCCCAGAATGCCAGGTCCGGCACGAAAAATATTTCAGAAATAACGTCCCAGATTCCGTCTCATGAAGGAAGAATGTTGGTGAATAAGGACTAAAATCTCATATAAAAGTTACCTCTGATCGTGAGAGAAGAAAGAGCCGGAAAAAGGTGAAGTTTCCCGTTACAAAAATATAAAACATTCCCGATAAAGAATACTGCCACACATTTAACGGGGAAGATCGTTCTCCAGATGTTTCCCAAGGGCAACAGAGGAGACTGATAAAACATTCTCGGGTACACAATGGAAAAAAAAAAACTTTAATCAGCTCAGTGACATTCTCCGTCTATCCGCTATTGAATGAAAATAACATGATGATTTTAATACCGGTTGCCCAAGTAAATCAACGCTCCAACAAATAATATACAGTGGTGCATAACCACCGGGTTAATACGGGTTAATAATTAGTTTTTATTTTGAGAATTATTATCGGCTTGGTATGCATACAATACATGCCACCCCCACCCCCACCCCGCAAAGCGAGCGAGGGTGCCGCACCAAGAGCAATTGGCTTTGACCGGCGTATCGATCCCTCACCCATCGAACAGGGTTAACGTATGTCAGCTTTAAGCATTCGGGTCATTGAGCACCCTCCCCTTCCACCTGAAGCCCCTCCAATCCAGGTTGTTAACATACATTCTCGACAGGCCGGTAACTCATCCGACTAAAGTAAAAAAAATAATGTGTCATGGACATGGTGACGAGCATACTGAGACGCCAAGAAAGAGTTTGAGGTTGATAGGGTTGCATGCATGTTTAGCTTTTTTGGCACAGAGACAAATGATGATCTATGTAGGCATCTGTGCATGATCGGCATGCCACGCAACGATAGTGACTGGGCCCCTCTCTTACAAACCCATACATTGGTGACTGATTCAGGAGCTCTATTATTTATTGCTTACCTTCCGTGAGACCAACGGTTTGGTAGAAATAGACAAAACACCGGATGTAACGCTTAATAGCTTCAGCATATTAAAAATGGTCTTGAGCTAAGACATGCAGGTGGTGACGGATTCCATTTGTCTGAATCCTATATACCTGGAGAGGCTTTCCAATACGTGCACCTTGTGCAGCAAGCGTTTCAGCGAAGAAGTTAACGGAAAGCATGAAGATGAGTTTGGTGCCTGCACGGTGACACATGCCATTGGTCTCAATAGATGCAAATGTAAAGTGGGGGCAATAGCGAGTCAAAATTGAAAATCTTTTGGCAAAGATTGACTGTGTCGCCTGCAGGACGAAAGCCAAATACTGGGCCGTAGATAGGAAAGGTGATGTGTAGGAGTCTACTGCTACCGGAGCTCTTGGTCCCTTTTCCACGTACCGCCATTCGTATATCATCGGTGATTGACGCTCAGAAAACAAGCACACAATCAAAATGTTTGATCACTAAAACTTAACTAAAGTGGGAGCTATCCAAGAACAAAAATGCGCATTTTCGTATTCCAATTCTAACTGTTTTGATAGCACGTAAAGAAAATGCGTTGGATTATGCCAGCATTCATATTTTAAATATTTCTCAAAGCTTGCAGGTGGAATGTATTACATGAACGCTTATTAAAGAGCGCATATCCTTACATAAAAAAGGCCTTTAACAAGCAATTGTAGCCAGTGCTCAAAACTGTGCCCATGCCACACTATTGGGTCTGTGTTTACAGCAGGCAAATAAAACGCTTGAACTCTTAAACAATAGTTTTGCAACTGCTCCGGTGGCCTAGTGGTTACGACGTCAGTAGTGAAGGGGGACAGATTAGCGTCAATGGGAATTAGCATTACAGACCCCCCTGGGAACGATTAGCGTCAATGGAAATTTAACATGGAGAAAAATCGTGGGACAGATTAGCGTCAAGGGAAATTAACATGGGAATAGGGGACTGTATAGCGTCAAAGGAATTTAAACAGGGTGGGACTTTATAGCGTCAAGGGAAATTGAACATGGGATTTTTTTTTTAAAAATTTTTTTAAAAAAGGGGTAGGCAATTGAAAAGTCATTCTCTTTTCGAGAAATATGGCTGGCCCTGAAAAGGGCCTTTGGGTTTTCTTCTTCTGCTTCTAATTTCTTCTTTTTCTCCACCAAGTTCTTATTTTATCTCCTACACTCTTTCTCTTCTTTTCTTTCTTTTTTTTTCTCCTACTCTTCTTTCTTCTTCTCTTCATCTTCTTCTTTCTTCCTCTTCTCATTTTCTTCTTCTTTTTCAATTTTTTCGGTCCATTTGCGTATTCTTATTCTTTCCTCTTCATCCTCCTTCTCCTCCTTTATCTCTTTCATGACACCACTTATCTTGTCCTTTACCTTTCTTAAGTTATTAATTTCCATCTTTACACGATGGGGACTATAGGAATAGTGGTCTTCAACGAGTCTTATTAACATCTGCTCCATCATTCCTAAATTGTCTAAAACGTCTTGCAATGTTTGCATTTTGTCCATTTGGTTAGAAGCCATCTTCTTTGTAGAATGGTTTGAACGACGAATACTGTGGGTTCTTATAGTGAAAGCGCGGACGTGAAGGAAAACATCCCCTTAAAACATAAAATTAATCTTACCTAGATCATGACCCAACAACGCGCGGACGTGAAGGAAAACATCCCCCTACTTTTCTCATTTCATATAATAAAACCCAAACTATACTCTCCACATACGCTAAGAAACCCATAATCTACTATTCACACAAACTTACGTGAATGGTTACAAACACAAACACACAAACACATACACTCACATTTTTAAAAAAAATGAGTCAGTGTTTATATTCACACTACTCTACCTACACATTGGCAAATGGATCGTTATTTCTTTTCTAGAGTATTGGGTAGCCCTGAAAAGGGCTGTTGGTTTTTGGTTTTGAACTCCAGATGCACCTATCTAATGGTTGCACCTTCCAGGCCTGGCGCCACACACACATCTTCGACTCCAGTCTCTTTTCACTTTTTGTCTTGAGAGTGCAGAGGCGGGATGATTCGCTTCACCACCCCAATCCTCTGTCTCTGGTATCTTATAAGTCATCCTCTCTCCTATTTTCTTTTCCTCCTCCTCTTCCCTCTCTCTTCTCTCCTCCTCTTCCTTCTTTATTCTTGCTTCTTCTACGATAGCCTCCGCTGATAGTTCATTTACTATGCGCCTGGCATATTCCAGGTGCATCTGGCGTTCTAGCAGTTTCACAATCCTTGTATTCATTGTCTTGCTGTTAACAGGTCGACGATGGGTAGCCCAACTGACGATTAGTTTTTAATTTATACTGAAAGCGCGGACGTGATGGAAAACATCCCTTAAAAACATAAAATTGATCTTACCTAGATCATGACCAAAAACAACAACGCGCGGACCTAAAAGAAACACTCACTCACTTTTTTATGCTACCCATCACTATTTTAAAATTTTTTATAAATCACTTCAATAGACTATCCACATACGCAAAGCAATCCAATCTAACCCCAAATATACACCTCAAACACCAAAAAAGACATCATTTTAATCTACTATCCATACCAACATACTTGAGCACTTGCAAACACAAACACACAAACACACAATCACATACCCTCACATTTTTTAAAAAAGAGTTAGTGTTTATATTCACACTACTCTACCTACACACATTGGCGAATTGATAGCTATTTCTTTTCCAGAGTATTGGGTAGCCCTGAAAAGGGCTGTTTTTTTGTTTGCTATGGCAATCTTTTTTAGTTTCTAAGAATGCGATGTCCTCTGAGGACAGACTTTCTGGCGATAGGTCTGCTTCTTCGGAAAGAGAAGAAGAACTCTTTGGTGTCGATACGGCAATCGACAAAGCCTCTGTCAGGTTCAGGTTGCTGCTGCCGTTGCTGTTGTTGCTGCTGTTGCTGCTGTTGTTGCTGTCTCTGAAGTCTGTACTTCTCTGTCCATTCTTCTTTCTCCCTGTTCATTTCTTCTCTGAAGAGCTCTTCTATCAGGTCTTCAGTGACTTTTAACATTCTCACATTCTCTATTTCTTCTGGCTTCGATATCAGACTGTGTCTGACCCTATGCAAATTCACGTAGGCTTCGTTGAGCTTAGCTAGTTTGGAGCACATCTGCGTAGGAGGATGAGTCGACAATGGATGGTTAGACTGGAAACAACCCCGGTTCTTAAAGTCAAAGCGCGGACGTGAAGGAAAACATCCCCCACACGGTTTCCGAGTCGCAACGTTCAGTGAGTGTCATGAGAGGGATAGTAAGAAATGAAAGAGCATCAATCCAACATTCTTATAGCTAAACAAATGACAAAGGCATTTTTTTTTAAAACACAACATTTTTTATTCAAAAATCACTTAACACTAAACAACTCTAACATTTTTAACAATAATCCAACAATATAACATCCAACAATTTTTTTTAATCACAAACATTTTTTTTCTCAATTGACAGTCTACTTTAAACAGGGCTGACAACGTTGTGATTTTCACTGTTGGAAATCATTAGGCCGTTGATGGACACTACGTTTCCTAGCTTGAGACAAAAGATAAGCATAATGGTCACAAAACCATCGATCTACTTTCACATCGTTTCTAGAAGAAGAACGAGGATCAAAATGAGTCACTAAATGTTCTAAGGAATAGCCCAGGCTGCGATGATGCAGAAAATACACACAATATTGTCCACACACCAAGGAATCTGTGCCTTTTAATTTCACATTATTGAATCGGGTGGTCTGAGCATTTCTTCTCATAAAGTCGATGATATCGTCTTCCAAAGGGGGCAATCCGTACGAATAGAAATATTCCACACATCCTTCTTGAGGAAAGTAGACGGCTACCCAGTGGGTTCCTGGGAGATGACTGCCGTCCGTGTTGATCACGTAAGCTTGATGGTCTTTAGGTTTGCGATGAGGGAGTTCATCTTTAGCACAGACGACAGGATTCCAAGAAGCCGTATACGAACTGTGGTTCAAAAGGTAATAAAGTTCCCAGGTATCCATGTTTTTTTTCTTCTTCACAGGTAATAATAAGTCGTCAATTCGATCCTGACTTTTTGCTTGAAAATGTCTGACAAATAACCGTTTCTTTGTTTCGTCTCCTCACTTTGATTCAGAAGAGCTTCGATGCGATGGATCTCTTGAGTGGTTAATGCTGGACAAGAATGTTCACGCAAGTCTTTATACCACTGATGTAACACGTCTTCGTCCGAGATGAGACTCCAAGCTTCGTCCAGATATTCGTCCAATTTTTCTTCTTGACTCAGCATCAGGCATTTATCCTGTTGAATTTGACTGGGATGATCGTTTTGACATCCATAGCAATTTTTCTTGATTAATTCCGTCATTTTTTCCACCAAGTGTTTGGCAAAACAGGAGACTAAATGGGCTTCTTGTTCTGGCCATCTCGACTTCATCATGATCACTTCTTCTTCCACAGTCTCCTTACATTTCATGTCCAAAGTTTCTCCACTAGGTAAAGAGGGATAACAGTCTTCCATGACTTCTAGTAATCTAAAATAACTTCTCTCAAACTGTTGATTTCTATCGTATTATCGAATTCTGCATACAGGTTGACGTTCACTGTGTTCCCTGCATCCAGTGGACTCGCAAACTGAATTTCCACACCAATCTGGCCGGATTTTATAGGGTGGAAATGTCCCTCGTCGCTGCCTTGGTCAGGAGTGAAATCGAAAGCCCACAAAGCGTAGCCTCCTGCATAATCGTCGTACGTAATGCCGTGACTGGTGTTGATTCCTAACTGTCCGGTAGCTTCGTACAGGGACAAGTACGATCTCAAGTAATTCTTCGCGGCACCAAAGTTAGGCTCGAAAGGTCGGGTACACAAGGTCTTGCCATCGCGACTGACTTCGATCTTGGACACATTGTAATGATTAAAGTAGAAAGGATTTTCGTTGTAGACTCCATTGAAAGCTGAATTCTTGACGATACCAACAAACAAACGTTTGGGTAACTGTCCTTGGAACAGATGATCTTCGATCATGGATCGCTGTCCAGCAGGAATGGTGAAGGTTTTCACTTCTACGCGTCGTATCGGATACTTGGCGGTTGTTCTGCTCAATGTCTGACTGATGTCGTTACCTACTTTAGGTAACACTTCCACACGACGCACGTAGAGTCTGGCTTCTTGGATGATGGCTTTGTAAGTGGCATCAGCAGCAGCCATCAAATGGAAAGCAGCACTACTGCGATTCAGTCTCAGGCGGACATCCACCCCGTTCAGCAAATACTTTTCTTGTAACCACATATCCAAATGCAAACGATCCATCAGTTCTAAACTACAACTTCCAGCAATTGTCTTTTGTCGTTCTACAAATCCCGTTGGATTTGAAGCATCCCCAGCAAGTGTAATGCCGTTGAACTTAGTCGCTTGGTCAGGTTTCCATACCACGCAAGCATCCAGATGAGTGTTCTTGTTTTCTTCGTCGTCGTCTCTTTCTGCCTTGTCCTTGCTGAATGCCTGACTCAGTAGCGTGCAGGGCATTTATAGGTGTGTCTCGTCGGCCTAAAATGTCTTTGCCCGTTTGTAGCAAGACATTTTTGCCTGCCCTCATGAAGGCTTCTTTAGGGTTTTGTTTGTCGATGATGACATTTTGGAGAAATTCTTTGTCTTGTGTCAGTGCCGCATCTTTCAAGGCGTGCAATCCGCGTGTCACCATCGGTTTCAATACCGTAGCCACCGAACGAAAGGCCGATTTTAACACGTCTCCTAAACCGTGTCCTCGCTGTCGTGCAACCCCTCGGTACATTGGATACATGACTTACGAGTCGTGAGAGAACCGTTTCCGTGACTTTTCCTTTGGTGAATGGAATATTTTGTCCTAAATCTCCTTTTATAGTAATGTTGACCGTGTCCAAATACGACTTGCTGACAGGCAAATAGTGAGGATGGACAAATTCGCGGTGGACGTGGTAAGTGTTTCCACCTTCCTCGTCAGCGTTCGTGGCAGAATCCACTTTGAAAGGAATGACACGCAGTAACGGCACGGAGGTGTGTCCCACTACGTTGTACTCCACCACATCAGAGTACACAAAGATCAAATTCAGTCCTTGGTTCAGTTCTACCGGGGTACGAAAATACTTGGCAAAAGTCTCGTTGTCGGAAATGCCTGATGATTCGGGTTGTCCTTTTCGTTCTACTTTCTTCCTCAGCTCCATGTCACCGCCCAACATGTCAAACAATTCAGGACAAAATACAATGGACAGGATTTTACTCCGCTCAAATTTCATCAAGAAGCGACGAGCTACTTTGTGGTACTCCATGGTGACACTTTTGTTCTTGACAATCTCAAAAGCTTTCCCAAACACGCCATTAAACTTGGAGGCTATGGCGCTGACCAAATGATGACCACTAAAATTATAGCCTGGGAGAATGGACAAGTGGTAGGTCGTGGTTTTAGTTTTGTCATTATAGGTTTGAATGTCAGATATGGTGGCTCTCTTATCCAACTCCTGTTGCAATGGCTCGTCAAGAACTTCCACCGTAAAAAAATTTTGATTGGGAAGGACATTGAGGACTTGGGTCGGGTGAATCATTTCTACTAAAGCCACTTCCCAATGGGCTTCGTGATCTAAGGGGATGGATTGAGGTAATTTAGCCGTGTAACAGCACAACGTGTTGTTGGGAAACACCTCCATGGAACTGTCACTGGGTAAGGTTAAGTAAAATTGGTTTTCGTGACTCATAATTCCAGAGTTCTGTGGCTGTCCGAGGGGTTACTGGACGTCAGAGGTGTGTCTCCGCCCAAAATGGGGTTCTGGTTGTGGTTGTTGTTGGAGTGGTGACAGGCACTGGCACTGGACACAAGGTTCCCGTTGGAAGAGAATTTCAGGGAGGGATTGGGAAGCAGGTAACCGATGCAACTGCTCAATAAAATGGTCCACAATTGTTTGTCTCCTTGTTGCAAACTCAAATTGGCGATGGCTGCCCCGATGACACAATACACCACGAAGATTTGGCAGAAAAAGACGATTTGCGTTTTAGGCACACGTTCTCCACACCACACCCACAAGGGTTGTTTTTGTAAATCTTGCACAGAAGAACTAGGTGAAGGAGGAGTGGTCGACGTAGCTGCGTCTGTGTGAAAGGGCATGATGGTCACTTCTTTTTATAGTCGATGGCTTGCGAAGCGTCGATCCAAGAATCAAAACTGGGTGGATATCCTTTCCAACGTACTTTGACTTCTTTGACACGTCGTTTGCCCACTTTACGGGTTCTGCGTTCGAGAATGCTTTCGATGTCGTACACGTCGTCTTCTTTTTTGGTGACACGTTGTAACTCGGGCAAATAAAACGTTCCTTTGAGTACTTCTCCGTTCATGTCTTCCAATTTATAGACGGCAGGATGACGGCCATGCACTCGTCCAGTGACGCGAAACAATTCGGTCGTCCAGTTAGGTAAGTAACCTTTGTCGAAAGTGCGTTTGGTTTTGCCAATGCGCACCCAATCTCCTACGGTCAACTCTCCACTTTTCTTGGGGACAGCCCTCGTCGGGGACGTACCAAACAGGCGCTCAAACACCAGCACTTCGTTGTCGGGAGTCACGTCTTGCGGGGCACGTCCGATGCTTCGATGGTAAGATTGGTTGTACGCTTGCACCAGGTGCGGTAAGATGTCGATGTACTTCACAGTGTGGTGATGCGTAAAATATTTCCACATGCGTTCTTTCAAAGTGCGTTGAAAACGTTCCACGATGCTGGCTTTGGTTTCGGGATTCTCGGTGGTAAAAAATGAATGTCACGTTTCTTTAATTCTTTTTGGAAAGCTTGGTTCAGAAATTCGGTGCCTTTGTCCGTTTGCCATCGAAGAGGGTGACGACCGCTTTGTTTCAACACCCGTTGAAGGGCTCGCACTAACTCGCTGCTGGATTTGGAAGTCAAGGGCACGACCCAGGCAAATTTGGAAAAGACGTCGATGACACAAAACACATATTTGTAGCCACGATTGTAGCTGGCCAAATGAGAGACATCGGCTAAATCGGCTTGCCATTGATGATCGATGCCTTCCACTCGGGTGCGACTTCTGGCAAACTTGCGTCGAATGGGTTTGAGTAAAGTGTAGGTAGCTTGTTCTTGTAACCGTCGTTGCACTTGAGGTAAACGGAGACTTTTCAGTCGCGTTTTGGCAGCACGACACAATTTTTGAACTCCTGCGTAACCTGCAGGATGCGAGGGATCTTAATAAATGAAGGCTAAGACTTTTTCCATTTTTTATTTTTTGTGTTGGTTGGTGTGTTAATAGGTCACCCACTCTTCGTTGATGCTACTTTGGGTGGGTCGAAAGGGTGGTTTGGAAACGGATTTACGTGTCCGATGGGCTACGGGAGTAGAAGTCGAAGGTAGTGGTGGTGGTGGAGGTGGCAATGGAATGGCTTTGGTATTCTTTTCTTTTTTCACTTCTGGTTTCCCTTCTTTCTTTTTCACTTCTGTCGAAGGAGGCGTGGACATCATCTTTTTAACCCAAGCTTTCATTTCTTCTCGTTGGGGTGTGGGGGACGGGGTCAACAAGAATGCTGCAATCTTACTCGAAATGGGAGCTGCTGACGGTGTTTGAAACACTTCTCGCATCTCTTCTTCCTCAGGCCTTCGTGGGGTAGCATCTCTGGTGACCCAAGGGGATGGTAGTAGTGGTGGTGGTAATGATGATGGTGCTGGACTTTTCATCAAGGTCTTAAAATCTTTCAGAGTGGGTAAAGCTGTTTCGTCTAAAGCTTTCTGGTGAAAGAGTTGCAGTCGTTGCAAGAGTTGACCGTACTTTTGCGATTTTTCTGTTTCGGACAAATCTTGGCGATCCATCAAGGACTGCAATTCGTGTTGTAACTGGGACATCTCACTCAAATTGGGATTGGGAGGTAAATGCGGGGTGCGTTGTTCTTGCCACCGATGGTATTCCATCCATCGTTTGTAAGGCACTAAAGCTAGTTTTCGTCCTTCCATGGGGTTGTCAGCGGTCGATTCTGAGATCTTGGGACTTCCGAGGGCCTTTTTATCTTGCTCCCACCAGTCCTCCCAACATGGTTCCCAAGACTCCTTTCAGTATGGGGCCTAACAAGAGAGGTAAAATGCCTCCACGTTGCACTAACATCTTCTTTTTTTGACGAATGGGAATTTTCTTTTGAACCATTTTCCGAAGAACGTGACGATGTTTGCCTAAGCATTGTTTCTGGTGTTTGGACAAAGGGATCGTGCCTTTCAAAACGTTGAAACAACATTCACACACGGTATCGATGACCTCTTTGGAGGCCGTTTGAATGAGTTTTTTTCGTAGAGGTGGAGAAGCTTTGGACAGGACAGATAACATGTCCCCATGTTTGGCTAAACGTGGTGGCAGTCCTTTCCTTTTCTTTCCTTGGGGTTTTCTGGAGGGTGACATCTTTGAGTCTTCAGGAGCAACAAAAAACCACTGATACCCTACTTGGTCACAGGCCTTTTTTATACTGGAACGCGTCGCCACTGATTGTCTTTACGTCGTATCAGTTTGAGGACAGGCATGACACGTCGTGCAGGGGTATGTAGCGGACTAAATCGAGCCAGTTCTTGCTTGGACAAATCCAGTAAACTTTGTAACATGCCCGATCTTTCATGGACTTTGATTTTGGGAGAAGGTACTTTGTGAGCAGCACCCACTGCTGCTAAATTGGAGGGTCCTGCCACTGGGGAAGTTCTTTTTGGGGTCATCACCGGAGAAGTTCTTGGTGTAATCAACGTCTCCAAGTACTTTTCAGATCTGGGTGTCATTAACGGAGAAGTGGATAAACGTGAGGCTGTCGGAGACGCAGTCACCGCTGTGGCAGGTCGTGGTTTGCGAGTGTAAGGTTGCGTCCTGGCCGAAGTGCCTCTCTTGCGACTAGTTTTCTTCTGTGGGCTTTTCTTTTTCTGGGGACTTTTTTTCTGTTTCTTTTTCTGGGGGCTTCTTTTCTTTTACCGGGGTGGTGGTGTCTGGTAAGAGGAGGGTCCTGCCACTGGAGAAGTTCTCCTTGGGGACCTGGTCTTTTTCTTTTTCTTCTTGGAGCTTCGTTGGACTTTTTTCTTGGGTATAACTTTGGGGGCATTAGGATCCCATCTTAAGAGAGAGCGAATGATGGCCCCTCCTAGAGTACCGCTCCCTCCAGGTTTCAAAATGATTTGTTTTTTGGTTTGAGTGTCGATGCGGGGATCGGCCAGTTGGACCAAAGCGACTTTGTTTCGATCGAAAAATCGTTTGGTTTGATGAGGAATCTGAATGATTCCTTGGAGTATTTGACATGCCGTCACCGTGAACCATCGTAAGACTTCTTTGAGACTAGCTTCTAAGACACGGGCTCGTGTTTATGGATTTTTTTCTCGACTGATGCCATACAAGGCACGAATCAATTTGACGGGAAGATGCGACTGAAGGGACGTCATGTTCACACTGTGTGAGACAGACGAAAAAGGGTCTGAGGTTTTTATAGATTTTTTTATGGGGAGTGAAATGAAGTCGAGGACGGAGACGTGTACAGGACAGGCCCTCCGTCTTGGCACCAGTGGTGAAACAAGTGGGTACGAAATCGTAAATCCTCGGGGGTCGTAGGTTTCAAATCGACGAGTAAATAGGCGTGTGGTGTTTGAGTGGCATCGTCGGACGCCTGAGTCAGCCAAGGCGTTCCTAACTGTTTGGCTAAGACTTGCACTTGCGATTTATCTCGAGGGCTTTTAAACAAGACCACGTAATGCGCATTGAGACTGATGGTGCGATGGGCTTTACTTTGTTGAAACAAATTTTGGGTGATGTAAACGACACTGGCATTACGGTGATGCCCTTTGCGCGTGAACCACAATTTAATTTCTTCTTCGTCTTCTCCTAACATGTCGTCGAAAATGACCAAATGGGTTTTAAGGGAGTCAAAGACGATGCCGTCGTCTTCTTTAGGAATGCCTTCCACAAACACGATGGAATCGCCATGACTTTCTCGCAAGAGGTTGTACGCCGATTGCCACTCTTTGTAACACCACACGATCCGTTGAGGTGGCCGATCGATCAAATGATGTTTATGTTCGATCAAACGTTTGACGAATTCGGTTTTGCCTGAACCGCTAGGTCCAGCAATGAGCATGTTAAAGGGATGGCGAAGATACAAAGCCTCCCAACTGGCACGATCTAAGTGTTCGTCGATGACTTTGACAGTAGAGGAAGAGGGAGCAGAGACAGCAGAGGTAGCCATTGTGTGAGAAATGTCACTTGTCACACGAAAACAAACAAGACAAGAGTTTATATACTTTTTCAGAACACGTTTATTGAATGTTTTTTTTTCAAACATGAATACGAAAGACAAAAATACATAAAAGCCAAAGGCTTAAGTACAAGGATAAAAGGCACATGATAACCATGAACGTGGAATAAAAACAAGTGTCTGTAAAACATGTTTTGGGTAATGTTC
Source organism: Sinohyriopsis cumingii (assembly GCA_028554795.2). Taxonomy (NCBI): domain Eukaryota; kingdom Metazoa; phylum Mollusca; class Bivalvia; order Unionida; family Unionidae; genus Sinohyriopsis; species Sinohyriopsis cumingii. Next base: position 719,173 of record CM068841.1, read on the forward strand.
TAACCAGTTCTATAGTAGGGGTTAAGGTCACACAAGTGTCCTCCCGAAAGGGTCTTTCAGGTCTGTCCACGACAGTCCTGTCCTGGGTGACGGGTTCTTCTGGCACCGTCACTAACACGGGTTGAAAAGTAACTTTTTTCCTTGAACAACTCTCGTGCATACTGGGCCACTTCTTGGGTCCAAGCCTCAAAACCCCATTCTTTCCAGGCACGGACATCTGTCCAATGGGGATGTAAGTCACAAGCTACACACACATCGTCATACACGTCTTGGGTAGCTAAAAGTTGACGAATCTTTTTTTCCTGTTGAGGTCGAGAAGTATCCAGATGAAAACGCAAGGCTTTGAGCAAAAGGAGTTTTTCGTGACCATTTAAGCCATTGATGTGGTAAGTACTGATCGTAAAGAGTCCACAAGGAATCGGCTGGTAAACGAAATCCCAGAAAACAAGTCACTAAGACACACACCACTTGTCGTCCCAAATTGAATGGATACAGTTCTTGTAATAATTGATGGTAATGATCCACGGTTTGAATATGGTCATTGAGTACCTTCCACGGAATCTGTTCAATGATATGTGACATAATCCGTGGCATGGCAACTTGATTTTATAGTGTCTTTGTTTCGGAAGCAATAAAGGTAATTTCTAACCAAACATGTTCGTTCTCCAGTAGGGAATTTAAATGTTACATACTGTAACTGAAACGTCAGAGTTTGTCTAGATGTTTCGTCTTTTTCTAAGCAGATTCCATGTAACAAATGTTGGTAATCCTTTAATCGTCTTCCTCAATACGTTGCAATAAGTGAATCTCGAAGTAACCAAAATTACGAACGTCTGGTCCATCATCATTCACAAACTGAAAGTGTTCAACCACTGAAAAAATTTCTGACGAATCAGTCCTCTTATACCATTCAGGTTCCAGTGGTTAAAGATCTGGTGACGTAACGGATGCAATTGTTCTTTACGTTTCACTTGTATTTTCACCAGCTCTCGGTAAATCCTTTCTCTCAACTCCTCAGGCAAGCCCAAAATGTTCTCTTGTAAAGTATCTATAAGTATATACACTGTTTTTGGAATCGTTGGGTGGTGGCCAATAGCCTCGTTTAACTTTGTGCCTAATGTAATATCCACTCATAATCAGTCTTCTTGTACTTTGGAACATAGCATAATTTAAAATCGGACGAATCACTTTGAGTTTGCGTTTCACTTGTATTTTGATCAGTTCTCGGTAAATGCGTTCTCTCAACTCCACAGGCAAAGCACGAATGTTCTCTAGCAAAGTATCCATGAATAGGTCATACTAAATCCTCTTTGGTCTGACACAAGAAATGTACTGTTTGCACAAACATGGTTTTACTTCAGTGTCGAATTTAAATCGTTCAGTCACTAATTTGCACATTACAATTCGTTCAGAAGTTTCCTCTTTCACTAAGTTGACATTGTGTTCAAGATGTTGGTAATTCGTTAACTCTTCCTCTGGAATTCGATGCAGTACGTTTACAATGATGTAGGTAGAATCGTCCATACCAAACCAATCCTTTTTAAAACCAGGGGATCGTTCATCAATGTCTGTCCGATGGAACACTTTCAATTGAATCAGTCCTTGTATAGCCTTCAGGTACCAGTGGTTCAAACACCGGTGACGTAACGGATGCAATTGTTCTTTACGTTTCACTTGTATTTTGACCAGCTCTCGGTAAATGCGTTCTCTCAACTCCACAGGCAAAGCACAAATGTTCTCTTGTAAAGTATCCATGAACAGATTATGGTAAGAAGTTACTTCAATGTCTCGGTCCCACTAAGGGTAAGTAATGACAATTCGGTGACCATCGAGCATGTTCAACGTAGACCGAATCTTGCGGTTCCCAGTGGTGAAGTGACACACCGCAACTGAAGCACTTGACTTTATCTCCTTCGCCCAAGTAGAAAAATCCGGCTCTGGCTAATTCTTCGGGGGTCGGTCCTCCCAGATACTTTGGCCATTTTCCTTTGAACGATTGAAGACGATTTTCAAAGTCGCAGTATTCCGACAAACGCACAGGAAACGAATATTCGTCTTTCACAGGTTCGTTTCGATGAGGGTTGAGTGACATGGGCAGGAGTTTGCTCAGGGCTGGATGACATCCGTAGGGCGTAGACGTGAAGGTGAACATTCCCCTTTAAAACGAAACCCAGTAAAATGTCCAAGAGGACGAGCGGCATCACTTTCGCATCCCTCAGGTTTGACACGCACAGCATCCCTTTCCATGATAGAGGTAGGGACACTAAAGTTCCCATGATGCTTTACGGCATCGCTCAGGTCACAAGGTACAGCATCGTACCCATCGCAAGGCTCACAACCGCATTCCACTTCCGAAGCCTCACACTTGAATTGTGCCTTTCTAAACAACTTGTTCTGTGTTTCTCTGAAAGTATTCATCTTGTTCGCTCGGTCTTGGTAGTCACAATGAACTATCGATCTTGACCATAGCCCCTTTTTATACTAGTCGCAATGCAGTCTCCAGCTTGTACATCTTTTCTTTTTTACGTTTTTTATGTCTTGTTCTGGAAAGTACCGTCTCTAAGGTACCGTCAACATTGTACCGTAGTGTGATGGGTGGAAAGGCCATAGAAAGGTAAGGGCAGTGCGGAGACCATCGAGTATGTTCCAGAATAGCTGAATCTTTATAGATACATAGATCCATTCGTGACTTCAGTCCGCAAGCGAAACACTGTACCTCGTATCCCAATCCTGACTCAGGTCCCAAGTAGACAAATCCTGTTCTAGCTAAAACATGCGAAGAAGGTAATCCTTCCCTATCCGTAGGCCATTTCTGAAACGTGTCCAATCGACGGGCACAATCACAATAGTCAGGTAAGAAGACTGGAAAATGGTAGGGTTTGAACTTGGAGTTCTCATCGGGTTTCTCACTCGATTCTTGCTGTGGCGAAGTCATCTTTCTGGTGGGGTAACTATCCTCTTACAACCAATGTTTTATACCAACGTGTCCATACGGTAAGGTGAAATGATTGGGAAGTCGCACTCGCTTCTGGTACACGATTTGATAGACTTTTTCCAAGGGCCGACTGACGATGTGGTGAGTGGGTAAACGTACAATCTTGTTCGGTTGATAGGTGGTCACTTTAAAGTTTCCATCCTCTCCCGATTGCAAGGCTTCTTTCAATACCCCAAAGTTCACCACTCGACTGGTACGATAATTCAGAGTCAGTCCTTTCACTTTGCACGTCGTGTGCACTTCTCCTTGTTTGTCCCGGTATTCGTAGCCGTAATTTTTGGGACCACCACTGACGAAACTTAGAATCTTGTCGTCGGGATGCTCGTCTGTCCAGGCTCCTAAACGGTCTCCTTCGATGTTAGGGTGATGTTGACTCGGGTGATGGATGTAAATGCAACTGTCCGTGTCAAAGTACAGGACGCGTTCCCCTAACAGTTCTAAAGCTTCGTACAATTTTAAGCGAGCATGAGCTGTCACGTAAGCCGCAATGATGACATTTCCAAAAGGGTCGTCTTGTACAAAGTCCAAATCTTCTTCGTAATTGACCAAGATCAAATTCTCTCGAACGACGTCCACGTGTTTCATGTATTTGGTTTTGTCGTGAATCATCTGGAAGTAGCGGGAAGGTTCTGTCAAATATTCCGTCTTGGGTAAACACGGTCGTTGTGCCATTTTACCCCACAAGCAATTTAACATCACTTTGGCAAACGATCGCCTGCCTTCGTTTTTCTCGATGTGGTCTAAAGTGATGCCTTCTTGTTCGTAGTATTTCTCTTTGAATTGTATTTGGTCTTCGGGAGTGTGACACCAGGAAGGATAGCCGCTGGCTTCTTGTTTCAGTTTCAAAAAGGCATCCACGTAGTCGGCGAAAATGCCTTTCTGACTGGGATCACCCTTGTGGTATTGTTGTGTCCTGGGAAAGTGGCAAATTTCGTACACTTCTAACAGTTGGTATCCCATGTCCAGAGCTTTGAACAATTCTACGCTGACCCAGGTTCCCGTCAAGGCACGTTCTTCCTGGCTGTGCTGACAAGGTTGGTCTTGGTTTCACGTTTCGGCACAAGTACGGCACAAGGGAAACATCAGTTTGCCTTGACAATGGTGAGGTAAGACGGGATGGTATAGGTTCGTGGGAGGCAAAACTTTGCACTTGATCAAGCCTTCGTATTGTCGAATGTTTTTCAGGTCGATGTGTTCCGTCAGCAATTGCGGGTGCCCTACAGGAAAGCGACAATATTTGCACACGTAGGGATACAGCGAACACACGTCCAAGTATTTGATTTCTTCTCCTTTCTCTTCGTCCGCTTGGTACAGCAAACAGGTGGCATTGGTCCTTCCTCCGTACAAACTATCCCTCGGGTTCAGCGGGTCCATGAACTGGTAACTTTCCACGAGGCGTTTAAACTCGGGATCGGTTTTCATACGGTGATCGTACTCGTGTTCCCACATTTCCACCACTTGGTATCCTTCCTGTTCTAACTTTAGGCGCCGCTGACAAGTGTCCTGGTACAAGTCTTCCATGGTTCGTTTCAAAAACTGATTTTTAGTGCCACGGTCAGGGTAACAGACGGGACATCCGTGAAATAAGCAACCGTTAAACTCGTTCACGATCTTGGGGTTTTCTAAGTTCCAGCCATCGACCGTATACGTTCCGATGGTCTTTTCGCCCCCTCCGTTGCGGGCATGCTGAATCCACTTGTCTTCCTTGTCGCACAAGTAATGTAACCAACGTAGGGCTTTGACCGAGTACTGACGTTTGACATAGTGGGTCGTTTGAGGGCTGATGACAGCTACGGTGTTTTCAGGCATGAATCGTTGTCGATACACTAAGGAACACGCTTTGGCAATGGTGCAAGCTTCTTTCAAAGGATCGACCCCTCCGTGTTCCATGAACAGTTCTCGAAATTTTCCACAGCAACGCCGTAAAATGTCCACGTCGGAACGACAATACTTTAGCATTTCTTCCTGAAAGTCGAAAGGGTCCGAGGCGTGAGCCTGGTACCAAGCGTAGAAAGCTTCTCGTTGTTCGGTACGCATGTTGTCGGGGTCGTAATAGTGAGCCTCAGGTAAATGGGGTAGAACGGCGTGTTGATTGGCTTCCGTATTGAAAAAGTGTGGAAAGTACCCTTTAGCCATTTCTGTCATTCCAAACGTTTTAGGCATTCGACTCAAAGGCATGGCCAAATAGCTCATCGAATCTTTAAACTGTACTTGTCCCACTTGCATGAAAATGATTTTGGCTCCGTTCAAAGTGACTTTAGGACGTTCGGTGCCTTGTTCCGTATAGTACCTCAAAAGAAACTGTCCATCGTATCCGGAGAAATTGTGAGCCATCACCGTGGCATGACGATGACAATCTCGGTAACGTTCGATGTCCTCTTGGCTCCACGTCTTGTCGACGGGGTCTAAGACCCATTGGGCAAAATCGGCTAACGTGTTCGGCCCTCGAAAGATTTTTTCACGCCCTTCAGGAATCTTGCTACAGAGAGGGCAATGACTGAAGATAGGTTCTTGAATGCACTTCTCGCACGCTCGATGAGCCACGCAGAAATTAGGAATGTGAATGCCGGTTTCTTGCATGCATTCGAAATCGAAAAAGATGAAATTGCCTTTCTTCTTGTGACCGTCCTCTTTCTCTGGTGGGGGTTGGTATTTTTGCACGTAGCATTGGTGTTCCAAGTCCACGATGTGGTGACAAATGTGACATTTTTTCTTTCCTGAACATACGTGTGCCTTTGTATTATTGGTACGTATGACTTGTTCACACGTAGGGCACAATCTCAGGAGCTGACAAGCACATTTCTTCTGTGAACCTTGCGTTTTCAGATGTTGTTGGTAACAGGTAGGGCTGACAAACGTGCGCAGACAAGTTGAACAAGGCACTGGTTCTTCGCTCAGACAGGGTGAAGAGGCCAAACATCCTGAGCATTTCAATCCACAATGCTTGTGTTGCTCTCGATTATTATAACCATGGTCACATTTCTCACAGTAATAACCGTATCCCAGGAATCCGGTGATACTGGTAATGGTATCGAAATGGTCATCGTGATAATAAACATGAATGTATTTTCCGTCCTTAAAATCTTGCCCTCGAAACAAAAGAGGCCCGCGCATTTCTTGAGGGTGCACTTTCAAGGTGTATCGTGGAGCTAGGACATCTTGCAATTTTTGCATCGCAGGAATGCCACAGGGTGTGTCTTTGGACAGGCCAGCTTGTTGCAACAGTAGTTCTGCTTCGTTTCGTTGTTTGGCTCGGTCCGATTGTTGAATAGTTTTCCAGGCTCTTTTCCATTCTGCCGTGTCGTTCTTGTTGGCATAGGTTCGTCCCACCACGATGGCTCGGGCTAATCACATCTGGTCTTGAGGGTTGTTAATTTGGACGAGACTCTTTTTGGTGCTACGAAGGTCGTTCACCAATAACATCTTTTTGCGTCCAGTGCCTTGAGGAGGAGAGACGTGGGTCATGTCCAGTGTGGCTTTACCATCGGTGATGTCAAACTGATCATTAGATTGTTGTACGTGTTGAATCTTGTCCATGACTTTGGAAGCGGTCAATTCTGCAGGGGTGCTAAACTCGATCCAAACAGGGGATTTCAAACCGTCGTGTTGTATGGAAAGTCTCAAGCGATCGTCTTCTTTGGGTTGACATTGTCGCTTGAGTGCAGTGAGCAAAGAATCCCACACCCCAGTGATGAACACTTCTGCTTTCTCTAACGGCACTTCAGCCTTGAAATCTTTAAACTTCACCGTGTATTTGTAAGCCGTGGTTCTAAATTTTCTAGAGGAGCGCTTTTCCGTCTCTCGAATGGAATAGTATTTTTCAGGGTTGACTAAGGGTGGTGAACTTGGTTTAGAGGTTTCAAATTCTGGTTCACTCATGTCCTCTTCAAAATCACTGGCATGAATTTGTGCCAAGATTTCAGCCCTGGTACGAGGCGATAGATCACGTTTCTGCCTCTTACTTTCTTCTCCTTTCTTCTCAAATGAATAGGATCGTTTCATTTTGAGTGAAAAACGTCAAATGACTCAAGTTCAAACACCATAGACTAATTTATAGTCATGGCAGACTAGCGTATATAAAAGGGTGTGTGTCTTGTTCTTTCACTATTCATTTCACTCTCAAGCCGAGCACAACGATGGAAGAGACTAACCAAATCGAACGTTTCGTCAGAGCTTTGCGAGTGGTCATTAGAAAATTCTCTTCAGACCAGCCTACGGACTACTCTCCTTCCTTTCGAGATAAAAGTCAAGATACTTGCTATATCTGTCAGAAGAAAGGGCATTGGTCTTCAGAGTGTCCAGACCGTCAAAAGAGAACAAAAACAGGGGCTAAAAAAGACAAAAGTCAAGATACCTGTTATTATTGTAAAGAAAAAGGACATTGGTCTCCAGATTGCCCAAAAAAGAAACAACAGGAGTCAGAAGAAAAGAGGGATTCTTCTTCAGAAGAAAGGGATTCTTCGGAAGAAGAGAGGGATTCTTCTGAGGAAGAAAGAAGACAGGTGAAGAAAAAGAAACAGGAGAAGAAAAGAAGAAGGGAAGAAAGCGAGGAGGAAGAAGAAGAAGAGGAAAAGAGTGTGACGGTGAAGAAATTTAAAAAACAGAGAGACTAAACAAGGAGACAGAAGAAGTCAATGAACTTTTAATTAAAGTGTTCTGTTATGAATTGTGAATTGGATTGTAAAAAAATGGAGAAAAGAATAAATTAATGATACAAGGTAAGTGTCTTTGAGTTATGATTTTAAAATAAGAACGTACACTCACGCACTCATACGCAGAAACGTACTATAAGGGTAAAATGGCTATTTAATATTTTTTTGAGTTATTGGCAAATTGAAAGGCTATCTCTTTTCGAGAAATGTGGGTGGCCCTGAAAAGGGCCTTTTTTCTTCATGGTGAAGGGGTGAGTTTAAGCAATCATCTTTAACTGCCTTAAGCCTTTGCCACGGCCAAGGCCTACTTCTGGACTGCGTAATGATGATGATTGGGTTGAAATCGCTAAGGGTGGTACGGTAGGCTTAGTCACAGGGTTGACGTGTTTAGCTCGGGAAGGTCGTATTCTCTTCGGTCGTGATAAAGAAGTCTGATACATTTGTTTCAGACTTCTTAACTCCGCTAAAATGTCCAACAGTACCGTGACCGTTTGATTTTCACCCTCTTGTTTCTTTGCTGCTACTTCTTCTTGCTGTTGTTTTTTTCTTACCTCTTCTTCTTGCTGCTGTTGCTGTAGGAGAAAAGCTTGTTCCTCTTCCTTTTGTCGTTGTATAAATTTCTCCAATTGTTCTTTCTGTCTCTGTCTAAAATTCTCCACTTGCGGTAATGAAGAAGGTAACGAAGGTTCCGGAACAAATTCTTGCGAGGAGAGAAAATCCACAAAATCCCAATTCACCTCTTCTGAAAGTAAGTCCGGGTTCCCTTGGGCGGTCTCCCCTGTTGGTGCACCCCAATGGATCGTTTTCTGAGTTTCCGTCATGTTGAATCACTGTCGCATAGATTGACTGCACACAAGCGCTAGCGAATCTATATAGACCACGTGACGTCACAGACTGCTCTCTTCGGATTGGATGCGAGCTGACTGAATTTTGTAACGCGTGTTCGGATTGGTGAATGAATTCAATCCGTTTCAATCCTTCCTCTACCTATAAATAAGCGCAGTTCACTGCATTGATTCATCTGTTCTCGTCGCTTCAAGATGTGGACCACAGTTGAGACATCCACCCTTGTGTCTTCCATGATGTTTAGGACGGACATGCTCATGTATGTCCGATCCAAGTGGACCGTTGTCCACAGGACAAACACCAGCCTGTGGATACGTAGGATCTACGTTGAAAGACAAGGATGCCTGAAAAGAGTGCTGATTTACGGACCAACAGTGAGACGCAGCCTAAGGACAAGAAGAAGACCAATGCGGTGCCCTTTATGTTAATGAATACATTAGCATAAACCCAAAGGCCCTTTTCAGGGCCAGCCGTATTTCTCGAAAAGAGAATGACTTTTCAATTGCCTACCCCATTTTTTAAAAAATTTAAAAAAAAAAAATCCCCTGTTCAATTTCCCTTGACGCTATAAAGTCCCACTCTGTTTAAATTCCTTTGACGCTATACAGTCCCCTATTCCCATGTTAATTTCCCTTGACGCTAATCTGTCCCACGATTTTTCTCCATGTTAAATTTCCATTGACGCTAATCGTTCCCAGGGGGGTCTGTAATGCTAATTCCCATTGACGCTAATCTGTCCCCCTTCACTACTGACGTCCGCCTCGCATGCGGAAGGTCGCGAATTCAAACCTTTACCGATTCGTACCAAAGTCGTAAAAAAGTGGTACTAACAGCTGCCTTGCTAAGCACTCTTCATTAGGAGGTTAGTGCTAGAACTGGTCGACTTGGTGTCGGGATAATGCGACTGGGTAGGACATGATGCTGCATGTCTGCAGCATGATGCCCCAGTGCAATAAACTGCTAAACTACAGACATCGTAGTAACATGGCTGTATTTTTTTAAAGCTACGTTAAGAATAAAACACACACACACACACACACACACACACACTACATTCGATTTGAGTGATTCATTAAAGAAATTAAACAGTGACAAGCACACTGATATTTTGTTTATAATAGGAAGCAACGTGATTTATCTTAGTTATTCTGTAAGGATTATTTGAATACACACAACTGGCCCTTAATTAGCGTTCACATAGTTTTGCATCTTTTTGTGCATCCATTGGTAAATTGTTATGTTCCTTTTCAAATTATGGAAAGTCATTATTATATGATGACCAGAATCAAGAGCGTGTTAAAGGACAATTTGACACAGAGGATGCTGTATTACCTTATTAAAGAAACAAGTGATGCTATTTTTTTAAAATTCAAAACATAAACGAGTTTGATATTAAATCATGTCATAGCGTACAGAAATAAAGAATAGCATGCTAATATATGTACTCTTAATTCAGTTACATTATTTTTCACTTTAATTATTAAAACGCGCAATATGTAAACATTTTAGGACGCTAACATGCGCTATCACCCAGATGCGAACAATTTAAGGGGACGTCACTGAAACAGGATTATTGATTTTTATGGAATGAGACAGTAGTATCCCAGATACATACGTGTCTGTAGAAGGCATTCAATGTTTAAACAATAAGGTTAATTGTAACGATGGCAGTTACCAGGGATGACAGAACAGTTATTTGCTCCTTTCAGCACCAAATCTCAAATATTCCCGCCCTGCGTGTTAAAGCGGTTTGGATCGTTTTAAGACAATGCCTACTTTAAAATGGATTTAAAAGGTATTATATGCCTTCTAACGTGAATACTACGCATTGTGAGTCGAACCGATTGTCTACTGTTACTTAAACGCAAGGTAAAAGAGATTCAGCCCCTACACACACACGCGCGCGCGCGCGCGCACGCACGCATTTACCATTGTGCCTTGGGAACGCCATCGGGGGAAAACTTTCTTCCGTTAAAAGTCGGGCAAAGATATTTAAAGATAGGTTCCCCGGGGCATTATGCTAAAAACAATTGGCCGGCACTTGGATATGGGCATTATATCAAGGACACTGAATTGTGACTGGTGGTATTACGTCGAGATATAAACGTTTTCAACCCCCTCCTCTGCTTCCGACAGTTACTATGTCCCCCCCCCCCCCCAATGGTTGAATGACATAAATCTATTGATGAAACAAACATTGAGAGTCGTTGTAAAGTTGTGGAACTCAGTGTCAAGCCCACTTCTCTGAAATTCCTGGTAAATGAATGTTCTTGCCATCTCCTTGTACGTCGGGTTTGTTTCATGATGGCGGATGTTGGAGAAATGCTCTTGTATCGTGGTATTCATGTAGTTGATATCGGCTGCATGGCATATTGTCACTGTGGAAAGTAAAGAAAGGAAACAAAAGTAGCAAACATGAACACATTTGTTTCAAGAAAGGAAACAAAAGTAGCAAACATGAACACATTTGTATCAAGGCCAATACAAAACTATATCTCCACCCAAAGCGTCCTTTTATGTCCAAGCTCTTGAAATGTTTCCTTAATTCGATAATAAGATTTGAAATGCATTGCAGATTTCAGCACTCAATTATGAAAATGTACGCGTGCACTATGCATAGCTTATATGTTTTTATCAAGCCCAGATAGTGTCAAACGTGTTCTGTAAGAAAAACAGGAAAACACACACAGACACACACACACACACATATATATATTTATAGACACACACATAACATTATTGTAGGATGGAATATAGTCGTATCAACATTAGTGCGTATCAGACTCAACGCATGACGACCCAGCAAATAGCTCTCTTCTAGAAGACCAGAGGTGGGCAAACTTTCCAGTGCAAGTGCCACATACACAAATTTACACCTTGTCGCGGGCCGCATAGTTCATTAAGTAAAATAATTAACAATTGAAATAGCAAAAACAAAAGGTTTTTCTAAATAACATCATAATTAATTTTCAGTTGTTAATACGTTGTTAATATTTGAAAACTTAAACTTCAAAGGAAGCACATTTATATGATAAACAGAGTAACATAAACAGAGTCAGTGCGAATGATGACTTGTTCCTAGGCCGCATGACAGCCCTTGGCGGGCTGCATTGCCCACCCCTGTAGTAGACAGTCACTCAGGATTCATATGACAAGGTGTACGTAAACCAATATAAAATGGTACACATATACAGCAGACAGAGCAGAAATTGCAAGTCTTGGATTATACATGAGAATGAAACAACTGTGAAAAAATGGTATCGTATAAGTCAGAGAACATTTTAAATTTGTTCCCTACCAAGACTCTAACGCACATTCGCGGGTTAGGGAAACAACTGTTTTGCCCGCACGCGCTCTCTCTTCCATGCACATAATACCCCAAAAGAATGGAAGATAGTTGCTGGTATAAGCATTTGTGCGCAGCAGACACAGATGCATGACTCCAAGCTATTAACTCACATCTAATGCACAGTCACTCCAGCAACCTCTGACAGAAATCACGAGACAGGGTACCTTATTTGATTTTGTCAGATATACATGAATGCCTTCATTCAAGACTACGTGATATCCTTTATGTGGTAAATACTGTTAGTCGAGAAGGGATTATCGCGCACAGTCATGGCGAGAGGTGCCATAACTGCAAGACCTGGATATCAGTTGAGGATAAGTTCTAATTCTATAACCATTATGCTACTTTTCTGTCTACATTTAATCTCACTTCATATTTCACGTGAACTCAAATAGGGTTCAAGCATAGCGTACATTAATATCTCGAATCGGGAGAGAACGTATATTTTAAGAAGGTGTAATTACTGGGACGCCAAGCGAGTCCGTCTGCTACTCAAAATTAACGATATTTACACCTAATCTCCACAGTGTTGGAAGTGTGCATAGTTCAGAGTTTTGGGATCAGTACGTGCTCCAAGACGGAGGGAATAAACCTACAAATCTTGACTTTGAATATCAGCGGTATTACTAATAAAATTAACAAAATAATTGTTCAATCTAAAACTTTGACAGAATTTTAATACAAGAAACGTACGGAATATCGATATATATATATATATATATATATATATATATATATATATATATATATATATATATATATATATATATATATATATGAGTAGCGCCCCCGACAAAAAAAAAAAACCAATTTTAAAACTATTGCAAACCATTACATTCAGCGTTACGCTCTACAACCATGCATTATGGGGGTGGGGTGGGTATTTTAACTGGGTATTATCAGACTTAGGCAAAAGTGAATGACTCACTGATGCACATAAAAAACTGCAAAAGTTGATATCAACCTTTATAAATCCTAATAATTTAATAGATGCCTTTAGATATTCTACCTAACCGCTCCAATGGCCTAGTTAGAGTGTCCGCCTCGGATGCGGGAGGTTGTCAGTTCGATCCCCGGCCGTGTCATACCAAAGACTTACACAAATGGTACACACAGCTGCCTCGCTTGGCGCTCAGCATTAAGAGGTTAGTGTTAGGACTGGTGAGGGTAATGTGACTGGGTGGGACATCATGTTACATGTCTGCGGCATGATGCCCCAGTGCTAGACATCACTATAACCTGCGATATGACTGAAACATTGTTAAAGCTACATTAAAAGTTCGATAGCGGAAAAGCTCACAAACTCTGCAGTCGGAGTTTGTGTTATTCCATAAGGATTAGTGAAGCACTGCAGAAGAATCTGGAACCAGTCATGACTGCCTCATGTCTATTTAAATCAATTGATACAAAGCCAATCATTATGTTTGTAAAAGGCTTGCTAATGCAAAATATTGGGTGTAGATGTCTTCAAGATTTCACACAGAAATGATGAGATAAAAGTGAGAAGACGAAGATCGCTATTGGAGAAGCAGTGCAATGTTTACTCAACGAAGGTCAAAAGAGACTGATCCTGATGTCTTGGATGATAGAACAGATGAGAAATCTGTGCAACTACAAGGTCTTAATTAGCTAAACGTCAGTATGAATAAGACATTTGGAAAAGAGAACCAAATATTAATCTGGCCAGTTGAAACTTTGGAAAAATGATATCTAGGAAAACTACAAAAGTATGAAACACATTAGTTAGGAATTTGTTTTTGTTTCAAATGTTCGCAACATTGTGGTCACTATTAGATGCTTAGCCCATTAGTCCAACACAATTAATGAGTGGAAATAGTAGAAAGGGGGTTGGTGGGTGCATAAGGCCCTTATTCTAATTGATAGGGACAATTCGCGATGCTTTGTGGAACAAAACATAAAACATAGTAAACATAAATGGTCATTAACTTATCTTAATCCTATAATGGGAGACTTTATGTAGTGTGTGTGTGTGTGTGTGAGAGAGAGAGAGAGAGAGAGAGAACACTTAGAGAAGATCACCACATTTTAGACAATGAATCTACATCACATTCCACTGTATACATTGTAATCTTTTCTATTATAAGGTCTGGCAACCCTGCACACATGGGGGGGGGGGTGTTGGGTTAAAGCATGAATTAATTTATTTCTCTTCAGATTTTGGTATTACAATGGCAAAGAAGTGACGCAAAATTGAAATTAAAACCAAATCTAGTTATATTCTTTGTAATGCACTAAATACAAAAGAGTTCAGATGGTTGTGGCTGACACAAAGAATTGCATCACTTGTTATGTTTACGTTCTCGTTTATAATGGTGGAATCTGCATTTTTGTCTTTGGAAATATCAGCATGAGGACTTCAATTAGGTACACTCATATATTTTAAAGCAATAAAAGTCAGCAAATGTAGTGAAGTGATTAGATGACCATTTTGATAGAGATAACTAAAGAAATATGGCTTAGCCGTTTCCTTCATGAGTAAATTAAATTATGTTTATTCACTGACTACTGGTTGAACGTCTCTCTCTCTCTCTCTCTCTCTCTCTCACACACACATACATATATATATATATATATATATATATATATATATATATATATATATATATATATATATATATATATATATATAAATAAATAAATAAATATATATATATATATATATATATATATATATATATATATATATATATATATATATATATATATATATATATATATATATATATATATAAACACACATCATAAATAATGCCTATATTTATTCACTATGACCAATAGGTCAAGACATGTAGTGCCCCGATATTTTGGGGGTTATTGTATTGTTATTGTTCTTGTTTTCGTCATCTTTATCTACGTCCTTTGTAAGGATCTTGCCGTATTTTACCGATTTGTTATCTATATCACATGCAAAAGAGTAGCTTACGCAATTGTTTTTCTTAGACATACGAAACGTTCCTATGGATATCTTTGAGAACACACTTACGAATAGCATAGTGGTTTCTTACGTTTAAAAATGGCGAAAAACTTGTATGCGTAAACTTGCATTGCGTCGTGAAACGGGTCCATGTGCTTAATTATTGTGTCCAAGTGATATGTTTGGGTAACTAGCATTTATATTTCAAATTAATCATTACGACACTGGTAAATGTTCACTCTATGCTAATTATGGCTACCTATAGGTGCGAAAGCCAGTAATATACTCATTTCAACCTGCCTGAAATATTAGAGGCTCTGTTAGGGGGCTGTATAAGCATGTGGCTCCCCATGTGTGTTTATTGTTTTATACCAACTGAATTGTATAATTACAGCGATATAACTTTTCCTGTTTCATTATCATAAAAATGATTTTTGTATGTAATACAAGATTAATGTCAATAGTTCATACTCTAACATTGTTTTTAGCAATTTCCTGTACAACTTTACATCCATTTTTTCAAATGAATAAAATTAAATATTAATTTTTGTGTCTTTTAGTGTCCATCTTTTGTAGATGTGATATAATCATAAAAAATTCCCCACCCTTCAAAGTTATTGATGGACTTAAATACGATGGTCAGATAGCATAATGAAAATAAAATATACGTATATAAATACAGTCTGAAATACTGAAAACTATTCTTTCATTATATCAATTTCTTTCTGGTGAGTGTACGTGTGATGATGAGATAGGAAGGATGGTTTATTATTGGTTTATGGTTTATTATTAAATAAGATGCAACTTGTGCCATTACACTGTTGAAATCAAACAACATGCTTTAACTCCGCTCTGTTGACAATGTGTATGTAGACATGTCCCATTGACTACTCAAACCAACACCAGGCAGGGTTACCCAGTATCTACTGTCGGTGTCGATCAGAGCGCTAATGTCAATTATAAATCATGTAGCAGACATTACATGGGCTATTGACCATTATAAGCAACACCAGGCAGCGTTATCCCCGCTCTATTGACATCCTCTATCAGTGGGACAAATGTCAATCAACTCTCATGCAGAAGACATTACAATGGCCATTGACCACTCAATTCGATGAACACCAGGTCAGGTTAGATGACCGACTATTGGCATCTGGTCAAGTGTGATTGGTCAGAAATATATTCATCCACATACCAGTCTCACATTTATTGTATATATGATTGCTAATAATAATAATAATGTATGTACAAAAAAAACTGCACTCATTTATCATTCTGCATCATTTAATAAAATGAAGATGCATATTCATTAAAATATACTATGCAGTCTAAAACAAGTGTAGCACTGTTTCACCACAGCTGTAACGTATACATCGATAATCACTAGAAAACACTCTTTCTATCCACTCTGTACATAGATACATAAATGCATACATACATACATACATATACACACATACATACATACATACATAAATACATACACACACACACAGACATACATACATACATACACATACATACATACATACATACATGCATACATACATACATCCACGCACGCACGCACGCACGCACGCACGCACACACACACACACACACATACACACACACACACACACATACATACATACATACATACATACATACATACATACATACACACACACCACGGCAATGGGTGGTTTGTTGTAGATTCAGGGTATCGATATCGACCCAAACTAAATACTCCCATACTGAAACCAAGGCATGGGACAGACCAGAGGTATAATGACGTCCACTCAAACGATAGAGTTGCCGTGGAGAGTGCATTTGGAGTGTGCAAATGAAGAGTTATGTAAAGGAATAATGTGTTCTCATATATTTTAACTGCTTTTATGAAATGCTTGAAATAGTTCACCCTATTTCAGAAAGAAATTACTGAATTCCTTTTCACTAATTATATATTATTTGACATTCTATACATTGTTCATTTTCAGAATTTGAAAACAATACCTTAATAAACATGTCTAATTAAGAGATCCCTTTTTATTTTCAAGATTTATCACTCTTCAGGTCGATATTGAAATATATTACCAGCCTTGTCATAGTATGCATTAAATAAGTGGAAGATTAAGGTGACCAACTATATGTGCATGTATTACTACAGACAAGGAAATTTAATGTCAGAAATTGACTAAACGTTCCCCAAATCACAAATAATTGAAAACTAAAGTAAGGTAGGCATAAGATAATAAAACTATAACACGTGAAGTTTCAAACTATTTACTGAATGAAATTGGTTGGACAGTTGGTCGTGTGGGCTCGTCACCATTAAAAGCATGGTGGTAAGTGATCATATCTGTATCATAATGTTTCAGAACACTACCAGAAAATATCACATTGCTGTCCACATTTACTGTAGACATGGTACATTGTCTCACCTTTATATACCTGTATAGATATTAACCATGGTGCAAAACACTCCACCAGGCATTGCTAAGTCTACACACTTTATCCCTACCCTTTTATGGAAGCATTTGCCATACTTGAAAGTGTGTTTAATAACCCACTGAAAGTGTGTTTAATAACCCACTGAAAGTGTGTTTAATAACCCACTGAAAGTAATTTGGAGGCTTACAAATGGTATTCATCTTTCTTGTTCTCTATAAATAGAACCATACATTTGCATTTATATCAATATTAATTGTACATGCATGTGGAACCACTGTATGGCTGTTATTCTCTGTAGGGCTCATGGTACCAATTCAGCTTCCAATGTAAACCTAAGCAAAACACTATGATATTAAAAATTCAGTGACACTAGATTTCTAAAAGCTCAACATCAAACGTATATTTATCAGTATAGACACATCTTGATGACAAGGTCTGTGTAGAGAAAACCATACAAACTGCAGCATGTTCTGGATATACATGTGTTTGAAATATGTACTTCCAATTTCGCACCAAAGAGTCCGTTGCTAATTTCAAAAACAAGTTTTACAGACTCAAGGACTAGATTATACATTTCATTTTAAGTCATCCATGACCAGCCAAATCAACACTCTATTTTATCCTAACCCCTTTCTAGACTGGTCCCCAGTTTCCCGTATCATTAATTACCGTGAATCATACAACTCCACTAAATGATGTTATTCGAGGTTTCTGCCAGGTGATTCATTTTAAAATAATTGTAAATAAATGATGTTTTATGATGCATTCTATAATTTCTGCCAAAATACTTTTTGCATGTTCTAATTACATGGGCAATGTATAATATTTCCAGGTGTAACTGTGGATCACTTTGATTGAACCACGCTCTCCGTGGATATTGCTTGACAGCGTAGTTCATTTGTTGTAAAAACACTTATTACCTACGATATTAATTTTCAAACACTGGGCAGTTGTAAACAACTTTTTTTTTCTCACCAGATCGCAAATATTGAGGGTTACCATAAAATATACTTTTTTGTTTAAATACAATTTTCTTCGATTGAGTATTTGACCAAATCACACTACTCGATGATCAGTACAAAACACCGTTTCAACTTGCAAAAGGCCTCCGCTTGTACCATGACAAAGCATGAGCTGCTTGTGTATTGACTCTATGTATTATGTGTTTTTGCATGTGAATATCTTTGTACGAAGCTCATAACATTCTTACGAAAAAATGCCGTTGGTGCTTTCATCTATTACAATGCTAAAGGCATTTCCTGAATTAATGTATCTTTGATGATCTTTGCTATTACCATATTCGATAATTACGTCACTGGAGTATTTGCTGACTTTTCACAATTTATTCTCAAACGATTGGCCAAGCTTAGTCAATTAAAGTATGAAGAAGCTTCAAATACATATTAAAAAAGTATACAACATATTTTGAGCCTCTTTGATAAACCTACATTATACATTTAAGCGAAACAGTAATTTACTCTTTTTAGTAACGTTAGAAAGACTCCATTGCCCCCGTAACATAATCCCATATTTGTATATGCTGATGAATTCTTCCAAGAAACTAAACGTATCAAGCTCCGAGTTTTTCCCCATTTATATAATATAAGATAATTCTTTTATATAATATATTCTCACAATCTTTGTGAATTATGATGCGACTACAATATTCTCGCACAGTACATTCATTAGTAATTTAAGCAACAATCAATACTAAATATTCTCACACAAAGAAAACATATATCGGTGAAATACATTCCGCTAGCTATATATTCTCACACATGGAAGCAACCTCAGCGGGTTGAGGTTCGTAGGCACTTGCTCGCATGTGATTCAAGGGAAAGACGAGTGGTATTGAAGACTTTGGCCTACATGAGTAAGCTCGGTCCAAAAAGTGCCATAATGATACTACTAAAGCAGAAGTATGTGATACAAAGTTATCAATTATTTATGGCGATATATGAAACTCGATATATTTGCAACAATGAAGAATCATATGACAGACAATCTACCGTTATTGAACTAACTAAAAGCTTTTAGCAAATCACACGTCTTGCAGTTTCCTTAGATAATAAATCGTTTCCCAGATACATTGATTGCTTCCAGTTATTTATGTTCGTTTCCCTTAGTTAAGATCCGTCCATTTTCTTTCATAGTTTCTTTTTCCTGTTGCCAAAATGTGCATGCTGATTACTTCAGATGTGTCACGTTTGTGTATGCTTCAATCAGTGTATGTATTTTCGTCGTCTCCAGACGAATACCCTGTTTTTGGTCCAAACATAGGCAAACTTTGTTATGTACAGCGAGCCGTGGTCCATTCTCGAAGTCAAATGACATTATATATATATATATATATATATATATATATATATATATATATATATATATATATATATATATAATTGCACTTTGCTATACATTTTAATAGCATGCCTTTTAATACGAGTTTCATGAAAACAAATAGTGCAAAGTAACTGCTATAAATCTGAATTGATGCTGTCTTGCTTCATTGCAAACAATTGATAGCTTTAGACTACATTTACCGAAGTCCCAATTCATTTATATTTTATTCGACTCTTTCGTGCAACGGTTTCATTTAATTAAAACCGTTTTGTCATGTTTTCGCTATGTCCCCAATCTTTTAAGCTAAGGCGAAGATAATAAAGTGGAAAGAAAATGAGCAGAAAGAAACCGAAGACAAAGAAACAGAAGACGAAAGAGAAGATGAAGATGAGGAGATTGCGGAAGAAAGGAAAATAAAATCGCAAAAAGGAAGAGTGACCCTATGAAATAAACACAAAGGATATAAAGATAAAAAGTGTAATAAAACATTGCTCACCACACTTCAGCAAAATAATCTGATAATGTAGTAGCCAGCTGTACACTACGATCACTTCATTGTTACCACTGCTTCCATTCAAAACCGAAACCTTTAACAAAATACTTCACTTCAGCACACGGCAGGACGGCAAGACGCCCTGCTCACGCATCACGGTAGAAGAAAGAGAGGGTCTGATTCCTGTGATAAAGGGATAGATATGATTTGACAAAGAATAGATACAACGTCGAATGCCTTGTCTCTCGTACTGGGGCGCGGCATCTCTCGTCCTTACTGGAAAACATGAACAACAGTTAGATCACGGTATTCATGAAGTACCGAGGTCTAACGTCCCCCTCTTATAAAGAGGGGTGGGTAATTGGGTTTGGCTGCGTTATCCAGAGGATGACCTCCCTCGATATTATAGCTCGGCGGGAGTGAAAGAAGAATGAAATTTCAACAGAGAACTGAGCGAGAATACTGATAAGAAATAAACAATACGAGCCCCCTTTGACAAGAAAAAATCAAATTTAATCAAAAAAATTACAACGGTAATTCAAATTCAAGTTAGATTATATAAGTAGAATTTAACAGGTGTGTCCAGTTAGGAGTTATCACATCATCATACCGAGAGGTGAAAGAGCGCAATATCCACGATTGATTGCATCACCTTCATTCACTTTGACCGTATATCAACGTCTCCTAGTTCATCCTTCCTGGACTCTAGGTTCTGGCCCTTCATGGACTTCCTGGTCCTTTTACTCTGGCCTCGTCCTTCTTTCTTTCTTTCTTTCCCCGTACTCCTGTCTTCGGACTGTCTCGTCCTTCTCTCGGAAAGGTGTTCCCTAAAGGACACATTTATCCCAGTATACTATATCCTTCCTGTTCAGAGGCACATACTACAATTCACTTAATCGTTATTCAGAGCCTGTGGCTATCCACACACAGCGTACATTCTGACTTAGTACGGTAGGACATTAACCTCACTTTCCAGCGGCATGTCTTAAATTACCACGTGACTACTATGTTTTACCGTATTAATTTACCTATGCTACTACATGTTCGATCACTATTGCATGAAATTCAAAAGAAATGTAACTCATGGCATTCCTTGACTACAAGATTATCCAAGCATTACAAAATCATATATAATTAGGTGATTATCGTTAACTCACGATGATCTGTTATTTCATATAACCATATGAAATCCTACACGTGTGAACATTTGGATCGCATGCAATCAATTCTACCAATAAACTAATAACTATAAAATTAAAAAGGTAAATTGCATAACAATTCTATCGTCAACACTTTCAATGAAATTGAATAAAATACATTGCATAATAACTCTCGCATCAACATATTTTCATGAAATTGAATAAAGCAAGTTGCATAACAACTCTAACATCAACACTTTTCCATGAATTGAATAAACGGTACATAATAGGGAAACCTAGTCATTACAAACACATTTGCATAAAGCAAGCAATCAAATAATAAAATATTACTTGAAACTAAAATTGCGTACCTCGTCGCTGTTTTTCTTTCTTTTTTTTTTCTTTCTTTCAGGACTTGTGCGTCCTAGCAATAAACATGCCTTTCTGTTTACACGACGACCCACTGGTCCCTTTCTTGTTTCACGAGGAAAGCATTAATCTTAGGCTTCCACGGATTAGAGACAAAGTTTCCTCTTCTAGGAAATTCCCAGACTAAAGAATTTACACTAGGGTCGTCACTTTAAAGTCAGGTTGCTATAAAGTGTACGTGCTAATTTATTCTACCCAATCGTAGGCAAGGGTCCCTAATATTTCCCAAAGAAATAATTTCTTAAATCAGTTTATGACAGCTCATAATCTGTGTACGACAGTGCGTCACAATTTTCCCTTTGAACATATGATAAGTGGACATAGGTTCCTACCGAGAGGTTAGGATCGGTAGCTCAAATGTTTACTTCTAAAAACCGTTTAAAGATACCCCGATCAATTTCAGTGGGTCGGAAGTATTGCTCCTTTGAAGTTTACACTGACATGGGGGGGGGGGGGGGAGATGAGCGACGAAAGTTCAGAGTGACCCTTCACAAAGACTTTCCTGGCTTAACTGCGATAACTTTAATTGCTAAATGCATTCAACTTTAAATTTTCTGTACTTCAAAATTCAACACTTGACACGAGGTTTACATTGAATAAAAGGTCCAGGTTCCACATCACGAGGACCCATTGAGTAGAAGAGCACCAAGAACAGTCGAAGATATCCTGGCAAGATAGACATAGGTGTAAATCTTTGTAAATCGACAGTTATTTAACAGTTGAGATCAAAAGGTAAATCTGATTTTCCAACGTTTACTTGCTGAATTTAACGCAAACAGGCTATCTTGCCAACCACCGATAGTGCTGTCTGCAAGTTTTTCAAGACTGTCTGGTGAAAATGGCGAGAAGGTTCGAATGAACCGGATTCGCCCACCGGAAGCAGCCTTCTGCCATGTATGTTAAAGTTAGGAATACATTATTGTTCATCCTATGCGTATAACTCTTGTGTTTGCGATGTGCTCTGTTAGGTGACGTTACTAATTTCTATGTTGATGAGTACAAAATAATGTTTATCTTTCCACTTTCAATTGAAGGCAGTTTTCTAAACTTCCATTCCATTTTGGCATAATAGAGTCTATCTCCACGAAGCTCTGCCGAGGGGAGAGGGAGACAGGAAAGTTAACCCAGCAACTGGAATTTCCTTATCTTGGTTGAAACTCCCACATACATTATTTGTCTGACCCAAATGATTTTTTTCCATTTAAATCAAAATAACTTTTGCATTATAGTTAGCAGATCCAAAACACAGTATTCCTCGGGTATTATTGTTGCCTCTCACTCTAGATAAAGGTCATCAGCTGTTGTACTTTTTATATGAAAAACTGAATAATTATCTAAGTACAATTTAGCTATATATGCTGTTCTTAGAAAAAAAAATCAAGACAAAGAAAAGGTTATAATTGTTATCATGTTGCAAGTCTCGAGCCACTTGGTTTTATTTGTAAACGCTCAGTGATACAAATATGTTAATCAGGGGAATGGGGTGCCCTGTTGACTCTACACACATACTACACACGAGAAAATAGAAATATAAAATCATTTGCCACTTGGTTAAGACAGACGGGAGGTCAACCAGGGTGCTGTTGCTGTAGAGAGATAGAGATACAGAGGAAGACAAGTTGAAATATCAAGTACGTTGCATTTTGGAGCATGCAAGCTAGCATCTGCAACTGGTGGTGGACACTGCAACAGCCAGCCACGTGAACTGCATTATCCTATTTCGAGTAATTATTGCTTATATGTCTCTATGGAATTAATTTTCAATGTAGTTGTTATCCACCTGATGGAGATATTAAGTCGTTTTGGTATTCTTTTATCTTCAGCGATTGTTTCACAGAAAACTCCAGAAGTTAAACTGTAAATCGAGTTTGTCCTAGATTATAGCACATATTCAGCCATAAACCCATAAACTCTTTAATACACCCCGATCCTCGATCGCCTAGGTAAAGAGATATAGTTATAAGTGAATTCTAGTGGTCGACACAAGCAACTATAAAACTTAGCTATTGCATTTGTTTAATTTTAAGCAGTATGGAAGGTATTGGACTATTATGTGATCGTAGCTAGTCTTGAAAATATGGATGGATTTATTTGAAACTTGTGGCATTATGGCCCTCTTACAACGATATGTATATATTGATCAATCGCTGTAATAGCGCACTTGTTTTTAAGATCTATTCTCCTTTTGACTTTCAGTGGCTAGCCGCAAACATGGTCTCTATGAAAACAGTACTGTAATATGTTTGGAGTATGCACATTTGTTTATTTGTTTATTTCTCTCCATTTTAAGGATTTCTTAGATGTTTGTGATTACTTGTTTGATTATGGGAAGTCGTTGCTGGGAATATAGTCCTTAGACCGAAATAATTATCCAGTTACTATGAGCAAAAGTCACGGAGTGAACCTGTAGTAAGTTTCCATGATACCATGATTTACTTTTTATCAACTCAGGTTAGAACCGCACGAGTGTCCTTCGAGTTCAGTAGTGCCTAATAAAATTTAGTTGTGCAAATTGATTGTGTGACTCCAGGTGCAGTATTAATGATTGGACACTGGTAAATTATACAATAGAATAAACTAGAAGGGACTGTTCCGCCGTCGTCAGGCGCCATTTATTGTTGCTGGTATATATGGTGCAAAGTTACATGCTACATGTGGCTTAAAACTTATATTTGACTGGCCTAAGGTGGCGTAGTAAAAATAGTTCCATTTATTAGGTGGTTGAATTGTATAGCTTCACGGCGTGAAATGCTGGCGGTACGTTAGGGAAACTTAATGAAAAGAAACCATGCCGTTGTGCAGTTGACAGACAATTGGGAAATTGTGTGATTTGTGGTCTTGTGTTAAGTATAGTAAAATTCTATACAGAATGGACATCTTGACCTTACCAGTTAATGACAGTAGTTGTATTAGAGTATTTGCAATCAAGGGAAGCATAAGACTCTTAGCGGGATTCGCGTCAGAATTTTACATCGTTCGGTAAAGAAATCCCTTTGGTTATTACAGCACTATCCATAATGTAAGTTTATTCTCGACGTCATCGCGATTACGAACCAATCGAACTTTGCTATTCGACTAAGTGATTGCTCTGCATTTCTCCTTCATGCCCCTTCAGAATTCACAGAACATATACAATCGTTAAACTGTTAGTTTTGTTTATGAGACACCATTATCATATTATTATTACCAAATCGTTTCTACAGATTTTCAAAGCTTTGTTTCTGATGGGGGTGTGTGGTTCCGACATGGAAATGGGGATGACTTGTAATACACTAAATCAATGATCCACTGGAAACAAACTTCGAACCTGTATGCTAATGTTACTGATATATTACTGATATATTCGTTTTCATCGTATACTTTGGGATGAATAAGAGAGACACTTCGCACTTTTAACTCGAGGAAATTTTCTTTGATTTCCATTCTTGTTTTATTAGATATTTGCCAAAAAAATGTACACATACCGTAAGACACAATGTACATATACCGTAAGACACAATGTACACATACCGTAAGACACAATGTACACATACCGTAAGACAGTATGCTAGTGTAAGCTTTAACATATCACCAGATCAAACACAAGCCTTTAATGATATCAAGCAAGAAATTATATTTTCACCAACTTTTAACACATTATGATCGAAATAGAGAAGCAGTTGTGTCTGTAGATGCATCTTCTTTTGGACTAGGTGCTGTGCTACCGCAGAAGCACGGTAGCACTCAGAGACGGTGCCGTTAGCATCACGAGCTATGTCATAAACTGAGCAACGCTAGGCTCAAATAGTAAAAGAGGCTTTTACAATCATTTAGGTATGTGAACGCTTCAGTAACTATTTAATTGGGTCACATTTCAAACTTTAAACTGACTATAAGCCATAAGTATCACTAATGAACCCTTAAAATTACTAAATAACCTAATTATATACAAACTAACCTATAAAAAATATCCTTTTTAATTAACAATGCCCGCAAATTCTATAATTCTAACTGACAATGATTAATTACACCCCAAGACCGTAAAGCCACTAACAGGCAGTTTATAAACCTCAAGATGTTGGTAGTACCACTCCCCAAAGAGTAATAAACAGAACTCTACCAGCCATCAAAAACCACCTAGCTATAAATTGGAAGGGAACTACTATCAAAATTGCCCCACACTTTAAATCTAACCAAATATAAAAAAGGAAAAAGACATAATACAGTACCAAGCTAAATTTGGAAAAGAACTACTATCAAAATTGCCTCAACACACTCAATCCAACCTAATAACATTACAAATCCATGCAAATGACCATCAGCAGGAAATTAATAAAACAACCCTACCACACCACCACCGAAAATCAGATAGGTAACATAAAATTCTCAAGATATGATCTAGAATTCTAGATAGTGCCAGCCCTTACAGGAAAATATACAGTAGCAACACAACATACACAAATAGCACCACAAGTAGTGAAAGGGGCCACATTAGCGACAATGGGAATTAGCATTACAGACCCCCACCCGGGGCCACTTTAGCGACAATGGAAATTTAACATTACGAAAAACCCTGGGCCACTTTAGCGACAAGGGGAATTAACATGGGAATAAATCGTGGGTCACTTTAGCGACAAGGGGAATTTAACATGGAACTATAGTGTGGGTCTGTCTAGCGACAAGGGAAATTAACATGGGGGAATAGAGTTTGGGCTTGTCTAGGGACAAGGGGAATTGAACATGGGATTTTTTTTTTTTTAAAAATTTAAAAAAGGGGTAGGCAATTGAAAAGTCATTCTCTTTTCGAGAAATATGGGTGGCCCTGAAAAGGGCCTTTGGGTTTCTTCTGCTTCTTCTTCTATTTCCTCCATTTCCTCATCCACCCCCTAATCTTTCCCAAAATTCCTTTCTTCTTCCTCTTTTCTTTTTCTGGTAACCAGTCTGGGTGCCCCATAGCCCTGAACTTCTCTTGTATCTTTATCCAATTGCTGTTGAGTTTTTCAAATGCGTCTTTTTTCTTTAAGTTTTCTTTCTCCTTTCTTTCTTTACTCCACTTGTCTTTGATCTTCATGACCTCTTCCTCCATCACTTTTCTCATAAGTTGTTCCGATTTCTTAATCTGGTCCAGGCCTTTTTTAACAAAGGACCACTCTGTCCATTCCATTACTTCTTCCAAAAAACACCTTACTTCTAGCACATTATCCATGGCTTCTTTCAAGTGGCCAATCTTTACATACTCTGGATCTATAAAGCCTCTTAGTCTTTTTACTTCTTCTTCTATCATCTCTGCCACCAGATCCATGGCTGATTTTAGGTTTGTCACTTGCCTTCTTACAAAATCCCTGGTTACTTCATACTTCCATTCACGTTCAATCCTTTCCACTGCATAAGCTCCATCCACCATCCAATACCAAATGTCCTTTAACTGGTTAAACAATTCTGTTACAGCTACCATTTTCTTTCCTTTATTCCTTAGAATGGTGCGAACGACGAACGTTGTGGGTTCTTATACTAAAAAGTGCGGACGTGAAGGAAAACATCCCCCTAAAACAAAATTGATCTTACCTAGATCATGACCAAACAACGTGCGGACGTGAAGGAAAACATCCCCCACTTTTCTCATTTCATATAATAAAACCCAAACTATACTCTTCACATACGCTAAGAAATAATAAAGAAACCCATAATCTACTATTCACACAAACTTACTTGAGCAGTTACAAACACAAACACAAACACACAAACACATACACTCGCACTATGAATAAAGAGTTATTGTTTATATTCACACTACTCTACCTACACATTGGCAAATTGATGGTTATTTCTTTTCTTGAGTATTGTGTAGCCCTGAAAAGGGCTGTTTTTTTTTTTTTGAACTTCATGGACACCTGGTTAATGGTGACACCTTCCAGGCCTAGCGCCACATACACATCTTGTTCCCCAGTTACTTTTTACTTTTTTGGGGGAGAGAGCAGAGGCAGGATATGTGGCTTCAGAATCCCAATTTTCGGTTTCTGGGATTCTGAAATTTCTTCTTCTCTCCTTTTCCTCCTCCTCTTCTTTGTTTCTTCTCTCCGCCTCTTCTTTGCATCTTCTCTCCTCCTCTTCTTTGTTTCTTCTTTCCTCCTCCTCTCTTATCCTTCCCTCTTCCACAATGGCTTCCGCGGCTAGTTCATTTAGTATGCGCCTGGCATATTCCAGATGCACATGAAGTTCCAACAGTTTCGCCAGTCTCGTGTTCATTTTTGGTGTTGATCAATCAACAAGGGTAGCTAGACTGCCGAACGAGTTACAATTTATAGTGAAAGCGCGGACGTGAAGGAAAACATCCCCCTAAAAAACATAAAATTGATCTTACCTAGATCATGACCAAAAACAACAACGCGCGGACCTAAAAGAAACACTCACTCACTCACTTTTTTATGCTACCCATCACTAAAATTTAAAAATTTTTTATAAATCACTTCAATAGACTATTTACATACGCAAAGCAATCCAATCTAACCCCAAATCTACACCTGAAACACCAAAAAACATTATTTTAATCTACTATCCATACCAACTTGCGTGAGCACTTACAAACACACAATCCTATACACAAACACATACCCTCACATTTTTTTTAAAAAAGAGTTAGTGTTTATATTCACACTACTCTACCTACACACATTGGCAAATTGATAGTTATTTCTTTTCTAGAGTATTGGGGTAGCCCTGAAAAGGGCTGTTTTTTGTTTGTTTTGTTTGCTATGGCAATCTTTTTTTAGTTTCTAAGAATGCGATGTCCTCTAAGGATAGACTTTCTGGCGATAGGTCTGCTTCTTCGGAAAGAGAAGAAGAACTCTTTGGTGTCGATACGACAATCGACAAAGCCTCTGTCAGCTTCAGGTTGCTGCTGTTGTTGTTGTTGTTGTTGTTGTAGCTGCTGCTGTTGCTGCTGTCTCTGAAGTCTGTACTTCTCTGTCCATTCTTCTTTCTCCCTGTTCACTTCTTCTCTGAAGAGCTCTTCTATCAGGTATTCAGTAACTTTTAGCATTCTCACATTCTCTATTTCTTCTGGCTTCGGTATCAGACTGTGTCTGACCCTATGCAAATTCACGTAGGCTTCGTTGAGCTTAGCTAGTTTGGAGCACATCTTCGTAGGAGGATGAGTCGACAATGGATGGTTAGACTGGAAACAACCCCGGTTCTTAAAGTCAAAGCGCGGCCGTGAAGGAAAACATCCCTCCACGGTTCTCGAGCCGCAACGTTCAATGAGTGTCATGAGAGGGATAGTAAGAAATTAAAGAGCATGAATCCAACATTCTTATAGCTAAACAAAAGACAAAGGCATTTTTTTCAAAACACATTTTTTATTCAAAAATCACTTAACACTAAACAACAACATTTCTAACATTTTTAACAATAATCCAACATGATAACATCAAACATTTTTTTAAAAAATGACAAACATTTTTCTCAATTCACACTCTACTTTAAACAGGGCTGACAACGTTGTGAATGAAATTGTGATTTCCACTGTTGGAAGTCATTAGGCCATTGATGGACACTACGTTTCCTAGCTTGAGACAAAAGATAAGCATAATGGTCACAAAACCATCGATCTACTTTCACATCGTTTCTAGAAGAAGAACGAGGATCAAAATGAGTCACTAAATGTTCTAAGGAATAGCCCAGGCTGCGATGATGCAGAAAATACACGCAGTACTGTCCACACACCAAGGAATCTGTGCCTTGTAATTTCACATTATTGAATCGGGTGGTTTGAGCATTTCTTCTCATAAAGTCAATAATATCGTCTTCCAAAGGGGGCAATCCGTACGAATCGAAATATTCCACACATCCTTCTTGAGGAAAGTAAACGGCTACCCAGTGGGTTCCTGGGAGATGACTGTCGTCCGTGTTAATGACATAAGCTTGATGGTTTTGAGGTTTGCGATGAGGGAGTTCATCTTTAGCACAGACGACAGGATTCCAAGAAGCCGTATACGAACTGTGGTTTAAAAGGTAATAAAGTTCCCAGGTATCCATGTTTTGTGTGTTTTTTTTCTTCTTCTTCACAGGTAATAATAAGTCGTCAATTCGATCTGACTTTTTGCTTGAAAATGTCTGACAAATAACCGTTTCTTCGTTTCGTCTCCTCACTCTGATTCAGGAGAGCTTCGATACGATGGATCTCTTGAGTGGTTAATGGTGGACAAGAATGTTCACGCAAGTCTTTACACCACTGGTGCCACACGTCTTCGTCCGAGATGAGACTCCAAGCCTCGTCCAGATACACGTCCAATTTTTCTTCTTAACTCAACTTCAGGCATGTATCGTGTTGAATTTGAATGGGATGATTGTTTTGACATCCATAGCAATCTTTCTTGATCAATTCCGTCATTTTTTCCACCAAGTGTTTGGCAAAACAGCAGACTAAATGGGCTTCTTGTTCTGGCCATCTCGACTTCATCATGATCACTTCTTCTTTTTCCATGGTCTCCTCACATTCCATGTCCAAAGTTTCTCCACTAGGTAAAGAGGGATAACAGTCTTCCATGGCTTCTAGTAATCTAGAATGACTTCTCTCAAACTGTTAATTTCTATGGTATTATCGAATTCTGCATACAGGATGACGTTCACCGTTTCATCAGGGTCTCGGTCTTTGAACTGAATTTCCACACGAATCTGGCCGGATTTTATAGGGTGGAAATGTCCCTCGTCGCTGCCTTGGTCTGGAGTGAAATCAAAAGCCCACAAAGCATAGCCTCCTGCATAATCCTCGTACGTAATACCGTGACTTGTATTGGTTCCTAACTGTCCGGTGGCTTCGTACAAGGACAAGTACGATCTCAAGTAATTCTTCTTGGTAAAGTCAGGTTCAAAAGGTCGGGTACACAAGGTTTTGCCATCGCGACTGACTTCGGTTTTGGACACGCCAAAGTGTTGAAAGTAGAAAGGATTTTTTCCGGCAGCTCCGTTGAAGGCTGTATTCTCGACGATACCAACGATCGAACGTATGGGTAACTGTCCTTGGAACAGATGATCTTCGATCATGGATCGCTGTCCCTTGGGAATGGTGAAGGTTTTCACTTCCACGCGTCGTATGGGATACTTGGCGGTCGTTCTGCTCAACGTCTGACTGATGTCGTTTCCCACCTAAGGTAACACTTCCACACGGCGTACGTAGAGTCTGGCTTCTTGGATTTTGGTTTTGTAACCGTCACTATCAGCCAGTAAATGGAAAGCGGTACTGCTACGATTCAGTCTCAGGCGGACATCCACCCCGTTCAGCAAATACTTTTCTTGCAACCACATGTCCAAATGCAAACGATCCATCAGTTCTAAACTTGTGTCGACTCCCGTGATTCTCTTTCTTCGTTCTAGAAATCCATCATTGTTGTCTTTCTTTTCATCAGTTTCCAATATTTCAAACTTGGTAGGTTCGTCAGCTTCCCATACCACACAGGCATCGAGATGAGTGTTCTTGGCATCTATTCCGTACGTCAAAAGATTTTCCAGGTAGGCACGATAAGGGTAAGTATCCATGCTGCTACTGACCAGTTTGTTATTCAAGTACAAGTCCACTCCACTGAACAAGGAATGGATGAAATTGTTGACGGGAGCTACTGCTTCATCGTCTATAGCACCTCCAGTCTTATCTAGAATTTTGACTTTCAGGTACAAGTAACTGCTATTCAGATCGATGTAATCTTCGGGCTGTCCTTTGATTTCAAAGTCGATGGGAGCGGAATCCGTCAAAGAGGAGACGAGGTGAAATTCCACCCACTGGGATTCTTGCATGGTCATCATGGTGGGGGGCATGGCAAACAGATCCAGTTCCGACTTGGAACAAGCGCAAGACTCTCGGTGCATCATTTTTTTTGTTCTTTCTCAATAATCGAAAACGTCTAAGTCTCGAACGGTTCTTCTTTTCTTGGCCTTTCTAGCTTGAAGTCTGGTGAAAGGGTGTTTTCTGTGTCGTCTCTTTCTGCCTTGTCCTTGCTGAATGCCTGACTCG
Source organism: Sinohyriopsis cumingii (assembly GCA_028554795.2). Classification (NCBI taxonomy): domain Eukaryota; kingdom Metazoa; phylum Mollusca; class Bivalvia; order Unionida; family Unionidae; genus Sinohyriopsis; species Sinohyriopsis cumingii. The sequence goes on from CM068841.1 coordinate 750,769, forward strand.
GTAACGTGCAGGGCATTTATAGGTGTTTCTCGGCGACCCAAAATGTCTTTGCCCGTTTGAAGCAAGACATTTTTGTCTGCCCTCATGAAGGCTTCTTTAGGGTTTTGTTTGTCGATGATGACATTTTGGAGAAATTCTTTGACTTGCGTCAGTGCCGCATCTTTCAATGCGTGCAATCCGCATGTCACCATCGGTTTCAACACTGGGGCCACCGAACGAAAGGCCGATTTTAACATATCTCCTAAACCGTGTCCTCGCTGTCGAGCAACCCCTCGGTACACTGGATACATGACTTAAGAGTCGTGAGAAAACCGTTTTCGAAAATGGAGTTTCACCGTGACTTTTCCTTTGGTGAATGGAATATTTTGTCCCAAATCTCCTTTTATAGTAATGTTGACCGTGTCCAAATACGATTCGCTGACAGGCAAATAGTGAGGATGGACAAATTCGCGGTGAACGTGGTAAGTGTTTCCACCTTCCTCGTCAGCGTTCGTGGCAGAATCCACTTTGAAAGGAATGACACGCAGTAACGGTACGGAGGTGTGTCCCACCACGTTGTACTCCACCACATCGGAATACACGAACATCAAATTCAGTCCTTGATTCAGTTCTACTGCGGTACGAAATAACTTGCTATAAGACTCGTTGTCATAAACGATGGGTAATTCGTTTTTCTTGATCATGGCCATTCTCATCTTCATGTCTCCGCCCAACATGTCATACAATTCAGGACAAAATAAAATGGACACGATTTTACTCCCGTCAAATCTCATCGAGAAGCGACGAGCTGCTTTGTGGTATTCCATGGTGACACTTTTTCTGACACTCTCCAAAGCTTTCAGAAACACGCCATTAAACCTGGTGGCTATGGTGCTGACCAAATGTTGACCACTAAAATAATAGCCTGGGGGAATGAACAAGTGATAGGTAGTGTACTTTTGATTTTGTGAACGGGTTTTCTTGTCGTATTTGACATTGCTATCCATCCACTGTTGCATTTGCTCGTCATGAACTTCCATATCAAAAAAATTTTGATTGGGAAGGACATTGAGGACTTGGGTCGGGTGAATGATTTCTACTAAAGCCACTTCCCAATGGGCTTCGTGATCTAAGGGGATGCCCTGAGGTAATTTGGCCGTGTAACAGCACAACGTGTTGTGGGGAAACACCTCCATGGAACTGTCATTGGGTAAGGTTAAGTAAAATTGGTTTTGGTGACTCATAATTCCAGAGTTCTGTGGCTGTCCGAGGGGTTACTGGACGTCAGAGGCGTGTCTCCGCCCAAAATGGGGTTCTGGTTGAGGTTGGAGTGGTGACTGACACTGCCACTGGAGACAAGGTTCCCGTGGTTCCCGTTCGAGGAGAATTTCAGGGAGGGATTGGGAAGCAGGTAACCGATGCAACTGCTCAATAAAATGGTCCACAATTGTTTGTCTCCTTGTTGCAAACTCAAATTGGCAATGGCTGCCCCGATAACACAATACACCACGAAGATTTGACAGAAAAAGACGATTTGCGTTTTAGGCACACGTTCTCCACACCACACCCACAAGGGTTGTTTTTGTAAATCTTGTACAGATGAACTAGGTGAAGGAGGAGTGGTCGACGTAGCTGCGTCTGTGTGAAAGGGCATGATGGTCACTTCTTTTTATAGTCGATGACTTGCGAAGCGTCGATCCAAGAATCAAAACTGGATGGATATCCTTTCCAACGTACTTTGACTTCTTTGACACGTCGTTTGCCCACTTTACGGGTTCTGCATTCGAGAATGCTTTCGATGTCGTACACGTCGTCTTCTTTTTTGGTGACACGTTGTAACTCGGGCAAATAAAACGTTCCTTTGAGCATTTCTCCGTTCATGTCTTCCAATTTATAGACGGCAGGATGACGGCCATGCACTTGTCCAGTGACGCGAAACAATTCGGTCGTCCAGTTAGGTAAGTAACCTTTATCGAAAGTGCGTTTGGTTTTGCCAATGCGCACCCAATCTCCTACGGCCAAGTCTCCACTTTTCTTAGGGACAGCCCTCGTCGGGGACGTACCAAACAGGTGCTCAAACACCAATACTTCGTTGTCGGGAGTCACGTCTTGCAGAGCACGTCTGATGCTTCGATGGTAAGATTGGTTGTAAGCTTGCACCAGGTGCGGTAAGATGTCGATGTACTTCAGAGTGTGGTGATGCGTGAAATATTTCCACATGCGTTCTTTCAAAGTGCGTTGAAAACGTTCCACGATGCTGGCTTTGGTTTCGGGATTCTCGGTGGTAAAAAAATGAATGTCACTTTTCTTTAATTCTTTTTGGAAAGCTTGGTTCAGAAATTCGGTGCCTTTGTCCGTTTGCCATCGAAGAGGGTGACGACCGCTTTGTTTCAACACCCGTTGCAGGGCTCGCACTAACTCGCTGCTCGATTTGGAAGTCAAGGGCACGACCCAGGCAAATTTGGAAAAGACGTCGATGACACAAAACAAATATTTGTAGCCACGATTGTAGCTGGCCAAATGAGAGACATCGGCTAAATCGGCTTGCCATTGATGATCGATGCCTTCCACTCGGGTGCGACTTCTGGCAAACTTGCGTCGAATGGGTTTGTGTAAAGTGTAGGTAGCTTGTTCTTGTAACCATCGTTGCACTTGAGGTAAACGGAGACTTTTCAGTCGAGTTTTGGCAGCACGATAAAATTTTTGAACTCCTTCGTAACCTGCAGGATGGGAGGGATCGTAGTAAATGCTGGCTAAGACTTTTTCCATTTTTTGTGTTGGTTGGTGTGTTAATAAGGCACCCACTCTTGGAGGATGCTACTCTTTTTCGCTTGGGGTATTTTCTTGGATTGCAATGCTTTGCGTGTGCGACCGGCAATAGGTGTTGAAAAGGAGGATGTCTGAGCGGATATATCGGTTCTTGTTTCACTTCTGTCTTCACTTCTGTCTTCACTTTCTTTTCTCTTGTGATGAAGAAGGGGTGGCCATCATCTTTTTAATCCATCCAATTCTGGAGGTAGGTGGTGTTGTTAACTTGCGTACTTTTTCTGGTGGAGTTTGAAACCCTTCTTCTTCTTCTCCTTTTTCTGTCTTGGTCACGGGTAGTGGTGCTACTGGTATTGGTACTGATACTGGTGATGGTGCTGGACTTTTCATCAAGGTATTAAAATCTTTCAGAGTGGGTAGAGCTGTTTCGTCTAAAGCTTTCTGGTGAAAGAGTTGCAGTTGTTGCAAGAGTTGGCCGTACTTTTGCGATTTTTCTGTTTCGGACAAATCTTGGCGATCCATCAAGGACTGCAATTCGTGTTGTAACTGGGACATCTCGCTCAAATTGGGATTGGGAGGTAAATGTGGGGTGCGTTGTTCTTGCCACTGATGGTATTCCATCCATCGTTTGTAAGGCACTAAAGCCAGTTTTCGTCCTTCCATGGGGTTGTCAGGGGTCGATTCTGAGATCTTGGGACTTCCGAGAGCCTTTTTATCTTGCTCCCACCAGTCCTCCCAACATGGTTCCCAAGACTCCTTTCAGTATGGGGCCTAACAAGAGAGGCAAAATGCCTCCACGTTGGACTAACATCTTTTTTTGACGAATGGGAATTTTCTTTTGAACCATTTGGCGAAGAACGTGACGATGTTTGCTTAAGCATTGTTTCTGGTGTTTGGACAAAGGGATCGTGCCTTTCAAGACGTTCAAACAATATTCACACACGGTATTGATGACCTCTTTGGAGGCCGATTGAATGAGTTTTTTTCGTAGAGGTGGAGAAGCTTTGGACAGGATAGATAACATGTCCCCATGTTTGACTAAACGTGGTGGTAGTCCTTTCCTTTTCTTTCCTTGTGGTTTTCTGGAGGGTGACATCTTTGAGTCTTCAGGAGCAACAAAAATCACTCATACCCCCGACTTGGTCACAGGCCTTTTTTATACTGGAACGCGTCGCCACTGATTGTCTTTACGTCGTATCAGTTTGAGGACAGGCATGACACGTCGTGCAGGGGTACGCAACGGACTAAACCGAGCCAGTTCTTGCATGGACAAATCCAGTAAACTTTGTAACATGCCCGATCTTTCTTGGACTTTGATTTTGGGAGAAGGTACTTTGTGAGCAGCAGCCACTGCCACTAAATTGGAGGGTCCTGCCACTGGGGAAGTTCTTTAAGGCCATTGAGGTGGTAAGTACTGATCGTAAAGAGTCCACAAAGAATCGGCTGGTAAACGAAATCCCAGAAAACAAGTCACTAAGACACACACCACTTGTCGACCCAAATTGAATGGATACAGTTCTTGTAATAATCGATGGTAATGATCCACGGTTTGAATATGGTCATTGAGTTCCTTCCACGGAATCTGTTCAATCACTTGTGACATAAGACGTGGCATGGATTCCTGTTTTTGTACTCTCTTTGTTTCGGAAGCAATACATGTACATTCTACCCAGACATCTTCGTTCTCCAGAAGGAAATCTAGAATACTGTAACCTACAGTTCAAACTTCGATTAGAAGTTTTCTCTTCCACTAAGTAGATTCCACGTAGCATATGTTGGTAATCCTTTAACTCGCCTTCCTCAATGCGTTGCTCTAGGTGAATCTCGAAGTAACCAAAATGATGAACATTTCGTTCATTCACTAAGTCACTAACAAGGTCTGACCACTGAAACAATTTCTGACGAATCAGTTCTCTTATACCATTCAGGTACCAGTGGTTAAAGATCTGGTGACGTAACGGATGCACTTGTTCTTTACGTTTGACTTGTATTTTCACCAGCTCTCGGTAAATCCTTTCTCTCAACTCTTCAGGCAAGCCCAAAATGTTCTCTTGTAAAGTATCCATAAGTATATACACTGTTTTTGGAATCGTTGGGTGGTGGCCAATAGCCTCCTTTAACTTTGTGCCTAATGTAATATCCACTCATAATCAGTCTTCTTGTACTTTGGAACAGAGCATAATTTAAAAACGGTTCAATAACTTTGCGTTTGCGTTTCACTTGTATTTTGATCAGTTCTCGGTAAATGCGTTCTCTCAACTCCACAGGCAAAGCACGAATGTTCTCTAGCAAAGTATCCATGAATAGGTCATACTAAATCCTCTTTGGTCTGACACAAGAAATGTACTCTTTGCACAAACATGGCTAATTCTTCGGGGGTCGGTCCTCCCAGATACTTAGGCCATTTTCCTTTGAACGATTGAAGACGATTTTCAAAGTCGCAGTATTCCGACAAACGCACAGGGAACGAATATTCATGTTTCACAGCTTCGTTTCGATGAGGGTTGGGTGACACGAACAGGAGTTTGCTCAGGGCTGGATGACATCCGTAGAGGGGTAGACGTGAAGGTGAACATTCCCCTTTAAAACGAAACCCAGTAAAATGTCCAAGAGGACGAGCGGCATCACTTTCGCATCCCTCCGGTTTGACACGCACAGCATCACTTTCCATGATAGGGGTCGTAAGAACAAAGTTCCCATGATGCTTTACGGCATCGCTAAGGTCACAACGTACAGCATCGTACCCATCGCAAGGCTCACAATCGCATTCCACTTCCGAAGCCCCACACTTGAATTGTGCCTTTCTAAACAACTTGTTTTGTGTTTCTCTGAAAGTATTCATCTTGTTCGCTCGGTCTTGGTAGTCACAATGAACTATCGGTCTTGCCTAGGGTTCCTTTTTATATACAGACCAATACCGACATTTCCATACGGTAAGGTGAAATGATTGGGAAGTCGCACTCCTTCTGGTACACGATTTGATAGACTTTTTCCAGGGGCAGACTGACGATGTGGTGAGTGGGTAAACGTACAATTTTGTTCGGTTGATAGGTGGTCACTTTAAAGTTTCCATCCTCTCCCGATTGCAAGGCTTCTTTCAATACCCCAAAATTGACCACACGACTGGTACGATAATTCAGAGTCATTCCTTTGACTTTGCACGTCGTGTGCACTTCTCCTTGTTTGTCCCGGTATTCGTAGCCGTAATTTTTGGGACCGCCACTGACGAAACTTAGAATCTTGTCGTCGGGATGCTCGTCTGTCCAGGCTCCTAAACGGTCTCCTTCGATGTCAGGGTGCTGTTGACTCGGGTGATGGATGTAAATGCAAATGTCCGTGTCAAAGTACAGGACGCGTTCCCCTAACAGTTATAAAGCTTCGTACAATTTTAAACGAGCATGAGCTGTCACGTAAGCCGCAGTGATGTCATTTCCAAAAGGGTCGTCTTGTACAAAGTCCAGATCTTCTTCGTAATTGACCAAGATCAAATCCTCGCGAACGACGTCCACGTGTTTCATGTACTTGGTTTTGTCGTGAATCATTTGGAAGTAGCGGGAAGGTTCTGTCAAATATTCCGTCTTGGGTAAACACGGTCGTTGTGCCATTTTACCCCACAAGCAATTTAACATCACTTTGGCAAACGATCGCCTGCCTTCGTTTTTCTCGATGTGGTCTAAAGTGATGCCTTCTTGTTCATAGTATTTCTCTTTGAATTCTATTTGGTCTTCGGGAGTGTGACACCAGGACGGATAGCCGCTCGCTTCTTGTTTCAGTTTCAAAAAGGCATCCACGTAGTCAGCGAAAACGCCTTTCTGACTGGGATCACCCTTGTGGTATTGTTGTGTCTTGGGAAAGTGGCAAATTTCGTACACTTCTAACAGTTGGTATCCCATGTCCAGAGCTTTGAACAATTCCACGCTGACCCACGTCCCCGTCAAGGCCCGTTCTTCCTGGCTGTGATGGCAAGGCTGGTCTTGGTTGCACGTTTCGGCACAAGTACGACACAAGGGAAACATCAGTTTGCCTTGACAATGGTGAGGTAAGACGGGATGGTATAGGTTCGTGGGAGGCAAAACTTTACACTTGATCAAGCCTTCGTATTGTCGAATGTTTTTCAGGTCGATGTGTTCCGTTAACATTTGCGGGTGCCCTACAGGAAAGCGACAATATTTGCACACGTAGGAATACAGCGAACACACGTCCAAGTATTTGATTTCTTCTCCTTTCTCTTCGTCCGCTTGGTACAGCAAACAGGTGGCATTGGTCCTTCCTCCGTACAAACTATCCCTCGGGTTCAGCGGGTCCATGAACTGGTAACTTTCCACGAGACGTTTAAACTCGGGATCGGTTTTCATACGGTGATCGTACTCGTGTTCCCACATTTCCTTGCTGTTCTAACTTTAGGCGTCGCTGACAAGTGTCCTGGTACAAGTCTTCCATGGTTCGTTGCAAAAACTGATTTTTAGTGCTACGATCAGTGTAACAGACGGGACATCCGTGAAATAAGCAACCGTTAAACTCGTACACGATCTTGGGGTTTTCTAAGTCCCAACCATCGACCGAATACGTTCCGATGGTCTTTTCGCCCCCTCCGTTGCGAGCATGCTGAATCCACTTGTCTTCCTTGTCGCACAAGTAATGTAACCAGCGTAGGGCTTTGACCGAGTATTGACGCTTGACAAAGTTGGTCGTTTGAGGGCTGATGACAGCCACGGTGTTTTCAGGCATGAATCGTTGCCGATACACTAAGGAACACGCTTTGGCAATGGTGCAAGCTTCTTTCAAAGGATCGACCCCTCCGTGTTCCATGAACAGTTCTCGAAATTTTCCACAGCAACGTCGTAAAATGTCCACGTCGGAACGACAATACTTTAACATTTCTTCCTGAAAGTCGAAGGGGTCAGAGGCATGAGCCTGGTACCAAGCGTAGAAAGCTTCTCGTTGTTCGGTACGCATGTTGTCGGGGTCGTAATAGTGAGCCTCAGGCAAATGGGGTAGAACGGTGTGTTGATTGGCTTCCGTATTGAAAAAGTGAGGAAAATAACCTTTAGCCATTTCTGTCATTCCAAACGTTTTAGGCATTCGACTCAAAGGCATGGCCAAGTAACTCATCGAATCTTTAAACTGCACTTGTCCCACTTGCATGAAAATGATTTTGGCTCCGTTCAAAGTGACTTTAGGACGCTCGTTGCTTTGTTCCGTATAGTATCTCAAAAGAAACTGTCCATCGTATCCGGAGAAATTGTGAGCCATCACCGTGGTATGACGATGACAATCTCCGTAACGTTCGATGTCCTCTTGGCTCCACGTCTTGTCGATGGGGTCTAAAACCCATTGGGCAAAATCGGCTAACGTGTTCGGTCCCCGAAAGATTTTTTCACGCCCTCCAGGAATCTTGCTGCAGTGAGGGCAATGACTGAAAATAGGTTCTTGAATGCACTTCTCGCACGCTCGATGAGCCACGCAGAAATTAGGAATGTGAATGCCGGTCTCTTGCATGCATTCGAAATCGAAAAAGATGAAAATGCCTTTCTTCTTGTGACCGTCCTCTTTCTCTGGTGGGGGTTGGTATTTTTGCACGTAGCATTGGTGTTCCAAGTCCACGATGTGGTGACAAATGTGACATTTTTTCTTTCCTCGACATACGTGTACCTTGGCATTATTGGTACGTATGCCTTGTCCACAGGTAGGGCACATTCTCAGCAGTTGACAAGCACATTTCTTCTGTGAACCTTGCGTCTTCAAATGTTGTTGCTAACAGGCAGGGCTGACAAACGTGCGCAGACAAGTTGAACAAGGCACTGGTTCTTCGCTCAGACAGGGTGGAGAGGCCAAACATCCTGGGCATTTCATTCCACAATGCTTGTGTTGCTCTCGATTGTTATAACCATAATCACATTTCTCACAGTAATATCTGTATCCCAGGAATCCGGTGATGGTGGTAATGGTATCGAAATGGTCATCGTGATAATAAACATGAATGTATTTTCCGTCCTTAAAATCTTGGCCTCGAAACAACAGAGGCCCGCGCATTTCTTGAGGGTGCACTTTCAAGGTGTATCGTGGAGCTAGGACATCTTGCAATTTTTGCATCTCAGGAATGCCACAGGGTGTGTCTTTGGACAGGCCAGCTTGTTGCAACAGGAGTTCTGCTTCATTTCGTTGTTTGGCTCGATCGGAACGTTGAATAGTTTTCCAGGTTCATTTCCATTCTACCGTTTCGTTCTTATTGGCATAGGTTCGTCCCACTACGATGGCACGGGCTAAACACATCTGGTCATGAGTGTTGTTAATTCGGACGAGACTCTTTTTGGTGTTGCGAAGGTCGTCCACCAATAACATCTTTTTGCGTCCAGTCCCTTGAGGAGGAGAGACGTGGGTCATGTCCAGTGTAGCTTTACCATCGGTGATGTCAAACTGATCATTAGATTGTTGTACGTGTTGAATCTTGTCCATGACTTTGGAAGCAGTCAATTCTGCAGGGGTGCTAAACTCGATCCAAACAGGGGATTTCAAACCGTCGTTTTGTATGGAAAGTCTCAAGCGATCGTCTTCTTTGGGTTGACATTGTCGCTTGAGTGCAGTGAGCAAAGAATCCCACACCCAAGTGATAAACACTTCTGCTTTGTCTAACGGCACTTCAGCCTTGAAATCTTTAAACTTCACCGTGTATTTGTAAGCCGTGGTTCTAAATTTTCTAGAGGAGCGCTTTTCCGTCTCTCGAATGGAATAGTATTTTTCAGGGTTGACTAAGGGTGGTGAACTTGGTTTAGAGGTTTCAAATTCTGGTTCACACATGTCCTCTTCAAAATCACTGGCATGAATTTGTGCCAAGATTTCAGCCCTGGTACGAGGCGATAGATCACGTTTCTGCCTCTTACTTTCTTCTTCTTCTTTCTTCTCGAATGAATAGGATCGTTTCATATTGAGTGCAAAACGTCAAATGACTCAAGTTTAAACACCATAGACTAATTTATAGTCATGGCAGACCAGCGTATATAAAAGGGTGTGTGTCTTGTCCTTTCACTATTCATTTCACTCTCAAGCCGAGCACAACGATGGAAGAGACTAACCAAATCGAACGTTTCGTCAGAGCTTTGCGAGGGGTCATTAGAAAATTCTCTTCAGACCAGCCCACGGACTACTCTCCTTCCTTTCGAGATAAAAGTCAAGATACTTGCTATATCTGTCAGAAGAAAGGGCATTGGTCTTCAGAGTGTCCAGACCGTCAAAAAAGAACAAAAACAGGGGCTAAAAAAGACAAAAGTCAAGATACCTGTTATTATTGTAAAGAAAAAGGACATTGGTCTCCAGATTGCCCAAATAAGAAACAAGAGGAGTCAGAAGAAAAGAGAAATTCTTCAGAAGAAGAGAGGGATTCTTCGGAAGAAGAGAGGGATTTTTCAGAGGAAGAAAGCAGACAGGTGAAGAAAAAGAAACAGGAGAAGAAAAGAAGAAAGGAAGAAAGTGAGGACGAAGAAGAGGAAAAGAGTGTGACGGTGAAGAAATTCAAAAAACAAAGAAACTAAATAAGGAGAAAGAAGAAGTCAATGAACTTTTTATTAAAGTGTTATGTTGTGAATTGTGAATTGGATTGTAACAAGGGATAAAAGAATAAATTAATGATATAAGGTAAGTGTCACTGAGTTTTGATTTTAAAATAAGAAGGTACACTCACGCACTCATACAAAGACACGTACTATAGGGGTAAAATGGTTTTTTTTTTTTTTTTTTTTTTGAATTATTGGCAAATTGAAAGGCTATCTCTTTTCGAGAAATGTGGGTGGCCCTGAAAAGGGCCTTTTTATTTTGGTGTAGGGGTGAGTTCAAGCAATCAACTTTAACTGCCTTAAGCCTTTGCCACGGCCAAGGCCTACTTCTGGACTGCGTAATGTTGATAATGATGATTGGGTTGAAATCACTAAGGGTGGTACGGTAGGCTTAGTCACAGGGTTGACGTGTTTAGCTCGGGAAGGTCGTATTCTCTTCGGTCGTAATAAAGAAGTCTGATACATTTGTTTCAGACTTCTTAACTCCGCTAAAATGTCCAACAGTACCGTGACCGTTTGATTTTCACCCTCTTGTTTCTTTGCTGCTACTTCTTCTTGCTGTTGTTGCTGTTGTTTTTTTCTTACCTCTTCTTCTTGCTGCTGTAGGAGAAAAGCTTGTTCAGCTTCCTTTTGTCGTTGTATAAATTTCTCCAATTCTTCTTTCTCTCTCTGTCTAAAATTCTCCACTTGCGGTAATGAAGAAGGTAACGAAGGTTCCGGAACAAATTCTTGCGAGGAGAGAAAATCCACAAAATCCCAGTTCACCTCTTCTGAAAGTAAGTCCGGGTTCCCTTGGGCAGTCTCCCCTGCTGGTGCACCCCAATGGATCGTTTTCTGAGTTTCCGTCATGTTGAATCACTGTCGCATAGATTGACTGTACACAAGCGCTAGCGAATCTATATAGACCACGTGACGTCACAGACTGCTCTCTTCGGATTGGATGCGGGCTGACTGAATTTTGTAACGCGTGTTTGGATTAGTGAATGAACTCAATCCGTTTCAATCCTTCCTCTACCTATAAATAAGCGCAGTTCACTGCATTGATTCACCTGTTCTCGTCGCTTCAAGATGTGGACCACAGTCGAATCATCCACCCTTGTGTCTTCCATGATGTTCAGAACGGACATGCTCATGTATGTCCGATCCAAGTGGACCGTTGTCCACAGGACAAACACCAGTCTGTGGATACGTAGGATCTACGTAGAAAGACAAGGATGCCTGAAAAGAGTGCTAATTTACGGGCCAACAGTGAGACGCAGCCTAAGGACAAGAAGAAGACCAATGCGGTGCCCTTTATGTTAATGGATACATTAACATAAACCCAAAGGCCCTTTTCAGGGCCACCCATATTTCTCGAAAAGAGAATGACTTTTCAATTGCCTACCCCTTTTTTTAAATTTAAAAAAAAAATAAAAAAATCCCATGTTCAATTCCCCTTGTCCCTAGACAAGCTCAAACTCTATTCCCCCATGTTAATTTCCCTTGTCGCTAGACAGACCCACACTATAGTTCCGTGTTAAATTCCCCTTGTCGCTAAAGTGACCCACGATTTATTCCCATGTTAATTCCCCTTGTCGCTAAAGTGGCCCAGGGTTTTTCGTAATGTTAAATTTCCATTGTCGCTAAAGTGGCCCGGGGGGGGGGGGGTCTGTAATGCTAATTCCCATTGTCGCTAATGTGGCCCCTTTCACTACTACCACACCAGGACAATAACGACAATGGCAAGTCACTCAAATCTAATAATGATAACCGAATGGGTACGGGAGCGGAAACTAAAACCTTGGACATATGCCCAGGGGAATAGGAGTACCATCCTAAGTTTCATGCATGAAAGGTTCAAGGTCAAGGAAACACTCACAAGCTCTATTGATATGCAAGTATTGCCATGAGAATGGAAACAGACCTGCTTACCGGACGGGAACGAGTACATCTCGGAACCAGCATGTAGGGACAACTCTAAAATATGATGAAACGAAGCCAAGATCAACCTTGAAGAAAATACTGTACTAAAATTTAAAAATTTTAATTTAAACAAATTATTTCCACTCATACACACGAAAACTACATTTGGGAGGAGAGGGCAGGGATACATAACTACAAATTATAACCTTCAGAAAATAAAAAACAGGGTGACACCTACAACTCTTTACCAGCGTGTGCTGGAACGGAGTCATGGGGTGCCAACATAAGGGTATTTAATAAATAGAATAGAACGCCTTCTGCAATTATTCGTCAATAACAGACGATATACCTTTATAATATTAAAGGTATATCTTACACCAATCATAGTTATTTCAAGCAATCTTTCTTCCCTTTAACCCTCTTCAATTCTCTCTCTCTCTCTCTCTCTCTCTCTCTCTCTCTCTCTCTCTTATACAGACACACGCACACACACACAACCATGAAGAGAGAGAAAGAGCGAGAGAGAGATCCCCAGTACACCCTGGTAACATTAATGTCGTCTTATGCTGCATTGTTTCTCATTGTCTATAACATTTATTTGCAGCTGTGACATTGGATATTGGTGTTTGACAAATACGCTGTTAACATAAGTTATATCAAAATAATATCTTTAAAGATGCAGTTCGAAATCATTAGGTAGGTATAGTATTTTGAAGCAAACTTACCCACAAAAAGTATCCACAAACAATTTTCCATCCTATGTAGATTAGAATTCTGTAGAGCCACCATTTGTCCTGGGTGCAAACAGAGTGAAGATTTCAAACAATCACAGACGTTGCATTTAAACAAATGCTACCTGTGAGTGTCATGCGCGTATCATAAAAGTTCAGCTTTCAAAATTGCAGTCATTTTGCACAAGCCTCTACAACACAATGCAATATTTTACACACGCCTCTGTCAGAGGGTTCGTCCAGTACATGTAAATATTAATATGTGCCTTGTACGGGCAATGCCCACACCAAAAGAACTCAGTCTTTCACTAATCTTTTCAAAGTATTCAATTTACACCAAACGTATTAATGTCGTTCCCCAATGGATCAAAACCTTTTTAATATTGTGTGTCGATAATGATGAGGACACTTTCACTGAACACTAATAAATAAGGTCCAAACTACTCGATTACAACTGATTGCGAAAAACGTAATTTAAACTTTAACACATTACGTAGTTGACGATCATGTTAAACTCAAACGTATTTCACTGTTTATGTTTTCTTTTCAGTTGCTGTTAGCGTCTCCTCTACACAAGTATATTTTTTAATCATTATTTTGCATATTCTATTTACCGACGTACGCTTTATAATGTTCTTAGTAGGTTTCAATCTCTATAGACTAATGTTATTGAGTGTGGCAGCCAGTTGTACTGTTCCCTGTGTGTATATGACGCTGGCTTAATTGACTAGTTGCTTTCAAGCGGCCCAGTCTCACATAAAGCCTTTTTAATGTCGATCCAATGGGAGCAGAGTATAGATCTACCACTGCAGCATGCTAGGCTGGATCTGGTCTGGATCAGGAAAGGCAGCCCAACGAGTGTGAATCAAGTTGCGGCTGCCCGTAAGTGGGTTAACAGAGGGAGAGCGGTATATAGGATTCATATACACTTTTCTTACAGAATAATATTACTAGTGATCATAGCATTGTATGAAGTGCAATATATAATAACAAGTAGTTTCAAAATACCTTTCTCTCTAAAATTTCAAATATTTTGATCGTATAAGTTTTTTTTTTTAAATGTATACGACTCCAGCAAGGAAATAGTAAAAAACAAATTACAACTTTCAAGCATGTGATCTTTTCTTCCGGTTACTCATCACGTGACTAGTAGTGGCTTCGATATCTTAATACTGAACATCAAACTAACAGAATCACAAATATTTTCTTTCTTCAAAGGTCGGTATTATTAGCGAGCATCCATTAGATATTTATCAACATATTTGTAAGATTTAGTAAACAAGATCTAGCCATTGGCAATGGTACTGACACAGTACTAAATTGTTCTTACTCTTCAACGTAACCTAATGTCTTATAACTAATTCATTTTTTTTCTGCAATAAATAATTGTAATCTCTCAATCGTAATTCATCTAATATTTGTTTTTAATAAATGATGATAATAACATTGAATCGAAAACTACTACAGACATTTGTTTAGTTTCCGCAGGCTGGCAAAGACCGACATTCAGAACAATGTTATTTAGTTTTAAGAGTAAAAAGAATTAAGTTTTAGATGTGAAAGTATCGAAGAAAATTGAAGTATGCATTGCATTTGACAATGACGAAGTTTACGGACAAACACATGGAAAAGCCATTTTCTGCCAGTTTGTTCTTGCTCTTGATTGATCCAGCCCCCAACCCTCATTCAACAGTGATAATCCGCATTAGAAAATAAACACTCCTATTGAGTTATCTTACCAGATATGAGCCTAACCATGATTTAAGTAACATTTTGAGATGTTTTGAGTGCATGGACCCAATATGTGCCAGATCTACTAACGGTACAGTGAGATCCTATATGTTGTACTGAATGTGAAATATTGTTCTACAAAATACGGACAATTCATCATGTGCGATCCGAAACCATGTTCTGATCAACTATACAAAGTTAATGTAAAATTTCTATTTGAACACATCAGATGTAATGCTTAGGGTGTCACTTAACACTTATTGGTATTAATGGCTAAAGTGAATGGTTTGATATAATGAGATATCTGATTATGCCTTAATTTCGCATTTTGTCAATCGATATCTTAACCAATATAAGCAATAACATGGACTCCATTTTGTGTTAGACTTAATTGATTTTGCTGTTTTCTTACATCCAAGGTAAATATACGAGGGGGAAGTGCCTATTATCTCTTTAACCTCCTATATTTATTTTGACACTTTTCATTTTATGACATTTTAAAATGACTTAATAGACAACTCATGAACCTTCATCTACAGATGTTTCATCTCATTCTTCTCAGGAAGTGCCATAAATTTATGTATTAATAATTGTTGAGATCTCTTCAAGCAGGTCTGCATAACCCATATAATTTCCCAGTCATAAACACATCAAAATGTCTACTTGCATACATAAATAGTCTAAATGACCTGGAGCAACAATAACAACAAGAAACATATGTTCCGATATTTCCAATAAAGTCCTCGTTCTAATTTTGAAAGATATTTTCTCTAACATAATTTCAAAACTATCCACCATTGATTCTTGTATCAGGTGTAGGAATATATGCATGCTGATAACACTTAGCCACAAAGAGTTTACACATGTGAAATAAATAAATATCGCATACTTTTAATTTTGCTATTGAATTAACTTTTATCTTTTATAAAACAATTTTAATCTCATTTATCTATTATATACGTCAATATACGCAAATTATCCAAATTTGATATGCCTTAACTTTAATGCCGATGACACTGTCAGGCCTTTGACCACGGTTAATCTTCCAATACATTCTCTACATATGTTTGTTATTACTGCACTGTATCCAAATTCTAATAAATCACATGTCGATATTGTGTATCTTCAAATATAAACTGACGGTGAAATTCTTGTCATAGGTTAGCATGCTTTTGAGAGGCTGGACTATAAACAAGCAACATGCATTTAATCATTGATTTCACTTCCGGATCAGCGTTAATGTCTCATTACTCGCTTTCCACTGCTTTCAAAATAAATACTGACAACAACAACATAATGCTCATATTCTAAACAAAAAAAAATTTCTACCTTTAAATCAATACACCAAAATGTACCTCGCTCATTACTACCAAAATGAGACTAGCAAAATACTCTAAAATTATACGGGGCGACATTCGTGGAAATTGAACCGGAAGTAAAAATTGTGACTTGAGTACTATGATACAAGTGTATATATGAGTAATGTTAGCCTTTAGTCCAGAGGTGGGCAAAGTTTCCAGTGCAAGTGCCGCATACACAAATTTACACCTTATCGCGGACCGCATAGTTCATTAAGTAAAATAATTAATATTTGAAATAGCAGAAACAAAAGGTTTTTCTAAATAACAGCATAATTAATTTTCAGTTTTCAATGTTTTTAATATTTGAAAACTTAAACTTAAAATTCAAAAGAAGCACTTTTATTTGATAAACAGAGTAACATACACAGAGTCGGTGAGAATGATGACTTGTTCCTAGGCCGCATGAAAACCCTTGGCGGGACGAATGCGGCCCGCGGGACGTAGTTTGCCCTGCCCTGCTTTAGTCAAAAATTTAAATATGCATACCACACCTATTTCAACTTTACTCATGAGGTTTTCTTTTCAGTTTCGTAACATACAAGGTGGGTGACAAGCAGAGGCGTATTAACCATTATGCAGACTAAGCACGTGCTTAGGGCACCAGGACCAAAGGGGGCACCACAAAGTTGAGAAAAGGGTGAAAAGAAAAAAAAAACGAATGAAGATTTGTAAAAAAAAATTGATACAACTAGTGCAAATTGATCATAATGTTCTGTTTCTTGATCATGGTACACCCTAGGGTTATCTGACTAGGTGTACGTGGAAAGGAGGGGGGCACCAAGATTTGTCAGTGCTTAGGGCACCAGTGAGCCTTAATCCGCCCCTGGTGACAAGCGTCAGAAAGTGTGTAGTGTAGGAGCTGCAAGTGGTACACGTTTTGGGCCATGTGCTTTTGAGACAAAAAGCTAAATTATATATAGTTTATAAATTATATATATATTGATTAGATTTTTTTTCTCAATGCAGCAAATACGTAATTGCCGTACAAGATTACTTCTATCTGAAAATATTATTGAAATATAATATTTATACAATACATTTCACCAGAAGTTCAAATAAACGTTTAAATAAAAAATGAAACGTAAACGAACATTTTCATACCATAGTTTGCTGACAGCGCAATTGAGCAATGAACGGTATTTAAAATAAATTGTTGCTTGTGTCTGATACAGTTTAGTCCAGTGGCTATGAATCAGAATAGGTCACCGTGATTTAGTAGCAAATTGCAATATGTCGGTTGAAATATATATAGGTATACACACCAAAGAAAGAATGACAAGAACTATGTTCAACATGTATTGTGTCAGGTACTCAGCCATTTTGGTTGTATGAAAAGCGTACTCCTTATAACTTACCCATTTAAATGGGACAATTACCATGTTTTATGGCAAAAATGTTTTGCGGTTCAATAGCCGTAATAACAAAAGGTGACAATGGTGACATCGAACTCTTTTGAGGCTCTACATTACTGAACAATGTTGCTGTCCTCACTCATGAGGACCAGTAAAATAATAACAATGTGTTCACCCTCTGACAACAATACTAACATATTGTCACAAGATATATATCAGTAATGTTTTACATGTGAGGTGATACAACCGATTAAGCGATAATAATGCACGCCAATATGTCCTGATTATTCATAATATGTCGACAAATTAGCACCGTGTTGTCACCGCCATTGTAAGGCAATCTGAAATCTGAAACGAATAAATTAGATTATAACTTAACAATATTTTTAAACGTATATGGTGTCATTCATGTAGCTGATTATAGGAGAATATCTTTATATATCTATGAAATCACGTGGAAACTAGAAATCTAGTTAACGCATCTGGACCTATCTTTAGTTTAAGTAACAGAATATTTTGGATATATTAAATATTAAATCATTTTCTTCATATATTTTCAATGATGCTCACACACACACACACACACACACACACACACACACTGCCGTGACTCTAGTTAAGGTAAAATGTTCATCTGGTAAAGTAGAAGTACAGATATATGCTGATTGATAGAGAAGCACAACATTCTGGTTTATTAATATCATCAGCATGGATCCCTTTAATCTGAAATGTTCCTGTGGGTTTCTTTAAGTCGTTTTAGTTTATACGGGTGTAAATAATAACAAAGAAGCCTTTTACCAATGTCAGCATGTCTCGTGAGGCTGCTCAAGAGGCAGTTGGTATATAAGTAGCAGATTAATAGAGAGAAATGTTTAGAATCGCTAGCAAATACAATATCTGAACTGATTTATATTATCGAGCTTCTATATTCACATATATAAACGGGCTTTTATGCGTTAATGAGGTTGACACAGAAGCATCAAGCATTATTACCAAACTTCCATTTCCCACTAGTCGGAGTGGCACATTGCGACTATAAACAAAAAACGTTTAAAACACTTTTAAAACACGAACAATACTTTCAAACCGAATTGAATTTTACGTAACTTGTTTGCAAAAGTCAATACATCATATGCTGATGACGTTTTTCTCTTTTGTGTAATCTTTTGTATAATCTCAGCATATAGAAAAGTAAATACACTGTAAATGTATGAACTGCGTAAAGTGTAAATGCGATCTTACACTATTTAACTATAACCATTCATTTTCATTTAATGAATTGTAAGATAGAACATTGCCACATTCACCTCAGTCCTGTCTACATACCGCTGTTGATGAGGATCTCACCTTAACTGCCGAAAAACACAAAAGAAAACAAAGGTGGCCGGTATATGCGCATACTAGCAGACAGTACACAAACAGGTAGACCAGAAAACATAATAAAAATGGCGACAGAGGACGGAATAGATTGAGCATGCGGGTAGAGGGCCTGGTAGAAAATAGAGTGATCAAGTTAGGACAACTCATTGAAGTAGGAGCAGGCTACACATACTTCTGGAGTGGCCAAAGTTAAAAAGAGAAACGTGAAGTTGGTATTCGGGATTGCCATTAAATCACTACTAGTCCACAGGCTAGCATATCCTCAGTAGAGGATATTTGAGAGACAGAGCAATGAGACTCCACATGTTTGGGAAAAATCAAGCAACAATCGATAAGACTTATGCACCAAACATGTCAAACCATGATGAGATCACATCCGACCACAGGGCAAAGATACATCCCCCGGAAAAAAAACATAGTGGCTCCAAATTAGAAAAAGGAGAATCTATTAAGGGCGTGTTTAAAGAATTGTAATGTCTTCTAGTAACAATTCATACGAACTCATAGATCCTGGAGGAAAACAGGGCATCGTTCAGAGTGTCTGTCTACTCTGCTGTGTCTAAGAAAGCCGTACATGATCATGTGCGTAGGCAGTCTTAAAACAACGTCAATATGTGTCTCTAACGCAAACCCGGAGAGTTGCAGTACTGATGGTTTAACAACAAAGCAGACGAGACTGAGTCTACGAAGACATGACTTGAAGTTAATCTACAGGAGATCTTCATCAGCATATATTTCATAATAAGTGCTGATGGCGCCACGCTGCAGGCGGATGAAGAAGGAAGACTACACTTATTGCCATGACACTTCTACAACATCCTCAGTCCTCAATCAGCAATAGCTATCAAAGAGGAAGCAATTGATCGACTGCCCATGTTAAAATCAACATATCATTTGCGGCTCCTTGAACAAGGATCATATGCTATACCAGCAGAAGACTACAAGGTCGGAGGTTCGGATATGGCTCAGACACTCACAGAACACTTCATATCAAAGGGGAAATGGGGAAATATACACAAGGGGGCCAGGATGCTTTTCTCTTCCACTCTTGCGGAAAGACAAATACAATCCTGCGAAACTATCGAGTATGCTGTCAATAGCCGGCGAAGTTCAATTGAATAGCTCAGTGCATCACGCCGATCAAGCGCTCTTACCTTTTGGGTAGATGTGGCTTCAGAATAGGACGATGGGACCATCTACACAATGACTGCAGCTCGTCAACTAGAGTAGATAAACCAGGAAATGTACTTCAATCTGTACACTACTTTAATCGACCTAGCCAAAGCTTTCGACTAAATTGTTCGGTAATTCCATGAAGGGATGCTTGCTTGTGACTTGGAAGATGGTGAGTTATGTGAACCTTTCCAGGCAGAAGTTTAGATTTGCAAGGCTACATGTTGGCACCAACGCTTTACAGTATGATTTTCTCTGCAATACTTATAGATGCTGTCGATAATTGTGACACTGGAATCATATGTAGGACAGATGACAAACCCTTCAATCTGAGAAGACTACAGCAAAGGAGAAGACCCAAGAAGCAAATGTTGGTAGCCTTCTATTCGCTGATGACTATTCCCTGAATACTAAATCTTAGTCTAACACACATAATATGGATCATTTGTCTTCACCTTCTGACAATTTTAGTATCACGGTCGCTACAAAGAAGAGGGAGGCGATATGCTATCCTGAGCCAAGTAAACCTTACGTAGAGTGTCATCAGAATCATTGGACAAACTGTGCTGGCATTAAACAATTTCACCTACGTCAGTACTACACTCACACGTCCAGTTAGTATCGATGACGAAATCGGAACTAGAATTGCTAAAGCAAGAGTCACCTTTGGCAGACTATGTGTGCGAGCGCATATGCATTAGTCGGTAAACAAAACTAGTTTACGAACTCCAAGCTTTCCTGACCGTGCTTCTTGCAAAACGAACGCTGATCAAAGTACAAAGATCATGCCTTGATTCTGAACCATTCATATTAGGGCTGCATAAAGGAACTGATGGGGATACGACCGGAAAACAAGGTCTCAGAAACGGGTTTAACACGGTCAGGTATTCCTGGCTATCGCAAAGCTGTCATTCAAGGGAGTACAAATCAAGAACGTCTTCTGCGAGCTGAAGAAGGAGACTAACTATCAGGGAGGTCAGTTTAAACGTTCCAATTACTCCAGTAGGTTATCATTTAAACACATCAAAATCAATCCTGAGTTTTGGGAACATCTCGCAAGGGTTCAGTATTAACCATACTAGAGATACAGACTATGAAGTAAGGATAATTGCAGAGCGAGCAAACCAAATCTCAGAACTGAAGCATGTCCTCTGTCCAGTATGCAACAGACACTTAAGAAAACAAATTAGTTAGATCAGATATTCACGTTCTCACCGAAATCTGAATAGTTAAAAGGTATTATCATCGTCTGCCTCACAGGACTAACAAAAACGATTATCTTAATTATGTATGCAAAACTTCGCCTCTGATTTTGGATATGGGTAAAAAGAACACTGTTGACCTAAAGCAATTGGGCGTTAACAAGCAATTCTAATTAGATAAGCAGATGCTTACTTCGAACAATACAGATTTGTCTTCTATAAATCTTAGACACTGTTACAATTGATATACGATTAATTGATTGATCTATTAATAAAATTAATATGATACAAACATATGTAACTGACCAACATATGACTAGTAACGATTATGAGATTTTCATTTGATATGCTGGTTTCTATTCACTATCTTTTCCTTCTACATGACACTTATCTTACTTGATTGCTTGTTTTACCTCCTAGCCTCAAACCTATGCTTTGCAACTAATTTTGTTATACAATGAAAATGGCACTTAAAACACAATGAGATTAACATAATCTTGGATTACGTGCAGCTAAGAATATCATCAGGTGAACGTCCGTGCAGTTACGGACACAGCCCGTACTGAAGTTCTTATTATACTTGTTTGTATTGTGATCAAATAATATGAAGTATTGCATGATGAATGGGTTTGGTACTGCCCAAGTCTGATACAAGTATTTTGATCAGTGTAAATGCTTTTTATATATGGAGAAACCTAAATGCATTAAATTTTCTCCATGATAAAGACAAATGAAGGAATCACAGACTATTATGTACATTTCATTAATGTTTTGACATCAATGGTCTGCACGGAATATTAGATGGAACGGTGTTTGAATTACATCCTTTAATGAATTCCAGTTATTCTAAATGATCTTTTGTAAGACTGATTTATCTGTTTGGTGGATAATCACGAAAGCGATGCGTTTGTTAGAGGTTTTGTATTCATATCACAATAGTGAATTTCTGCCAATGTTTCCAGTTTTGTCCTTATCATAGTTAATGCAATTATTGGGAATCGTCATCTTCTAAGGCAGTGCTTAAGCTCTTTTAGCTTATTTTCCTTAAGGGGAACAGATGCTTTATATCCACACTCACAAGTGATAATATCAATTTTTAATACTAGCTTGTGGTGAAGAATGGTCGGGACAGAGTTATGAATACGATAGCTAGTTGCATTATGCAATGCAGCCCAGATTTGCTGACATATACATACATAAGCTGCGATTGTGTAGATCTTTCATTTGACGAAGACGATGATTTTGACCGTGCTTTTTTAAAGCTCTCTTGGATAGCCGGCCTCAGATAAAATATCCACCTGCACAAATCAGACCACAGCTGAAAGCTTTGATATATATTCTGGTCATTTTCAAGTGAAATTTGTTCTTACCTAACGCAGTCGATATTCTAAACCCTCCTTTTCCAACAAAATCTTCAGAAGAGTTACGTGCGTAATTGAATCCTTGCAAATCACCTGTTTGAAAGTCATTGGTTAAAAAAGAAGATTCGTTGCTACGAAATATGTTGTTCGCACTCGCGCGAGCATTAATCTATGCTTTGCTATTTCCACAAGAATTTCGCTTCAATAGCAACGCAAGAAAACCCGCACACGCCATTTTTAATTACATCTATGAGTGGAGAGCAAACATTACTCAAGTCTTCCTCAGCCCCAACGTGTTTGTGCGAGAAGACATTCGTTCAAAACTAAATTAATCCATATAAACGAAAAATTATGTGCTAACTGCTGTCAGTCACAGGAGGTCGTATATCGCTGGTCAAACAATGCCATTGATTTTCGGAAAAATTACTTACACTTTTTGTTTCTATGAGCGACCATTCGTTGCGGAGTTACTGTTATTCAGAATTTTTTCATGATGTGAACTTCAGATGTGCCGCGTTTAGTCGTTCTCGTTCTGTCTTTTGTACTGTCTTTATCATCATCAAACACATACGGTGCGCATATATATATATATATATATATATATATATATATATATATATATATATATATATATATATATATATATATATATATTGTAATTAATATGGAGTATACGCATTTGGATATAGCGCCCCGTTTTAAGGAATTCTTAGATTTGTGTGATTACTTGTGTGATTATTAGAATTCGGCGCCATGGAAATATTCCTAGCCCGAAATAATGAGCCAATTGTTTGGAGCAAACGTCGCGGAGTGAAGTGTTAGTGTGTTTCCATGATTCCATGGTTCACTAGTAGTGAATTCCGGCCAAAACCGAATGAATGTCCCTGTCGTAAGATAGTCCATATTAACATTTAGTGGTGTACATTGGTGGTGTGACTGCAAGGGCAGTATTTACGGTATTAAACAGGTAAATTGCACAAGGGTATAAATAAGAAGGGACTTGGCAGACACCGTTTATGTCGCCATGCGGGCGAATATGGTGCAGTTATATTGGCGAAATGTGCCTGGAAAGCGTACATTGACTGGCCCAAGGTGGCGGAGTTAAAATAGTTCCCAGTGTTAGGGGATACTCATATATTTTCTAAGGCGTGAACGGTTGGCGGTACGGAAACATGATGAAGATTAAACATGCAGATGTGTGGTTGATAGATATTTGGCAGTTTGCTTTATCTGTGGTCTTGCATTAATTAGAGGAAAATTTAGGTATAGCATGAGTAGTGAAGTGGGGCGATATAGCCTCAAGGGGAATTAGCATTAAAACCCACCCTGGGGCGATATAGCCTCAATAGGAAATTTAACATTACGAAAACCCCTGGGGCGATATAGCCTCAAGGGAATTTAACACGGGCAAAAAAAACCCCTGGGCCTGTTTAGCCTCAAGGGAATTGAACATGGGCACAAAAAAAACCCTGGGCCTGTTTAGCCTCAAGGGAATTTGAACATGGGAAAAAAAATCTTGGGCCTGTTTAGCCTCAAGGGGAAATGGAACAGAGTCGGGACCCTATTTTAATACGGTCCCGACCTGATGGGTCTATGAAAATGGAACAGGGGAAAATTGAAACAGGGAGGGGTCTCTATTTCTTTTTTTAAATAAAAAAAAATGGGGGGTAGGCAATGAAAGTCAAGATCTTTTAGAGGCATTGAAGGGGCCCTGAAAAGGGCCTTTGGGTTTATGTTAATATTAAGGGTATATTAACATAAAGAGCACCGCATTTGTCTTCTTCTTGTCCTAAAGCTGCGCCTCACTGCAGGATCGTAAATGAGTACTCTTTTTAGGCATCCTTGACGCTCCACATATATTCTTCGCATCCACAGGCTGGTGTCTGTCCTGTGGATAACTGTCCAGTTGGATCGGACATACATCGGTATGTCCGTCTGGAACATCATGGAAGACACAAGTGTTGAAGATTGCACGTCGGTCCACATGTTGGGGTGCTGAGAACAGGTGAAGGAATGCAGTGAACTGCGCTTATTTATAGGTAGAGGAAGGATCGAAACGGATTGAGTTGGTTAACCAATCCAAATACCCGTTACAAAATTCAGTCAGTTCACGTCCAATCCGAAGAGAGTAGTCTGTGACGTCGCATGGCCTATATAGATTCGCTAGCGCCTAAGTGCAGTCAATCCATTTGACAGTTTTTTCAGCATGACGGAAACTCAAAAAACGATAAATTGGGGTGCACCAGCCGTGGTGACTACCCAAGGGAACCCGGACTTACTTTCAGAAGAGGTGAATTGGGATTTTGTGGATTTTCTTACCTCGCAAGAATTTGTTCCGGAACCTTCGTCACCTTCTCCTTCATTACCGCACGTGGAGAATTTTAGACAGAGACAGAAAGAAGAATTGGAGAAATTTATACAACAGCAAAAGGAAGCGGAACAAGCTTTTCTCCTACAGCAACAGCAGCAAGAAAACGAGGTAGGAAAAAAAAACAAGAAGAAGAAGCAGCAGCAAAGAAACAAGGGTGTGAAAATCAAACGGTCACGGTACTGTTAGACATTTTAGCGGAGTTAAGAAGTCTGAAACAAATGTATCAGAATTCTTTATTACGACCGAAGAGAATACGACCTTCCCGAGCTAAACACTCCAACTCTGTGACTAAGCCTACCGAACCACCCTTAGTGATTTCAACCAAATCATCATCATCATCAACAGTACGCAGTCCAGAAGTAGGCCTTGGCCGTGGCAAAGGCTTAAGGCAGTTAAAGTTAATTGTTTAAACTCACTCCTACCCCAAAGGCCCTTTTCAGTGCCACCCATGTCTCTCGAAAAGAGATAGACTTTCAATTGCCAATAACTCAAAAAAAATCATTTTACCCCTATAGCACGTGTCTGCGTATGAGTGCGTGAGTATAGCTTCTTATTTTAAAATTAAAACCCAAAGACACTTACCTTGTATACCTAATTTATTCTTTTATAAATATTAACAATCCAATTCACAATTCACAACAGAGCACTTTAAAAAGTTCATAGACTTCTTCTGTCTCATTGTTCACTCTCTCTGTTTTTTGAATTTCTTCACCGTCACAGTCTTTTCCTCCTCTACATCCGCACTTTCTTCCCTTCTTCTTTTCTTCTCCTGTTTCTTTTTCTTCACCTGTCTGCTTTCTTCCTCTTCTTCTTCCTCTTCTCTTCCTCTTCAGAATCTCTCTCTTCTTCTGACTCCTCTTGTTTCTTAGGGCAATCTGGAGACCAATGTCCTTTATCTTGACAATAATAACAGGTATCTTGACTTTTGTCTCTTTTAACCCCTGTTTTGCTTTTTTTTGACGGCCTGGACACTCTGAAGACCAATGCCCTTTCTTCTGACAGATATAGCAAGTATCTTGACTTTTATCTCGATAGGAGGGTGAGTAGTCCCTTGGCTGGTCTGAAGAGAATTTTCGGATAACCCCTCGCAAAGCTCTGATGAAACGTTCGATCTGTGTAGCTCTTCCATCATTGTGCTCGGTTTGAGAGTGAAATGAATAGTGGAAGGACAAGACACACACCCTTTATATACGCTGGTCTGTCATGACTATAAAATAACCCATGGTGTTTAAATTTTAGTCATTTGACGTTTTGCTATCAAGATGAAACGATCCAATTCATTCGGGAAGAAAGAAGAAGAAAGTAAGAGGCAGAAACGTGATCTATCGCCTCGTACCAGGGCTGAAGTCTTGGCACAGATTCATGCCAGTGATTTTGAAGAGGACATGAGTGAACCAGAATCCGAACCCTCTAAACAAAGTTTACCACCCTTAGTCAACCCTGAAAAGTACTATTCCATTCAAGAGACGGAAAAGCGTCCCTCTAGAAAATTTAGAACCACGGCATACAAATACACGGTGAAGTTAAAAGATTTCAAGGCCGAAGTACCGATAGAGAAAGCAGAGGGGTTCATCACCGAAATGTGGAATTCTTCGCTCACCACACTCAAACGACAATGTCAACCCAAAGAAGACGATCGCTTGAGACTTTCCATACAACACGACGGCTTGAAATCCCCTGTTTCGATCGAGTTTAGCAGCCCTGCAGAATTGACTGCTTCCAAAGTCATGGACAAGATTCAACACGTGCAATAATCTAATGGCCAGTTTGACATCACCGATGGAAAAGCCACACTGGACATGACCCACGTCTCTCCTCCTCAAGGGACCGGACAACGCAAAAAGGTGTTATTGGTGAACGGTCTTCGCAGCATTAAGCGTAGCCTCGTCCAAATTCACAATTCTCAAGACCAGATGTGTTTAGCCAGGGCTAACGTGGTGGGACGAACCTATGTCGACAAAAACGACACGGCAGAATGGAAAAGAGCCTGAAAAACTATTCGACAATCGGACCAAGCCAAACAACGAAACGAAGCAGAACTCCTGTTACAACAAGCCGGCCTGCCCAAAGACAAACACTGTGGCATTCCTGAGATGCAAAAATTGCAAGATGTCCTAGCTCCACGCGGGCCTCTGTTGTTTCGAGGGAAAGACTTTAAGGATGGAAAATACATTCACCTCTGTTATCACGATGACCATTTCAATACCATTACCAGTATCACTGCATTCCTGGGATACAGTTATTACTGTGAGAAATGTGACTATGGTTATAACAATCGAGAGCAACACAAACATTGTGGATCGAAATGCCCAGGATGTATGGCCTCTCCACCCTGTCTGAGCGAAGGACAAGAACGAGTGCATTGTCCAGCTTGTCTGCGCACGTTTGTCAGCCCTGCCTGTTACCAGCAACATTTGAAGACACGAGCTTCACAGCAGACATGCGCTTGTCAACTCCTGAGATTGTGCCCCACGTGTGGACAAGGCCTATGTACCAATAATACCAAGGCACACGTATGTCGAGGAAAGAAAAAATGTCACATTTGAAACCACATCGTGGACTTGGAACACCAATGCTACGTGAAAAAATACCAATCCCAACCAGAGAAAGAGAACGGTCACAAGAAGATAGGCAATTTCATCTTTTTCGATTTCGAATGCATGCAAGAGACCGATATTCACATTTCTAATTTCTGCGTGGCTCATCGAGCGTGCGAGAAGTGCATTCAAGAACCTATCTTGAGTTATTGCCCTCACTGCAGCAAGATTCCTGGAGGACGTGAAAAAATCTTTCGAGGACCCAAGACGCTAGAAGATTTTGTCCGATGGGTCTTAGACCCCATCGACAAGACGTGGAGCCAAGAGGACATCGAACGTTATGGAGATTGTCATCGTCATGCCACGGTGATGGCTCACAATTTCTCCGGATACGATGGACAGTTTCTTCTCAGATACTATACAGAACATGGCACCGAACGTCCTAAAGTCACTTTGAACGGAGCCAAAATCATTTTCATGCAAGTGGGACAAGTACAGTTTAAAGATTCGATGAGCTATTTGGCCATGCCTTTGAGTGGAATGCCTAAAACGTTTGGAATGACAGAAATGGCTAAAGGGTACTTTCCTCACTTTTTCAATACGGAAGCCAATCAACATGCCATTCTACCCCATTTGCCTGAGGCTCACTATTACGACCCCGACAACATGCGTACCGAACAACGAGAAGCTTTCTACGCTTGGTACCAGGTTCATGCCTCCGACCTTTTCGACTTTCAGGAAGAAATGTTAAAGTATTGTGGTTCCGACCTGGACATTTTACGGCGATGCTGTGGAAAATTTCGAGAACTGTTCATGGAACACGGATGGGTCGATCCTTTGAAAGAAGCTTGCACCATTGCCAAAGCGTTTTCCTTAGTGTACCGGTAACGATTGATACCTGAAAACACCGTGGCTGTCATCAGTCCTCAAACAACAAACTATGTAAAACGTCAATACTCGGTCAAAGCCCTACGCTAGTTACAATACTTGTGCGACAAGTAAGACAAATGGATTCAGCATGCCCGCAACGGAGGGGGCGAAAAGACCATCGGAACGCATTCGGTCGATGGCTGGGACTTAGAAAACCCCAAGATCGTGTACGAGTTTAACGGTTGCTTATTTCACGGATGCCCCGTCTGTTACCATGACAGTGGCACTAAAAATCAGTTTTTACATCGAACCATGGAAGACTTGTACCAGGCCACTTGTCAGCGACGCCTAAAGTTAGAACAGGAAGGATACCAAGTGGTGGAAATGTGGGAACACGAGTACGATCACCGTATGAAAACCGATCCCGAGTTTAAACGCATCGTGGAAAGTTACCAGTTCATGGACCCCCTGAACCCGAGGGATAGTTTGTACGGAGAAAGGACCAATCCCACCTGTTTGCTGTACCAAAGAGAAAGGAGAAGAAATCAAATACTTGGACTTGTGTTCGCTGTATCCCTACGTGTGCAAATATTGTCGTTTTCGGAACACATCGACCTGAAAAACATTCGACAATACGAAGGCTTGATCAAGTGCAAAGTTTTGCCTCCCACGGACTTGTACCATCCCGTGTTACCTCACCATTGTCAAGGCAAACTGATGTTTCCTTTGTGCCGTACTTGTGCTGAAACGTGCAACCAAGACCAGCCTTGTCAGCACACCCAGGAAGAACGTGCCTTGACGGGGACGTGGGTCAGCGTAGAATTGTTCAAAGCTCTGGACATGGGATACCAACTGTTAGAAGTGTACGAAATTTGTCACTTTCTCAAGACACAACAATACCACAAGGGTGACCCCAAGCAGAAAGCCATTTTAGCAGACTACGTGGATGCCTTTTTGAAACTAAAGCAAGAAGCCCGTGGTTATTCGTCCTGGTGTCACACTAACGAAGACCAAAAGACATTCAAAGAGAAATGCTGGGCACAAGAAGGCATTACTTTAGATCACATCGAGAAAAACGAAGGCAGGCGATCGTTTGCCAAAGTGATGTTAAATTGCTTGTGGGGTAAAATGGCACAACGACCGTGTTTACCCAAGACGGAATATTTGACAGAACCTTCCCGCTACTTTCAGATGATTCACGACAAAACTAAATTTATGAAACACGTGGACGTCGTTCGCGAAGATTTGATTAGTCAATTACGAAGAAGATCTGGACTGTGTAGAAGCCGACCCTTTTGGAAATGTCATCATTGCGGCTTACGTGACAGCTCATGCTCGCTTAAAACTGTACGAAGCTTTAGACCTGTTAGGGGAACGTGTCCTGTACTTTGACACGGACAGTTGCATCTACATCGATCACCCGATTCAACAGTACCCTAACATCGAAGGAGACCGTTTAGGAGCATCCCGACGACCAGATTCTAAGTTTCGCCAGTGGCGGTCCTACAAATTACGGCTACGAATACCGGGACAAACAAGGAGAAGTGCACACGAAGTGTAAAGTGAAAGGACTGACTCTGAATTATCGTACCAGTCGAGTGGTGAACTTTGGCGTATTGAAAGAAGCTTTGCAGTGTAGAGAAGATGAACACTTTAAAGTGACCACCTATCAACCCAACAAGATTGTACGTTTACCCACTCACCACATCGTCAGTCGACCCTTGGAAAAAGTCTATTAAATCGTGTACCAGAAGGGAGTGCGGCTTCCCAACCACTTTACTTTGCCGTATGGACATGTCGGTATAAATCATTAGTTGTAAGAGGATAGCCACCCACCAGAAGTATGACTTCGCCACAGCAAGAATCGAGTGAGAAATCCAGTGAGAACTCCAAGTTCAAACCCTACCATTTTCCGGTCTTCTTACCTGACTATTGTGATTGTGCCCGTCGATTGGAAACGTTTCAAGCATGGCCTACGGATAGGGAAGGATTACGTTCTTCGAATGTTTTAGCTAGAACAGGATTTGTCTACTTGGGACCTGAGTCAGGATTGGGATACGAAGTACAGTGTTTCGCTTATGGACTGAAGTTACGAATGGATCTATGTATCTATAAAGATTCAGCTATTCTGGAACATACTCGATGGTCTCCGCACTGCCCTTACCTTTCTATGGCCTTTCCACCCATTACACTACAGTACAATTATGACGGTACCTTAGAGCCGGTACCTTCCAAAACTAGACATAAAAAAGGAACGATGTACAAGCTTGAGACTGCATTGCGACTAGTATACAAAGGGGCTATGGTCAAGATCGATAGTTCATTGTGACTACCAAGACCCAGCGAACAAGATGAATACTTTCAGAGAAACACAAAACAAGTTCAGACAGGCACAATTCAAGTTTGGGGCTTCTGAAGTGGAATGCGATTGTGAGCCTTGCGATGGGAACGATGCTGTACGCTGTGACTTTAGCGATGCCGTAAAGCATCATAGGAACTTCAGTGTCACTGCCCCTATCATGGAAAGTGATGCTGTGCGTGTCAAAACTGAGGGATGCGAAAGCGATGCCGCTCGTCCTCTTAGGCACTTTACTGGGTTCATTTTAAATGTGGATGTCCACCTGCACGTCTACCCCCCCCCCCCCGACGGATGTCATCCAGCCCTGAACAAACTCCTGTCCATGTCACCCAACCCTCATCGAAAAGAACCTGTGAAAGACGAATATTCGTTCCCTGTGCGTTTGTCGGAATACTGCGACTTTGAAAATTGTCTTCAATCGTTCAAAGGAAAATGGCCTAAGTATCTGGGAGGACCGACCCCCGAAGAATTAGCCAGAGCAGGATTTTTCTACTTGGGCGAAGGGGATAAAGTCAAGTGCTTCAGTTGCGGTGTGTCACTTCACCACTGGGAACCACAAGATTCGACCTACCTAGAACATGCTCGATGGTCACCGAATTGTCATTACTTACCCTTAGTGGGACCGAGACATTTAAGTAACTTACCATGTCGTTGAAGAAGAAACCATATTGGTTAGGAGTCAAATGTTGGACATCAGCGAGACCAGCATTTAAACTTCATTTCAAAAACGATATTGAATCATTACCTAAAGAACTGCAAGAGAAGATTTACAAGGAAGTTTGGCAGGGACTTGCCAGAGTGAAATATCAATGGGTAACTGTAGAACTTTTATGCCGAGAAATTCACAAGAGGAAAGTGAAAAAAGTCAACCAATGTGTTAGATTTCTCTGGGTCAAGTGTGCATTCATCCTATTATATCATTCTAGACCGTTTGCATCAAAAGAGTTCAATGAGATTCTTGGACGTTACCCTGAGTGGCAGTGGTCAGAAATTACTTACTATGTGGATTACTTTTGCTCTAGGAGAAGATTGTGAATTGTACGGACTGACCTGTTCATGGATACTTTACAACAGAACATTCGTGCTTTGCATGTGGAGTTGAGAGAACGCATTTACCGAGAGCTGGTCAAAATACAAGTCAAACGTAAAGAACAGCTACATCCGTTACGTCACCAGATGTTTAACCACTGGTACCTGATAAGAGGACTGATTCGTCAGAAATTGTTTCAGTGGTCAGACCTTGTTCAACACTTTGAGTTAGTGAATGAACGAAATGTTCATCATTTGGTTACTTTGAGATTCACCTAGAGCAACGCATTGAGGATGACGAGTTAAAGGATTACCAACATAGTTTACGTGGAATCTGCTTAGCGGAAGAGAAAACTTCTAAACGAACTCTGAAGTGTAGGTTACAGTATGCAAGATTTAGATTCCCAACTGGAGAACGAAGATCTCTAGTTAGAAAGTACCTTTATTGTTTCCGAAATAAAGAGACTATAAAAACAGGAATCCATGCCACGGCTTATGTCACAAGTGATTGAACAGATTCCGTGGAAGGAACTCAATGACCATAATCAAACCGTGGATCATTACCATCAATTATTACAAGAACTGTATCCATTCAATTTGGGTCGACAAGTGGTGTGTGTCTTAGTGATTTGTTTTCTGGGATTTCGTTTACCAGCCGATTCCTTGTGGACACTTTACGAACAGTACTTATCACCCAAATGGTCTTAAATGGTAACGAAAGACTCCTTTTGCTCAAAGCCTTGCGTTTTCACCTGGATACTTCTCGACCTCTACAGGAAAAAACGATTCGTCAACTTTTAGCGACCCAAGACGTGTATGACCATGTGTGTGTAGCTTGTGACTTACACCCCCATTGGACAGATGTACGTGACTGGAAAAAAAAGGGGATTTGAGGCTTGGACCCAAGAAGTGGCCCAGTATGCTCGAGAGTTGGGATCCTTCCTTTCAACGTCCAAAGAAAAAAGTCACTTTTCAACCTGTGTTAGTGACAGTACCAGAAGAAGAACTCGTCACTCAGGATAGGACTGTCGTGGACATTCCTGAAAGACCCTTTCACCCTTGTGTGACCTTACCCCCTATAGAACTGGTCAGAACATTACCCAAAACATGTTGTATAAAAACTTGTTTGTATTCCACGTTGGTTTTCATGTGCCTTTTATCGTTGTACTTGCTTTTATGTATTATTGTCTTTCGCGTTCATGTTTAAAACATTCAATAAACGTGTCCTGAAAAAAATATAAAAACTCTTGTATTGTCTGTTTTCGTGTCACAAATGACATTCCTAACACTATGGCTACCTCTGCTATCTCTGCTCCCTCTTCCTCCACTGTCAAAGTCATCGACGAACACTTAGATCGTGCCAGTTGGGAGGCTTTGTATCTTCGCCATCCCTTTAACATGCTCATTGCTGGACCTAGCGGTTCAGGCAAAACCGAATTCGTCAAACGTTTGATAGAACATAAACATCATTTGATCGATCGACCACCTCAACGCATCGTGTGGTGTTACAAAGAGTGGCAATCCTCGTACAGTCTCTTGCGAGAAAGTCAAGGCGATTCCATCGTGTTTGTGGAAGGCATTCCTAAAGAAGACGACGGTATCGTCTCTGACTCCCGTCAAACCCGTTTGGTCATTTTCGACAACATGTTAGGAGAAGACGAAGAAGAAATTAAACTGTGGTTTACGCGCAAAGGGCATCACCGTAATGCCAGTGTCGTTTACATCACTCAAAATTTGTTTCAACAAAGTAAAGCCCATCGCACCATCAGTCTCAATGCGCATTACGTGGTCTTGTTTAAAAGCCCTTGAGATAAATCGCAAGTGCAAGTCTTAGCCAAACAGTTCGGAACGCCTTGGCTGACTCAGGCGTACGACGATGCCACTCAAACTCCACACGCCTATTTACTCGTCGATTTGAAACCTACGACCCCCGAGGATTTGCGATTTCGTACCCAATTGTTTCACCACTGGTGCCAAGACGGAGGGTCTGTCCTGTACACGTCTCCGTCCTCGATTTAACTTCACTCAAAACAAATATATAAAAACCTCAGACACTTTTCGTCTGTCTCATACAGTTTGAACATGACGTCCCTTCAGTCGCATCTTCCCGTCAAATTGATTCGTGCCTTGTATGGCATCAGTCGAGAAAAAAGTCCCCAAATACGGGCTCGTGTCTTAGAAGCTAGTCTCAAAGAAGTCTTACGATGGTTCACGGTGACAGCAAGTCAATTACTACATGGGATCATTCAAATTCCTCATCAAAACAAATGCTTTTTTGATCGAAACAAAGTCGCTTTGACCCAACTGGCTCATCCCCGCATCGACACTCAAACCAAAAAACAAATCATTTCGAAACCTGGAGGGAGCGGTACTCTAGGAGGGGTCATCATTCGCTCTCTCTTAAGATGGGATCCTAATGCTCCCAAAGCTGTCCCCAAGAAAAAGCCAAACGATGCTCCAAGAAGAAAAAAAAGAGCCACGTTGTCAAGACCAGATCCCCAAGGAGACCCGTGTCTCCAAGAACTTCTCCAGTGGCGGGACCCTCCTCTTACCAGACACCACCCCGGAAAAAGTAAAGCCCCCAGAAACAGAAGGAGAAAAAAGTCCCCAGAAAAAGAAAAGCCCACAAAAAACTAGTCGCAAGAGAGGCACATCGGCCAGGACGCAACCTTACACTCGCAAACCACGACTTGCAACGGCGGTGACCGCGTCTCCGGTAGCCTCAGGTTCATTCATTTCTCCATTGATGACACCAAGAACTGAGAAGTACTTGGAGACGTTGATCACACCAAGAACTTCTCCGTTAATGACCCCAAGAACATCCCCAGTGCCAGGACCCTCCAATTTAGTGGCAGTGGCCGCTGCTCACAAAGTGCCTTCTCCCAAAATCAAAGTCCAAGAAAGATCGGACATGTTACAAAGTTTACTGGATTTGTCCAAGCAAGAACTGGCTCGATTAAGTCCGTTGCGTACCCCTGCACGACGTGTCATGCCTGTCCTCAAGTTGATACGACGTAAAGACAATCAGTGGCGACGCGTTCCAGTATAAAAAAGACCTGCGACCAAGTAGGGGTATCAGTAAACTCCCAAACGATGTCACCTCAAAGACGTCAAAAAAGAAAGAGACAAAGGCAGGCTCGTCATCCGACAAAGCGTTTAGCCAAGCATCGACGTTACCCTAAGAAAAGATACAGTCGTTCAAAGAAAAAGAGGCGTCAACAAAGGGGAGGATTCCTTGGCGATTTTGGAAAAAACATTGTGACCTTTATGACAAAGCGATAATCCCCCAAAAAAGATAAAAGGGCGTGTGTTAAGTCATAGACGTTAGTGTATGTTTGGTGAATGTCCTGGAACTCACAAGCAAAGATGTCACCCTCCAGAAAACATTCCTCTTCTAAACCCCAAGGAAACAAAAGGAAAGGACTGCCTCCACGTTTAGTCAAACATGGGGACATGTTATCTGTCCTGTCCAAAGCTTCTCCACCCCTGCGAAAAACACTCATTCAATCAGCCTCCAAAGAGGTCATCGATACCGTGTGCGAATGTTGTTTGAACGTCTTGAAAATCACGATCCCTTTGTCCAAACACCAGAAACAATGCTTAGGCAAATATCGTCACGTTCTTCGCCAAATCGTTCAAAAGAAAATTCCCATTCGTCAAAAAAAGAAGATGTTGGTCCAAAGTGGAGGAATTTTACCCCTCTTGCTAGGCCCATTACTGAAAGGAGTCTTGGGAACAGTGTTGGGAGGACTGGTTGGAGCAAGATAAAAAGGCCCTCTGGAGTCCCAAGATCTCAGAATTGACCCCTGACATCACATGGAAGGACGAAAACTAGCTTTAGTGTCTTACAAACGATGGATGGAATATCATCGTTGGCAAGAACAACGCACCCCGCATTTACCTCCCAATCCCAATTTGAGAGTGATGTCCCAGTTACAACACGAATTGCAGTCCTTAATGGATCGCCAAGATTTGTCCGAAACAGAAAAATCGCAAAAGTACGGTCAACTCTTTCAACGACTGTAACTCTTTCACCAAAAAGCCTCAGAGGAAACAGCTCTTCCCACTCTGAAAGATTTTAAGACCTTGATGAAAAGTCCAGCACCATCACTACTACTACCACCACTACCAGTGACCAAGACAGAAAAAGGAGAAGAAGAAGAAGAAGAAGGGTTTCAAACTCCACCAGAAAAAGTACGCAAGTTAACAACAACACCTACCTCCAGAATTGGATGGATTAAAAAGATGATGACCACCCCTTCTACATCGAAGAGAAAAAGAACGTGAAGACAGAAGTGAAACAAGAACCGATATCCCCCACTAAGACATCCTCCTCTTCGACACCTATTGCCGGTCGCACACGCAAAGCATTGCAATCCAAGAAAATACCCCAAAAGAAAAAGAGCAGCATCCTCCAAGAGTGGGTACCTTATTAACAAACAAAAAGAATGGAAAAAGTGTTAGCCAGCATTTATTACGATCCCTCCCATCCTGCAGGTTACGCAGGAGTTCAAAAATTGTATCGTGCTGCCAAAACGCAACTGAAAAGTCTCCGTTTACCTCAAGTGCAACGATGGTTTCAAGAACAAGCTAGTTACACTTTACACAAACCCATTCGACGCAAGTTTGCCAGAAGTCGCACCCGAGTGGAAGGCATCGATCATCAACGCCAAGCCTATTTAGCCGATGTCTCTCATTTGACCAGCTACAATCGCGGCTACAAATATTTGTTTTGTGTCATCGACGTCTTTTCAAAATTTGCCTGGGTCGTACCCTTGACTTCCAAATCGAACAGTGAGTTAGTGCAAGCCCTGCAACGAGTGTTAAAACAAAGCGGTCGTCACCCTCTTCGATGGCAAACGGACAAAGGTACCGAATTTCTGAACCACGCTTTCCAAAAAGAATTAAAGAAACGTTCCATTCATTTTTTTACCACCGAGAATCTTGAAACCAAAGCCAACATCGTGGAACGTTTTCAACGCACTTTGAAAGACCGCATGTGGAAATATTTTACGCATCAACACACTCTGAAGTACATCGACATCTTACCGCACCTAGTACAAGCGTACAACCAATCTTACCATCGAAGCATTGGACGTGCCCCGCAAGAGGTGACACCCGAGAACGAGGTGTTGATGTCTGATCGCCTGTTTGGTACGCCCACTACGAAGGCTGTCCCCAAGAAAAGTGGAGTGTTGGCCGTAGTAGATTGGGTACGCATTGGCAAAACCAAATGCACTTTCGACAAAGGTTACTTACCTAACAGGACCACCGAATTGTTTCGTGTCACTGAACGAGTGCATGGCCGTCATCCTCCCGTCTATAAATTGGAAGACATGAACGGAGAAGTGCCCAAAGGAATGTTTATTTGCCCGAGTTACAACGTGTCACCATAAAAGAAGACGACGTGTACGACATCGAAAGCATTCTCGAACGCAGAACCCGTAAAGTGGGCAATCGACGTGTCAAAGAAGTCAAAGTACGTTGGAAAGGATATCCACCCAGTTTTGATTCTTGGATCGACGCTTCGCAAGTCATCGACTATAAAAATAATGACCATCATGCCCTTTCACACAGACGCAGCTACGGCGACAACTCCTTCACCGAGTTCTTTTCTGCAAGATTTACAAAAACAATCCTTGTGGGTGTGGTGTGGAGAACGTGTGCCTAAAACGCAAATCGTTTTTTCTGCCAAATCTTCTTGGTGTATTGTGTCATCGGGGCAGCCATTGCCAATTTGACTTTGCAAGAAGGAGACAAACAATTGTGGACCATTTTATTGAGCAGTTGCATCGGTTACCTGCTTCCCAATCCTTCTCTGAAATTCTCTTCCAACGGGAACAACAGGAACCTTGTATCCAGTGCCAGTGTCAGTCACCACTCCAACAACAGCAACCCCATTTTGGGCGGTGACACTCCTCTGACTTCCAGTAACCCCTCGGACAGTCACAGAACTCTGGAATTATGAGTCACTAAAACCAATTTTACTTAACCTTACCCAGAGACAGTTCCTTGGAGGTGTTTCCACACAACACGTTGTGCTGTTACATGGCCAAATTACCTCAGGCCATCCAATTAGATCACGAAGCCCATTGGGAAGTGGCTTTAGTAGAAATGATTCACCCTACACAAATCCAAAACATCACTGAAAAGCAGAACACTTTTGAGGTGGAAATAATGAACGAACAAATGCAACAAGCCATGAATGAAATCGGGTTTTCAGGGGACACAAGACCATCCAACAATTCACCCTTCAGTATCTACACCTTGAAAATTCCGTCAGGGTTTTATTTTAGTGGCCAACATTTGGTGGATGCCATTGATTACAGGTTCGAGTTAGCCTTTGGCAAAGCCCTGAACAGAATAAAAAAAAGTGTCACCCTGGAGTACCATAAAGTGGCTCGTCGCTTACTGATGAATTTCAGGATACCCAAACGTTATCCATCAGTTTTAATCGTGACTTGTTTGATATTTTAGGTGGAGACACAAAAATGGCTCCAAATTTTAAACCGAAGATCAACAGCAATACGGAATTTTACAAGTTTTTTGATTCCCTGTAGAACTGAACCAAGGACTGAATTTGATGTTGGTGTACTCAGATGTGGTGGAGTACAACGTGGTGGGACACACCTCAGTACAGTTACTGCGTGTCATTCCTTTCAAAGTGGATTCTACCACGACCAGTGACCAGGAAGGTGGAAACACTATCACGTTCACCGCGAATTTGTACATCATCACTATTTGCCAGTTAGTAAGTCGTATTTGGACACGGTCAACATAGCTATAAAAGGAGATCTGGGACAAAATATTCCATTCACCAAAGGAAAAGTCACGGTGAAACTCCATTTTCGAAAACGGTTCTCTCACGACCCGTAAGTCATGTATCCAGTGTACCGAGGGGTTGCTCGACAGCGAAGACACGGTTTAGGAGATATGCTGAAATCAGCCTTTCGTTCGGTGGCCCCAGTCTTGAAACCGATGGTGACACGCGGATTGCACGCCTTGAACGATGCGGCATTGACGCAAGGCAAAGAATTTCTCCAAAATGTCATCATCGACAAAAAAACCCAAAAGAAGCCTTCTTGAGGGCAGGCAAAAATGTCTTGATGCAAACGGGTAAAGATCTTCTGGGTCGACGAGAAACACCTATAAATGCCCTGCACGCTACTGAGTCAGACATTCAGCAAGGACAAGGCAGAAAGAGACGACGAAGAAAACACCCTTTCACCAGACTTCACACTTCTAAAGCTAGAAAGACAAAGAAAAGAAGAACCGTTCGAGACTTAGACGTTTTCGATTATTGATAAACAGAAAAAAATGATGCAACGAGAGTCTTGTGCCTGTTCCAAGTCGGAACTTGATCTGTTTGCCATGCCACCCACCATGATGACCATGCAAGAATCCCAATGGGTGGAATTTCACCCTGTCTCTTCTTTGACAGATTCATGTATATGTATATATATGTACATATATATATATATATATATATATATATATATATATATATATATATATATATATATATATATATATATATATATATATTATATATATATATATATATATATATATATATATATATATATATATATATATATATATATATATTGTTATGTATATTTGATTTAATTTAGATTTGATTTAATTTAATTGTTTGACTGTTAATTTTAATTTCTTTTATTCCATTACATGATATTTTAATATAACTTTATTGCCTGCATTTGACATTTTCCAGAAATTCAGTTCAGTTTGACCCGTCTTTCTATATATATATATATATATATATATATATATACCACAGCATATGGCATCCTTCCATTAGGGATTTCATGGGGATTCGAAGTCAGTTTAATTAGGACTTTTATTACTAGGACTCGTACTTTAAATTTGACAAAGCTTGTTGTCTTAATTCTTTTCTGCTTGCGTTTTGTAAGAGCCTAAACGTAATAATATATATATTGCAGGTGACGAGTTGTCAGTGAACTATCAAATTGTAGTTCCAAAATCATAGGGACAGGAAATACTTAGTCTTCCCTATCAAGCTCCTTTGGCTGGTTATTCAGGGATTAGTAAGACTTGTCACAAGATCTTGATTCACTTCTACTGGCCAAAAGTTAAAAGTGACGTTTGTAAATACTGTTGATGACCTTGTAATCAATTACAGTTTTGGTAAGCAATTTTTTTATAGTTTTTTATTCTTTCTCAGAGTAAGAATCATTGAGTCAAAGTCATACATGGACTACGTGACGTGAGGCACGTGTTAGTTATTTTTCCAGATAGATGAAATCTTGACCCCCATGCGGGAATCTGTTTTGCGTTGTTGTTAGTCTTATAACTGATGTTATGATAAGAAGTCTATCAGTCGTGCCTTAACACTTGAGACGTCAAGTTGTTTTATGTAGCGTCCAGTTTGGGGCTGAAATTTAATTGCCTTGAAATTATTGAATTCAAGTGATTGTTTTCCCTGGAAATACTAACGTGCTCTAAATTAATTTTTGGGCAGGGACATTTTACCGGAATTTATACGGAATTTAAAAACTGGAATAATATTTTCTGTGATTCAGCAAGAGAATGTTGACACATCAGCACAACGCTGACTATTGCATACGTCATCACCTTCCATCTTGAATTTTAAACGGGATTTTAACTGTGATTCACTTAGAACTTTTCGTTGATAGGAATTGTGTTTTTTAATTCTTGGATTACAATTTGGATTTAATTTGCAATAACGTAAGTTCTATTTTCTTATTTTTTTGATACTTTGTATTCTAGGGTACTAAATTAATTGCTAAATTTTATAAGCTTGTTGTCTTCACTCTTTACTGTTACTTATTTTAAGAGCATAAACGCGCAACAGAAAATTGGGGCCTCGTCAAAGATACGAATAGTGGCTAAATATATATCAGAAAACATTGCTTTTGAAATTTAAATTCCTATAGTTTCAGAATTTTGTTCAAATCCCAAGTATTATTCCACAATTTAGAAATCTTTAGTGAAACCAACAGGCTTTTTTTCAATGTCATCAAAAGTGGAGATCTTTCTTTCAAAACCATCCTAGGAGCAGTTAGACTGTTTGAAAAAACAAAGATGAATCGATTCAGTTTGCCAGAAAATATGATCTCTCTGATGCCAAAGCTTATTTAACGAAGCAAGTAATAAATAATAAATAATACTTTGGTCCAGCATTTGGTCGAAAAGAATGTTTTGGATAAAAGTGTTTTGGTTTCAATCAGTAAGTCTTTATCAGACTCTGACATAAAAGTAAAGGAATTAAAATTAAAATAGAAGATGTAATTAGAGTTAAGAACGATTGAATTTCAGAAATAGGATGAATAAATACAGTTACAGAAAGACGCAAAAAATGCAGTTGCAACTGGAAAAAGAGGAGAGAGAGAAACAGATGCAGTTACAAGCGGAGAAAGAGGAAAACGAGATAAATGCAGTTACAGAAAGACAAATGCAGTTACAGAAAGGACAAATGCAGCTACAGAAAGACGAAAAACAAATGCTATTGGAGAAAGATTAGAGTGTTAGACACGGATGCAAATGTAACTGTAAAAAGAGAAGGAAAAGAGGGAATATCAATTTAGAACAAAAGAAGTAGAGCTGGCAAGTGAAGTGAACATTCCCACTTCACATGCAAACTCAGGTTTTGATGTTACTAAGAATATTAGATTAGTGCCTCATGTTAGAGAAAAAGAAGTAGACAAATAGTTCCCTTAGTTTGAAACAATTCAAACTTTAAAATGGACATGGGAGCATTGGACTAAATTATTATAGCGTGCACTTCTTGGCAAAGCCCGATACATGTATGCATCCCTATCAGTATAGCAGAACGCTGACTATGATCTGGTGAAGGAATGCATTTTAAAGGGTTATGAGTTAGTCCCTGAGGTCTGTCGGCAAAAATTCAGGAACTATAACAGAAATGAAGCTGGACAAACTCATGTCGAATTTGCAAAAGAAAAAGATCAGTTAATTGATATGTGTTGCTTGGCCATGAAAGTTAATCAAGAACATGAAAATCTCAGACAACTCATATTACTTGAAGCGTTCAAGAACTGTGTTCATAATGACGTTCAGACTTATCCTGATGAGAATAAGGTCGAAGCCTAGGAAAATGCTGCTCGTGCTGCTGACGTGTATTCCTTAGCTCATAAAGTTTCTTTTGCAAACAAGTCTTCCACTCAGCAGTCTTCTGGTAGAAAAGTATTTCAGCCTAATACAAACTCTTCTAAATTTCAATCTGGCACAACTGTTAGAAGTCAAATATCTGATAAGATTGATCAGAAATTATTATCTCTTCCTACGTGTACCTATTGTGAGAAGAAAGGATACGTTATTTCTGATTGCTACAAATTGAACAATAAGCATCAGAATCAAAAGAGATCTACTCCAAATGCACTGATTTCTAAGAGGTCAAGGTCACGGTCTCATATTGAAAGCAATACATGTGTTGCGTCTAATAAACCCCAGTCTGATTTTATTATGGAAAGTTATGAACCATTCATGTCCAATGATTTATATCACTCTTGAATGATTTGGCCAATCCCATCCCTATTAAAATTTCAAGGGACACAAGAGCTTCTCAGAGTCTTTTATTGTCAAGTACTTTGCCTTTTTCTGAGAAGTCCTCTTCTAATGGGAGTGTTCTTTTTCAGGGAGGGAGTAGGTGCGACTTTGTTAATGTTCCTCTCCATTGTGTAAATTTGTCATCAGACTTAGTTTCAGGACCCGTGACAGTCGGAACATTGTCTTTTACCTTTTGAGGGCATTCATTTATTACTAGGCAACGACCTAGCTGCAGATAAGGTTGTTTTTAATCCACTTGTAACTTACAAGCCTTGTTTGGATCAGAAAATCAATCATATTGATACAAATTTCCTGATTTAAACACAGAGATCCTCTTTTAACTGCTCATCCTCTTTATTCTAATTAAGGTGACAAACGATAATGACTTGTCGAACAGGAAAAAGATCCTGAGATTTCCTGTTTGTTCAAAGGGCCATTAGTGAAACTGATTCCACTCTCTTCTGTTACTTAGTGAAGAGCATAGACTTGTATCAGACTGCTCATTTTTCTGTGCTAACTAGTCCATAATGAAGAGCACCGATGTATATTTGAGAAGCACAGACTTAAGGAAACAACCACCCCTCTTATGAGGTACGCGACGTTGAAAGAAAACATTACAGTACAACCAAGAACAACAGGAAGAACGCGAAAGAACATGATCGAATGTACTTCTTACATAAGAAACTAAAACAAGACAACACCAATTTGCACGTTGTGTTCGATAAACCTTGTTGACTGAACATCAGCTATGAAGAGAGTGGATTTTGGCAGGCCCCTTCCTCTTTATTTAGAGATACACGAAGCATTAAACATAAAATCTCGCATTATTGACATGAGTAAATGTAACATTGCTTCTCATGAAGTTGATGCTGATGTCATACAGAACAGAAAATGCATGAGAATTAAATATGACACACTGAAGTTGCTGAGGATGTTGACGGTAACCCAATAGGTTCCTAGTCGATGCCTGTAATACATGTTGATGAAATGAAAATACCCTTACTTTTAGGACGTTGAAGTTCATCTTTAGAACATGCGACTCGATTTCAAGGAAATGTGCACGAGCTGATTCAGAAGGTAATGAAGTCGCTAGATTTCTATTACAAAAGTAATGATACGTCGTGAGATTACACCCTACGTTTACTTTTAAACATCTGTCAGGTAAGTCGATGTCTTATGCTGCAAGAGAGCTTCGATGCGTTTCGCCTCCAGACAAGTCACTTGAGTTACGGAATGGTCATACAATTCTCTAAACCATTTTTCAAACTTTTATCTTCTGAGATGTCGGTACAGCCTAATCCTGCCTAATCCAGATTCTTTTCAAATCTCTTTCCGGAACTCATGATCAAACATTTGTCGTATTGACTATGATGATTGCTTTCACATCCATAACAATGTTATATGCATAGGTCATTGCTATTTAAGCCAAGACACGATCAAAACAGGAGATTAAGTGTTCCCCCTTCTCTGATCATCTTGACATCATCACAGTACTTTTTCTTCTTCTTCATTTGTGCCTTTTCATTTCTCTTCCTCTTATGTGTGACAAAATGTCATGCTTGCCTACCCTAATAAGATTCGTATTCCATGTTTTGTTTTCTTCTAGTTGTATAGGATCACTTCCCCCAAACTATCAATTTTCATAATAGTGTCAAATTTTGCATACAAGATAACGTTGACTGTGTTAACTAGTCGCCATAACACATATTGCTCTGCATACTCGTACTGTTGTCGGTACCTAACTCAAAGTAAACAGTGTCAAGAATGACCGCAAATAATGTTTCCTGGTAAAGTTATTTACAAACGTTCTGGTGCACAATGGCTATATCGGGTGACTTCTCTCTTAGATACTTTGAAATGTTGTAACTCGAAATCATTTTGATCGATGACATTGTTTATGACTCCAGTGAACAAATGTCATGATATCTGTCCAAGCAAAGCAAGATATCTGAACCTGGACCGAGGTCCAGAAGCAATGGCGACGGGTTTCACTTCCACTAGTCATGATTTATACATGTGAAATATGCATAAAAGTATCATTAGGTAATGTCAAATAAAATTAGCCATTCAAAGATTGACGGATCTTGTCTTCGAAAGAGTCACTCGTAGTAGAAGAATATTGATTTACAAAATGTTCCTGAAGAGGGCTTTTACTGTGATCAAAAGAGTGCTTGGTTTGACCTGTGTTGCCGAAACTGTTGTTGTTACAGTCGATATATCTCAAGAACGAAATGGAAAG
The DNA here is from genome assembly GCA_028554795.2 of Sinohyriopsis cumingii. Taxonomy (NCBI): domain Eukaryota; kingdom Metazoa; phylum Mollusca; class Bivalvia; order Unionida; family Unionidae; genus Sinohyriopsis; species Sinohyriopsis cumingii. Next base: position 795,234 of record CM068841.1, read on the forward strand.
TAGTCAATACAAATGCTTAGCAAAATAGACCACAGTTTTGTATCTCACTTTGGCATAAATTGTCTTCTAATATTCAGTTGCAATGTGTCTTTACAAAATAGTCGACACCGTCTACGAAAGCAAACAGACAAAATCAAGAGATTTCTTAATGGCTCTTACTCTTTTGTGTGATTATATATAAGTATGTTTGGCTTGTAGATGTAGTATCATCAAGCTCTTCCACCGCTCGTTTTTGAGTTATCCCGTGAGTGTGGCTTCATTCCTCTGGTTTACATCATAACCTCTTGAGTGATAGTTTATGTGTGTTTTTAAAATATAATGCGCGTGGATTTCTACCTCTAACAGCTGGACAGTTACTTTGAGGGTGTTGGACGTTATATAAATGTGTGTTGGCCTGTTCAACAGCGTACTTGATAGCATGTGTAGGGTATTGGTCACTCCAAAAGGCGTGTTGAAGCTAACGTATGTGCCTTGGATAGCATATAACTAAGTTATATCAATAGTAAATAACTGAGTAATGGTCGGTACAAACGACGCGAAATATAGCACATAACTGAGTGTTGAATATCATATCACGAGGTGATGATCACATCCAACAGCATATTGAAGATATACTGTGGGTTTTGGTTGTTGTTGTTGTTGGGTTTAACGCCATTTTTCAGGACAAGATAGGCTATACATGGCGGCCAGTATTAATGGTGGAGGAAGAACCCAGGAAATCACCGGAAAGAACCACCGACCCACGAGAAGCTACAGGCAAGCTTTCTCACATACCCACACTGGCCGAATCCGAGACTCGAACCTACGCAGACAGAGGTGAGATGGCAGTGATCCGTAACGGAGAGCGCTTTAGACCACTCGGTCACTCGGGGCCCCTGTGGGTTTTGGATAGTAGATGCCTGGGTGGTTAATAGTGGATAACAGGATGATGTTTGCTCTATACGGCGTCTTTAATGGAAAGGAGTGGATAATAGCTGGTACAAAACTGTGTTTTGGATAGTAGATACCTGCTAGTAGGTCAGTCAAACAGAGTACTGTCAAGTAGGTTTATTTAAACATAAATTTCTCTAGAGGGCATATAGACCCGTGGCTTTGTTAAACCGACGATCTTACCATTATATTGAACGTTATAGGTCATAGAGACACTGAACAACAATATGCATTCTTAACGTAAAAATCTCGTATTTTAAGCTAAATAGTAGTAGGGAATTCTCATATCTCACCTACTAGCTACACTGTGATTTGTACATATTAATTACCGTGAAATAGACTTATGATATATATGGGGCTTGAAATATTCTTTATATGTTGTTCTCGACCTACTACTCTTTTAAGTTGTGACTAACAGCAGAGTTGACAATATATCAATAATATATTTTGGAATTAAAATGTTTTCGCCAATAATGATTATTTTATTTTCAATTAATACTCAGACGTTCTATATTAATATATATTAAGAAGGAAAATAACGTTTGATATAATGTTGTACCTAACCTAGACATTGTGGTTAACATCTTTCTACCACTAAGAAAACTATTTCATGATTTGTGGGGTTTGCAATGTTGCTGTTTCCATAAAGAGCAATTGAATTTTCTACGACATTCATATTTCAACCACAAGCATCGGAACGCTTTGAAAATAACTAGTTAGTTTGAAAATGTTCAAATGGCAAAAATAAATTGCTTTAAATGGACAGTTTACAAGAGCACATTCAAATCTACATCATTAACTGCAAGTGTGCAAGTACGTCCACTTTGTACAGATGCAAGTAGAACTCAGGGAACATGTGCATTCAAAATGCAATAAACGTTTGATTTATTTATATCTGAATGTTATAAGAAAAGTTCTTTACAAAACGTACAAATGAACATATATTTATAAACTACGGAAACATTATGTGTCTTGCCATGTTACGATTCATGCCTTTAGTTATACATCATACATCAATACATTCAGGAACACTGTTTAAGATTTAATAGATTTTTGAGGAAGAGATAGATCACCGTTCAAAAGTAGAAAAAGACAAATAATCCATTTCGACAGGCAAAATAAGGAAGGCTTGACAAAACTGAAGAACCCATACCAGTAAAATTCGAAAGAGTTGTAAATCAGAATATTGCAGTCTCACAGTTCTTAATGATCAAGGAAATGTAAAATATAAACTAATGAAACAGTATTGCAAGGAAATTTAACTCTATTGTAACCTTTGATACTAGACCGATAAATCAGCTCTCAAATATGTGTTGATACTGTTGGACGATATGTGGGTTTGATGTTACCTGTATAATAAATTATGCAATTTTGCTGCATGCAAATAATTCCGGTGCGTACAGTTTAGACACTTGTCGGTATTTCGAAATAGCCATATCTGGCACACAATTCAAAATGACAACGTGACAGAGGGTTGTTCTATTCCACGTCTATTTGCAAGTCACTAAATATAGGATTTGATCCGTAAATATTATGTGCACATTCCCAAAAGAATCATTCAGCCGACGATACCTCATCAGCTGTGATAAAAGCTGGTAAGTGTATTAAATGTACACCAATGTTTGCAAACAAGAGTGTTTGCAGATTTTTGCTAGTTTTAACGAATAGGCAACATCAGCCCCTAAACCGCAAGTAAAGATCATTACAAGTGTAGGGCTTATTCATCGGTATAAATGGTTGTGTGAGTAGTTTTCAAATACGCAAGTTCCTAAATATTTCGAAGGCGTATTGTCACCACAGAATGAAGAGGAAAACGTTAGTGTGTCAGTCAAAACAGTTTTAGCAGCAGGGAGGGCGAACAAGCTCTAATTGGTTCACCTGTAGTTTGCCAAAATACGACTTCCTCGGGGATCGCAAAATTGTTTTTAAAAAATGCGATATTCAGAAAACAACTCCGTCGATGACAAATTGGTTTACCTGTTATCGCTGATATTTTTTTTTCGTCGATGTAACTTAAGGAAAATTGCGCTATTGTCGGTGATGCGTTGAGAGCGTCGCCCTCCCTGCTGCTATGAATTAAAAATTTTATCTAACCCGATTCGATACCGTGTTCGAGGATCGTGTAAATTTATTGTTATAAATCCGTATGGGGTTGTTTTAGCACGACTAAAGAAATTTCTAAACTTATTTATGTCCATATCACCACTACACCAGGTCTGATGAATATTTCGTAACGTGTGAGTATCAATTCCGTTAAAGACAGTAAGAATATTACAGTTATCCCTGATCACTTTAGGGATCTGTGTATACCGCTGGGTTACATAAATTACATCTGTGTTTTTGTGTCTACCTCTGGAAAATATCCTGGCAGGATTTGATTGTTTATCCAACATTACGTCATCGTAAACAACTAAATTGTTAATTGACCCATCAATATCATCAATACTTGGCGCTTCATTGATGTCAGTTATAAATTCAACAACATCGTCTCCACTTAACGATTTTCCGCTTTCATTAAAATCTTTTAACACTTCGTAGCAACGCTGATCGTCTACAGATGGAGCTACCAGATATAATTTATCCCACTTCATCCACTTCATTATTAAATTCAACAGTAATTGTGTCTTGCCACTTCCAGATGGACCAATGATAATCATTCGAATAGAATTTCGTAACGCAGCAATATGCTTAACTGGTTCTCGTCGTTTTGTAGTAGAAAAGTCAGTGATCTCCATTAGAATAATATAAAATAAATATGGTTCTATATTGTGTTAAATGCAGGGCGCGCACGCCAACAAATGATCTAATAACCATTACAACAAAAAATAATAGATCTGCGGTTACGGGCAAGTGTGAACGATGCGGTACAAAGAAATTTAAATTTATCTCCACTGACAAGTCAGGTGAAAAGTCAAAACGAAAGTCAAAGTCAAAGTCAAAATCAAGTAAAAAAAAAAATGAAACACCGGGGTGATATCGCAGCAAAATTAGGAAACCTTCCAGGTGCTCCGTGGGCTAAATATCCAGGAGAAAAACATCTTCCAGGATATAGTTACTGCGGTCCTAGAACCAGACTTGATATCAGACTTGATGACCAAGATCAAACAAACCCAGGTGAGTATCCGATAAACGCTATTGATAAAGCGTGTCATGCTCATGATGTAGCTTGTAAAAGTAAAGATCTTCACATAAAAATCTCGCAGATGTGAAATTAATTCACGCGTTAGATTCCATCACTGATAAATCTCTCAAGGAAAGATTGGCTAGTTGGTTAATAAAATCCGCAATGAAAGGTAAGTTAGCGCTAGGTGTTGGTAATTGGTTATAATGGAGTCGATTTGTTATTCCCCAAAAGGATATTGGAGGGGTATCGCAGAAATTAGTAAACTCGCTGAAGCAGCAAAAGTTACGCGCGTTACTGCTACAAATTGGTTATCCAAACAGGCAATATGGCAAATTTACCAACCACCGCCTAAACAAATTCACTTTGCACATTTCAATATCAGTGTTCCTAATGAGTTCACCAAGCTGATATATTATTTCTGCCACATGATGCTATTAAAGTCCGAAGACGTCAAATAACATATAAATACGCGTTAACTGTAGTTGATGTTGCAAGTAGATACAAAGATGCAGAACCGTTGTCAACAAAGACATCAAATGAAGTAGCTAATGCTTTTGAACGAATATATCAACGAGGACCTCTACGATGGCCACATCTCTTATAAGTTGATCCTGGCAAAGAATTTCAGGGTGTAGTATCATCGCTGATGAAGCAACATAATGTCAACATCAGACGAGGACATACTGAAATTTACAGTCATTAGGCAATTGTTGAGCGATTTAATCGAATACTTGCTGAGCGGTTATTTGGATATCAATACGCGAAGGAATAAATTCAGGACAAGAGATCACGCGAATGGGTTGCAAGATTACCAAATGTGATAGCTGCATTAAATAATGAAATTACTCGAACAACCAATATGAAACCTATTAACGCAATTACCAAAAAACATATACCACAGCGACGTGATTTCCCAGCACAGCCAATACTGGGTGATGTTACTGTGAGATATTTATATGAACCAGGTGAACTTGAAAAGAGTAAAAAAAAGAGCGACTGATCCTATCTGGAGCATCACGACACACAAGATATCTAACATAATTAGATCTACTGGTAGACCAGCATTCTATAGACTGGATTCAACTGCTTCTCAACGTGGATTAACACGTGAACAATTACAAGTAATTCCCGAAGACACACAATTACCACCCAGATGACTTAACTTGCACCCCGACGTCGATTACATTCAAGACAGGTCAGCATCACATTTTGCCGTGTATGACCAAGACGATTATCCTTTCTATCTACGGTAAATTGTCTTGAATGTTTATCCGAATACTGCCACAACATTATACAATTACAGCTTGCATAATGATTATTCTGCTGTTGCTTCAGTGTCATGATAAATTCAACATCAAGATCAAATTCTCGATTATTTTTTTTGTCACTCTGTTTGTAACCAGCTAATTTTTTTCTTATTATATCATTGTTGTTTTCATTATTAATTTCATCAGCCATTGACTTATCCAAAACAATCCTTCGTAGTTGAGATATTCTTCTGACTCTGGACACAGCCAAGTAAACTAAGTTTGACCACTCGATACGATCATCAATAATCCAAAACAACTGCATCAGAGATAGTCAGTCCTTGAGATGAATGTATCGTCATTGCGTATCATAGCGTCCACGGGGATTTATCGGCGCGCAGTGCATCTTCAACAACATTGACATCAACTGTGACAATATCATTCAACACAAGATTCTGCTTCCTCCCTGACTGTCCTGGTATATCAACGTCGATATTCTGTAACCGCGAATCAGCTGGTCTATAACACAATGGCACTGGCACTGTTGGAAATTTTTTCCTGTGTAATTGAAATAACTGCTGTTGAAGTGTGTCTGTGACTATCTTTCTACTTGCCACTATCAAATCGTTTGGTCTCCACGTTTTCCAAAAGTCGTTAAAGGAAGTTTCTGAAATCACCTTGCGCATTATTTCACATTGAATTATATTCGGTTGTAGTCTGATTAATGTTTCAAATTCCTTTAGTTCTGTATGGAGAGATCTGTGATTATCAGTTATCTCCGAATAATAATCAACGAAATTCTTCAACCAATCGTGTGGAGAGGGTCCAACAAACGGAGGTGGCTGACCGTGATCGCCGCACATAACCACTGCAGTATTTTTAGTTAATAACCAATCGAGAAATGTTTTTAATGTTTCTAACGGTACCGTACATATTTCATCTCAAATTATTACTTTTGGAATATATTTCTCTCCCATTGGATCTGAAGTCCACACACCACCGCTGTATTTGAAAAAACTGTAATAAGTACAAGAATTGACTCCTCGTTGTTTCATCTCCCGCGCGAGTCTGTGTAGATGTTAGCACATTCATATCTGAATTCCGAAATAATTCGATTACTCGAGTTGTCTTACCAGAACCTCATGCCCCGTTCAAATAAACGGTTTTGTGTCTGGATACTGGATCATACACAGATGGTGCATTCGACATTTCTGATAATTCTGATTTGCAATAACTATCTTTAACCGCAACATCCGCGGATTCACAATAACAATGTAACATTTCCTTTTTTATTCTCCATGAACTCCATGATTCATCATTGCTTGTGAAACGAGCCAGTAATTCTGAATATCTTTTATCGATATAAAATGAATCCGTTGCAACTCTAACTGCAGTGTCAGGAAATATATTTATCATCGATAGCAAATTTATAGAAACATAAGCAAGCATCGAAGATCTTAAATGTGTGTACTGAGGCGATTTTCCATTGACGTAACTAACAATTGTGCCCAACCGTGTTCCGTCAGACAAGTAAGCGTCTTCCCGATTACAAAGTATATTTCTCGCAGTGGCATCATTAATTATAAAATCTAATTCAACATCATCCATAATCAATCGTGAATGATGCCGTTTATGATCATATGCACCACCCTGAGTAAATTTACCGATTATTCTTCTACCGAGATCTTTTGCAGTTTTTTCGTTGTTGTTGAGTTTAATCTTAAGAATATCAGAAGCATCATTAACAATGACATCAACAGAATCGTTTGGATATTCCCGCGCATACTCTTAGATGACTTCATCGAGACTGATAGGCTCTGTTGTTGGTAACCAAACCGAAGTCTGCGGCTGATATGATATAATTGATTCACTGACAACCAACGATATCAATATTTTACTGTCAAGCATATATCGTAATAACACTATTGGCGCCCAACGTTTCTCCGAGAAGTGTCTGCCAAACCAAACATAACAGCAAGGATGAAGATTCACAGTGAATTCAAACGACACTACACGAGCAAATCCTGTCAGATCAAAATTGGGTAATGGACCATTAATTGATATTCTTACCATCTCATGACAAGGATGACCAAATCTTTTAAAATATCCGGCGCACTCACCCATCCCAAGAAAACTTCCCGGATAACACGCGGTCATGTCCATGGTAATCATCTCGCTGATATTATACTTGGTGTTCCACAAACCGCCGTGTCCGTATTCGATACAACTATCCTGGACATCTTCAAGGAACTCAGCGTGTGTTGGCCTCCATGAATTTCTCTCTCTCGCGGAGTGGGCAGCAACTGACGGAACTGTAAAACAATTAGTTAATAACTGCTCAGTATTTTCTGAATATCTCTGTGCGAGTTTTCTCATTTCTTCGTGGAGAGATTCTTTACGATATAATTCGCCGTTAGATCTTACAAATTGATCATACTCGCCATCTTCGGAACTTTTAAACAACCATACTGACACAGGGTCGTTTTTGCTTATTCGGCTGATAGCATCGAACATTCCATCCCAAAAGATCTCTGACGAGTAATATCTCACAACACGATTTCGTGGAAATTTTGTTACTGCGTTAGTCCAAGCGTGAGCGTTATGGTCAATAATTTCAATTGGTGTTCCATTTCCCTTATTCGCTGATTCATATAAGACCTCTACGGTTAATATTTTTACTATCATTGGAAATTTTAATTTACTTGATAACTCAGCGACATCGTTTATTCAAGCTCCTGTATTCTTAACTGATTCAGCCCACTTCGCTATTTCTTCACGTCGCAGATCAGTTAAACCGTTTCCACGCTTCGCATTTTTAAAATGTTCCATTACTCGCTCGGCTACACAATTCAGCTTTGAAAGTCTCATCGGGGTAAGATCATTAATGTTAGGTCTATTATTTAGCTGATAGAATCCATAAATAACTGCTGTTACAGGATACGCTCGAGCGTAATATGGTTTATCAATCCCAGTTAACATTCCTGGGTTGGAATCTTTACTTAACAGAGCGTTTTTTCCATTAGCAATGACAGGATCACGTTTGTCACGGATAATCCACGTATCGGAATCGCCTGCACAATAAACTTTATTCTGATTGTTGTTGTTGTTGTTGTAGGGTTTAACGCCATTTTTCAGCACACGATAGGCTATACATGGCGGCCAGTATTAATGGTGGAGGAAGAACCCGGGAAAACCCCAGAAAGAACCACCGACCCACGAGAAGCTACTGGCAAGCTTTCTCACATACCCATATTGGCTGAATCCGAGACTCGAACCCACGCAGACAGAGGTGAGATGGCAGTGATCCGTAACGGAGAGAGCTTTAGATCACTCGGCCACTTGGGGCCCCACTTTATTCTGAAATGATATTTCTGATTGAGGTAATCAATGATTGTTTTCGCTCGTGCATCACTCATTGTAGCATCCTTGACATCGTCGTAGCGTATAATTTTGAATGTAAACCACACGTGAGATGCTCCATCATTACGAAATTCTTCTTTGGCATCTCTAATAACATCAAACAGACCAATCAGGGCTTGTCTCCGCGAATCAGGGGTTAGTCTGTCAAGATCAAATTTAGAAATTTTCCGGGGCTTGATTGCAGATAATCTCTCAAACTCCTCCATATTATATTTAAGACAAACATTTAAATAAGAAATAATATATATCTAATGCCTCAAACCAGTCAGTGCAGGTGGCTTACAATGCGATCTGTAACCTTTTGTAACAAATTCTGCAGAAAAGAATTCTGCGGGGAACATTCCCAAAGCATTCAAAGAGGGAGTTTGGGACCAATACCGTGTCTGCGATGTGGTATTGGAATCAGGGGTAAAACACAATTGTGCGCAAGTGGCGGCGGTAAGCGATAGAGGGAACTTAAAAGATATTATAACAAAAAAATTAACAATGATGCGCTGAAATGTGAGCGCGATTATATAACTAAGTTTTCAGACAAATTATAAATTAGACAAATTATAAATTAGACAAATACATTATTATATAAAAATGAATCAATTTGTCAGACACCCTATCATCAAGGATTATGAAGCGTCTCGTGATGGAATAGTTAGGCGTTGTAGGCTGAAAAAAGTTGGCATTGTTAATAATACTGGTTATTTAATGTTTGGTGCCGGGAAGAAAAAATAACTCTGTCATCGTTTCGTGTACGAGTGTTTGTCTGGAGAGATCGAAGATGGTCTTGTGATCGATCATATTGACGCAAATAAACTTGATAATAAATTGTCTAACCTACAAGCTATTACACAACGCCAAAATGTTGCACGTGGGTGTGCTGGGGGGAAGAGAGAGCCTAGAGCAGTTAAATATTTCAATAGAGAGACCGGCGAAGAGATAGCTTTTCAGTCAGTGGGCGCGGCTGGCAAACATTTCTATATTAACACTTCTGCGATACGATATGTTGCAGAAAATATAACCAAATCGGCCTTTTCATGCTCGTATAATGCCTGGATTTCGTTCTCTTATATTCCATTGGTGTTAGATACAGATAATGGAGATAACTCCACAGCGATTGTGTAAAAGTCAATGATGGAATTACCTCCTCTTGATTTTATCAAGGTGATTTCATCAAGGAGATTGCGCAACAGCTGCTCATCATAGCTACTGTTTATTTTTAGTGGTTTTTTTTTAAAAAGATATAATTATATAAATAATGAATTAAGAAAATATCAATGATGTAATTGTTGCTATTAAAAATTTGAAGAAAACGAAATTTATATATCTGATGAATTAAATCCTTAAAAAATCATGTCTGATTTTGAAACACTATATGAGACTAAATTGGAAGGTCGGTATATTTTACTTGTTCAGTATAAATTTATAAAGAAAATCCAGACAGATTATATAAATCACTAGCTACAATAGAAGAACAGCAACTGGATGAATCTGTCCCTCTCTGAAGTGAAATCGAAAAAATTAGATCGGCATTATCTGAAGAATACGAAGCCAGGAAGGTAATTCATACTCGTGCAAGACAGTTGAGAAAAATTATATCAGATCGTGAGTTAAACCCCCTTGATGAAATGAAGGTGATTACTGGGAAATGAAGTCAGGTACCTGGAAATGAAATTGAAAGTAGAATGTTAATCTCGCTGCACTGACAGAAAAAAAATATTTTTTACCTACATCAAACTGATTTTTTTTACCTACATCAATCTGACTTATATCAATCTGACCTGCATCAATCTGACTTTTTTTACCTACATCAATCTGACTTATATCAATCTGACCTGCATCAATCTGACTTTTTTTACCTACATCAATCTGACCGACATCAATCTGACCTGCATCAATCTGATGAGTTATTTTCACTTGTATCAATCTGATCTGCATCTGATTCACTTGTATCAATCTGACCTGCAGAGTTAAATAATATTTCTTTAAGCCGATCAAATTTAATGGAGGAATGCGCGTAATTTAAAATCTGATCTCTGTCACATGTGATCACACAAATACGTTTTTGTCGCAGTTCATCTAACTGTCGCTGCGTTAATAAAAAGTCTTCATTACCGAATACATCAATAACCAAATCAAATGTGCTGACCGGGGACTGCATAAACACCTCTTTCATGTAGTTTTCAAGTGTTTGCTTGTCGTGTATAAAAATTTCATTTGCTGGTACATATATAATACTCGTTTGATTAATTAGAAATCAGGGTCTGTCAGGAAAAAATAAGTTTCTTATAATTCTGAGCGATAGTAAAAAAATATCCACGCTGACTGTCAGGAGAATTACTATATAATTATGACAGATGCTCCAAACTTTAGTCTTAATTTAACAATCTAAGGCTTCTATGTTTATTATCATAGGAACCCTCAGAATGACAAATTTGGAGTAAATTTTGAGGAAACTATCATAATTGATATATATTATTAGTAATATGATAGTTTCCTCAAAATTTAGTCTCGGATTGACAATCAAAGCCTTCAATGTTTATTATCAAAGGAACCCTCAGAATGACAATCTGAGAGAAAAAATGTCACAAGCATCATAATTATTTTTTTATGAGATTTTTAGGATAGAAATCCTTAAGACAAAAGTCTTAAGACAAAATCCTTGAAAATCATAGATTTTTAGGATGAGATTTTTAGGATTTCACAAGTAGATTAATATGTAGCGTTACATTTCTTAAATCCAGAAGGTGACCAGATTGGTCTGTTAGTTTGAAATTTATTCTTGATAACAGTGGATTATAACACTGCAAATAAACCTGATTGATCGGCTCTTGCACAATCATATATCCAGGTGGGTCTTTCGAGGTGAATAAATAAAGAACAAATCCTTGCTGGACTTGATTTGATACTGTTGTGTCCGTGCTGTCGCTGCCATCGATTACATCACACACAAGACTGACCGCGACCACATTAGTTATATTTACGATTTCCGGGGACACATGTCGGCCTGTCCCTTCTGGGTCATTTTTGTGCCGGAGAATAGTTGCTGGTGGCAGTGTTTGTTTGTACTGTGCGAGTATGTCAGGAAAATATTCATCAATGATTTTGGTGGTGGATTTTTTTTAATTCGTCTGCTTTATACCCGGGAAGTTTAAAATTCGGCAGATCGGTTTCTATTGTTCTATATATGGTTAAAAATCGTTGTTTAGAATTATTTTTATCGCTGTCAACATGATCAATTATCGCCTGAATTAATCGCTGGTTAAAATATTTCACATCGAATATAATCTGATTTAATATCTCAAGTTGTTAAATGATTTCGCTTCTTGAATTTGTTATATCGAAAAGATGCTCCTGAAAACTTTGCCGTAGTCGCTGCAGTTGTGTTTCATGATCTTGATTAGCAACCATAACATATCGACTGATCACATTCAGGTTAATATTGGTATATTGTTTTTTTCCCTGTCGATCTCATTCATAAACAAAAAACCGTTGGAAATCAGAACCGCGAAGTTCAAATATACTACCTAAAGTTCCCAGTTGTAAAAAATATTAAAAAAAACCTCGTATGATGGTTGAACTCCGTGGCATGATTTATTGTCCGTGACATAATCAGACCTTTTCGGTTCTGGTGGTATTGGTGGTGCTTCAGGTGGGATTTCAGGCCATCCTAACACTGTTCTGATCGAACTCTGATATATATCTACGGCGTAGTCTGGAGTGCTTATTTCGATCGCAGAAGACAGGGTTGGTTCATGAACAGTTATTTTTATCTTGGATTCTTTTCCTGTGATATTTTTTATTCGACGTTGTAATTCCTCATCGATTTCTTCGATTTGATAAGACCCGGTTGGTATCCCAATGACGTTCCAGTCGGGTGTGCCATCGGGTAGGTTTTTATGTGCAAACACAAACGAATTATTCGCTGGTAATCCACCAAACAATTTTGATCTGATATTGGGCCAAATGTGATATACTCGTAATTGTGCTAGTGCGATTTCTTTCACGGGAATTGCAGTTGGAAAATTAATACTAAATTCAGGGTTAGTCGAACTTACCGTTATCATTGAAATTCTCTTGGGGCTTGTATTTTCGACTGTGTCGAGCAGAGCTCGATGAAGTAATTATCTCATTATCTATCTTTGTTGTTTTAAATGGCGGTTGCAGTCTTCGTATATCTTAATCATTAACGCGAATTCGGAATCTGATATTGTTGTATCGTCGAGGCTTGATGATATCAACGACGATAATTTTGAGTATGCGGCTGTGGCTGTGTTTAGTTGTATGACATAATCGTGCAATTTTGTGCCCGTGCACGAGGATATTTTTTTGCGATTATATTAAAAACCCCTGCGATTGCAGTTGATGAAGAGACGCATATCGTTACTGCGATTGTTACTGGTGTTAGCGCTGATAATACTACTCCGGTGGATGCAACTAACGCGGATACTGAGTATACTAACGCATCCAGGATGACTGCTCGTCGTTTATATTTTTTTACTTTTAGGTTGTATTTGTCGATGAGGGCTTTTAACTCTGATTGCCAGTCGCGCACTTGATCGTATCTATATTATTGCGCATCTAATGTTGTTGTTGATGCTGTTGTCGTTGACTTCGTCAAGGGGGTCATTTATTATTTTACGCAGTAACCAATTGAGGTGTTTCAGCTACAAATTCCAAACACCACCAGTAAGATGTTGCGTTTAATGTCTTATCGGCTGCTTCCAGTATAAATTCCTCTTCGGTTCCCTTGTTTAATATGAGAGTAACAACCCGGGAAAACTTGTCGGTGGAATGCCTCCAGAGATATGTTGTGAAAATCTCAAATTTTGCAGCACTGAACACAGACAGTATATACACACCAGTAACTGTTGCGGTAAATTTGATAGTTTTATTTTGTGTAAACCATGTTGCAAATCCTTATGATACCGTGTATACTATGTTTGTAAAATGTCCGCGAGTAACTCCGGGTGGGATTTTAATCAAACTGGTTTTGTTAACAATTTTAGAAATCCCACCTACGATATCTTGCTGTGTTTGTTTGATTGTGTCAATGTTTGTTTTGATATCAGAAAGTTTTATGTCAACGGTGAGCGGATCACCAAAGAATTCTTCTGCGGTGTCTTTAATTTTTCTAAAGTTTCTACGAAGATTTGAAAACACGTTTACGTGAACCTCATACTCGGCCCGCAGCGTGGATAGTTTATTGTCTACGTTGTCGACGCATAATTTGTTTGCAGCATCTTTGTCGGATGTTGGATCCGCTAACACCAGTACTTTGTTTTCTTTCATGTTGAGTTCACCTGTCATTGTGTCACCGGTATTTTTTAAGCGATTAGTCACACTTGCTGAGATTTGATCTCTGATGGTTGTACACGATAGACTTGAGTCTCTGATTTTTCCGCTGTCAGTAAACACAGGGATGTTATCCGGGGTAGCTCCAAGAACCCTGCGAACTATGTCATTCCATTTGATATTACTGGTTTTTAGCTTGCCATATCGGTCTGAAAAATAACAACCTCATCTGGGTCTATCCCGGATAGCGTTAAAAAATTGTCGATTACATCTTTGGTCGCATATTTTGATAAATCTACATCACCGCGTTTTTATATCTTTGCTTCGATGAGAGATCTTCCGTAAATATCTACCATTATTCTCTTAAGGATTGTTTAAATCGACCCGCGGTATACTCGTGTACGACTTTGTGAGGTGGTTTGGTTGATTTTGATATCGCGTCAAGCACATTAATTACTTCACGACCACATATTGGTGGATCGGTTAGTGTTTGTGTTGGTAGCGTTGAATATCAGACTGGAATAGGAATTGGAGTACTTCGTGCGTATTTGAGAAATTCGACTGGCGGTGCTAACCCATACGAATCGAGATAGATAATTCCACGTGGATCGATCGCGTAAGCAACCCAGTGAGTTCCAGGACCATCGCTGTTATCGAGCTTAATAATTCCAGTTTCTGGATTATTCGGTTGTTGTGTTAATTGATCTCGCATAAAAACACCTCTGAAATGTTTTATTTTAAGTTGTTTAGCAGCATCGAGCAAATCAAAATTTGACATCGGTGTGTGCAATACTTCGTATTGTGTCAAAACCGTTTTGGGTACCATGAAGGCGGAGTTCCAGGAAGTCATAGACCTCGTCTTTTTTTGTATACTTTTCCAGTTGCTTTCTTTAATGCCATCCCAGCAGCTGTTCCAACAGCTCCTAACGCGGCTGCTTTTGCGACAGCTGGGGCAGCAGCAGCTATCAGCGATGGTATTGCTGCGAGAAGTGGAAATATACCACCTGTTTTAACCATATACTTGACAGCTTTTGGAGCGAAATCAAGTTGAACTCCAGTTTGTGCTTGCTTTGCTTTATTGAAATGTTTTAGTTGGGTTTTAGTCAGCGATAACTTGTTTGGACCACCATTAGCGATTTGATCTTTTTTTAGTGTTATCGTTGCCCCACATACACTCGTGTTCTTTGATTGTAATTTATCGCCTGACCAGAAGTCAAAGTAACATTAACGTGATTGTATGACATTTTATAATAAACGCGATTGATCTAATTGTCTACATGTTTTCTACTGGGGCATCAACGATTCTCATTCGGCCACCAACATATTCAAGTATCATTGATTTGTCGCTGAGTATAACAGCAATTGCTCTGTAATTATCAGCTGAATTTACCATAGCTCTGAAGTGTACATCAACGACAGATTGCTTAACTAAATCAAGATGTTCCAGCGAAAAGTAATAAATCGGGTACAGTGTTCTAAAATCTAGTTGTGATATTTGCAAACCAGTGTCTATGTTTTGATCACGTCCCATAAATGTCATCAAGCGATGATATGCACGTGCTACCCAATTATTTTCAAAATTCAATGTTATATCCTCGTATGGTTCTTGATGCCCGTTTATTCTTAAGGATACTTCAGTGACACCAAGCTGGTCAAATATCACTGGACTTCTTTCTTGATTGTCTAATCGGTTAGCCAGTTGAAAAGCAACAAAAACATGTCTTGGTGCAGAAACACCTTGTTGTGATGATATATGCCAAGTGAATAACCCGTTGACAAAATTTTGATTACTAACGGTAGTTACCGTTAACCACGACAATATTGATTTACCGCCTTGATCCATAAAAGAAAGTAAACGCTGTTCCTCAGTGATTGATGGTGACATTACCGGCATCCATAACGCGAGCTTAAATAATATTACTTTAACCTCAGCAACGGTGCCTGGCCGCCAGATAGCATCATTATCATTCTCTTTGCGATGAAGAACAATTGTGTGTTTGGCTCCACAAATAACTTTGCTGACATTTCTACAAAATCCAAAGATGTGGGATAGTGGAATTGCACACGAAAATCTTCTACGAATATCTTTTAACATTGATTTACGCATAGCAAATCCTAAATTGCAATTAGGTTTGGAATCATAAGGCATCAAAAAATTAGCAGCTGGTCTCGTTACCCCTCCAGCAGGTTGTGGATCAACCGCGGTATTCTGTGGCACCAGTATCCCACGAAACGGATTGATATCAGGATGGTCAGAATTATCCTTAGCAAACATCATAGTCGGGCCAGCTGATTTAGTATAATCATCTCAATATCTTGCTAGACCTATAATCGTTGTAGCAACGTCAACATTATCCTGGATTGTCTCAATTTCACTTCCATCAATCATATAAGCGGCATTTTTAAATAACGCCATGATGCCATTATTAACAAATCCAACGATGACATCCCTTCCGTATTCGGTATTAAGGACAACATTTGCTACATGTTCACCTGTGATTTCAATAAACGATTCAGCGGGCAAGAAATACCTGCTTGTATGCTGAACTCGTAATTCAATTCGTCCACGTTGATTTGGTGATATTGCCTCATAAGAATAATACTGATAATCATGCACGGATTCATCCTTGAGTACTGGTGCGTCCATGTCAAATGCTGGGTCAGATTGACGTTTAAACATTTTATTATTATTTGTTATCTTCTAAAACGAAGACCACTTCCTGATATAAAACTTGTATTTATTTATTCAGCCCCTTGATTTATCAACTCTGATAGTTTTTGATTTGCAGCTTGATTTATTACTTTGCTGACATCTGCAGGCATCACTTCGGTGCTTGGTAATTTCACCGGTTGTGGTTTAGGTCTGCGTATTAATCGTGCTAGTCTATCCTTGATTGCCAGGAACGCTTTACTGGCAATGTTACCAATAGCGCCAGGAGCTTTATCACGAACAACATCAACAGCTTTCATTGATAATTGTTTTGCGATTGGTACTGCATTAGGTGCTATTCTTCTGAATAAACCCTGAACAACATCACCAAGCCCGTCTCCGTAAGTTGCTTTATAAGTTGGTAATCTCGAGTTTACCACGTAGACTGGTATGGGTCCACGATGAGAAGTGTGTACGATCATTTTATTTAATTATTTATTTATCTAACAACTAGTCACTGTGATAGTCATCAACGAGCTCATTAATAAACTCTCGGTAGATTTCGATATCCACGATACCACCTTGAAATAATCGTCGCCAAATATCAGCTGCTTCATTAATTATTTCTGGTGAGTTGTTTCCAGCTCGTTTTCCTCCTATGAGAACTTCTAGCCGTTGCGCAGCATTGTTGATATTGTTAGGACAGTCAATAAAACCACTTCCTGAAAACCCATCACCGGTTTTTTCACCCGGGTCGGGCGATGCTTCTCGTCTCCATGACCGAGGTGTTTTTGCTGACGGTGTTTCAGCCCTCCTTAGTCGATTAACTTGATGAACAAAATCATCATATTCTTGCTTATATTTACCGATGATTTTTGGAATATCTTTAAACTCACGAAATACCTTTGTGTTCCACTCATGTTCTGGAGTATTAAGAAATTGTGGCTTCAGTAACTTATCTCTTGAGATATATCCCGTCGCCGCGACCCTAACAGGATCCTTTATTATATCCTCGTAACCTTTCTGTGTAAAATATCTTGTTTTTATTTCTGGTTTAGGTAGTTTATCGACAATATTTTTAACATCATCGATTTCGGCGCGTGTTTTATTGGCAGCCTCTACAGCTTCAGCAAGTTGGGTCTGCAGGGTTTTGATAACATCTTGCGATGCCGCCATAGCCTCCGCGGGTCTTATTTGATAATTGAAGAAGACTCTCTTTGTCAGCCTCGATATCCCCCACGATACCCGTCACAATTTTACTAGTATTTTTTTAATGGGTTTAAATAACTGTTCTGCACCTTCTGTAAACTCAACTTTCGCTTCTTGTCTTGCTCGAAGTTTTTCTTTGACAGAATCCCTCACAGGAAGAAATTTTTTAATTGCTTCTAGCCGCTCTCGAGTTAATCTAGTAGTATACGCTTCTCCAATATTGGCCATTATTTTGTTATAACAATTTTTTAATTCAGCAGCAGGGAGGGCGACGCTCTCAACGCGTCACTGATAATCGCGCATTTTTCCTTAAGTTGCATCGAAGAAAAAAAACAATCAGCGATAACAGGTAAACCAATTTGTGATCGACGGAGTTGTTTTCTGAATATCGCATTTTGTTAAAACAATTTTGCGATCCCCCAGGAAGTCGTATTTTGGCAAAATACAGGTGAACCAATTAGAGCTTGTTCGCCATCCCTGCTGCTGTTTTAAAGGTCTTAAATATGGTTCTTACACTGTATGCAAAATAGATGATGGAAACACATATTGAGATTTGTTCCTAGAAGAAAACAAACAGTATAATGTCTTTTCCTTTGAAGAAGGATAGCTGTCATTAAATACCGGTCTTTTCCCGCGCGTGATATTAGTAGTAGTGGTAGTAGTATTAAAGTTCTCTTACAAATATTGAAGCAAAGTAGGTTGCACGTGATGAGAAATTTAGCTTAGCAACAATGAAATTTTGGTTAATTTGTACGATGCTCTGTGCAAACATGGTTATGACATATTGGCAACATCATTAAAGTGTTGTTTGAAAGAGGAATATTTTATATTATGTACATACCATTCATATTTTATATAATTTACACATTCAAACAATTCGCCAAATTGAAAGTAACAAATATAAAGAACATATTTACAGCAGTGATTTCAAAACATAATATACATTTCTTAATTCTATATATGTTGTATTATCCCAGATATATAAAGCACCTAGGTTATGTTGTTTGGGACAAACCATTTTCAAATATGTATATTAAGCATATCTTCTGGGTAGTATGATCAAATATATCAAATTAATTGTAGTTTGTGAATTTGCTGCAATTAGTTTCCATGAATTACAATGTATGGCAAAAGTAAAAGTAAAACAAAGGACGATATAAAAAGTTGGGGTATATATTTGTTCTTAAAATCAACGTTATGAGCAAACAAACAAAAGGAAAAGTAGCATTACATATTATCCATTTAGCAGTTATTTAATATTGTGTACACAATAATGAACTGTCTCATCACACACTGTTTCTCCATCCTCTTCTTTTCGATTTACTGTAAATACATACATACGGTCTATGTGTAACTAACACTCTTGTCTAAATGAATATTTAATTGATCATACAATGCAGTAAATTTAATGTAGGTTATCATACGAAGATACGAAAAGAATTGTACAATATTCTCTTTTATGTGAACCAGCATCAAACAGTGTAACGTTTTGTAACAATTATGACACAAACAGTTACGTGTTTTAATAAAATCGTTGAACAATGTCCATGCAATTTATATTTTTTACTATCAATTTGAAGTCTACTATATAGTGAGAAAACGAAGTGTTAATTGTTTGTTTCACTTGATTGAAGTGAAAACTAAATAATAATTAATAACATGCAACTAAAATAGTTATGCCCAATATTCACTGTTGGAGACAAAAGTCGAGCTTAGCTCTTTTTCATGAAGGAAAAGAACACCAGCAAAGGACTACATATTGCGACTGATGTCAAATTCATGTTCTGACGGTATAGTATTACGCTCTCTTTAAACCAGTATCAAAAGAAGTATAGTCATCAGAAATATGAGGAAATATGGACACCCTCTGGTGGCGTAAATATTAATTGCCGTTGTTGGGGTCCCACAATCTGCAATAAAAATGAAGTAAAATGACATCAATATTATTGAAGGATCAAACGTTAAAACTTAACACTCAGTAACTTATTACAAAAAGAAAAAGCGCGACACGATTTAAGATAAACATCTATGTCATGTGAATCAGAGATCAGCCCTTTGAAATCCTTACTCCTTCTACTGGGTAAATAACCCTCAAAGTCAACTTAAAGGTGTAATATAGCCAGTTCGACTGACCTATTGCATATCGGATTCGACCGAATTTAGTTGTAAGCAAATGGGCAAAGGTTCTTATTCATTTATATTTATATATCGCTACCATCTTATTTATTTCCCTTTATGCATAACCAAAATAATAATGATAATAATAATAATAATAATAATAATAATAATGATAATAATAATGTCTCAGTTTCGTTCTTTTTCCAACTTACAAGCCTTATACTTCTTTAGGAGGAAATCAAAATAAAACAATTCAGGATAATACCTTAGATCTCAATTTTCAAAAATTTTATTAACGTTAGTATTTCAGATGTTAATTTAAAATATAACAAAGATTCTAATTATGTATTAGATTTCAGAAAATAGATAAAGATGATTACTATGTATTATAGTTCGAAAGATATTTCTAAGAATAATTCAGGGTGTTATCGCAGATGTTAATTTCGAGTAATAAAGATGGTTATTATCTTGGAAAAGTGTATTCTAAACGTGACGAAGGACGCTATTTTAGATGTGAATTTCAAGAAAAGTAATTCATGATGCTGCTGCAGCTGTACGTCTCAAAAGGAAATCAATGATGCTATTTGAGATATTAATTTAAAACATAATAAGTTGGTTTTTATATATTATATGTAAAACAAGCGTTACATACGGTCATTGTATATTATATTTACATCTGACCGCTCTGGTGGCCTACGTGGTTAGAGATTCCGCCTCGGATTCTGGAGGTCGCGGGTTCCAACCCCGGTCGAGTCATCAAAAAGACTTATAAAATTAGTACTAACAGTTGCATGGCTTGACGCTCAGCATTAAGAGGTTAGTGTTAGGACTGATCGGCCTGGAGTCAGAATAATGTGACTGGGTGGGACATGATGTTACATGTCTGTGGCATGATGCCCCATTGCAAGACACCACTAAAAAGTGCCACACGCTATGTGAGGAATGTGAGGTAGAGTCGTTAATGTTAGGGCAATTAGATTTCATGGCAAATATCCAAAAATTATATAATTATATAATATCCATATGATCTAATAGATGAAGGTTATAATTTTACACATATAATTTATCGATTGGGCAATGTTACAAAATTCTACAATAGCTAAATGGCTAACGCAATAGAAATTGCTAAATTAAATTTGTGTACTAGAAGAGTCAGATACCTTTTTGAATGTGAATTGGAATGTACACTGTACTTACAAGGTAATCATCATTCGCATTTATTAACTCCAGAAACATTTTATGTTGATAAACGTGATATGTCTGAGTATGAACGAGACGTGATGGAAGAATTGAACTGCAATTAGTTTTTGTGCAGAAAAAGACATATCAGATGAATATATACTTAAAGGCCTTCATGGCCCAAACACATATATTTTAAATAAAGAAATGATGATAGACACAATGGAAAAAATTATTAACATTTGAAGAACCAAAACTTGCAATTGATCTGTACAATTTATTTCATACCACCAAATTTGGCTATAAAATATCAATTTCTTGTTACAATGTGAGTGATTTTTAGAATATTAATGTGATTTACATGCAACTAAAATGACTTTTATTTTCAGAATATAATGATTTATGCTAATAACCTGTTTCTTGAAAACAATTTTGGTTTTCGCGAGTGGACCATGCGAAATAGGAAACAATTTTAGCTGGTTAGCGTTCATTCATAACTTGCGTAACGATATCAAGTCTCAACCATATCTAAACTGCTATTTCGGTAATGATGAACTCCAAAATGGTTTAGACATGACACAGAGATATTCTTATAAATAATCAGCGTTATAAATTAAAGTTTATTACAGACAAGACGTTTTTCCGATACGTTAATGATTGCATTGTTACATTAAGTACAGTTATGTTATCAAAATATAAAAGACAATGTTTGATTGTGATTGTTTTTTCACCATCGTTTCTTTAAACAAACAGCTGACATTCAATGTAGGTTGTTCTGAATTATTCATAGAATAATTGTTTAAATTTATATATAAAAATTAAAACTATTTTGAAATTAGTTATATAGTAACCATCTTTTGTACCTTTTTTAAAATTAAAGTATGAAATAAAGCATTGGATTACTTGATTAAAACTGTCTTTAAAATATCATCCTTTGTTACTTTTAGAATAAACCTTTGAAATATAATACCCAACCTAAGACCTTTTTAAAAGAACAGATAGAACAACCTTCTTTATTTTATTAATTACGATCTGAAATGACATCGTAAATTACATTTTTGAAATTAGCATCCTAAAAAAGATCCTGAATAAGTTTTTGTATTCAAATTCCAAAATAAGATTTTGAATTACTCTCTAAATTAACATAATATAAATAGTCCTAAAAGTCTAAAAATTGTGTTAAACATATAGTTTAAAATAAATACTAAAACAAATGTTGAACGTAATTAAATGTTTTTCTTCAATATATATTTAAAATTTTTAACATGAGCTAGACGTAGCGTTAGCGTCGCTCCTGACGACAATTTAAATATTCTTATATCTATTTTATTACTTTCATCCTTACTTCCACATTTGCTTACATATCTACACACACACACACATCTAACTTTATATATATATATATATATATATATATGTGTGTGTGTGTGTGTGTGTGTGTATATATGTTTATATATGTGTGTGTGTTTGTGTGTGCATCTCTCTCTCTCTCTCTCTCTCTCTCTCTCTCTCTCTCTCTCTCTCTATATATATATATATATATATATATATATATATATATATATATATATATATATATATATACATACATATATATAATAGGATTAAATGATCATGGTTGGGAATTTATCGATGTGTACATTTTACCTAATCACTCACACAAAGTAAATAATGTCCGATGTGAGTGATTAGGTAAAATGCACGCATCGATAAATACCCAACCATGATCATTTAATCCTTATAATTCAAATTTACTTCCTTTTTAACATCAGATCAGCGGATTTAACCAACGAAACATTCACTTGTATGTACATCGAAGTTTTCTTTCATTAGCCTCTTAACTGCGATATAATGCATAACCCTATCTTCGCTAGCCAAGATTCATCGATCGATTCTTTATACTGTGATATGGGGTAGAATGTCATAGCAGGTCATGCCATTGATATACTGTTATCATCATTATTTTAATATATAAAAAATGGTGTTGCGGTTAAACTAGGAATATTTCTTCTTTTGGTTTTGAAAATTACGTTTGCGTGTGGCATGTGTTGTTATAGCAACGTCGTTGTTACTTTCTACGCATTTCGATCGTTCAAAAGCAAAATCGTGACCGTTTCTAGTGATATCCCTTGGTTGACATATGACCCTGACCTTTAATAACCGCTGCTGTAACATGTTGTCGAGGTGAAATGCAATAATTTCTGAAGATTAGCTTCCAAAATTTGACATATGCCTTCTTCGGCAAAATTAGCGAGTGTTGGAATGCAGGAAGGTCTGTGCAATTACATTGTTTTAACTTCTAGTGGTCGATTTTAAGCTGTGGCTTGTCATTTTTTTATCAGAAATCACAGGAGTGGGTGGGTGGGAGCTTGTTGTTATTATTATTAGGGTGCAAGGCGTTGGTATATATAAAACTTCACATCAAATGATCTGGTAACAGGGAACCAAAAGTAGTCCGCAGAATTTTATCAATGTGTAAATAATTCCAGATCAGTATCACGTGACTGTTTACAGCCAATCAAAGTGCAGATATATATACTTGCCAGTTTCATCCAGATACTGAAGACTGCAGTATAATGCATCTGCTTGTTTTCCCAGAAACTTTAGGTTGTCGTCTGTCAGCATGATATCCAGGTTGTCACAAGGTTGATGATAACAGTTAATCATGTCGCCACGATAGTTTCCTGCAAATTAATTCAATGTTAGAAATCATTTATATTCATGACATGATGAGCTGACTCGATAGATAAGATGCTGTCCTGTAATGAATGGAAAAAGTGTTCAATCCCCATTTTTAAGCCAATAGATGGCATGAGTAGTACTGTCTTGCTATTGTGGGACATCATAAAGACAACATTAGGGCCATTAAGTTAAGATTCAGTGGACTCATGGGGGACGTGTGGGAAATACTATGTTTAATATGCTTGTGATTTTAACATGGAAATGGGTTTATGGGCACAAAAGTGTACATTGACCAAAGAGAAATGTAATGGTAGCTTTGTCATTGTTATATGCCGTTTGCATGCTGACCATTGGCTACATATTTATAAATTGTCCAATACACATTGTCTTAAGCACCATCCGGGACCCTCGCTTTGATTACGATCCAAACACACCACATACACAATCAAACACATCTGATTACTATCCAAAGTAGCACCTGTACCATTCAACTAAACGTGTTGAATTTAAAAGAAGGGAAATAATTATACATATTTTAACTCACAAACATACAAAATATACAAACCTGCTATGGCACAAAAAAGAAGGAAGTGTTTTTGGATACGCTAAAATAGCCATACATACAAGCACACACTATCACATCGAAGTTGTAAGTGGGGTTTAAGTATTAGATTTTCAACAACATAGAAATTGACAAATACATATATACATATGCATACATACATAAAACAAAAATTGTTTTTGGAAGAAAAAAAATTAGCACTTTTGTCTATGGATCTGGGTGGTCATGAAACTGGCCGTTTGTTTTCTGTGACTTGCTTTGCTGGGTTGCCCACCCGCAATATCCTCCTTTAGGTTAGGCGCTGCATCTTTTGGTTTTGAGGAGACCTATATCCTAAAACTAGGCTCACTGGCCTGGGTTTTTATCGAGTTCTCTGTCTCCTCCGGCGTCAAAGCTTCTGGATCAGTCACTTGGCGGCTGGTTCAATTGCCCCCTTTGTGTCCTTCTATCCTTGGTCCCTGTCGGCTCCTAAATAGATAGCGTGATCGTATTTCTCTTCTCGTTGAATGAGAAGAGTCGCTATCTTCTCTTATGCACGTAGACTCTGTCCTGCAGCCTATGCTTTTCAATGCGTTCAGGGTTTTGACCAGAAAAGCTCTTCAGCTCTCTTTATTAGTCTGCTAACTTGCTCTTTTCACTACCGAGCATGTGATCAGGCTTAGAACGCATCACTCTACACTGAAAAAAATGGACGTGATGGAAAACATCCCTCCTATTCGGTAAACGGAAGTGAAGGTAAACGTGAAAATGATCGATAAAGAGAAGTGAGAAGGAGCTCGTTCATACTGGTGTGTTTTCCATATAAAAACAAGACATCGTGTATTTTTCAAAAAACCAACAGGGTTAATAATCAGAAGAGTATCAAACACAAAACAGGATTACAAACAAGGAAAACATATTAATCAAGAACGTATCTACAAGGTTGATAAAATTGGGAGTACAATGTGACTTGCAATAAACTTCGTCACCTTAGTCACTCTAATTTTGTCATTAATGCGTTTCTGAGCTAAAGATAAAAGACAGTCATAATGTTTAACAAACCATCGTTCTTATTTAACATCATTTATACTGTTCTCATGATGAAAACAATTTTAAAAGGTTCTTCGGGAAATCCCAATTTCATGAAATATATACTTATAATATTGTCCAGACAACGGAATCTGATAGTTGTAATCTCACAGTTTCTGAATCAAGTTGATACAAAATTTCTTCTCTAAAAGTTAATGATAACAACTTAAATAGAAAGTAATCGATAGGATCCAAAATATTCCGCGCTGCGGTCGTTGGGAAATGAGACGGCTACTCAATGGGATTCTGGGTGATGATTCTCGTCTTTAATTATTGGTGACATAGGCTTGAACGCTTTTAGGTTTACCATGGGGAAAGTTACATGATTCTAAGACGCTTTGAGCGAACTGTAAGACAATAGTTACTAAGTATCGGTTAGCTTGGACTTTTTGCGCAGGAAACGATACGTCATCAATTCACAACAGAAATGTTCCTTTCAAATTTCTGTAAAGCAAGGTGACGAGCCACTGGTGAGGTATGTACGCTGTTGAAAAAAACGCTGATGTGTTTGGTCCTCAGAGAAGTCAATGAATATAAAGAATTCGAAACTTAAGTCTTCATACTAATTTCTCAAAATCTTCTTTTCGGAGATGCGAGTCCATGCCTCATCCGACTATACCCTTCTAACCTGTCATTTTGACTCATTATCATACATTTGTCGCGTTGAGTCTAACTAGGATGCTCAATTTGAAATCTTGACAATGTTCTGTGGTTGGAAGTAAAATTATTTCAGCCATGTCCTGAGCAAAACAGGAGACCAAATGTTGTTCCTGTTCTGGCCATAATGACTGGATACTGACTGCCCTCTATATTGAACACGTTCAAAGGTACTCAAAATAATGTAAATCGTTGGCTTATTTGAGAACCGCATTGCTAATGTTGCCAATCACATTGTCATTAGAAAACATGATCTTAGAATCTTAGATCGGAGTCCAGAGCTAAAGGAGAAGGTTTTCATTTCCACTAGTCGTAGATCCCACTTGAGGTAAAACTTCCATGTGGCACATGTAAAGTCTGGTTTCTGTACTTATTTGGAATGGCCCTGAAATGACATATGGTACTGCTTCAATTTAGTCTCAAGCCTACATCCACCTTCTTCAAAATTTATGTTCTTGCTACTAAGTATCCAAATGCAAAGGACCCATCAGTTCTAAACTGCTTGCTGGTTTGCTTTTATTTTGACCGTCGTTAAGCCCAAAATTGTGAGAATAGTAATCTTCTGTCAGTTCATTGTCACTGAACGTGTCCAACATGTCAGAATCCAGTTCCACAGAAGCATCCACATGTGGTTTCGTGGCTTCTTTCCATACATCAATGGATGTTCCAGTTACGCCCGGTAGGAATATTAACCATACTACTGCTGACTAGTTCGTGATTCATTTACAAATCCACTTCAAAGAACAAACGAATAAATTAAATTGTTGACGGAAGGCATTGGCACTTGGATAAATGTTGATCACGTTACGAACGTTGACATTCAGACACAAGTCGCATGTCCTTTGGTTTGAAATTCTAGAGGAACTGAGGTGGTCAAAGAGAACACAGGATGAAATTATACCCATTGGGATTCTTGCATCGTCACCGTCGTGAATGGCATGGCAAACATATCTTAAGAATCGCTTTCAAAAAGGTGACTTTCCTTTCGAGAATATAATGGTTTGTCAGTGATTTCATTTTATATTACTGTTGACTCTCAAAATACGATTTACAGACATGAATATTGTGTGAATGCACACATTCACGTACAACGTGATACGTGATTCCACCTTCCTTGTAAAAAAACAAATGCTGAATCCAACTTCAAAGGAATAATTCTAGTGTAACGGAGCGGTTTCGTTTTCCACCATGTAGTACTCGACTATATCGGATTATACAAACAATACATCGAGTCATTCTTTGTATTGGACAGCGCAACGGAAAATTGATTCTTGATGTATATGTTTCACGGGAGCCAAAGCAGTAAGGACTAAAAAAGGAAAACAAACCAGCACATAATTTAATGATCACTATTTCTCTGTCAGGAAAAATGCATTTTACGACAGTGAGCAAATATATGGTGCTCCATTAATACATGTTTGAGAGTCCTTTCTCCCGGTCTTTGCCAAACTTAAGTTATAACGATGACAATCGTGTCGGCCAGATAGTGAGCATTAAAATAATACCCAAAAGGAATTCTCAAGGTATTGATATTTAGTTGAGGATTCATGCTCTTTTGGATTCTTAAATAAGAAGATCACTTTCCACCAGCTGTTCTTGAATATGTTCGTTGAGAATATCGACAATCAAAGTGTTTAGACCTTCTTTGATGCTCAGGTTTGGTTATGAGGAATGGTTATGAGGAATGATTTATACCAAAGCGATTCGTCGTCGCCTCTTCGTTTCTTCATCTGGCTTCTTATCAATAAAGCACGATAGTTTATCTTGATTCCAAAATTGCGGTTTTACTAAGGCTTGTACACAATCGCAGAGGATATATAGAGAGCGCTTCTAAGCATAATTTTTTATAACTCTTTCAGCCTTCAGACTAAGAAGAAGAAGATGGAAGAGTAAAAACAACGTGTCCTTCAAAATACATTTCATATAAGACTACAAGCTATGAGGCAAAAGTAAATGTACCTGCCATCAATGTGATAGAAAGAGATTATGTTTGATATTGTGTTCAACGTCAATGCAATGAAAAGACATGTGGAAAAGGAAAATATACATAATGTTATTGTCAAGAGCAAGGTGTTCAGAGTGTAATACGAAACAAAGAGAATAAGCATGAGGAGGAGTGTACTTAGAAATACAAGAACTTATACTCGTCATGAAATAAACGAAATCAAGGCAACAAAAAGACACTGAAGAGGAATAATCATTGCCAGTGAAGAAACTGAAAACAGATAAGGGAACACAACTAGACTTTCTTTTATGTATTTTGAAATTTTCATTGTCATTTTGAATAATAGAAAACTTGTCTCATCATTCTGGTCCTTTCATATTACTTACACAATACATAAACATACTCAAACATGCATGCCATTGAATCACGGAGAAGGAGATTTCAGTTTCACTTGATTTTGCAATCGTTGCGTAGCGTCTTTTTTTTCCAAGCGATACATGTGACCCTAAAAAGGACCGCCGAGTGGTTGTTTTCACAAACTTCTTATGGACTTGACATCATCATCTTGAAGGGTCTCAGTCTTTTCCAAGACCACTTCGTAGTCGTTCTCCTCGTGCTGTTGCTGCTTAGGTAGTGATAGTACTAGCTACTAATAATTAAGTTTACAGTCAATATAAGTTGTTTGCCATAACGAATACTTTGAAGTATACAGAAACGTAAATGCTAACAGATGTCCGTGCTCTGGTGATCCGTCATGTTGCCTGACATCTAGGTATACATGTAGCTTTATTGAGCACTAAGATAATAATTTACCGGACCCAAAAGCAAACGTAAATAATTTACAACACACAAAATTAGCTGTTTATTGCCTCGATTTTTTTTGTATTCATGCACTTTTTACAGTAAAAATATACATATGTGTCAAGTACCGGATTTTTGTTTTCGAAATGGGAATATCGTATTTTAAATAGATATTTACGTACATGGTGAGGGGGAAGAGTGCTTTTACCGAGGTGACCGTTGATTTAAAGCTCATGCCATTTATTCTCTATTTTGTCTGAATGCCAAACCACACTAAAGGTGATGTGGCTCAGTTGGTAGATCGTAGAGTTCGAAATCCAAAGATATCGGTTTGCATATCTGGGCTAGGTGTTCTAGGAAAAAGTACTTGGGTCCCGTTTCTTCGTCATGATAATGTGCCAATGTGCCAAAGTGCCAACAAAAAGCCAACTTACCAGCTGTTATGTATATTTAATTAAATTATTTGTTTGTTAATTTCAATTGTTTTTATTTCATTACATGTTATTGTAACGTAACATTGTATGTTGGACTAGACCTTGTCCAAAAATTGGATTAATTTCTGCTTGACCTGATTGCCTTTTTTTTTTTTTATTTATGTAAACAACTAATAATAGCTGCATTGTTCTCTATGTATATGAGCTTATTATCAGGATTTTTATTCAGGTAAACAAGAAGGAATAAATATGTTGATTTGGGTCAGGGGTTTGGAGATTCCTAAGTGAATTATATAGGTTATCGTGTTGTAAATAAAAGGTTCATAAGATCATTCCAGGAAGTTATAAATAAACTTCAATGTATTGATGCGTACCTAAGCGATTTTGATGGAACTGTTCATTTCGTTAATGTAAAGATACCATCATTATTTTTATTATATCGTAGGTCTACTTGACATATCATACCATGAGTATATTAGAATTCTTGCCAGTAATTGTACCTGAATCTGTAAGAAACAACGCCGGATAAGATTTTGCCCAAAAGTTGGAGTGATCGCTTCTCAAGAATTCATTGAAGCTACTTGCGTATATAGCACTCCAATTAGATAATGGAATCTGCAAACTTTCCATCTGATATGCGGGATCAGAAAGTGACTCCCAGGCTTTAGAGAGAGCCTTGTTTAAGGATTCATCCTCGCCCTTACGGTAGATGCTGTTAATATAGTCCCCTTGAAAGTTGTCTGCTACCACGTCATTGTAGAACTGGCTGAAATAATTTTTCATCTGCAGGATAGGAAGAAAATATATTCATTTAGTTAAACGTATATATCAATAAATACTTGCAAAGGATTTTTATTTTCAACTGGTATGGCCATTTTAGCCATGACAAGCTTCCAAAAGGTAAAATCCCAAAGTTACTACTACTTCCAATAATTACTTCAAGTACATAGTAATATGTTTCTAAGGAGTATAGATAGAGATATCCTGATAGCCTGATGTTAATTGTGTTTTCCGACTCCCAAAATCACAACTTTGGGTTCACAGAAATGTTTTTAAAGCATATTCTACGGGAACTATATATATATATATATATATATATATATATATATATATATATATATATATATATATATATATATATATATATATATATATATATATATATATATATTGGTAGTAATGGTATCACGAATGCTCTACAGTTAATTGAAAATGCAGTAACACACAAAACACGGAAACATGTTTTACACAGCACAAAGTGGAGTGGGTGATATAACGCACGGAAAGTAAATTATAGCTCTTTATCCTTTCAGGACGAAATGTAGATTAAAATGTTCATTTAATAAGAAATCTAATAATATGCTAATGAAATAAATTACTTATACGACTCCATCTTTATCCAATATAAATGTTCAGATACAAATGTGTAAAACATGTCAATGTGATTTGCTGGTTTATCAATGTGCTTTTAAGATCGCACAGATGAATAGTACTTTGAAGAGAACGTACCGTTGATTCAGACAACGATTTCCATTAGCACCTCTTGCCAGCAGCATATATAAGTATGTGTAATACGTCTGAAAACTGACGTTACGACAAAAAGTAAGAATTAAGGATGAAAAAACAAGTAAACATAGGCCGTGAAAAAACATTTTGCTCCTAGTAGCTACCTGATATTTTTGCAAATATCCCACATTGTTAAAGATCCCACCTAACCTAGCCCATCCAATGTAAAATAACTTTATTCTTCAAAGAAGCCACCTGACTCCACCAGATAATGTATAAATGACCCCAAAGTTGTCTATCGGTTTTATCATTTATGTTATTTTTAATGATGGCAAACATCTACGTCAAAGCATGTTGATTGATCCTACACATTATACTCTCTTAATACCTTATAATATGGTTGTATATCCTTGTACATATTTTAACTAATATTTTGATTATAGATGATCAGTACAATCTACAGTCATAACCAATAATTACACATAATATGGACACAATCATGCACCAGGATTTGCAAAAAAATAGATATACATAATACAGTTATAAACACCTCTACTACTCGTACATAGCGGATTCATTTTGTTCCTTTAAGTTTCTTATATCAGTTACGTCTGAAAAGAGGAAAAAGAGATTGATGATAATGGGCAATAGTGGCATCCTGTCTATTAATATATTGTGTAGAAATTATCTTCCTTGTCCTTTTCAAAATCGCCATGATACGGAATGCCTATATTCGCCGCGACTTTCTTTACATTGGTCTTTAACTGAAATTATCAATTATAAAATATACGGTGATATTATGTACTAATAATGATAAATACCTTTAACTGGTTTACATGTTTCGTGAACGTCAAATGAAAGCTTTCGTAAAGTTTTTAATTGTTCTGTCATGTGATGGATAATATGCTTGATTTTAGATCAGAAGTCCACATAAAGTTTGTGTTCTGGACCCTCAAAGGTATGCGCATATTATTTATCGCTTTTCTACTGTGCGACCAATGACATATGAGGTTCACTCGTGTGAAAAGAAAAGGAAATGAAACATCATTACTTATCATCTGGTTGATTATTTACATAAAATAATTTGTCTAGTTACAAGTACTCACTGAGACACGCGAAAAGTGTTTCCTCCTGCAAAATTAAAATCTTTGAACCTTAAAACGTTGGAGGGCATGACTTCACCTAACGAAATTAGTATCAACATGGATACTAGCTCCAAATTAGAAAGTCGCATTATAATAGGCAAACATTGTAACACGCATATTTGCCAAAACAAGGAAGCAAAAAATTAAAAAGATCAGCGAAACTATGGCATACAAATATCCACTCTGTATATTTGAGCTCTTTATTTATCACTATTTCTCTCCCTCTTAATAGATAGACTTTACAAATTTATCTGCATGTATGTACCTTGTTTTCTCCTGTTGTTGGCTCATGACTTTACATATAAATATTGGACACGCATATATATATATATATATATATATATATATATATATATATATATATATATATATATATATATGTAAGCTTTGCTTTGTACTATGTGTGCGTGACCGTGTATCGTGGGTGCGCGTGTTTCGCAAACTTCCATAATTTCACCGTCATTTAAATCACAAAATATTTATCATGGCGAATGTTTTCAAAACTGAAATAATTTGACGTAATCCTGCAGGATAGTTTGGTTAAGTAACAGGTGTAAGCTTTGAAGAATGAATAAACAAAATGAAATTAAAGGAACTCTTTTGAAAGTCCGACTCTGAAATAAAATATGAGTTTTAAGTAGGTATACTATAGCTATGTGTAAATATTTTAGTAGATTACATATGAAATCATTTTGGAAAATCAGCAACGGTTGCCATCAATATAAGCATAATACAGGTAGAAAAACATTCAAATAGAAGGTTAGAAATAAGGGAGAATTGGTTTATGTTGATGCAAGACTTTGTGAGTGATAATTTAACTGTATCACTAGTATCAACTTCTACTGTAGGTTAAATAAGATGACAAATTCAGAAGAAACGATAGAGCTGTAAAGCATCAATCTGTGCAAAGAACAATGTAATAGACATAACGTACCAACTACAATCTACTTTTATATACCAATGACGAGGCAACAAAAAAGTCCTTTAAGACACCGAGATGCCAACAATGGACTCAAATGGGCCGTTTGATCAATAAGAGATGTTATTCCTACTTTTATGAAGCATTGTTACAACACATATCTCAGTCAATGAGGAAATAAAATAAGTGGTTATGTATATGCTGTGTAAGGTATACATTCTAGCGTATAATTTATGAAAAATGTTGCTGAAACGTGCAAAAATAAGATATTAGAAAGAGAACTGCAAGAAATAAATTAAATAAGAAAAATTTGTTTTGCATGAACACGTGAGAAAGGATGAATGTACAAAGGCTCACATAATTAGTCATCTAAGATAGTCAATTCAACGGTTAGGGATGAGTACCATTATGTACAGGGCTTGTCTAACTGTTTAAATTAAAGTGAGTAATAGTAGTTGACATAGATACATCATTAAAACAGTAGATTTGTCTATTACTAATTTGAACATGTTTTTCCTACCACTGTTCACCTTCAAGTCCCTAACTTATTTCTTCTACCTCTACATCTAGTCCATGTCTTCCTACTTTCCTTTTTCCTATCCTTTCTAATGCAAAACACATCATCATTTAACACAAAAAGAACTGAGCACTTAAAATGATAATGTCTTTGCATTATAATCACAACGATAGCTTTACAATTCACGCTATTATTAGTAATCTGTTCAATTACGTTTTTACGATTTCTATCCAATTGGTTACTTTGATAGAGAATCACGTCACGTTACTTATTTTAGCATTAGAGGACTTTTTCATTTTGTTTTTGATAATATGTGTTTCTGTCCGAATTAATACTTTATAACATGGCGTATCAACAGCGCTTATATGGGCTTATCAACATTTGAAACTAGTTGCTTGATTTATGTAACCTCTGGTTGTATCAAATGATACTAGTCTAGCATAACAATATCACCCTCACTCATATAAATATACTGTCACCACAAGCAACGTAGTCTTATTCCAATTTAGAAACGCTGAGGTTTTATTTATGACCTAACTTTGCTGTCATAGATTTAATAGCTCCAAACACTTTTAGACAGTGTTTGATTTTGTTTAAGCAAACGGAGTAATATATGTTTTGTTTCACACATTTGCATTTAATATGCGGATTACATAAGTATTATATAATCTAATATTGTTATTTTGATCTAAACTTTATCTGTCAGACATTTACTATCTCCCGAAATTTAAATCAAGCATGTAGGTTCAATGCATTTGTTCAGAATTCATAACATCAGTTGACAATCCTTGCCAGTATTAGACTGTAAAATGAAATGATGGCTAAATGCATCATTAGGCGCGTGCTCCACAAAACATTGGTGCACACTTGTATTCTTCTGGCGTATTGTCGATCACGTAGCATTTTTCCCCATTAGATATTTCTAGTCAGGCACTTGAGGAATTTTAACATTGTTGCAGAAGAAACGAAATTGTTGAAGAAAAGAAACCCAGCAAGCAATCGGTTCCATCCACACTGCCAAGTTCAGCTATTTCTGACAAATTTATAATATTACACATGGTTTTTGTCTTTTCAAATATTCGTCGTTGACATAATGCAAAGAGTGTTTATCAAAAATGTTTATTGATTTTATTTAAAGAACCGAGTTACAGCATATCATATCTTTTTCTCAATATCAGGATTAAACTGAGTTTTAAATTTAGTAACAAGACAAGAGTTTTATGTACTGGTATGTTGTTTTAATCCATCTCCAGAGGTTACTTGTCCCGTAATGGGAGTACATTAGCGTTAGTGACTAGTACTTTTGGACTAAAAGTGTCTAAGGTTTGTTACAGTTTCCTATGGGCTTACAAAAATGGAATAGCGTCTGTGTCGTGACATCTACGATAGAGTGTTAGATTGCATAGAGTTTTCAATGAATCATACAACAATGCCTCAATTAATTACGAAGACAAAATACATAAAGGATAAACCATCCAAATGGTCAAAAATAGTTTAAGCACGTTTGTAAAATAAATCACTGTTGTCAAAACGGTTTCCCTTAACGGTAAATAAATATCTGAGCCAGTGCGTAACACATTCATCTAAGTAATAAAGGTCAAACTTTGAAAAATCGTTCAAATCAATCTGGAACGAATGTAATTGTACAATAAAAATAGCGCTATATGTTCGCTATAAATAAAAAATACTGCATCAAAATTCCTTAATGGTAAAGATGTATTAAAGAAAAAGAACAACCAGTTGTATTAAATAAAAATGTGTAGATCAGTATGTACCTAAATGATACTTTATCACATTGAAGGGAAGAACTGATAACACTCCCAATCAACTGATAACACTTCCAATGAACATGATGGTGGCATATGTTCTGCACCTGCAAAAACAGTAATTACCCCGTACCTATGACATTATTTAGTCCATTCTGGTTATGCGACAAAAATGACAGTACGACGATAGGGACTCGTTAAATTGTTGCACGACACATTTGATTTAATTGAATTTCTTTTGCAACATACGCGTGTTAGCAGTATTGCGGATAATCAAGATAGGACATAGAAAAAAAACTTGGAGACCTCACAACTACTTATAGATTAAGTATACTCATAGCGCCCTGCATTACTCAGACTATTTAGGCTTAGTAAAGACATAAATCAGCCATATCTTTAACCTGCTCAGCAGACGAGAACCAATGTTCGGTACATATATTTTCTCATCAAGTATATTCATTCAAGGTAAATATGAAACAAAGAAGTTTTCATTTAAAAGCGACCTTAATATGTAGGCTTATTTGTAATACTGTGTGTGTTTGATTTGGATTATTAACGTAGCTTTAACTATTTTTCAGTCATATCGCTACCATGGCTGCAGTGTGGCAGTTTATAGTGATGTCTAGCACTGGGGCATCATGCTGCAGACATGTAGCACGATGTCCCACCCAGTTACATTATATTGACACCAGGCCTACCAGTCATAATACTAACCTCTTAATACCAAGCGAGGTAGTTTTTGTAAGTCTTTGGTACGACTCGGCCGGGGATGGAACCCACGACCCCCGCATCCGAGGCGAACGCTCTACCCACTGGGCCACCTTAGCGGTGTATGCAATACTAATATGTGGATAACATTAAGCTTTGCTCGTCCTTAAAAGTTTGATATATATTATTTTGTGATTGATTTTGTTAACAAAAATATAATTAGAAATTGACAATACTGTTTCTGGAAAGATCTCATTCAAACTTGGTGTGCTTTGTCTGAGAAATGAAAAACCAAATCATGACAAACAGTTTTGTAAGAGTCAGTATTGTTCAGTGTTAAAAGAAAGGCCATATATAACATCGTGTTATAATCATTTTGCATGATATCGGAATAATTTTAGTATGGAACTTAATAAATAATAATATGTTTGTCCTAAAACTCCTTCGCTATGTTATTAATGTTTTTCAGCTTCGGGGTTTCATTCTGTACTGTTACAATCATTGTAGAAGATGAGAAATAACCAGATATTCAATTATATCTTCATATTATTATTCATAATAAAAAGTGTCTCAAAATATTTATATTTTTTGTTTATTGTAATAGTCACCCAAACCTCACCCAAAATATAAACATACTTTAATTTGGATGAAATTTTCCTTTTTAATTTATTTTTTCAATATCATTCACATTTAGAATCTTTCATAGAATACAGACTATAAAAGTCTTTCTGTTTTGCTTCTGTTAAGAGAAGACAATAGATTATATTATCTTTGTAAAGAGGATGTCAAAACTATTGTAGTTTTTCAACGAAAGCATTAATATTTTCAATTTGTTTGCTTTTTTCTTCTTTAAGGAACAAGGTTACTTCCCACTGAAAAGATCATTATCCATATTTAAGTTTAAATTTATCTTCTGCAGATAGTACCAGCAAAAAAGAAAAGACAAATGAATATTCGGGCCTGTTTTCTCAGCACAATGAAGCAAATGAATTATGCGAGATATAGAATCAGTTTTGTATGGTTTTGAAAACAAGCATATACATGCAAGTTGAAGAAATACATGCTTCTTAAAAATTTTGAGTGGGACAACTGTATTACCAGATTGGATGCATGCATGAATACGCCCTATTTAACGACATCTTTTTATGAAAATATAGGCAAAACAAAACTATACACAAATGCTTTCCCAAAATATACATGTGAAATGTTTGCAAATCTTAGGTATCGAGTACCAATCCAATTTTGTATGAATCGACCATCAAGTTGATTAAACGTTTAAAATTCAGTATCACGCAGAAGAAAAACTAATATTCAATTTATTTCTAAGCTTTCTTTCTTGTCTATCTTTGTATTAAACCCATTAAGTTACAAGATAGCCTGTTGGATGCCTCCCCACCATCGACCTCCAGAGTATAATTGCAGTAAGATACCACCTAAGAAGTAATATAACCCCTAAGATTTCTAATAAAGGTATTATTCATAAACTAAACGGGGGCATGGTACTTACCACTTCCGGTGTCAAATCGGAGGGAAATCTCTGAGACTGTGCACTGGTGTTATACTCCATGATGGTGTCCATGACGTAGAATCCGTGTAAGTTCGTCTGATTTGCATAACTCAAGGGATCTGTATTGTTTTTAGTGACCAGGAATCGGGGCAGCCATTGTGTAACAAAATAGGCACTTCCCTTCAAGCCATCTGAGGCAAACAGTAGCATAAAAGCTGACGTTACATCACTAACTAATTAAATTACATTCAATCTCTAATGAAGAAAAGGATCCCATAACTGAATAGTTTGTGTTCAAAAACTTCAGGAAATGCATACTGATTTAGCTTTACTATTTTGTGTCTGTTTTCTTAGACATGCTCTGTATATTACTAAACAATACATGTCTATGATATCACAAATAGGCCCAAAACATACATACATACATACATACATACATACATACAACCGGTTTCATAATTGTCATAGATTTCTTGTAAACAAATGGGCGTGACTATCTGTTGAGAAGTGCCAGTGACCCATTGAGTACGTTGCCAAACTAAGTAACAAATCAAGTTCTGCACAAATCCAAATTGTATTATCAGCATTAACTCAGAAGAAAATCACTAACAATTGTGGTTATGTAAAACAAATGATTGTCTCAATTGAAATGAAAACGTTTAACTAATCCAAATTTGTACGTTTTATATGGTAAATTATCTAGGGTTTAGTGTTCTCTCTTTTGGACAGTTTTTGGGTTTAGACAGACAAAAACAGGACAAGACTATTATGTAGTGATGCAACATGAACTGTCATCTTGATTGGTAAAGAGTCCATTAGAATCTTTAATACGATGTAGCTTATTTACAGTTATCGACAAAACAACGAATACTAATAAGATATACTTGGTCATCAGGAAATTTCAGAATCGATTTTATGTGTAATAAAGTATCGTGATCTCATATGAAGTCACTTACTTCTCAAAAAATTCCATGGCAAGCATATGAAATCATGTTAATATGTTCTTTCATTTTTTTATCGAGCAGAAATGTTGGAAGAAATGTATACCTCGAGAAAATAAATAATATAAAATAATGGAAATCAGAAACATACAGAGCGGTTTCTGAATATGATGTCTATATGAATACCAGGCTTGCTTTTGTCTCAGTTTTACTTGCTAAAATATAATATTGCATCAGCCGGCTTACACTGTACCCAGATAATCGTATGACTATTGAGGTTTAGGACTATCAACTAGTAACCTCATTAGTAAAATGTGGCTTTATAGTTTAGATCGTCCAATTCTTCAATTTATTGTCTGAAAGCTGATATTTGATTTCATTACCTTCCTCCAAATCAAAAGAGATAAATATAACCGTGTTATTTCTCTTCAGAGTACTGGCTCTTTTTGCGACATCCAACATGGCTGCCAACCCAGATCCGTTGTCATCGACCCCTAAGGAAAGAAACTACTTAAGAACAATGTAACACACAATTGTATGTATCGCCTCTGTAACGCTTCTAGTAATTCAAAGCAACAGGCAAGTTTAAGTGATAATTATCGATCAGAAAATCAATTCAGACTCCAGTAATATTGGCTTGCAAGGGTCTATTAATAACCGAGGTGTGTCCAGGTTACCAAACTTATGATTCGTACATAAAACAGCACTCACATAAATAAACTTTAAACATAATATTCAAGCAACATCAATGAGTAATGCAATATAGGCAACATACACCTCCTTTATCAATAAGAACATAGTACATATCAATATACATCATCTCGCCATATTTCATGAATGTACTTTGGGTATATGATTCCACGATATTCTTTTGATCACAAGCTAAACGCAGAACGATAACCAAAGCAAGCAAAATATGAAATAATGGCCAAACTGGTCTTCTTTTGCTGAGAAGCTTTATTAATACCGTATCTTAATCAATTTCTAGGTTAGTTTCAACATTCCTGACAAAGTAACATGAAATTCAAAAGGTTACACAAGCCAGGTTAGCGGACAAAAATGGGCTATAAAGACCTTTTCTGAAAAGAGGGAGTAGTACTCATCAATATATATCCACTTATTACTCTTGATATGATAAGCTGGTGTTGTTGTTGCTGTTGTTTTTGGGTTTAACGCCATTGTTCAGCACATGAGACATATACATCGTGGCTAGTATATATAGTGGAGGAAAACACCAGGAACAACCGCCAACCCAGCTGAGTTTTCAATGATCTGCCAAGCCGAGTGCCGTAGACAACTCGGCAAGCCAGGGCTCATAGGATAGGTTGTACATAGGATGCAAACACCTATTGATTATGAGCTGAACGTAAACCAATGTCACATACGGTATGAAGTATACATCACAGTCATTTTGTCGATAGGGATGTGTTAACAGATGAGGTGCACATTCGTCTCTTTCAATGATTATACCATGACGGTAAACACATAATTCACCTAATTCATTGATGTGTGAAATATGGGTCCAATAACATACTTTTTAAGCAGGGTGTAGTTCCCATCGACATGTATCCTTTCACTAAGGTTCAAGATTATAGGTTAGAGAGTTTATATACAGGGTTCAAAACTCCTATGTAAGCATAAGAAAAACGAAAACATAACCTACATTAGTAAAATAAGAAATGTTGGCCACAAAGATCTTTTATTACATGGATGTGATACTAAACGAAAGGCTTAATCTTCAAGTGTCATAATTATAGCATAAACACAGCACAAGAAATGTATTTAAAACAACACATTTAACCAAAGTCTTTTCGGGGTGAGATATTGGTCACATCAACCAACGTTTGCACTGATGGTGTCGCATTCATTAAAAGGCATCCGTTCATCATATGTCGTGAGTTCAGCTGTATCCGTATGCATACGGTATGCAGGAAAAACGTAGGCTAAACGCAACAATCCTAACCCAAAATTTACAAATAATGTTTATGTATGTAAATACTTAGTCACAGAATGTTCGTCCTATGAGACCAGCTCTAAACAGTTGCTAAGGTCAGAGGAAGAAAACGATTGTTTGAACACAATGAAGCTATATATATATATATATATATATATCTGTGTGTGTGTGTGTGTTCGTTTCTACATCAGCTGGCAAACACACCGACGCCAACACCTTAGTACAGTAGCACGCCTCTATTTCGTAAGGGCAAGCTAAAATTGATTGGGATTTTTAACGTATCTTTAACACTTTTTCAGTTATATCGCTACGATGTCTGCAGTGTGACAGTTTATAGTGATGTCTAGCACGTGGGTATCATGCCGCAGACATGTAGTATGATGTCCTACCATTACATTACATTATCCTGACACCATGGCCAATCAGTCCTAACACAAACCTCTTAATGCTGAGCGCCAAGCGAGGCAGCTGTTAGTACCATTTTTGTAAGTCTTTGGCATGACTCGGCCGGGGATCGAACCCACGACCTCTCGCATCCGAGGCGGACGTCTAACCACTAGGCCACCAGATCGGTCTGTATTTGTTACTTGCGGAACAAATAAGTTTGTGAAACTTAGGTTATAACAACTACCAAATATTCTGAAAGAACCTATATTATACAGCACGAGACAGTAGTTGGTCTTGTAAAGCTTCACACTACCCGTTATGTAGGACTTTGAGCCGAATAAGATTGTTGTTGTTAAAGTAGCTACTACGATTTTAAGTGCCTTTTGAGATAACCTACAACCTAAATATGTTGCTTCCTTAAAATCTTGTAAATATTAACCAGCATGTAATGTTTTATTTCAATTTATCAATAACTAAATTAGTATGCAAGA
The DNA here is from genome assembly GCA_028554795.2 of Sinohyriopsis cumingii. Taxonomy (NCBI): domain Eukaryota; kingdom Metazoa; phylum Mollusca; class Bivalvia; order Unionida; family Unionidae; genus Sinohyriopsis; species Sinohyriopsis cumingii. Next base: position 836,387 of record CM068841.1, read on the forward strand.
AACAAAGATCGGCCGGACGTAGGCAAAATCTCCACATTAGTATTTAAAAAATAAAAAAAACACACTGAAACATTCATTCAAAATCTTGTTAATGTGTATAGCAATTCATTGAAATCTGCCACACTTGATGTCATCATAACAGTCTGTACTAAAGTGATACCTGGCGAGGTTTTGACCGTGTCATAATGCGCACATATCCCTGCAATTCGGTCCTCGAAAGTCCCAAACCTTTTTCCTTTCAGTATCCCAATAATGTTGGACCCCGTCACCTGCGATGAAACAATGAAATTTATATTTTCAGCAAATGAAGTCACTAATAAGGACACACATGACACAACGAAATCACCAAAATTTGGCTTTCTGATACGAAAGGTACATATTTAGCTGCTTACAAGTAAACGTAGTTGCTCACGCTACATATGGGCATTGTAAAAGCTAATCACAAGAATATTTTTTAACGAAGTGGAGGGTAAGAGATCTCAAGTGTACCAAAACGAAAACTCTTACAATTTCCAATAGAAGCAGGATAAAGTCAAACTTGGCGTTATGTTACAATTGGATAGAAATTACAAGTGTTGATATTAAGCGCACATCTATAAGGGATACTCCAATGAAGCAATTTGCCTACAATAGCACGTATAAACAAATATACATGAAGTCATTACAAATTATGAGGAGACAAGGAAAGAACAGTGGAAGAAAGAAAGAACTGATGAAAAGAAATGAACATAGAAATATGCAAAGAATGAAACGTGTAAAAAAAAAGGGATTAACATTGATCGATTATGTGTGTGTATCTGACACACCGAGAGAGAGAGAGAGAGAGAGAGAGAGAGAGAGAGAGAGTGCATAAAACTGAGTGTTGACACAAACATTGTCGGTTGTTGTAAAGTTGTGGAATTCTGTACCAAGCCCAAATCTCCGAAACTCTTGGTAGATGAATGTTCTTGCCAATTCTTTATACGTAGGATTTGTTTCATGATGTCGGATGTTGGAGAAATGCTCTTGTATCGTGGTCCTCATGTAGCTTATGTCGGCTGCATGGCATGTTGTCACTGTAGAAAGGAAAGACGGGGTAGATATAGAGATACATGTAGCTTATGTCGGCTGCATGGCATGTTGTCACTGTCGAAAGGAAAGACGGGGTAGATATAGAGATACATGTAGCTTATGTCGGCTGCATGGCATGTTGTCACTGTGGAAAGGAAAGACGGGGTAGATATAGAGATACATGTAGCTTATGTCGGCTGCATGGCATGTTGTCACTGTAGAAAGGAAAGACGGGGTAGATATAGAGATACATGAAGCTTATGTCGGCTGCATGGCATGTTGTCACCGTAGAAAGGAAAGACGGGGTAGATATAGAGATACATGTAGCTTATGTCGGCTGCATGGCATGTTGTCACTGTAGAAAGGAAAGACGGGGTAGATATAGAGATACATGTAGCTTATGTCGGCTGCATGGCATGTTGTCACTGTAGAAAGGAAAGACGGGGTAGATATAGAGATACATGTAGCTTATGTCGGCTGCATGGCATGCTGTCACTGTAGAAAGGAAAGACGGGGTAGATATAGAGATACATGTAGCTTATGTCGGCTGCATGGCATGTTGTCACTGCAGAAAGGAAAGACGGGGTAGATATAGAGATACATGTAGCTTATGTCGGCTGCATGGCATGTTGTCACTGTAGAAAGGAAAGATGGGTTAGATATAGAGATACATGTAGCTTATGTCGGCTGCATGGCATGTTGTCACTGTAGAAAGGAAAGAGGGGGTAGATATAGAGATACATGTAGCTTATGTCGGCTGCATGGCATATTGTCACTGTAGAAAGGAAAGAGGGGGTAGATATAGAGATACATGTAGCTTATGTCGGCTGCATGGCATATTGTCACTGTAGAAAGGAAAGAGGGGGTAGATATAGAGGTACATGTAGCTTATGTCGGCTGCATGGCACGGGGTAGATATAGAGATACATGTAGCTTATGTCGGCTGCATGGCATGTTGTCACTGTGGAAAGGAAAGACGGGTTAGATATAGAGATACATGTAGCTTATGTCGGCTGCATGGCATGTTGTCACTGTGGAAAGGAAAGACGGGGTAGATATAGAGATACATGTAGCTTATGTCGGCTGCATGGCATGTTGTCACTGTAGAAAGGAAAGACGGGGTAGATATAGAGATACATGTAGCTTATGTCGGCTGCATGGCATGTTTTCACTGTAGAAAGGAAAGACGGGGTAGATATAGAGATACATGTAGCTTATGTCGGCTGCATGGCATGCTGTCACTGTAGAAAGGAAAGACGGGGTAGATATAGAGATACATGTAGCTTATCTCGGCTGCATGGCATGTTTTCACTGTAGAAAGGAAAGACGGGGTAGATATAGAGATACATGTAGCTTATGTCGGCTGCATGGCATGTTGTCGCTGTAGAAAGGAAAGACGGGGTAGATATAGAGATACATGTAGCTTATGTCGGCTGCATGGCATATTGTCACTGTGGAAAGGAAAGACGGGTTAGATATAGAGATACATGTAGCTTATGTCGGCTGCATGGCATGTTGTCACTGTGGAAAGGAAAGACGGGGTAGATATAGAGATACATGTAGCTTATGTCGGCTGCATGGCATGTTGTCACTGTAGAAAGGAAAGACGGGGTAGATATAGAGATACATGTAGCTTATGTCGGCTGCATGGCATGTTTTCACTGTAGAAAGGAAAGACGGGGTAGATATAGAGATACATGTAGCTTATGTCGGCTGCATGGCATGCTGTCACTGTAGAAAGGAAAGACGGGGTAGATATAGAGATACATGTAGCTTATCTCGGCTGCATGGCATGTTTTCACTGTAGAAAGGAAAGACGGGGTAGATATAGAGATACATGTAGCTTATGTCGGCTGCATGGCATGTTGTCGCTGTAGAAAGGAAAGACGGGGTAGATATAGAGATACATGTAGCTTATGTCGGCTGCATGGCATATTGTCACTGTAGAAAGGAAAGACGGGGTAGATATAGAGATACATGTAGCTTATGTCGGCTGCATGGCATGTTGTCACTGTAGAAAGGAAAGAGGGGGTAGATATAGAGGTACATGTAGCTTATGTCGGCTGCATGGCACGGGGTAGATATAGAGATACATGTAGCTTATGTCGGCTGCATGGCATGTTGTCACTGTGGAAAGGAAAGACGGGTTAGATATAGAGATACATGTAGCTTATGTCGGCTGCATGGCATGTTGTCACTGTGGAAAGGAAAGACGGGGTAGATATAGAGATACATGTAGCTTATGTCGGCTGCATGGCATGTTGTCACTGTAGAAAGGAAAGACGGGGTAGATATAGAGATACATGTAGCTTATGTCGGCTGCATGGCATGTTTTCACTGTAGAAAGGAAAGACGGGGTAGATATAGAGATACATGTAGCTTATGTCGGCTGCATGGCATGCTGTCACTGTAGAAAGGAAAGACGGGGTAGATATAGAGATACATGTAGCTTATCTCGGCTGCATGGCATGTTTTCACTGTAGAAAGGAAAGACGGGGTAGATATAGAGATACATGTAGCTTATGTCGGCTGCATGGCATGTTGTCGCTGTAGAAAGGAAAGACGGGGTAGATATAGAGATACATGTAGCTTATGTCGGCTGCATGGCATATTGTCACTGTGGAAAGGAAAGACGGGTTAGATATAGAGATACATGTAGCTTATGTCGGCTGCATGGCATGTTGTCACTGTGGAAAGGAAAGACGGGGTAGATATAGAGATACATGTAGCTTATGTCGGCTGCATGGCATGTTGTCACTGTAGAAAGGAAAGACGGGGTAGATATAGAGATACATGTAGCTTATGTCGGCTGCATGGCATGTTTTCACTGTAGAAAGGAAAGACGGGGTAGATATAGAGATACATGTAGCTTATGTCGGCTGCATGGCATGCTGTCACTGTAGAAAGGAAAGACGGGGTAGATATAGAGATACATGTAGCTTATCTCGGCTGCATGGCATGTTTTCACTGTAGAAAGGAAAGACGGGGTAGATATAGAGATACATGTAGCTTATGTCGGCTGCATGGCATGTTGTCGCTGTAGAAAGGAAAGACGGGGTAGATATAGAGATACATGTAGCTTATGTCGGCTGCATGGCATATTGTCACTGTAGAAAGGAAAGACGGGGTAGATATAGAGATACATGTAGCTTATGTCGGCTGCATGGCATGTTGTCACTGTAGAAAGGAAAGACGGGGTAGATATAGAGATACATGTAGCTTATCTCGGCTGCATGGCATGTTTTCACTGTAGAAAGGAAAGACGGGGTAGATATAGAGATACATGTAGCTTATGTCGGCTGCATGGCATGTTGTCGCTGTAGAAAGGAAAGACGGGGTAGATATAGAGATACATGTTGCTTATGTCGGCTGCATGGCATATTGTCACTGTAGAAAGGAAAGAGGGGGTAGATATAGAGATACATGTAGCTTATGTCGGCTGCATGGCATATTGTCACTGTAGAAAGGAAAGACGGGGTAGATATAGAGATACATGTAGCTTATGTCGGCTGCATGGCATTTTGTCACTGTAGAAAGGAAAGACGGGGTAGATATAGAGATACATGTAGCTTATGTCGGCTGCATGGCATATTGTCACTGTAGAAAGGAAAGACGGGGTAGATATAGAGACACATGTAGCTTATGTCGGCTGCATGGCATGTTGTCACTGTCGAAAGGAAAGAGGGGGTAGATATAGAGGTACATGTAGATTATGTCGGCTGCATGGCACGGGGTAGATATAGAGATACATGTAGCTTATGTCGGCTGCATGGCATGTTTTCACTGTGGAAAGAAAAGACGGGGTAGATATAGAGATACATGTAGCTTATGTCGGCTGCATGGCATGTTGTCACTGTAGAAAGGAAAGATGGGTTAGATATAGAGATACATTGTTACCTCAGGTAGACTGAATCTACTCAGCAATTAGTTATGAAAATGTTTAAACAATAGTGTAAGCAAACGTAGATAACTTTAGCACTGAGTATGTTCGTTAAACTTAGCTGAATGATCTCCCAATGTGTATGCTTTTTTGACCCTATATTCACGATTTAGTTACATCCTTGCTGAAGTATCTTGATTAGTCCACGAATGTATGGTGACTGATTTGTTCAGCCATGGCGATGGGTACCACAGCTCATAGCTTGTGTATTTGGATTAAAGTCTCAGTATGGGATAGCTTATACGTGAGTAAGTAACTTTTGTGATAATATCTTACTGGGTGTAATTTCGATTCATACTGCATTCATACTCCTGTATGATTTAACGATTGCAACTCATTCCTTGTTTTGGTGTGTATCTGGTACGTACAATCATAAATATAATATTCCTTCATTTATGTCAGAGGATGATGTGGGTATGTGAGAAAGCTTGCCAGTAGCTTCTCGTGGGTCGGTGGTTCTTTCCGGGGTTTTCCCGGGTTCTTCCTCCACCATTAATACTGGCCGCCATGCATAGCCTATCGTGTGCTGAAAAATGGCGTTAAACCCAACAACAACAACAACAACAACCATGTCAGAGGAATCTGGCGTAGGTTTGCATTGTGAGGGCATTTAATAACATGGTCGCCAAGAGAGTATGTATGCTGCGAACGAATGCTGATTATTGCGACTAAGCTCCATCATACGGTGGGGATTCCGCATAGTTGCAGGAGTAATGTGACTAATGCGTGCAAGCAGGTAACATGTGCAACTACCCATGTACCTGACGTCCTTTGTCGATAGGAGGTAAATTAGAATTATCTAACCGGTATGAGTGCCAAGGAAGACACATGAAGTATGGTACTAAACTGAACAACAAATAGGCATTTTTTGTTACCGGAATCTGAAAATAGTTTATTACCAGTAAAAAGTTATATTGAACTTAATAATTGTCCCTATATCAACCCTGGCGTTCAACTGTTTTCTTTCACTGAAAATATAACCAAGTGTTCTTTGGGGTTTTTTCTCTTGTTCACAAGGTCATGTAAATTAAAGCAAGAAAATCGTTTGTAGAAGAGATTTCTGAAAAATTACAAATTTGATTGGATGTAAATAATTTCAGGATATAAGCGGAAAAATCACTTTGGTGAGTTCTTAATGTAGTGCAATGATAGAACTGTACAATGAAAGAGAGTTGAATAGCGAAACTTTAATCAGATGTATTTATCTCATTCATTTGATATTTTATTATTATCACAATAGATAGTATGGCGGAATAAGTGGGTGTGTTTATCATCAGCGTTGTATGTCAATAAATATAATATTATTTGTGTAATTTCCGTTTTTTGTATTCATTCTTTGAGTGACGATCGCCAGTATCAAACATTCGCGCTTCCCTGTCTTAAGTATCTGATTAAGTGTAGTGGAGTTCGTGATTAAGTGTAGTGGAGTTCGTGATTAAGTGTAGTGGAGTTTGTGATTAAGTGTAGTGGAGTTTGTGACACTGTGATCTACCTTATGCTCGTTAATATAACTTATGAAAAAATTCGAAACAGTTAAAAGTAATATTCTCCCATAAATAACTAAATGTTTTTTGCAAGCCTTTAAGGACGGGTTGCCTATTTCTTTACTTTTTTCTTCTGAAGCCCGACACCTACTGATTTTGTTTTTAAAATTCACAGATGAGGATATAGAAGGATGTCTATGTGATGAATATTCATGGCCCGGACAAGATGTTAAGTTATATTTGTTTAAACTATATCTGTTTAGATATTGCCAAGTCTCCCATAATTTTTGGAGTCGTGCTGGTTTTGTTTGTAAAATGCCTGACTCGTAACCTAATGGTCGCGGGTTCGATATTCACACAGACCAGCCCTAGTCGACTGCCTTAGTATGTCTTTTGAGAAATGCACTTAGCTCCTGTTTGCACGGCATGCTATAGCTAATTGTGCGTTAAAAATGCTGGTAGAACCAAACAACAAACCCACTCGCAAAGTTGCATCCATAACTTTAACATACCGGCTAGAACCCTGTTTATTTCAAGCAAGATCATTCGGTTTCCTCAGACTCTATCCATATTTCCGTATTAAAAATATTTTTTACAATCTTTCTGTAATAATTTAAAACCAAACTGAAGCTAATAAACATATTTACAAATTCCTTCATGATAACGATTTAATTTAAAACAAAAAGCAGAGTTATTCAAAGACGTTAAACCTGAAGTTGATGGAGATTCAATGATGACTACTGGGTAGTTTACGTCCTCAAATGAAAGCAAAGTTTTCTTTGGCTAATACGATGGATGAAGTGAATGACTTATTATAGATATGCTTTGTTTCCTGTTCCTTATTATATGGTTACTTTATCATATTTTACTTTAGTATTTTATAACTTTTCCCGGGGGGAGGGGGGGGGGGGCGGCCAGCCTGTCCTTTTGGAGTGATGATTATATTTAATCCTATTTGTATCCTTATTGACTAACGCATTTACGTCTTCCAGCTTAGATACAGTACCGAAGTAGTCGTTTAGAAAATAAACCCGGTAGACATTGTTGTGGAACGTTTTGAAAGACCTATATGCAATTCAAATTTTTAGACATTTTTGGGGTAACTCTTATTTGCGTACGAGTCAGTTACTTCAATGTTGGAGCATGTACGTTTCAGTACAATTCATAATACGCCTATATATGTACAGTGATCTCTATGTTGCAGTTAAGAATTCCAACAAGTTTTGTGAATTAAATGACTCTAAAATCGTGTAAATTGAAAATATGTGTTTACAAAGTTTGAATGAAAATGGGTTATGGAAAGTCATATGATGCGTGCTATTTTATGCAACCTCCGTATAAACGTATGGTCGCGCAGTTGTTTAAAATATCATAACTGAACGTGAGTGTGTTTGCGTGAGAAAACAAGAGAGAAATACGGGAAGAGGTTCTGTAAACAAATATGCTATGTATAGTCACAGGACTGCCACTCTGTGTATAATCACAGGACTGCCACTCTATCTATAATCACAGGACTGCCACTCTATTTATAATCACAGGACTGCCACTCTATCTATAATCACAGGACTGCCACTAGATGTATAATCACAGGACTGCCACTCAATGAACAGTCACAGGACTGTCACTCTATGTATAGTCACTGGACCGCCACTCAGATTTGGCTATATATCTTTACTTTAATCCTCATGTTAGGAATAAACAAACCGCTCCGGTGGCCTAGTGGTTAGAGCGTCCGACTTGGAGGCGGAAGGTCGGTGGATTCGATCCCCGGTCGAGTCATAACAAATACTTACACAAGTGGTACAAACAGCTGCCTCGCTTGGCGCTCAGCATTAAGAGGTTAGTGTTAGGATTAGTCGACCTGGTGTCAGGATAATATGACTGGGTGGGACATCAGGCTACATGTCTGTGGCCTGATGCCCCAGCGCTAGATATCAGTATAAACTGCCACAATGCAAACATTGTAGCGATATGACTGAAAAAGTGTTACAGCTACGTTAAAAATCCAAGTCACACAAACACACACACTCACTCAGGAATAAACAAGAATTACATTAAAGAACAGAAGAATCTGGCAGAGATTACACACGAGTTGGAGATATCCATCCTTTCCATGGTATTTTGCTGTAATTAATTCTTCAGGTCCAGAATATTTAAAAAACGATGGATGCTTTGAAAAGCAAATTAAGCAGTAGAAGCAGAAAATAAGAATAGGTAACCAGTTTAATAAGATCAGTTTCAATCCTGATCAACAGAATATCAGCACGTGGCCATTCTATGCCCGCATATCAACAATTAGAATGAAACGTGTATATGTGGCCAATATGATTTTCGGATGACATTATTTCGGAGACAAAACCAGAGTTCATTTTAGTCTACGACATGAGAACGAAAGATATTGCCCAGCATCAAATTAACATAATATTAATGGCTCAGTTTCGTTCCCCTCTTTAGGTGTCACATTTACAAATGATCACATTTACATTGTAGAACGAAATCTACTGGATTGAATAATGAAATGGAATACATTACCTATAAAGGTAAGCGCCTTATATTTAGGATTGTACACATCTGTACATACGTCTTATTGCAGTGTTATATTGTTCTAAATATCGTCCCTAACCTCCATCCGTCCCGGAGTGTCCTTACAAATATTACACACTGTTGGACTCATCATCCTATCTATCAAAATGATGATTTTTTCATCTGTATATTTATTATTTCTAGAGATCAAAAACTGTATTATGACATACAGACTATATTATGACAAACTGCGGCATGTTTATTTATTTCTGCATGTTTATTTGTTTCTACATAGTGTTAAACGTTTTACTGTCCATAGACTTGCAAACAAAATAAGACTCGACCTTTCGAGGCGGACGCTATAACCACTAAGCCACCAGAGCGGTCCCCACTACTACAAACTGCCAGTCTGTACGTTTTACTTTTGTTTTTGCTGCAAAACACAGGCGATAGATCAGGAATCATTTTCTGACTATGTTGTTTATGTTGTCATACGCATCAACATGAATTCGTTGATCTACAACAGTTTTCTGACACCTTTGTACGTACGGTCATGAAACGTAATCGGTATCTGTATCTTGCATGGTTTATACTCATCTCTGGTAAATACATGTATAGTTACCCTCCAGCAACGACCATGACATGTTCCGATTTAGAATACCTTTTCAGTATGTAGAGTCATGAAACTTAATCTTTGTGTTCATTGTGTCAATACGCATCATAAACAGGTATAATCATATCGCTGTGACCTACTTTTTGCGTTATATTGATTACGCTATTTTGATACATTCAGCCTCTTTCCATGGACCCTGTGGTGTGTACAGTCATGAGCTTTGATGGGTGTTTTTATATAAGGAGTTTCAATCACCTCAATGTCCTGCTAGTGCCGTCCCAAAATCCACTTGTTCTAACTTTAGTGAATATGCTGAAGTTTGATTTATGCACAGTCTAAAAGGCGATAAACATCATTCTGTATAAGTGTTGTTCTTAATTTATACTTTTGTCTAAAAGATTTAAAACTCGCTTTTCCTAGTTAAGTGAGAAACACGACACAGCCAAGCAGAGGTTGCTTCACATATTGTGTGGTTCACTTATCCATGACACCTGGACAGTTTCATACATATCGTACATAATTTCGAAACCTTTAAAACTCGGCCATCAGCAACATCATTTAAAACAATACTTAAGCCTTATAGAAGATGCTTAATACGTAGGCAAACTCTTCACTACTCTTTGGCTTCCTCAATCTGAGAAGCACATAGTCTTTATCTAAAGCCATTTTTCATTTTGGAAGGTCCACATTAACGTGCAGCACACGAAGAAAATCATCATAACTCCTATTCCGTTAGAAGAGACATCATTTCTTGTGTTATGTCACGCATTTCAGAATACAAGACCTTGCTGAGTAAATGTGTCCGACAATAAATATTCTTACCTACTGTAGCCTTAGTTGCTCTTCCTAAGCTGGCCTTATTTCTGTTTTCCAGTTCACTTTCCATCTGCAAACACAGCATTTGCATTGCTCTTTAACTTGAATGTGCACTCATATTCAACGTTTGCAAACTTCATAATGTAAAGAATGACTAACTTCACAAATATCCAAACGTTGTACTCTTTTCAGACCTGCTTGAAAATTAGGGGTCGGCAAAAGCAGGGCTTATGGCCGGAGCTATTGCGGATGCGTGACCAAGATTGCTGCCTTTCATGATTATGTGTAGTTGTTGGCATAAATGGCAAATAATTTCCGAACATGTCTTTGTGGGCGAAATTGCGGGAGCTACAATGCGAACCCGTGTACTAATCCACGAAACATTATGCGGATCCTTCCGCAAGTGGTCTTAAACTATGCAACAGGAACAAGCGAAACCAACAAGATTAGCATAAGTAAACCAATTACTTGTATCCATAGAATACAAAGTGAAAATTTAAAAAAAAATTACTTGTAGTAGTGTGATTTAAATTCCAAATAGTGCTTACCGTATATCACAATAACAAAAGTATAAATTGTCCCAAATAAATTCCAGTGGTGTATCGAACGAATTCCAATATCGAATGTGTTGATGTGACACTAATTTGAAATATGCAGATGTGCTAACAGTCTTGATGTATCCAAATGATTTAATCAAGAATGTCGTTAAATGAGTTCACATTAACCATAAAATGGGGATTTAGTCCAAAGAGTAAATATGCATTTTGTAATTCAAATGAATACTTTAAATAACTATATCTTCTCACATTATGATTATACATTACTAACACACTAATTTCACCACAAATGTTAAGATAGGAATGAATATTTCTGATGTAAGCAAACTTAACATAAAATATTGGGCACAATAGGGCCACCTGGATGAGGATCAAAAGTTCATGTCAAAAACAATCTAAATTTCAAACAAGGTCAGGCCTTTTATTTAAATTTTAATAGGTACATAGCAAATATCTGACGGACCAGGAATTTACAAAGGAAACTTTAAAGTCTTCAACTCAGGTCCAAGTTTACAAACTCTATATTAAAGTTTAGTCTACACTCATGGACAAAGAAAGGCTATGTAATACATTTTGTGTACAGAATGACCGTTGCCATTTCACAATAGATAGCCAAACTGTATGTGAAACAGCGGTGGGCAAGTAGATAAGTAAAACATGTCATACAAAAACATGGACATCACACTTTCACAGAATCAGCGAAACTTGTGATCCGCTCAGCTAACGCACACCGGCGCCTCGTGTGGTTAGGTCTTGTATCGAGAGAGGAGAAATAACTGTCCTTGACGGCGTCACAAATGAACCAAGTGACTGTGGCGAAACAAGCTGATTCAGGTGTCACACTGAATTTGTAAATGGCCCAGTTCGCCTAAATCGTCAAAAACGGTGGTATCTTTCCACTTTTGGCGGCAATTCTTGAATAAATTTCCACAACAGCCTGCAGTCGCGTAAATGGTTTCACTTGGTAGCACTGGATATGCCGGACTTAAAATCTTACACACAGAAACTGGCGAAAACATCGACCAAGTACACACACACACAGGTCGCGAACGACCTGGGGTGGGTTTTTTACACTGAAAAATTTGCCGTCTGACCTCGATATCACTGGTACAAAATAAAGGCCAGGTGCTTCGATTAACACCCAAAAGCTTGAACGCACAGAGTGCCAGACTGACTCAGACTAAGTCAAATATGATGTTACCTCTCTCCAACTTTACATTTGATAGACAACATAAATTTATATATTTTGGCCAGGTTTCATGCGCGATGAACTAACCGCTAAGAAGTCACGTGCGTTTAATCACTTTTTGCAGAATAAATATGGCCTACTGAGAACTGGCAACATCAGATGGAGATAAAACGTCACGCCATTGATAGGATCCATGTCAGGAATTTTATCTGAGATGAATCAGCTAGGTAAACACCTGTGTACCCTTCAGTGCCGAGTAGCAAAATCCGTCGACGGGAGAACTCAACAAGGAATAGTGTGTGTGTGTGTGTGTGTGTGTGTGTGTGTGTGTGTGTGTGTGATTTGGATTTTTAACGTAGCTTTAACAATTTTTCAGTCATATTGCTACGATGTCTGCAGTGTGGCAGTTTATAGTGATGTCCAGCACTGGGGCATCATGCCGCAGACATGTAGCACGATGTCCCACCCAGTCACATTATCCTGACAATAGACCGACCAGTCCTGACACTGACCTCTTAATGCTGAGCGCCAAGCGAGGCAGCTGTTAGTACCATTTTTGTAAGTCTTTGGTATAACTCGGCCGGGGATTGAATTCACGACCTCCCGTATCCGAGACGGACGCTCTAACCTCTAGGCCACCGGAGCGGTCAACAAGGAACAAAAAGTGATGTGTAATTGTGATGGTGGATGGTGCTTTTCACCGCTTGTGACAAATTACATCTTTATGCTGACTGGCGTTTTCCGGATTAACATGTTGCCACTGATATGTGGGCGTTTATCGATTTTACCATAACTTATAGAAGACCTATCAAGAAGATACCTACTTTGGATGGATTATCACTCGTAATAATTGTACTACAGTATATCTTCCTTGTGGAATAGAAATTTATTTTTTCTTAAGATAGTATGTGCAACCCTCCGCTCAACCGTCTCATCAATTTATGAAGGAAAAACATTTGTACCATGACCGTGATTGAGATTGAAATACATGGGTTAATAGTTTATAACTCTAACCAGTTAGATCTTAGAAACATAAAACATTCATATGATGTTAACCGCGGTGGCTTAAGAACACATATATATCCCTACCCAGTGTGCCAACATACAGATAACGCTGTATTATTGACTGGCGCTCTCACCTTATAATAATATACATGTATTTCTTGTGCGCCACTAAAATTCTGCTCACGCCGTTGCAATATGCTCGCTTACAAGCTCTTCTGCTTTAGTTAAACTAGTTCAGCTTGATTGGTCACTCAACATACGTAGTTTCGTAAAGAAAACTTCTGTATGTTCTATTTGGGTAGGGTTTCAGTACATCTACATTTCTGATGTCAAGGTCTCTGACGCTATTGTTTTGCACTATTTATTCACGAAGTTAAAAAAGTAAAACATATTGACATTCAAAGTGATATGGATGTTATTAGATACATGCAACTTTGATGTTGTAATCTTCCATGATACCCATGATGTTGTAATCTTTCATAATACCCATGATGTTGTAATCTTTCATGATACCCATGATATAAACTTTCATGATACCCATGATGTTGTAATCTTTCATAATACCCATGATGTAATCTTTCATGATACCCATGATGTTGTAATCATTCATGATACCCATGATGTAATCATTCATGATACCCATGATGTAAACTTTCATGATACCCATGATGTTGTAATCTTTCATAATATATATGATGATGTAACCTTTCATAATACCAATGATGTTGCAATCTTTCATAATACCCATCATGTTGTAATCTTTCATGATACCCATGATGTAGTGATCTTTAATAATACGCATGATGTTGTAATCTTTCATGAAACCAATGATGTTGTAATCTTTCATAATACCCATAATGTTGTAATCTTTCATGACACCCATCATGTTTTAATCTTTCATGATACCCATGATGTTGTAATCAATCATGTTACCCATGATGTAAACTTTCATGATACCCATAATGTTGTAATCTTTCATAATACCCATGATGCTGTGATGTTTCATAATACCCATGATGTTGTAATCTTTCATAATACCCATGATGTTGTAATCTTTCATAATATCAATGATGTTGTAATCTTTCATAATACCCATGATGTTGTAATTTTTCATAATACCCATGATGCTGTGATCTTTCATAATACCCATGATGATGTAACCTTTTATAATACCCATGATGTTGTAATCTTTCATAATACCCATGATGTTGTAATCTTTCATGATACCCATGATGTTGTAATCTTTCATAATACCCATGATGTTGTAATCTTTCATGATACCCATGATGTTGTAATCATTCATAATACCCATGATGTTGTAATCTTTCATAATACCCATGATGTTGTAATCTTTCATGATACCCATGATGTTGTAATCTTTCATAATACCCATGATGTTGTAATCTTTCATGATACCCATGATGTTGTAATCTTTCATGATACCCATGATTTTGTAACCTTTCATAATACCCATGATGATGTAACCTTTCATAATACCCATGATGTTGTAATCTTTCATAATACCCATGATGTAAACTTTTATGATACCCATGATGTTGTAATCTTTCATAATGCCCATGATACTGTTATCTTCTATAATGCCCATGATGTTGTAATCTTTCATAATATCCATGATGTTGTAATCTTTCATAATACCCATGATGTAAACTTTCATGATACCCATGATGTTGTAATCTTTCATAATACCCATGATGTTGTAACCTTTCATGATACCCATGATGTTGTAATCATTCATAATACCCATGATGTTGTAATCTTTCATAATACCCATGATGTTGTAATCTTTCATGATACCCATGATGTTGTAATCTTTCATGATACCCATGATGTTGTAATCTTTCATAATACCCATGATGTTGTAATCTTTCATGATACCCATGATGTTGTAATCTTTCATGATACCCATGATTTTGTAACCTTTCATAATACCCATGATGATGTAACCTTTCATAATACCCATGATGTTGTAATCTTTCATAATACCCATGATGTAAACTTTTATGATACCCATGATGTTGTAATCTTTCATAATGCCCATGATACTGTTATCTTCCATAATGCCCATGATGTTGTAATCTTTCATAATATCCATGATGTTGTAATCTTTCATAATACCCATGATGTAAACTTTCATGATACCCATGATGTTGTAATCTTTCATAATACTCATGATGTAAACTTTCATGATACCCATGATGTGGTAATCTTTCAAAATATATATGATGTTGAATCTTTCATAATACCCATGATGTTGTAATCTTTCGTGATACCCATGATGTTGTAATCTTTCCTAACACCCATGATAAAAACTTTTATGATACCAATGATATGGTAATCTTTCATAATATATATGATGTTGTAATCTTTCATAATACCCATGATGTTGCAATCTTTCATAATATCCATGATGTTGTAATCTTTCATGACCCATGATGTTGTAATCTTTCATAATACCCATGATGTTGTAATCTTTCATGATACCCACGGTTTTGTAATCTTTCATAATACCCATGATGTTGTAATCTTTCATGATACCCACGGTTTTGTAATCTTTCATAATACCCATGATGATGTAATCTTTCATAATACCCATGATGTTGTAATCTTTCATGATACCCATGATGTTGTAATCTTTCATGATACCCATGATGTTGTAATCATTCATAATATATATGATGATGTAAACTTTCATAATAGCCATGATGTTGTGATTTTTATAATATATATGATGATGTAACCTTTCATAATAGCCATGATGTTGTAATCTTTCATAATACCCATGATGTTGTAATCTTTCATGATACCCATGATGTTGTGATCTTTCATAATACCCATGATGTTGTAATCTTTCATGATACCCATGATGTTGTGGTCTTTCATAATACTCATGATGTTGTAATCTTTCATAGTACCCATGATGTTGTAATCTTTCATAATATATTTGATGATGTAGCCTTTCATAATACCCATGATGTTGTAATCTTTCATTATACCCATGATGTTGTAATCTTTCATTATACCCATGATGTTGTAATCTTTCATGATACCCATGATGTTGTGATCTTTCATAATACCCATGATGTTGTAATCTTTCATAATATATATGATGTTGTAATCTTTCATGATAGCCATGATGTTGTAATCTTTCATGATACCCATAATGTTGTAACCTTTCGTGATACCCATAATGTTGTAATCTTTCATAATACCCATGATGTAAACTTTCATAATACCCATGATGTTGTAATCTTTCATAATACCCATGATGCTGTAATCTTTTATAATACTCATATGTGAAAAATATATTTGTGATCAGCAAAGTTAGCTTATACTAACATGTTCTCTTTCTGAGGAAAGCTAATGCTGCACTCGCCACTCTTAATTAGGGGAAACTATTGAATGCGCCATTTCCAGTTTGGTCTAATTTATCAAAAAATTATGCGCACAGATCTATACATTGAATATCTTCAATCAATAAAGGTTTTGTGACAATTTTTCTTTTATATTCCCTCCTTCTCTTCCCCTCTCACTATATTACACACACAGACACACACAAACAGACAACTTCGCGATGACAGAAAGCGATAAAGATCCTGCACACTCCAGTGAACATACCATGTTATTGTATGCTACTATGTACTGTTTTTATCGTTACCTGTATCTTTTTGTAATCATATTGACATTTAGCCAGTCAGATGTAAACACACATTTTACCAAAAGAAAATAATTACATTTTCATGGTCAATCGTCTTTAGATTTGAATTGTTATTGAGATATTGAAAATCTACACAAAAGTCTACATAGCATTTGTATCTGAATCCTGTACAGCCGCCATTTATTGTTAGTGCACAACAAAGTCGAGATAACTAATACGGTAAAAGAATCAGGTAAAGTTTATAAAAGGTCAAGGTTTTATAATACAGCCAGTTGTGCACACGTCCCTCGATACCTGCAAATATTGATATTGGCCTTGCATAGGGAATGCATCAACAAAGTGAACTCTTTTTATATTTTAAAATGAAGGGCTCTTTCGAAACTTTTCAAATCTTCTCCTTCTATTTGCTAAACTTTTCAATAGTGCCCACAATAAATAAATAATTTCCTTTTATTCCCTAATGAAGTATGATGAAGAGATTTTCAGGGAACATGAAACACTGCTGTGGATTCAAACAACGTTCTGACTATTTCACTATGGTTGATGTCAAATAAAGTAAATGAAGATTAAACATGTTAAACAACAGATGGAACTGAAACGCTTCTTACTGTTTCTTGTTTCTTTCCAGTTGTCACTCGCATCTCCTATACGTTTTCAATCACTTCTGTTAACATAATCCCTAATCAGAGAGTAGTTTATTATTTAACTTGGAATGTTAAAATCTCAGCGGTACCACTCCCGTGGTCTAGTGGTTAGAGCGTCCGCCTCAAATGCGGGAGGTCGTGGGTCCGATCCCCGGCTCAGTCATGCCAAAGACTTACAAAAATGGTGCTAACATGCTGGCTCGCTTGGCGCTCAGCATTAAGAGGTTAGTGTTAGGACTGGTCGGCCTGGTGTCAAGATAATGTGACTGGGTGAGACATCATGCTACATGTCTGCGTCATGATGCCCCAGTACTAGACATCACTATAAACTGTCACAATGCAAACATCGTAGCGACCTGCTTTATCCGACACAGATGCTCTAACCACTAGGCCATCCGAGCAGTGCCCTAATCGTGGTAACTTGATATAAATGTCGCACAAAGTTTAAGTCAACTTGAAAAATGGATAATGCTTCCATGGTCCTTATTCTGCCACCTGTTCACTAAAATTCATCATCATTATCATCATCACCATCAGTCCCTTAGTCTTGAAGACCGTTGGGGCAACGCACAAGACCTAACAACCAGCTTCCTCCATTCCTCTCGATTTTCTGTCTTTCTCAGTGAGTCGCTCAATATCAAGCCTGTCCACTCTCTAATGTTATCTCCCCACCTCTTTCTTTGCCTGCCTCACGTTCTTCTTCCTTGTACAGTGCCTTGTAGGATTGTATTGGCAAGTCCTGATGATCGTGCGACATACCCATACCACTGCAGTTTCCGTTTTTTCACTATGATCAGGAGGTCAGCGTGAGGCCCAATGGCTCGTCTTATCCTTTGCCGTATTTCTTCATCGATCATATTGTCTTTGTATGTAACTAAAACTACAGACACTTATCTCAGAGAAATGAATAATGTATCTGTGTTCTCCTGTGACGGGGAGTGGAGCTAGGATTGTCGGTGGCACTGGGCCTACCAACGTCAGGTGGTCCAAAAAAGCAATATATTGCTTACAACAATGTTTTAAAATCAACGCCTGTAAGTTCAGAAGGCTACAAAGTACAAGAATATTAACATGCTTGATGTTTTAACTCTTATATTGTTATAAGAGAATATGACATTTAAGAGTCTATGCTCTTAAAAAGTAACAGAAAAGAGTGAAGACAACAAGCTTTGTAAAATTTAATAAATAATTTATTTCCATAAAATACTAAGTGAAAAATAAGAAAACAAACTTATGGTTTTACGAATTAAATCCAAAAATAATCCAAGAATTAAAAAACACAAGTCCTGTCAATAAAAAGTGCTCAGTGAAATACGGTTCAAATCCCGATGAAAATCCAAAATGGAAGTCGATGACGTCTGTAATAGTCAGCGTTGTACTGATGTGTCAACAGTCTTTTCTTGAATCACATAAAATATTATTCCAGTTTTTAATTCTGTCTAAAATTCAGTAAATGTCGTTGTCCAAGAATATCAGAGCAATTTGCATTTCCAGGGAAAATAATCACTTGAAATTCAATAATTGGGAGAAAATAAAAACTCACCTCAAACTGAAGACAACATAATACAACTTGACCTCTCAAGTGTTAAGGCACGACTAATATAATTCTTATCATAACATCAGCTATAAATCTAACTATAAAGCAAAACAGATTCCCGGATGGGGGTCAAGAGTTCAACCTTCCATAAGGAAATGAAGTTTGTTATATGATAAATATCATGTCGACCAGTAATGACATTGACTCAACTTAATGATTCTTAGTGTGAGAAAGAAAAAAAAATTAAAAAGTTGTTTACCAAAACTGTCAATGATTGAGGAACAAGGTCAGCAACTAGATACGATTTATCATATATTAGTTGTTTACTTCGAAAATCAAAAAGGGTCAGGACAAACAGAACTGAATTCTGTTCTTGACAATATCAAATTCAGTAAACAATGTCACATTACAAGAGCATGTAATGGAGTAAAAGAAAATTAAATCTAACAGACAAACAATTAAATTAAATATACATGACAATGTGCAATAATTTATTCGCTCTCTTGATTTTTGACGAATACGGTAATCATACGCTATCAGACAACAAACTGGCTAACCGATTTGTTCCAGTGATATTGATTGTAAGCAGATTCTGAGAACATGGGGTGCGGCCATTTTTGCAAACAGTGATATTTATGCATGCATTTCTAAAACAGAGTACTCGCCAGCAATCCCGACATTTTCCCGAAATGAACTGGTGATGCAGAACTAGTCAATTATAGTCGTATAGTGTATATTGAATGGGTACATGATGGGCGGCTTGATGCAGAAAACTACCACAGAACCCACGATATCGCAGGAAGTTACCATTCTGCACGTGCATTGACTATATATAAACAGGCAATAAAGCAATGTGGGTCACATGGACATAACATCGCCTGTTTATCTATGCCTCTTCGTTAAATGCTTGTTTGGTTTTAAGTGGCCCATACTCACATTGAAGGCTATATAATTCCGACGCTATGAAGATATCCACAACTGCAGACGACCAGGTCGTGTCTGCTTTGTTCTAGTATCTAAAAATCAACTTATTGTTTGTAAGTCAGGATATGAATATCCGTAAGCTTTAACAACTGATGGTGAGTGGGATTGACTCTTTATGATCGTATGTGCGTCTCAAAGACCTGGTTTATTACGGAACGAAAACATGTTGTGCAATCAGATGGGTCCTCGTGACATACTTTTATTGTTTTTTTTGTTACCCTGATCAGAGTAAAACTTTGGAGATATGGAAAATATTCGACCTACTTAAAGGTTCCTTTTCTTGAAAATTGATACAATGGATGACAAAGGACTTTAATCTTTATGGTAAACAGTTTGCAAAAAGTGGGTAAGAAGGTTGGGGTTATAGAAATTTATAAATTACACATGTTACTAGGCCAAAGCTACGTCGACAACGCAATGAATTAAACACACTCGTTTCTGAATACATATTTATTAAGAAGTTCACATAGTCTCTCACTGTCCGTAATAAATATTTGTTTCACAAATTCGGTCCCTGAAATGTTGATGTCTACTCATCGCTGTATACACCTGGCTGGACTTCAAAGTGTATGCCCATCCAACGATATTGATGGAGGTACGTACACAATGCCAAGTTACCAACAACAAAAGCAGAAGCTTTAAGAGCTGCAATGAAATATCTTTTTAATTTTACTCACGAACGAACTAAAAATCAAAGAAGTACAAAGCAGTTGTAAACTTATATATAGTATTTACGCTGCTTCAATGATATACCACGAGATATACACATTTTTCATTACAAGGAAACGAGGCTTGCCGAGTTTCCTTTGAATGAAAAATGTATACAACGAGTGGTATATCATTGATATAGCGTACTTACTATACATATATTTTATTTATATTACACACAAATACGCATATTTGCACTTTGAATGGAGTTATGATATGTTTTGGGTAACCGTCTATTTACCGAGTGAATGAACTCACATCCCTACGACTGCGTCCGCTACAAAATGCAGTTCTACGATATTTTTTGTTGTTCACAATCACATATGCAAATTGATAAGTTAATTGTTTTCTTTATGAGTTTCTATTTTTATTCACATTTATTAAATTAGTATGAGACACGCTCATGATTTAAACATGAAATATGATTTTTATGAAGAAAGTAGTGCACTACAAACACGGTTAGCTGCTTGTACATTGAACCTGAACTGTCAGACATTCACGTACTGGCGTACGGAAATTATCGTGGAATAGAAACTAAGCGAAATGACGAACCAAAAAGAGGTAATTCAAATATTTAATATATTGACAGTTCATCTAAGTAATGATTCTGCTATAAATAACATTTCTAAAGACTATAAATATCTCTATCTCTCCCTCCCTCCCTCCCTCCCCTCCTTTGGACGGTTTGACTAAACTTTACCATGATTCATACGTACAGAGACATCGTCGTATGGCACAAACGAAAATCCACAACGCTCGTACTTTCATGGATTTTCGCCCGTATCTAGCTACGATAAACCAGAGAAAGACAGAGAGAGAGAAAGGTGGGTGTGATCATTTTGACATTTTTATATCAAATAATTAATAATCGATTTAGAACATGATGATAGCTTTAATAAATAACAACAACAAAACATTAAATACGCTACAGTATGTGCGTCTCGTAACCAACAAATTTAACATATAGGCCTAGTGTCGACTGGCTATTGCAACTATGTATCATTGATATTATGACCACTGTAGATCGATCCCAAGTAAAGCGTAAACATATCGTTACGACGCACCAGGTTACTGTAAGTTACTTGGTACAAGTTCAGTTTTAATATTTTCGTCCAGTGCAGTATGTTTTTCTCTCTCACTCCAGATTTTTTCTTGTTTTGTTCCTCACGCACGAGATGGGAAGGAGGAATGGAATTTCGTTTAGAAAACAGGGACTATTAATACATTTTATCGTTATTTTCTTATGTCATGGTAATTAATGAATGAGTTGAAATTCATCATTGATCTATATGTCTGCAGTTGACAGAATGTTGTTATATTCGTATAATTGTGCCATGGGCAGATCACAATTTAATATACCAATAACATCGGTATATCAATTTGCTTCATACCAATTATTACGTTGTAAGAAAGGTCACATCAAATCCGTTATATATATACCAAACAGACCACGAATGAAGGGTTGATGATAACGCATACAGGGTCGGTACGGTATAGAAATATATTGTGTAATAAACGTAACATTAAGGTACAGACATCTCATCTATTTAATATTTATTACGGACAGAGAAAGGTTATGTCAGAGGCTTATGTGCGGGGATACAGGTATTTGTAAGAGATAAATGGGGCAATTTACAATTGCTTTCGATAACGGCTTAGTGACAAAATTCAAATACCAATTTGCAATAATCACATTGCTTATTAAATAGATGAGATGAAAAGAGGAATAATTTCCTTTTATGCATTTCGCTTTACACACACTGCATGTGGAATTATGAACGTGCCATACAATGCAGACCGACGTATCGGTCGTTTTCGTTGTATATACAGGCCCATGATTTAGCTTCGTCTTACGTTCGTATATGTAAACTCATTATTATCAAAGTAGCAATAAAGAATTTCCTTTTAAGCATGGTACTATACAAGCGTAACATAATATGTAAACGTCATTATTTTGTGTATTAAATAAAAGCAATCGTTTCAATTTGGAATGTTCGAAATGGTGTTTATCTTCAGTCAGCAGACAGTTGAAGTCCAAAGGAAGATGTGGTATCACGTGTCATTAGTTCTGGGCCCTGAATTTATTGCAGAAAGGCAAAATCACTAACTCTAGACAAATATATGTAACTTGACTTAGATAGTCCAAATACTGTTTCACAGAGAGAGAGAGAGAGAGAGAGAGAGAGAAACCACGTGAAATTAAGTATCTTGCATCTGGGAGAATGCAAACCTGAATAGGCAACATCTAGTGACAACCACAACAGGCTAATTACATGAATAGCACAGACAATTTTAGTCATTCTCTCTTATTTGCCTGCATGTTAGCAGTTTTAATATAGTTCATATTCACCTGAAAGTGACGATGTGTTGTTGGTATTCTTTTATTTTAAGTGCTTATTGTAGCATATAGATACGAAAGCTGAATTATCGAGCAATTGTTTCATAGATTAAAATCACATATCATGTAGAAATGTTTCAGCTCCTGACCAGGGGGACAACTCAATTCTCTATGAAATGGGTAAATTTAAACACCCTCAACGCCACCCCAATTATATTCAGGTTGAGCAAATACTGTGCTTCTCTGTCTCCTTTTTCTTGGCGGAAATGCTCGAAACTTCTTAATTACATTTGGATATATAACACCCCAAAATATAACACTAAATACATTACTCTAATCAGAATTGTTTGAAATAATTCTTCTTCCATTATTTCTCCTTTATCTTTCTCCTTCACTTTCACATTCACAAATGAAGAGAGAGAGTAAATAGAAAGATTATATATATATATATATATATATATATATATATATATATATATATATATATATATATATATATATATATATATCCTGTACACCCTCATGACATGCTATGCTGTTCTATATTGTCTTGTTTATCATTACCTGTAAAGTTATCTGCAGCGATAACCATTAATGTTACAACTGACAAGCGAACTGTGAATGTATATATGATAAAAAGTATTAAAGTTTCACTTCCAAATCATTCTGTACAAAATTAGTCTGAGATCAACTTATCCATAAAAGCAATCCACATTAAATTATTCATCACATTTAGAAACGGTTTATGCGGACCAGTCATTTGTCTCGCATGGAAACAGAGTATATATTTTAAGCTAAAACAATGGCTGAATGTCAAATAATAGAACGAATACAGCCAGGCAGTAAACAAGTTCAAAGTTTTGAGAACACTATCACATTTGCTCACGTCCCTAAAACATGATACGTTAGATACAGGTAAATAACAGCATGTGCATTGCACTAGGAGTGCGGATATGGCGATTTTATTTGCATTTAGCATGTTGTATTCTTACCATTCTTTCACTGATCTGTTCCTTCAATTTTCACTAAATTTCTCATGACATAAGGTTAATACTATTCGACACTAATTCCTGGCGAGAAACATAACTAAAAGATCAGGACCACAGACAGCAATCAAGTGCCCTGGGGACACAAAACACCCGGGCCTCTCCTAATTCTTGTTCAAACAAACATTTCCCAGTTTCCCCCTCCCCATGTCAACCCTGCAACAAATTTAGTACATGAACTAGTATTAAAGAATATATCAAATTTGACTTTATTCATTGGTCGCAATTTTCTTCCCAAAAGGTATTAGTGATTCATGTACGCATGCATCTTTACAATTACTTATCTTATTGAGACATTCCAGCGACTGGAAATACTTTTGCAGTGTGTTCTGGTATGTTTCAGTCTCGGTAGACTAGCGTTATTGAGTATGTCAATACTATATTACAGCCATGGAATACATATATGAACAGGCAATAAAAGAATATTGGGCACGGGGTCGTGATGTAGTCTGTTTTTATATGCTTCCAGAATTGTTGACTATTTGGTTTAACTGGCTCATAATCACGTCAAATGCTATTAAATGCTATTTAATTTAATTCTTTAGAGGAGATTGCTTTCGGCAGAGATCCACAACTGCAGCATGACAATCCTGTTTTAATCTGGACTCGAAAAGCAACCTATTGATTTTAAGTCCGGTGACGGTTTCCCGTAAGCTCTAATAGTGGATGGTATAAGCGATTCACAATTTACATCATCATTTCTGCACAAGAGATTTTGGCTCCGTGCCTGGATAATCAAAGACATTTTTCATTTTTATAAGTCTTATTCTTGTATTGCTATTTTTATGTTCTCGTGCTTTTCTTGATTAAGATCAACCTTCACTTCGTGAAAGGATGTTAGTTTCTGAAAACATCTTCCATTACAAATTCTACAAAGTTCTACAGGCACGTCAATAACCCTAATTCGGCAAATCAACCACTGCAATAGCAGAGTCTCGTACGAAAGGATTGAACTAAAACATTGACAATTTCCGGACCTATACAGTTTCAATAGGTCTGGATGTTCGAGATTAATATAATACATTGAGTACAGCGTACTAAAGTCTTGCTGGGAAATGATATTGTTCATGTTCTATAGACGTTACGCATGATGTTACATTCGCGTCTTTATCCACTAAATGACTATTTGATGTAATCCGAAGTGTAAATTTTTGTGACACAAATTTATTTCCTGAGCCTACAGCATCGTGCAAACTGATGATGGGTGTTACTTATTCTGTTTAACGTGACTGAGTTTAGCCACAAAATTGACACCGGAAACGTTTATAAAAAGCCGAATATAACTGAGAGTGGAATTATGCAATAAATCTCCCGTACGCGTGTTAAACTGGGCTTGGACTGAAGTTAATGAATACCTTTTCCACAAGAGCAGTAGCATTACCTGACTTATTTTGATGTTGTCGTTGCATTATAAGAAAGGGCGCTTGTGTCTTTGTGAATAGCACAGATGGACCAGCAGAACTTGAGTAATTGTCCATGTAACGGACAATATCATGAATTATTGTAGCATTGTCAACGTTCTCAAGATATGCTTTAACTTCGTTTCCATAGACGAGGAAGCGTGCGCTGTAGAACAACGCAGTTATGCAGTAGTTGACAAATCCGTCATTATCGTTGGTACCTTGCGCAGCATTTTTGACTTGTATAAGCTTTCTAGGACTTCACAGAAGCTTTGCATACAAGAAAATACCGATATGTATCATGAACCTGAAATGCTAATGCCCTGAACTTCTTTGTATCCCTAGACTCTTAGTGTTGAAAATGTTGCTCTCATTGATCTCACAACACAAGCACTTCCATGTTAAAAGCGGGATCTAATATTCATTCTTTGATCTGAGCCATTGTTATAAATTTCTGCGACTTTCTTTAAATCTGCAGACTGATATGTATGCCGTATTTTATTATTATATTTCCACGGTTCGGTAATGCTCCTAAATACCAACCTAAGCCATGTGTCGGCCAGCGATGTCGATGTTTCGTTTTCTCAATACGTATTGGTCATTTGTGTTGAATGTTTTGAGCGGCATATATAGTATTTGCAAAGATCCACTCCAGGCTTTAATGATAAAAATGTTGTTGTGGTTTTTCAGTAATTTATTTGACCACGGGTGGTGGTGGCGGTGGTGGTGGAAGCTTCTTAATCGCCGCTCTGAGTCTGCATCAAGTTCACGTGTGCCTTTTGCTATCACACAAAGTTCTCCTATGTCGTCTTGTATATCTGCAATCATCTCTGGCAAGTCTCCGGTAGTCTCTATGTGGTGCCCTTCTGGCCTTTTTATATACCTTACGCGTTTGGCTCTCTTTTTGACATGATCCATTTATTTGTCTGTTCCCATCATCGTCGTGGGGATTTTCGCAGCTTACTTCAATCCTTCCTCAGCTTATACCGCTTTGGCTACAATTTATTTTGTTGCTTTGGTCAGTGGCGCAAACGTTTGCTCAGAGCTCCCTGTGAGATCCTCCAGTGAAATATGTCGCGACCGCAACATGTCTTAAATACGTTTGTGGATATCTGTATCACCACAAAAAGTTCCAAAATGTTCGCGATCAGCTTCGTACGATTTTCTCCTTAACATTATATTCATCATAACCGTTTAAATTGCAATGTAAAAAGAGGATAGAAACTTGCGTCATCTACCAGTCAAGTCATGCATGAGGAAAATATAAGACTCCTAAGTGAACAGCGCAGATACATTCCGAAACTAATCTCATTAGTGATCGGCGGAACAACAAACCCTATGAATGCTTACTAGGCTAAGGACATCAATGGCAGGAGTATCGTCAATTGTTGATACAATTACGTACAAGCAACCCCACTTGAACCATCTCAGAATCATTTTCGACATCAGCCTTTATTCGAAGAAAGCATATTTACAGCAATGTTAAGAATGTGTTGTTGAAACCTTTGAAGTATAGCATAAGAAGCCTGTACAGGAAATTCAATGTTAGAAAACTTAAAATCGCCCAGGTATTGTCTGTAGCTACAATGTTGTAGAAAATTACACAAAAATAAGATTACTCATTAACAGCACATTGTTGCTATTAGAATCCCTGTGAGCAAGGATTATTTTCA
This sequence comes from Sinohyriopsis cumingii, assembly GCA_028554795.2. Lineage (NCBI taxonomy): Eukaryota > Metazoa > Mollusca > Bivalvia > Unionida > Unionidae > Sinohyriopsis > Sinohyriopsis cumingii. Next base: position 863,570 of record CM068841.1, read on the forward strand.
ATGACTTATTTACGTTCGTTTTCTTTGCAGGGCGGAGGGGCAGTGACCAGAAAGTATATTATGGCGCAGTATGTTCACTTACAAGCTCTTCTGCTTTAGTTGAACAAGTTCAGATTGACTATTCACTCAACATACGTAGTTTCGTAAAGAAAACCTCTTTATGATCAATTTGGGTTGGCTTCCAGTCTATCTACATATCTGATGTCAAGGTGTCGGGCGCTGTTATTTTGCAACATTTATTCACGAAGTAAAATAAGTTAAATATATTGACATTCAAAGTGATATGGATGTTAATAGATAAATACAACTTTGATGTTGTAATCTTTCATAATACGATGTCTGCAGTGTGACAGTTTATAGTGAAGTCTAGCACTGGGGCATCATGCTGCAGACATGTAGTAAGAGGTTCCACCCACTCACATTATCCTGACACAAGGCCGACCAGTCCTAACACTAACCTCTTAATGCTGAGCGCCAAGCGAAGCAGCCGTTAGTACCATTTTCGTACGTCTTTGGTATGAGTCGGCCGAGGATCCAAACCAAGACCTCAGCATCCGCGGCGGACGCGAGAGAGAGAGAGAGATATTCGAGGGAGGTGAGGGGCGACCATTTTGTCATTTTTGTATTAAAAAAATAATAATCGATTTTTTGAACATGATAATAGTTTTAATAAACAACAACAACAAAGGATTAAATTTGCTACAGTATGTGTGCCTCGTAACCGACAAATGTTTACATATGCGCCTAGTGTCGACTGGCTATTGCAACTATGTATCATTGATATTATGAACACTGTAGATAGATCCCAAATAAAGCGTACACATATCGTTACGATGTACCAGATTACTGTAGGTTACTTGGTACAAGTTCAGTTTTAATATTTTCGTCCAGTGCAGTATGTTTTTCTCTCTCACTCCAGATTTTTTCTTATTTTGTTCTTCCGCACGAGATAGGAAAGGGGAATGGAACAAAGAGAGGATTCCGGTGAAATTGTGCACCATTTTGTTTTGATTAGAAAACAGGAACTATTAATAATTCGTATCGTTATTTTCTTATGTCATGATAATTAATGAATGAATAGAAATTTATCATTGATCTATATGTCTTCAGTTGAAAGAATGTTTATATATTCATTTTATTGTGCCATGGGCAAATCATAGTTTAATATACCAGTAGTATTTTTATATCAATTTGCTTTATTTCAATTCGAAAATGATTACTTTGTATGAAAGGTTACATCCAACCCGTCATGTATATACTAAACATACCACGACTGATATCGCATACAGGGTCGGTATGGTATAGAAATATATTGTGTAATAAACGTAATTAACTAAAATATGCTACATTGATCGAAAGCAAAACATTCGTTGTAATATAAAGGCACAGGCATCTCATCTACTTAATAAGCACTATTTATTACGGACAGAGTGACGCTGTGTGAAAGGCTTATGTGCGGGGATGCAGACATTTGTAAGAGATAAATAAGACAATCTACAATTATATTGGATAACGGCATAGTGACAAAATTCAACTACGACATTGCCATAATCACATTGTTTATTAAATATATGAGATGAAAATTGGAATAATTTCCTTATAAGCATTTCGCTTTACACACAATGCATGTGAAATTATGAACGTGCCATACAATGCAGGCCGGCATCTTGGTCGTTTTCGTTATATATATATATATATATATATATATATATATATATATATATATATATATATATATATATATATATATATTAGGACATACATTTTAATAATATTGAAATTTCTCTAAATTGTATTAAAACTAATTTTTTTCATTAAATTATATTCAAAGTAATTTTCTATTAAAATAGATTGAGATTAAATCTATTTCGGTATTACAATTATATAATATTTAATAAAGATTACGCCCTTATGAGCAAAAGGTAAAACTCTCTATACATTTGCCATTGTATCATAAGTCAGCTAAAAACTACACTCGGTAAGTTGGGATAGACGAACTAGACAACGTCCAAACATTCCTTCTAGATGGGTAAATGAGCTGATCTGGCAGAATTGTCTACCTAATGACGTACATAGACCCAGACGATAGTCTGCAAGAAACGATGGAGCCTCACTTTGAGATTCTGGTGGACCACAAGAACTAGACGTAAGACCATATTTGTCCATGTCATAAGAAATGTATATAAATCCTCGATCTGCGGACACATCAGCCCATTCGTCAGAATCTCAAAAAGGCTTGTGTTGTTACAGAAAAGATTATCGTCTATGTACAATTTGTTTATATAGTATAAGGATTCTTAGTGTTAAGATGATAATCGAACATCAGTACATTGCAACATTGGATTATTTTAATATATCTTTACTAATCTTTAATATATTGTATTGGAAAGTTTAATTGTTTGAAGATCTTATATTTACTTGTAATTATACTATTGATTATAGTATATATAAAAAACGTTCTCGACCAATTTCATACTCGGTAACAGTTACTTTAGAAATGAAATGCTCTTTCAATGATAGAGTTTAATATATTTCCATTTTAGATTAAATTCAGTAAAATGTATTTCTATTAAATGATTGCTGTATTAATCTGTAATGTTGAATTTTAGATTCTTTAGATATCGTGAATTTAGTCAATATTTAATTATCTGTTTTATATTCTAAAAGGCCGAAATTATACAAATGTATGATGTTGGTAAGTGAACGAATGTCGTAGTTGTATACGTATCCTTTTATCTGTAATTTTAGTTTATGAAGAGTGATATTGGAATGTTTATATTGCAATGTAATTTTATATGTTGAATATTTCAATAAAATGAGTTCATTCATCAGAATCCCAAAGAGGTTTGCCCAGATGTAGTTAGATCTTCCTTGTCAATGTGACACCTCTCTCTCTCTCTCTCTCTCTCTCTCTCTCTCTCTCTCTCTCTCTCTGGTCACTGGAGACAGCATTACTAAGAGTTTATGAGGCGAACATTCTCGTAAAATATACAGGCTCATGATTTAGCTTCATCTTACGCTAGTATATGTAAACCGATATTTATCAAAGTAGCAATAAAGAATGCCCTTTTAAGCTTGGTACTATAAAAGCGTAACATCATATGTAAACGTCATTATTTCGTGCATTAAATAAATGCAACCTTTTCAATGTGGAATGTTCAAAATGGTGTTTATCTTTAGTCAGCAGACAGTTCAAGTGCAAAGTAACATGTGGTATCACGTGCCATTAGTTCTGAGCCCTGAATTAATTGCAGAAAGGCGAAATCACTAACTCTAAGCAAAGATCTGTACGTTGACTTAGCTTGTCCAAATACTGTTTCAGAGAGAGAGAGAGAGAGAGAGAGAGAGAAACCACGTGAAATGTAATACGTTGCATCTGGGAGAATGCAAACCTGAATAGGCAACATCTGGTGACAACCACAACGGGCTAATTACATGAATAGCACAGACAAATTTAGTCATTCTCTCTTATTTGCCTGTATGTTAGCAGTTTTAATGTACTTAATATTCAGCTGAAAGCGACGATGTGTCTTTGGTATTCTTTTATTTTAAGTGCTTAATGTATCATATATATACGAAAAATACGAAAGCTGAATTATCGAGCAATTGTTCCATAGATTAAAATCACGTATCAAGTAGAAATGTTTCAGCTCCTAACCATGAGGACAAGCTCTATAAAATGGTTAAATAGAAACACCCTCAACGCCACCCGAATATAAGCATATCAAACGTTTCTATTCGGCTGTTCATTGACTCTACGTATACCCGTTTTGATCCTTTAGCTTCCGCAAGATTCAACATTTAGCTGCATTTTTTTCCTGAGTGTCACAATATGGCTTAGTACAAACATTGTCCGGGCTTTCCATGCTTAATCTCCGATAAAGAGTTCTCAAATTTATATGTGGACAAAGTTCCAATAAACTAAAAAATCCGTTACCGGGAAAGAAACTTCTGTCCTATATCTAAATGTTTCGGATGGTTTATTATCATCAAATGTTGAATGCGAGAAAGACTGCTTAAATCGATTGCATGTTTGATGTGCACTGTTAGCTGATATTAACAATGAACGTTTTGCTGAGCAAATATTGTGCTTCTTGACGTCTTATTTTTATTTGGATTTCTATCATCCCAAAATATGCCCCCATACTTACACACTAATTATATTATTCTAATCAGAATTGTTTTAAATAATTCTTCTTCCATTATTCCTCCTTTATCTTTCTCTTTCACTCACATTCACAAATGAAGAGAGAGCAAAGAAAAAGAGAGATAGATATATCCTGTACACCCTCATGACATGCTATGTTGTTCTATACTGTCTTGTTTATCATTACCTGTAACAGTTATCTGCAGCGATAACCATTAATGTTACAATTAACAAGTGAACTGTGAACACCCCTCTGATAAAAAAGTATTAAAGTTTCACTTCCAAATCATTCTGAACATAAATTAGTCTGAGATCAACTTATCCATAAAAGCAATCTACATTCAATTATTCATGACATTTAGAAATGCTTATCCGGACCAGTCATTTGTCTCGCATGGAAACAGATTATATATTTTAAGCAATAACAATGGCTAAATGTCAAAAAATAAAACGCATACAACCAGGCAGTAAACAAGTTCAAAGTTTTGAGAACACTAGCACATTTGCACACGTCCCTAAAACATGATAAGTTAGATACATGTAAATACAGCACGTGCGTTGCACTAGGAGTGCGGATATAGAGATTTTATTTTGAATTTAGCATGTGGTATTCTCGCCATTCTTTCACTGATCTGTTCGAAATATTTCCTCCAATTTTCACTCAACTTCTTATGACATAAGGTTGATACTATTCGACACTAATTCGTGGCGAGAAATATAATTATAAAATCAGGACCGTAGACAGCGATCAAGGGCCCTAAGGATCAAGGCTCTCCTAATTCGTGTTCAAACAAACTTTTTCTTTTATAAAATTAAAAAGTTTTGTTTGGCCGGGGCTCTTATGGGACAGGGTCCGGCGATGTAACTCCTACCCCCCACCCCACCCCCCGCGTCGGCCGTATAACAAATTTAGCAGATGAATTAGTATTAAACAAGATATTAAATTCGACTTTATTCATTGGTCGCAATTTTCTTCCCGAAAGGTATTAGTGATTCATGTACGGATCCATCGTTGCAATCACTTATCTTATTGACACATTCCAGCGACTGGAAATGCTTTTGCAGTGTGTTCTAGTATGTTTCAATCTCGGTAGACAGGTACTATTGGGTGTGTCAATATTATATTCTGGCCATACAATACAATTCGTTCCTGACGGTTTGCACTATGAAACTCACGTCCAGTGCAAATGAATTATTATTAGTAGTAGTAGTTGTTGTAGTAGTAGTAACAGTAGTATGATCATCTTTGATCATTAATCTTTTATTACTTCATGTTTATATTTGAAAGAGATTTTTTCCAACGGCTTTTGCAATTCTTAATATTTACAGTGTAACCGCCTATCTTTTAATTTTATAGCATTCGGTGTTTCAGATTCGGTATAAAGGTGTACGGTCTCAATTTGTGTTCAGGCAATTTTCTCTATTGACACTTTAAGAGCATTACCTTTGATTAGAGACATAACTAATACTGCTTTAGCGTGCCGATGGGAGAGCTTATCTTCCTAGATTGTTATGTTTGCAAAGATGTATCTTTTAATGTTGTATTTTATTTAGCTCTTTCTATTTAAATGTTCAGAACTTTACCTCTAAGCTGCATCATGCGGCTACTATTTTGCTAAATAGCCATTGCACTCTGATATATATTTCCATAACACTTTCCACCACCTTTGCTTATAATGCAATTATATTGCATTAGTTTCTCCTATTTGCAATTATCCCAGACGTGAAACAGTAGCATTTTTCTGTGTGCTTTGAACCGGGCCTACTGCTCGATACCAAAAACTTATATATCCTGTGACTTTCCCTTAAATCACAAGCCAGTCAATGATTTGAACAAGTGGACATGAACATGTTGTTTCGATCTTCATTATGACCGCACCGGTGGCCTAGTGGTTAGAGCGTCCGCCTCGGATGCGGGAGGTTGTGGGTTCGATCACCGGCCGAGTCATACAAAAGACTTACAAAAATGATACTAACAGCTGCCTCGCTTGGCACTCAGCATTAAGAGGTTAGTGTTAGGACTGGTCGGCCTGGTGTCCGGATAATGTGACTAGGTGGGACATCATGCTACATGTGTGCGGCATGATGCCCCAAATCTAGACATCACTATAAACTGTCACATTGCAGACATCGTAGCGATATGACTGAAAAATTGTTAAAGCTACGATAAAAATCCAAAATACATCTCATATTACATCGATCTTCATTCATTTTCCTAAACTACAACGTGAAAAAAATAAAACTTGCTTGTATTATGGCGAATGAGTTTCTAACATCATAAAGCACTATAAAGTCCAATAGTTCCAAGTAATCCAGAATGATCCAAAACTATTGCGAATGATGTACAGAAGAATCTCTGTTATAAATCAAATCCGAAATTTGCTTTAAAGAACTCACGACAAATGCGTAGAGCTAATAATCTAAATGACAAATGCCCTACACACGAATTCACGATAATTCCAATAGATATATAAATCTAAATGCCATTGAATATTTTGCAGTAAATCGTACAGCTATTATAATATACACAAAAAATAGTTGCATGAAAGTTACAGCATTGCAATTGCAACAAATGGGTATATTAAATAAGGAATCTATATGATCAATGCAGTTTTCAAACACCAGTATGAATATCAAGAATAATCACTTCTGTGTAAAATCCTTTGATATAATAAGCGGTAGAGAAAATGCAGTATTGGGGGGTTTAAACGGATCCATAACTTTTAAAAACATAATCTAGCTAATCGGTAGGTCAGTCTGAAACCTTTACCTGTACCGATGTCCTTGTTGGATCACGTTATGTTTACTTGAAATGTTATAAGACATCGACCTTGAAATTTTATGATTGATTCATTTTAACAAATGTAAACTAGAAAGTTAACGTACAAAATTGCCCTATCTGCGCACGACTTCATCAGAGTTTTTTCATTGCTGCTAGCACGGTCGTGAACTCCACTATGTTCATGGTTTTATGCCACCGAGTATAGTTTACTGATCTTATTGAGACTACTTCCTGCTGCTGCGAGAAACTGAATTAATACGTATTTGCAACTTCAGTCATTTATAAATTAGTGTACCTGCTGAACCTAAGACATCGGTTTTTATTAACGTAGCTTTAACAACAATTCCGATTACCCTGGTCACAATTCCAGCCAATTGCAGCTTACGTTCTAATTAACAATTGACAAATCATTTAACACACATGATATCGGTGTTGAAGCTGTTTTCCCGCAAGTATACACAACGTTTCAAAATTAATATCCCGAGATATTGGCCTTTCATCGGAGGTTGCAACGGTAGCGTCGATTAAAATAGAGTATTTAGTTCGCTGTCCTGAGATAAAAATATATAGGGAAAATACAGACTTCTGGGTCTCATAAGGTAAGCAACGAAATGGGTGTCAGGTTCTGTTGTTAAACCCAGGTTGATGATGGTAGTTTCCCTTTTGCGGGCAATCATCAGTCCTAGTTCATGCTGCATTGAGTCATCTCTGAAGCATTAACAACAATTCCGATTGCCCTGGTCACAATTCCAGCCAATCGCAGCTTACGTTCTGATTAACAATGTACAAATCAATTAACGCACATGATATTGCTTTTGAAGCTTTTGGCTCCGTGCCTTGATAATCGAAGACAATTTTTCCTTTTATAAGTCTTATTCTTGTATTGCTTTTTTGTGTTCTCATACTTTTCTGGATTAAGATCAACCTTCACTTCGTGAAAGGAGGTTAGTGTTTGAAAACATCTTCCTTTACAAATTATACAAAGTTCTACAGGCACTTCAATAACCCTCATTGGGCAAATCAAGCACTGCAATAGCAGGGTCCCGTCAGAAAGGATTAAAGTAAGACATTGACAATTTCCGGGTCTATACAGTTTAAACAGGTCTGTATGTTCGAAGTTAATATCATAAATTGAGTACAGCATACTAAAGTCATGCTGGAATATGAAATTGTTCATGTTCTATAGACGTTATACATGATGTTATATGTGCGTCTTTATCCACTGAATGACTCGTTGATGCAATCGAAGAGTAAATTTTCATGGCACAAATTTGTTTTCTGCGACACCAACACCGTGCAAATTGATCATGGGTGTTACCATTTTATTTCACGTGACTGTTTAGCCGCAAAATTGACACGGGAAACATTTATAAAAAGCCGAATATAACTGAGTGGAATTATGCAAGAAATGTCCCCTACACGTGTTAAGCTGAGCTTGGAATGACGTTAATAAATACCTTTCCACATCTGCAGCAGCATTGTATGACTCATTTTAATGTTGTCCTTGCATTATAAGAACGGGCGCTTGTGTCTTTGTGAATAGCATAGATGGACCAGCAGAACTTGAGTAATTGTCCACGGAACGGACCATATCATGAATTATTGTAGCATTGTCAACGTTCTCAAGATATGCTTTAACTACCTTTCCATCGATGAGGAAGCGTGCCTGTTGACCAACTCCGTGATGCAGTTGTTGACAAATCCGACATTATCGTTGGTACCTTGCGCAGCATTATTGACTTGTATAAGCTTTCTAGGACTTCACAGAAGCTTCGCATCCAAGAAAATACCGATATGTATCATAAACCAGAAATGCTAGTGTCCTGAACTTCTTTGGATCCCTAGACTCTTAGTGTTGAAAATGTTGCTCTCATTGATCTCACAACACAAGCACTTCCATGTTAAAAGCGGGATCTAATATTCATTCTTTGATCTGAGCCATTGTTATAAATTTCTGCGACTTTCTTTAAGTCTGCAGACTGATATGTATGACGTATTTTATTATTATTTTCCCACGGTTCTGTAATGCTCCTAAATACCTACCTAAGCCATGTGTTGGCCAGTGATGTCGATGTTTCGTTTTCTCAATACGTATTGGTCATTTGTATTGAATATTTTGAGCGGCATATATAGTATTTGCAAAGATCCATTGCCGACTTTAATGATAACAATGCTGCTGTGGTGTTTCAGTAATTGATTTGAACACGGGTTTTGGTGACGGTGGCGGTGGAAGCTTCTTAATCGCCGCTCTGAGTCTGCATCAAGTTCACGTGTGCCTTTTGCTATCACACAAAGTTCTCCTATGACGTCTTGCATGCCTGCAATCGTCTCTGGCAAGTCTCCGGTAGTCTCTCTGTGGTGCCCTTCTGGCTTTATTTATATATGTTACGCGTCTGGTTCTCTTTATGACATGACCCATTTATTTTTCTGTTTCCATCATCGTCGTGGGGATTTTTGCAGCTTTCTTTAATCCTTCCTCAGCTTATACCGTTTTGGCTACAATTTATTTTTGTTGCTATGGTCAGAGGAGCAAACGTTTGCTCAGAGCTCTCTGTGAGATCCTCCAGTGAAATATGTCGCGACTGCAACATGTCTTAAATACGTTTGTGGATATCTGTATCACCACAAAAAGTTCCAAAATGTTCGCGATCAGCTTCGTACGATTTTCTCCTTAACATTATATTTGTCATAATCGTTTAAATTGCAATGTAAAAAACGGATAGAAACCTGCGTGGTCTACCAGTCAAGCCATGCATGAGGAAAATATAAGACTCCTAAGTGACCAGCGCAGGTACATTCCGAAACTAATCTCATTAGTGATCGGCGGAACAACAAACCCAATGAATGCTTACTAGGTTAAGAACATCAATGGCAGGAGTATCGTCGATTGTTGGTACAATTACGTACAAGCAACCCCACTTGAACCATCTCAGAATCATTTTGAACAGCAGTCTTTATTCGAAGAAAGCATATTTACAGCAATGTTAAGAATGTGTTGCTGAAACCTTTGAAGTATTGCGTAAGATGCCTGTACAGGAAATTCAATGTTAGAAAACTTAAAATCGCCCAGGTATTGCCTGTAGCTACAATGTTGTAGAAAATTACACAAAAATAAGATTACTCATTAACAGCACTGGACATCATCTTTTTTTTAATACATATATTACTTACTACAGTGGAAGATACTTTGGTGTGGGTAATTCGATGAGATAAAAAGTACAGGGAAGTACGAAGCTCATCTTCCAAGCATCAATATGTAACCTCCTTTGGAGGTAATTTTCAATATTTCGAAAATCTTCACATAATTAGTTTAATTTATTTATAAATTTCTTCGGTGTCTTTATCGTTCAAGATTGCATATACACTACCATGAAACCACGACGGCGACATAACAGATGATGTAAATCCATCTATGGTAAATTTCACGCTCAGAACAATGACAAATTTGAATCCAGACTGCAGCGATGCATCATCCTCGTGGTGCAGCTCTGATATGATTACCAGAAGCATGTCTAATTTAAGTTTTCAGATTATCTGCTTGGCTTATATACGATTGTAACGATCGAACTATAATCTTGAAGTTCGCGAGAGCTCTTTTTATAACTTAATTTCCATAATGTTTTGGTGCTCAAATACTTGACAGCACTAGTGGCTGCAATGCTTCGACGGCTTTGTTTATCCCCAACTATGCTTGCAGTTTCCTCTTGAGGCAAGCGGGAGGAAATGCTTACATATTTCGGAATGAACAAAACCGTGGAAGCATCGCATGGACTATTGCCGCTCTCTCAAACAAACGCGGTGCAACATTAAGACCTAATACCTCAAGTATGTATGTTTTTCCTGTACCTCTTTTAATCTTTATATTACGTTCTTTGGATTATTTCCTTTTTATGCTAAAGTTTCTGTTAACGTCGGCTGCGGTGTATCTTAGGTAAATGCTAGTACTTCAGTTACTCCTAGTTTTTCACTTTCTACTCTCCATACCTATTTGCTCAATATTAGCACCACATATGCACATATATCTACACACAGAAAAGTGTTAACTAATCTAAGTTATTTGGATAAATTAGTTTTTCCATTTCACTCAATAAAGAGAGACAGAGACAGAGAAACAGAGAGAGAGAGACAGAGAGAGAGGTCTAGTACACCCTAATGACAGTTCCTGCCGTCTTATATTGTCTTGTTACTCATTATGTTAACATTTATCTGCAGCGATGACAATGGATAAGTAAGCTTTGCTAGATCAAAATAATATGAAATAATTTATTGTTATATGCAATACCGAATAATTATATGTTATATTTATTAGTCTAAAATCAACTTACCACACAAAAGTATCCACACACAAGTCTTCATGATAGTTAGATATGATTTCTGTTGAGCCACCATTTATCCCGGAAGCAAACCTAGTTTAGATTTCAAACAATCAGACCTGTTGAATTTAACAAATGCTACCTGTGAGTGTCATGAACGTAACATAAAACTTTCAGCAAATCAATGACTTTTGCACACGTCTCTAGAAGATGTATAGCTGGATATTGTTACCTACCTTATACGGGGCCATGCACAGGGAATGCAGATGTATGCACATATTTTTATGACTTTAACATTAGGATTCTTGCTGATTTATTCACCTAATCTTCCTAAAGTATCCCCTGTATTTTGCACTAAGTGTCTAATATTGTTCCTCGATGGATAATATATTTTCCAAAGTGTGTATCAAGTTTGATGGTTACAGTGAACATAATAATTCACGACTTCACATATAAAGAAGTTAAACAGCCTCAGGCGGAACCGTATTAGATTGTTTCAATTTCATTCTCTGTTGCTATTAGAGTCCCTGTTATGCAAGGATCTTTTCCAATGACTTATTTATGTTCGTTTTCTCTGCAAGGCGGAGGGGCAGTGATCAGAGAGTATATTATGGTGCAATAGGTTCGCTTACAAGTTCTTCTGCTTTAGTTAAACAAGTTCAGCTTAACTGTTCACTCAACATACGTAGTTTTGTAAAAAAAACCTCACTATGCTCTATTTGGGTTGGCTTTCAGTCTATCTATATATCTGATGTCAAGGTGTCTGACGCTGTTATTTTACAACATTTATTCACGAAGTAAAATAAGTTAAATATATTGACATTCAAAGTGATATGGGTGTTAATAGATAGATATAACTTTGATGCTGTAAACTTTCATACTACCCATGATGTTGTAATCTTTCACAATACGATGTCAGCAGTGTGATACTTTATAGTGATGTCTAGCACTGAGGCATCATACCGCAGACATGTAGTAAGAGGTCCCACCCACTCACAGTATCCTGAAACAAGGCCGACCAGTCCTAACACTAAACTCTTAATGCTGAGCGCCAAGCGAAGCAGCCGTTAGTACCATTTTCGTACGTCTTTGGTATGAGTCGGCCTAGAATCCAATCCAAGACCTCCGCATCCTCAGCATCCGCGACGGACGCGACAGAGAGAGAGAGAGCGATTCGAGGGAGGTGAGTGGCGACCATTTTGTCATTTTTGTATTAAAAAATTAATAATCGATTTTTTGAACATGACAATAGATTTAATAAACAACAACAACAAAGGATCAAATTTGTTATAGTATGTGTGCCTCGTAACCGACAAATGTTTACATACACGACTAGTGTAGACTGGCTATTGCAACTATGTATCATTGATATTATGAACACTGTAGATAGATCCCAAATAAAGCGTAAACATATCGTTACGATGCACCAGATTACTGTAGGTTACTTGGTACAGGTTCAGTTTTAACATTTTCGTCCAGTGCAGTATGTTTTTCTCTCTCACTCCAGATTCTTTCTTATTTTGTTCCTTACGCACGAGAGGGGAGAGGGGAATGGAACAAAGAGAAGATTCCGGTGAAATTGTGTACCATTTTGTTTTGATTAGAAAACAGGAACTATTAATAATTCGTATCGTTATTTTCTTATGTCATGATAATTAATGAATGAGTAGAAATTCATTATTGATCTATAGGCCTTCAGTTGAAAGAATGTTTATATATTCATTTTATTGCGCCATGGGCAGATCATGGTTTAATATCCCAGTAGTATTTTTATATCAATTTGCTTTATTTCAATTCGAAAATTATTACTTTGTATGAAAGGTTACATCCATCCGGTCATGTTTATACTAAACATACCACGACTGAAAGGTTGTTGATATCGCATACAGGGTCGGTATGGTATAGAAATATATTGTGTAATAAACGTAATTAACTAAAATATGCTACATTGATCGAATGCAAAACATTCGTTGTAATATAAAGGCACAGGCATCTCATCTATTTAATAAGCACTATTTATTACGGACAGAGTGACGCTATGTGAAAGGCTTATGTGCGGGGATGCAGGCATTTGTAGGAGATAAATCAGACAATTTCAATTGTATTGGATAACGGCATAGTGACAAAATTCAACTACGACATTGCCATAATCACATTGCTTATTAAATAGATGGGATGAAAATTGGAATAATTTCCTTATAAGCATTTCGCTTTACACACAAGGCATGTGAAATTATGAACGTGCCATACAATGCAGGTCGGTATCTTGGTCGTTTTCGTTATATCATCATTGGTGACTCAGTCTCGAAGGACCATGCGAATAGCGCCCTTGGGGTGTTGTCTGTCTCTGTTGGCATCGTCTGCTGTGGCTGTGCAGGCCTATACGTGAGTGACAGTCCCTATTGCAGTTGTTGCAGATATACTGGGAAGTCTGCATTACTGTGGTTGCTGCCGCGTTCTTCTTTCTCTCACGTTTCTCTGCCGCCAACTGGCCTCTCCTCGCATCAGCGACTGATATGCCATTGTTTACCGTCAGTCTCCAGGTGTCTCGGTCCTCAGCCACCTCTTCCCAGCCATCGGGTGAAAAGTTGAATGCCTTTATGTCCCTCTTACATACATCCTTAAAACGGAGTGAGGGGCGTTCGACTCTTCTCGTGCCAGTGGCCAGCTGTCCATATAGGATGTCCTTTGGCAGCCTTCCATCCTCCATGCGTCGGACGTGTCCCAGCCATCGAAGGCGGCGTTTGCTCAGCAGGGAGTACATGCTGGGGGTACTTGCACTCTTGCACGCTGCAGGATCTCGTTGTGTGGAACACGGTCTTGCCAGCTGATTTTCAGGATGCGTTTTAGGCACCGTATATGGAAGGAGTTGAGCCGGTGTTCTTGCCTCATGTAGGTACTCCAGGTCTCACTTCCATATAGAAGTGTGCTGAGAACACAGGTCTGGTAGTCTCGGACCTTGGTGTGCTCTGTAAGCGCGTTGTTTTCCCACTCCCTCTTCGTTAATCGAGCCATGACGGTGTTTGTCTTTTCAATCCTTCTGTCCAGCTCCATTTGTTTTTTCCAAGCTGATGGTGAGACCAAAGTGCATGCAGGCAACAGCAAAACGGTCTCCCAGTCTCTGGAGGGCTTCCTCGGTGTGGGTCACAAGAGCTGCGTCATCTGCATAAAGCATCTCCCTGATGAGCACAGCTCTCACTTTGGTCTTTGAGCGCAGTCGTGCCAAGTTGAACAGCCTCCCGTCGGACCTGGTGTATAGATATATGCCATCCGTGGACGTGTCGAAGGTGTGGAACAGAAGCATTGAGAAGAAGATCCCAAAAAGTGTTGGTGCCAGCACGCAGCCCTGCTTCACGCCGCTGTTAATTGGGAAGGAGATTGAGGAGGATCCATCATACAGGACTGTTCCCTTCATATCTGCATGGAAAGAGATTATCATGCTGAGGAGTTTTGGGGGGGCAACCAATCTTACTCAGAAGTTCAAAAAGACCCTTCCTGCTGACCAAGTCAAAGGCCTTGATGAGGTCGATGAACATCGTGTATAGTAGTTGACCTTGCTCTCTGCTCTTCTCTTGGAGTTGTCGTAGGGAGAAGATCATGTCTGTCGTCGACCTGCCTGCTCTGAAGCCGCACTGTGATTCCGGGTACACACGGTCCGCCAGCAACTGCAGCCTGTTGAGTATGATGCGGGCGTACACTTTACCAACGATACTCATGAGCTAGATCCCTCTTTAATTATTACAGTCACTGCCGTCGCCCCTGTTTTTGTACAGGGTCACAAATGTGGCATCGCGCATGTCTTGGGGGACTACTCCTTCCTCCCAGCAGAGGCAAAGTAGCTCATGCAGTGATTTAATCAATGTTGGTTTTCCACGTTTGATAACTTCGGGCGGGATGCTGACACTACCTGGTGCTTTGTCGTTTGGAAGGGAGTCGATTGCTTTGCTAAGCTCCTCTAAGGTTGGCACTTTGTCGAGTTCTTCCATGGTGGGCAGATCCTTTATGCTGCTGAGGGCTGCATCGGTGACTGATGTTTCTCGGGAGTATTGCTCTGTGTAGTGCTCCACCCATCTGGCCATCTGTTGCCCACGGTCTGTGATCTTCTCTCCCATCAGATATTTCAGGGGAGCGACCCCTTTCACTGTAGGGCCTAGAGCCTTCTTGATGCCACTGTACATACCTTGGATGTGTCCGGATTTGGCACTGCGCTGGATCCCTTCACACAGTTGTTGCCAGTACTCGTTCGCGCACTGTCTAGCGATGCATTGGGCGTTACTTCGGGCACTTCTGAGAGCAGCAAGCGCCCTTTCATTATGGCCTTTTTTGTAAGCTATGAAGGCTTTTCGTTTCTCCTCGATTTGTGGTTCCATCCTTGATAGGTGTGCGTTGAACCAGTCCTGACTGGGTCGTTCCTTCTTGCCAAACGTTGACATAGCTGTACTGGAGATAGCACCCTTCATGGCGTTCCACTTGGCTGTAGCGTCGTGCTCATGCAGGTCCTAGAGAGCCTTGTCCAGGGCGGACACATACTCCTCCACCTGCTGCCCACGAGGGCATGGTCGGAGTCGCAGTCTGCACTGTGGTAGGTTCTGGTGGAGAGGACGCTGTTAAGGGCAGAGCGCCTGGTGATGACCAAGTCGAGTTGGTGCCAGTGATGGGATCTGGGGTGTTTCCATGACACTTTGTGTTGTGGCTTACACTTGAAGAAGGTGTTTGTGACGCACAGTCCATGGTAGGTGCATAGTTCGTCTATCTCAACTTACCGAGTTAGTTTTTAGCTGACTTAAGATACAAGGTTAATATACAGAGAGTTTTGCCTTTTAATCATAAGGGCGCAATCTTTATTAAATATTATATAATTGTAATACCGAAATAGATTTAATCTCAATCTATTTTAATAGAAAATTACTTTCAATATAATTTAATGAAAAAAAAATTAGTTTTAATACAATTTAGAGAAATTTCAATATTATTACTTTCGCTAAAAATGTATATCCTAATATATATATATCAGGGGGTGTGTGAGGCCTGGGCCTGACGTCCCGTTTGCCAAAGGAAAGTGAAGCGTCTCTCATAGCCTCTCCTTCCCAGGTGTAGTGATCGCCGCAGGACCACTGTCACGTTCTGCGGGGCAGGTGGTTACTTGCATATGGCCTCTCCTACAATATCGTGTCCACAGCAGCACCTTCACGTGGGGCCCCCTGTTTTAACAGAGCCTGCCGTGTGGCGCGAACGAGTGCCCGGCGGTATAACTGGGTGGGCAGACTGGGCTCATTAGCCTTGGCAGGCAACCAGTCTAAGAGAAGGAAAACTCTGACTCCAAATCCGGGCAGATGAAGCTCGTTAGCCTTGTCAGGCAATTCATCTAAGAGAAGGAAACTCTGATTCAAAACCCACCAAGTCCCATCCATTGGATTATGGCTCCACTGCCTTGTGGATATCTTCGGGAGAAGGAAAGGCTACGGGAGTAAACCCAGACAGAAAATCCCTAGTAGAGCCCCTAAGGCGGCTGGGGGTTGACTACGACTTCGTTCCGACAGCTCCTGCATCCAAACTGGTGCCAAATGTCATGCTCAGCATTCCTTTGGACCCCATCAGCAAGGACGAGAGGGGAATCCTGACGTCGCGGCAGTCCAGGATCTCCATACTCCACGCCCAGGCTTGCGCCCTGGAGAGGACACTCCTGTCTCGCTAATGAGAGAGGAAAAACACGGAAGCTGACAGTTTACGGGTTATAAGTCCCACCCGATTGGCGTAGGGAAGGGGTGCCACGGGTCAGCTTTGACGGTGGGAGGGATCATCGTCTCCTACTGGCCAACTATCGCCCGCCTCAAGCCGGGCAGCCCCGGGTCAGTAAGGTGTTGACCCGCCATCGTCTGCCTGCTCCAGTGGGTGTCTGGAGCTCAGTGTGTTGTTCAGCATGACAAGCAGACGGTAATTCCACACCAGACAAAAGAAACAAGAAACCAATAAAGAAGACTCCAGCTCTTCTATTTGCAAGTTGGAATGTGCGCACCATTTGTACAGGCATCTCCGATGACCTCAGAGAAGTGGATGACACCAGAAAGGCGGCCATCATCGATAGAGAACTCACCAGACTAAATATCAGCATAGCTGCCCTCCAGGAAACCAGGCTCGCCTCTAGTGGCTCCCTCAGAGAGGAAAACTACACCTTCTCCTGGAAGGGCCGAGAACCTGAGGAGCCCCGCCAGCACGGAGTGGGCTTCGCCATCAAAAACAATCTTCTGGCCTCGGTTGAACCTCCCACAGGAGGCACTGAGCGTCTCTTGTCCATCCACCTCACCACTGTTTCAGGTCCTGTCAACATCATCAGTGTCTACGCCCCAGCCCTCACGTCGTAAGAAGATGCGAATGATCAGTTGTATGGTCAGCTGGATGAACAGATTAAAGGATGTCCCAAAAACGAACCACTATTCCTCCTCGGCGACTTTAATGCCAGAGTAGGTGCGGACCACGAGTCATGGATTACCAGCCTCGGATATCATGGCACTGGAAAAACCAATGAAAATGGTCAGAGACTGCTGCAAACATTCCTTCTAGATGGGTAAATGAGCTGATCTGGCAAAATTGTCTACTTAATGACGTACAAAGACCCAGAAGATAGTCTGCAAGAAACGATGGAGCCGCACTTTGAGATTCTGGTGGACCACAAGAACTAGACGTATGACCATATTTGTTCATGTCATAAGAAATCTATAAAAATCCTCGATCTGCGGACACATCAGTCCATTCGTCAGAATCGCAAAAAGGCTTGTGTTGTTACAGAAAAGATTATCGTCTATGCACAATTTTTTTATATAGTATAAGGATTCTTAGTGTTAAGATGATAATCAAACATCAGTACATTGCAACATTGGATTATTTTAATATATCTTTACTAATCTTTAATATATTTTATTGGAAAGTTTAATTGTTTGAAGATCTTATATTTACTTGTAATTATATTATTGATTATAGTATACATAAAAAACGTTCTCTACCAATTTCAAACTCAGTAACAGTTACCTTAGAAATGAAATACTCTTTCAATGATAGAGTTTAATATATTTCCATTTTAGATTAAATTCAGTAAAATGTATTTCTATTAAATGATTGCTGTATTAATCTGTAATGTAGAATTTTAGATTCTTTAGATATCGTGAATTTAGTCAATATTTAATTATCTGTTTTATATTCTAAAAGGCCGAAATTATACAAATGTATGATGTTGGTAAGTGAACGAATGTCGTAGTTGTATATGTATCCTTTTTATCTGTAATTTTAGTTTATGAAGAGTGATATTGGAATGTTTATATTGCAAAGTAATTTTATATATTGAATATTTCAATAAAATGAGTCCATTCATCAGAATCTCAAAGAGGCTTGCCCAGATGTAGCTAGATCTTCCTTGTCAATGTGACACCTCTTTCGAGAGAGCTTGAATTTCTCTCTCTCTCTCTCTCTCTCTCTCTCTATCTCTCACTCTCTCTCTCTCTCTCTCTCTCTCTCTCTCTCTCTCTCTCTCTGGTCACGGGAGACAGCATTACTAAGAGTGTATGAGGCGAACATTCTCGTAAAATATACAGGCTCATGATTTAGCTTCATCTTACGCTAGTATATGTAAACCGATATTTATCAAAGTAGCAATAAAGAATGCCCTTTTAAGCTTGGTACTATAAAAGCGTAACATCATATGTAAACGTCATTATTTCGTGTATTAAATAAATGCAACCGTTTCATTGTGGAATGTTCGAAATGGTGTTTATCTTTAGTCAGCAGACAGTTCAAGCGTAAAGTAACATGTGGTATCACGTGCCATTAGTTCTGAGCCCTGAATTTATTGCAGAAAGGCGAAATCACTAACTCTAAGCAAAGATCTGTAAGTTGACTTAGCTTGTCCAAATACTGTTTCAGAGAGAGAGAGAGATAGAAACCACGTGAAATGTAATACGTTGCATCTGGGAGAATGCAAACCTGAATAGGCAACATCTGGTGACAACCACAACGGGCTAATTACATGAATAGCACAGACAATTTTAGTCATTCTCTCTTATTTGCCTATATGTTAGCAGTTTTAATGTACTTAATATTCAGCCGAAAGCGACGATGTGTCTTTGGTTTTCTTTTATTTTAAGTGCTTAATGTATCATATATATACGAAAAATACGAAAGCTGAATTATCGAGCAATTGTTCCATAGATTAAAATCACGAATCAAGTAGAAATGTTTCAGCTCCTAACCATGAGGACAAGCTCTATAAAATGGGTAAATAGAAATACCCTCAACGCCACCCGAATATAAGCATATCAAACGTTTCTATTCGGCTGTTCATTGACTCTGCGTATATCCGTTTTGTTCCTTTAGCTTCCACAAGATTCAACATTTAGCTGCATTTTTTCCTGAGTGTCACAATATGGCTTAGTAAAAACATTGTCCGGGCTTTCCATGCTTAATCTCCGATAAAGAGTTCTCAAATTTATATGTGGACAAAGTTCCAATAAACTAAAAATTCCGTTACCGGGAAAGAAACTTCTGTCCTATATCTAAATGTTTTGGATGGTTTATTATCATCAAATGTTGAATGCGAGAAAGACTGCTTAAATCGATTGCATGTTTGATGTGCACTGTTAGCTGATATTAACAATGAACGTTTTGCTGAGCAAATATTGTGCTTCTTGATGTCTTATTTTTATCTGGATTTATATCATCCCAAAATATGCTCGCATACTTACACACTAATTATATTATTCTAATCAGAATTGTTTTAAATAATTCTTCTTCCATTATTCCTCCTTTATCTTTCTCTTTCACTCACATTCACAAATGAAGAGAGAGTAAAGAAAAAGAGAGATAGATATATCCTGTACACCCTCATGACATGCTATGTTGTTCTATACTGTCTTGTTTATCATTACCTGTAACAGTTATCTACAGCGATAACCATTAATGTTACAATTAACAAACGAACTGTGAACATCCGTATGATAAAAAAGTATTAAAGTTTCACTTCCAAATCATCCTGAACATAAATTAGTCTGAGATCAACTTATCCATAAAAGCAATCTACATTCAATTCTTCATGACATTTAGAAATGCTTATCCGGACCAGTCATTTGTTTCGCATGGAAACAGATTATATATTTTAAGCAATAACAATGGCTAAATGTCAAAAAATACAACGAATACAAGTAGGCAGTAAACAAGTTCAAAGTTTTGAGAACACTATCACATTTGCACACGTCCCTAAAACATGGTAAGTTAGATACATGTAAATACAGCACGTGCGTTGCACTAGGAGTGCGGATATAGAGATTTTATTTTGAATTTAGCATGTGGTATTCTCGCCATTCTTTCACTGATCTGTTCGAAATGTTTCCTCCAATTTTCACTCAACTTCTTATGACATAAGGTTGATACTATTCGACACTAATTCGTGGCGAGAAATATAATTATAAAATCAGGACCGTAGACAGCGATCAAGGGCCCTAAGGATCAAGGCTGTCCTAATTCGTGTTCAAACAAACTTTTTCTTTTATAAAATTAAAAAGTTTTGTTTGGCCGGGGCTCTTATGGGACAGGGTCCCGGCGATATAGCTCCTCCCCCCCCCCCCTTGTCGGCCGTAAAACAAATTTAGCAGATGAATTAGTATTAAACAAGATATTAAATTCGACTTCATTCATTGGTCGCAATTTTCTTCCCGAAAGGTATTAGTGATTCATGTACGGATCCATCTTTGCAATCACTTATCTTATTGACACATTCCAGCGACTGGAAATGCTTTTGCAATGTGTTCTGGTATGTTTCAATCTCGGTAGACGAGTACTATTGAGTGTGTCAATATTATATTCTGGCCATCCAATACATATATGAACAGGCAATAAAAGAATGTTGGTCACAGGGTCGCGATGTGGTCTGTTTTTATGTTTCTAGAATTGTTGACTACTAGGTTTAACTGGCTCATAATCACGTTTAATTCTATTTAATAGACTCATTAGAGCAGATTGTTTTGGGCAGAGATCCACAACTGCAGACTAACAAGCCTGGTCTAATCTGGACTCGAAAAGCAACCTAATGATTTTAAGTCAGGCGACGGTTTCCCGTAAGTTCTAACAGTGGATGGTATACGCGATTCATTATTTCCATCATCTGTACTTTGCCAGACCAGTCCTGAAATGGGTATATTATGGAACGAAGAAGTTTCTTACGCACCTACCGTATATGGTTCATTTTTCGCTCATGACCCAAACATACGACAAATTGTCCTGAGTAACTTGTAGATTATTGACTCGTCTACGCTTCTAAGGTAGGTTTTAATCGACCAGATACTGGAAAGACCACCTTATGCGTGCTAAGCTGCTATTCAATCATTATTCGAAGACCGGAACATACATCTAACAACATTCGTTGTTGTTGTTACAGGGTTTAAAGCCAATTTTCAGCACAAGATAGGTTGCACATGGCAGCCAATATAAATGATGTGGAAAACCACTGAAAACCCCAGAAAGAACCACCGACCCACGAGAAGCTACTGGCAAGCTTTCTCACGCACCTACACTGGCCGAGCCCGAGACATCTCAACACGCTGACGGTGGTGACATGATAGTGATCTGTAACGGTGGGTGCTTTAGATCATTCGGCCACATTCTTTGTCTAATCTCTACACACAGTCCAATCCTAATTGTATCAGTAAAATTGTCCTTTCTGTCCTGTGTGCAATGTCTATGCTAACGAATGTAATGACAAACAGCTGACTTCAAATTAAGAACAATTACAAGAGCAGCGTCATAAACAATGGTATCATGCTTCCCACTGAGTCGAATAACAGGTGGACTGACAAACGAACTTGGTGACCATAAAGTGCACTGTTTAACACTGCAGATGCCAACACATCTAGAAATGGCTTAAACAAAACCTCTAGTCCCAAATATTTTGATTAACCCACATAATGTACGTTTCGTTCCTGACGGTTTGCACTATGAAACTCACGTCCAGTGACAAAAGAATTATTATTATTAGTAGTAGTAGTTATAGTAGTAGTAACAGTAGTATGATCATCTTTGATCATTAATCTTTTATTACTTCATGTTTATATTTGAAAGAGATTTTTTCCAACGGCTTTTGCAATTCTTAATATTTACAGTGTAACCGTCTATCTTTTAATTTTATAGCATTCGGTGTTTCAGATTCGGTATAAAGGTGTACGGTCTCAATTTGTGTTTAGGCAATATTTTCTATTGACACTTTAAGAGCATTACCTTTGATTAGAGACATAACTAATACTGCGTTAGCGTGCCGATGGGAGAGCTTATCTTCCTAGATTGTTATGTTTGCAAAGATGTATCTTTTAATGTTGTATTTTATTTAGCTCTTCTATTTAAATGTTCAGAACTTTACCTCTAAGCTGCATCATGCGGCTACTATTTTGCTGAATAGCTGTTGCACTCTGATATATATTTCCATAACACTTTCCACCACCTTTGCTTATAATGCAATTAGTTTGTATTAGTTTCTCATATTTGCAATTATCCCAGACGTGAAACAGTAGCATTTTTCTGTGTGCTTTGAACCGGGCCTACTGCTCGATTCCAAAAGCTTATATATCCTGTGACTTTCCCTTAAATCACAAGCCAGTCAATGATTTGAACAAGTGGACATGAACATGTTATTTCGATCTTCATTATGACCGCTCCGGTGGCCTAGTGGTTAGAGCGTCCACCTCGGATGCGGCAGGTTGTGGGTTCGATCCCCGGCCGAGTCATACAAAGACTTACAAAGATGATACTAACAGCTGCCTCGCTTGGCGCTCAGCATTAAGAGGTTAGTGTTAGGACTGGTCGGCCTCGTGTCCGGATAATGTGACTAGGTGGGACATCATGCTACATGTCTAATCAATGCAGTTTTCAAAGACCAGTATGAATACCAAGAATAATCACTTCTGTGTAAAATCCTTTGATATAATAAGCAGTAGAGAAAATGCAATATTGGGGTATTAAACGGAACGATAACTTTCAAAAACATAATCTAGCTAATCAGTAGGTCAGTCTGAAATTTGTACCAGTACCGATGTCCTTGTTGGATCACGTCATCTTTACTAGAAATGTTACAAGACATCGACCTTGAAATTTCATGATTAATTCATTTTGACAAATGTAAACTAGAAAGTTAACATACAAAATTGCCCTATCTGCGCACGACTTCATCAGAGTTTTTTCATTTCTGCCAGCACGGTCGTGACCTCCGCTATGTTCATGGTTTTATGCTATCGAGTATAGTTTACTGATCTTATTGAGACTACTTCCTGCTGCTGCGAGAAACTCTGAATTAATATGTATTTGCAAATTCAGCCATTTATAAATTACTGTACCTGCTGAAACTGAGACACCGGTTTTTATTAACATAGCTCTGACAACAATTCCCATTGCCCTGGTCACAATTCCAGCAATACGCAGCTTACGTTCTAATTAACAATGTACAAATCAATTAACGCACATGATATTGGTGTTGAAGCTTTTCTTCGCTCAAGTATACGCAACGTTTCAAAATTAATATCCTGAGATATTGGCACTTTCATCGGAGTTTGCAATGGTAGCGTCGATTAAAATATAGTATTTAGTTCGCTGTCCTGAGATAAAAATATATAGGGAAAATACAGACTTCTGGGTCTCATAAGGTAATCAACTAAATGGGTGTCACGTTCTGTTGTTAAACCCAGGTTGATGATGATAGTATCCTTTTGCGGGCAATCCTGAGTCCGAGTTCATACTGCATAGAGTCATCTCTGAAATGTTTCATTGATTTGCAAAAGCGGCTATATAAAAATTGGTAAGTGGATGAGTTAACGGTGAGGCCATAATTTTATACGATTTCTGCAACGGAGATTTTGGCTCCGTGCCTTGATAATCGAAAAACATTTTTCCTTTTGATAAGTCTTATTCCTGTGTTGCTATTTTTATGTTCTCATACTTTTCTGGATTAAGATCAACCTTCACTTCGTGAAAGGAGGTTAGATTTGAAAACATCTTCCATTACAAATTATACAACGTTCTACAGGCACGTCAATAACCCTCATTGGGCAAATCAAGCACTGCAATAGCAGGGTCCCGTCAGAAAGGATTAAAGTAAGACATTGACAATTTCCGGGTCTATGCAGTTAAGACAAGTCTGTATGTTCGAAGTTAATATAATAAATTGAGTACAGCATACTAAAGTCGTGCTGGGATAAGAAATTGTTCATGTCCTATAGACGTTATACATGATGTTATATGTGCGTCTTTATCCACTGAATGACTCGTTGATGCAATCCGAAGTGTAAATTTTCATGACACAAATTTATTTTCTGCGACACCAACACCGTGCAAATTGATCATGGGTGTTGCCATTTTGTTTAACGTGACTGTTTAGCCACAAAATTGACACGAGAAACATTTATAAAAAGCCGAATATAACTGAGTGGAATTATGTAAGAAATATCCTGTACACGTGTTAAGTTGGGCTTGGAATGACGTTAATGAATACCTTTTCCACATCTGCAGCAGCATTTTCTGACTCATTTATGTTGTCCTTGCATTATAAGAACATGCGCTTGTGTCTTTGTGAATAGCATAGATGGGCCAGCAGAACTTAAGTAATTGTCCATGGAACGGACCATATCATGAATTATTGTAGCATTGTCAACTTTCATAAGATATGCTTTAACTTCCTTTCCATCGATGAGGAAGCGTGCCTGTTGAACAACGCAGTGATGCAGTTGTTGACAAATCCGTCATTATCGTTGGTATGTTGCGCAGCATTATTGACTTGTATAAGCTTTCTAGGACTTCACAGAAGCTTCGCATCCAAGAAAATACCGATATGTATCATGAACCTGAAATGCAAAGGCCCTGAACTTCTTTGGATCCCTAGACTCTTAGTGTTGAAAATGTTGTTCTCATTGATCTCACAACACAAGCACTTCCATGTTAAAAGCGGGATCTAATATTCATTCTTTGATCTGAGCCATTGTTATAAATTTCTGCGGCTTTCTTTAAGTCTGCAGACTGATATGTATGCCGTATTTTATTATTATTTTCCCACGGTTCTGTAATGCTCCTAAATACCAACCTAAGCCTTGTGTTGGCCAGTGATGTCGATGTTTCGTTTTCTCAATATGTATTGGTTATTTGTGTTGAATGTTTTGAGCGGCATATATAGTATTTGCAAAGATCTATTACCGACTTTAATTATACAAATGTTGCTGTGGTATTTCAGTAATTGATTCGAACACGGGTGGTGGTGGCGGTGGTGGTGGAAGCTTCTTAATCGCCGCTCTGAGTCTGCATCAAGTACACGTGTACCTTTTGCTATCACACAAATTGTTTCTCAAAATTCTCTCCTGTCTTCTTGCATACCTGTAATCGTCTCTGGAAAGTGTCCAGTAGTCTCTCTGTGGTGCCCTTGTGCCCTTTTCATATAACTTACGCGTTTGGCTCTCTTAATAATATGACCCATTTATTCTTCTGCTTCCATCATCGTCGTGGTGATTTTTGCAGCTTTTTTCTACCGCTTCCCCAGCTTCTACGGTTTCGGCTACAATCTATTTTGTTGCTTTGGTCAGTGGCACAAACGTTTGCACAGAGCTCAATGTGAAATTTTCCAGTGAAATATGTCGCGACCGCAACATGTCTTAAATACGTTTGTGGATATATGTAGAAGTACAAAACTGATCTCCTAGGCATCAATATGTAACTCCTTTGGAAGGTATTTTAAATATTCCGAAAATCTTCCCATAATTAGTTTAATTTATTTATGAACAGCTTCGGTGTCTTTATCGTTCAAGATTGGAAATACACCACCATGAAACCATGACGGCGACCTAACAGATTGTGTAAATACATCTTTGGTTGAATGACCACGCATGGCGAACTTCACGCTGAGAATAATGACAAACTTTAATCCAGACAGCAGTGATGTCTAGACCTCGTGGTGCAGCTCTAATATGATTACCAGTAGCATGTGTTATTTAGGTTTTCAGGTTATCTGCTTGGCTTATATACGATTGTAACGATCGAACTATAATCTTGAAGTTTTTATAACTTAAATTCTATAACGTTTTTGTGCTCAAATACTTGACAGCAATAGTGGCTGCGATGCTTCGACGGCTTTGTTTATCCCCAACTATGCTTGCAGTTTCCTCTTGAGCCGAGCGGGCAAAAAAGCTCACATATTTGGGGATAAATAAAACTGGAAGCATCGCAGCGACTGTTGCCGCTCTCTCAGTAAAATGTAGTGCAACTGTAAGACCTAATAGTTCAAGTATGTATATTTGTCCTGTACTTCTTCTAATGTTTATTTTACGTTTTTCTTTGGATTATATTCTTTTTTTATGCTAAAGTTTCTGTTATTTTCGGCTGCTGTGTATCTTAGATAACTCTTACACACACAAATTGCAGTTCCTGTCGTGTTATATTGTCTTGTTACTCATTATGTTAGCATTTTTCTGCAGCGATGACAATGGATAAGCTTTGTGTCTTTGTTACATTAAAATAATATCAAATAATATATTGTTATATGCAATACTGCATAATTATGTTATATTTATTAGTTTGAAATCAACTTACCATACAAAAGTATCCACACAAGTCTTCATGACAGTTAGGTATGAATTATGTTGAGCCACCATTTATCCCGGAAGCAAACCTAGTATAGATTTCAAACAACCAGAACTGTTGAATTTAACAAATGCTATATGTGAGTGTCATGAACGTAATATGAAACTTTCAACAAATCAATGACATTTGCACACGTCTCTAGAAGATGTTTAGCTGGATATTGTTACCTACCTTATAAGGGGCCATGCACAGGGAATGCAGATGTATGCACATATTTTTATGACTTTAACATTAGGATTCTTGCTGATTTATTCACCTAATCTTCCTAAAGTATATCCTTCATTTTGCACTAAATGTCTAATATTGTTCCTCAATGGATAATGTATTTTCCAATGTGTGTATCAAGTTTGATGGTTGCAGTGAACATAAAAAGTTATTGCGGATTAAAGTAAAGTACATGCTATTCGATAACAATTGGTGGCGGAAAGCTTAATTAACGCTTTAACGTGTAAAGAAGTTAAACAGCATTGGGCGCAATAGTATTAGATTGTTTCAATTTCATTCTCTGTTGCTATTATAGTCTCTGTTACGCAAGGATCTTTTTCAATCACTTATTTATTTTCGTTTTCTTTGCAGAGGGGAGGGGGCAGTGACCAGAGAGTATATCATGGTGCATGGTGCAAGTTTCAGTTTACGCAGACTAATTTTATTTAGTGTATGAACTCAGGGCCGTAGATAGCGATCACGGGCCCTGTGGTAACAAACACCCGGACCTCTCAGTTCTTGTTCAAACAACTTTTTTAAAATAAAATTAAAGCGTTGTTTGGCTCAGGCTACCTTACGGGCTCTGGTCTCCAGGGATATATCCCAGGTTGCCCTTCCCTCTTGTCGGCCCTTTGTGAACCAATAGCATATATAACTCACGCACGCTTTTATATATATATATATATATATATATATATATATATATATATATATATATATATATATATATATATATATATATATATATATATATATATATATATATTGTTGCAACCGATCGGGTCTGGTCTATACTAGTCTAGGAAAACACAAAGTGGTGATAATTATATTGAATCAAACAGTACCACTGAATTTGTTTTCAGTTTAGGCAGGCCGAAGAAAGTATCGACACTTAAGATAAAATATTATTGTGTACATTTTGTCTGATTCTCCTGATTTATGTCACTAATACCAAAGATGCGCTAGTTTTAAGAGCAAACGTATAATTGAGACCCATGAGGTTTACGGACAGACGGACGGAAAGGCTGTTTTTAGCTATGCCCTTGACTTACCGAACCCCAAAATGAATTGTGTCCGTCCGCTATGAAGCTCAACGATCATCGGGAAGAAGAAAAAAATCATTAACGAGGTTATCATTTAGAAACGGAAATGTTTACTTATGGACAGAGACAGAGACTGGGTTTTAGCCTCTATAATCTGGTTATTGACAGTAACTGGGCCGTTCATTTAGTACGTATGCAATGAGTGGGAGGGGAGTTAACCCACATGCATACGCTTGCGTATGGAGGGGGATCTACTAATGATGTACGTACGCATAGGAAATGGGAGGCGGTGAAACCTCGATAATAATTTGTCTAATACATAACCTATTCGACTGGGTTCAGTCGGCGTTTGAATTTTAGTGGACACTAGACACTTTTTAAAGTTACGCAGTATATTTCTTTGATGCAGCCATATATTCAACGTCGGTGGACTATCTGTTTTATTAAACACGTTAATATGATTAATCGTTGATCGTTTTTGCATAGAATAAATATAGGCCATTATGCAAAATGGGGGTTTTCAAGCTTACGTACGCAGGTGGTGGGATGTAAAAAAAGTACGCATATGTGTGGGGGTCAAGCTTTGCCAGATTTTTGCGTACATAATAAATGGATGCCCCTAACCTCCAAATAAATTGTTGTTACTTCATTACCATATTTCAGTAAATTTTCGTGTCCATTAAATAAAATAGAACTCAGGATAATATGGAAAATACATATAACTGAGGGACGGACAAATAGGAAGCCACAATAATATAAACCCCGTGTTATAACGGGTGTTTAATTAAAAAGCATTTGAAATAAGTGAAAAATTGGCGTATTTAGAATAAAGATACGTTTTATTTTATATCACATGTATTGTTCCGCTGCAAAATTGTCTGGAGGATACTAACATTGAAGCAAATAAAAATTATCGGTCAGTTAATAGTATTGCTATAACATCTTATTGCTCGAAACGTTGTTGACAACACTTTCACACTTGTATTCTAGAACAAAGGAAAGAACAAGTTTTTTCTGGAACATGATCATTGCAGATGGCAGATTCACTGTGTCCAATCAAATTACAATACTGAATTATTACTAAAAGGATGTAAATGTTGATGGATATACTGTTCAAATAAAGATGATTTTGCACTCGAAACCTATCAACCTGGTTCAGGAATGCAATCATAATCAGACTTGAAGTCTTACCTTTGAGTTACCAAATTAGAAACCTTGTCTAGCACGGAGACTTTACTTTGTGGGACCACTTTTTTGGTCATTATCATGGCGAATATTTGATGTTACCAGTTCTTTGCAATTGTGCAATAAATCCAAGCGTATCTCGAACATTAACGCAAACAAATCGCACTCAAAATTGTGGCCACTACTGTAGCGACAAGAGGACATTCGTATCACGCTGATCTAACGTCAATGATAGGTTCGTCATCTGCTAAGCAATCACCAATATATGCTCACTAAATACTGTAACTTAAAGCAGGTGAATTCCAAGCTAATTAGATATTTCAGTGGGAAAGAATGTTTCCATTTTGAATTTTAATCCCATCCTGGCATTATGTTGAATTGTTTTAGATAATGCTTTCACTTGACGAGTTGGTTTCTAAAATTATGATTCCAGTGCTTATTGCAGCAGAAGTCGTCTAACTTCTGGCACAGTTCAGAATAGGCATGTAAATAGATGTCAATATTAGTTATTTAAACACTTATAAATATAAAAGCTCATACTTTTATTCCATTCCATGCATACAATATGCTACTAATTATTCGCATGAGGACCAATAGCAACCGAGACGCTCGGATACCTAGGCAGTACACTTCCTATTGTTATAATCTGGTCTCTTAACATTTAAATGACGTGCTTACAACTTTCATAATCTTGTTCAACTTTCTTGGCTAAGCACAATCTATCAAATAACTGCTCTTTTCTCTAGCAAATTCGACATTAGTTTGTTAGGCTTCTTTTCTATAGTTTCTGAATTTTGGCGGATAAGCTTAAGGGAATAAGTCATATCGCCTTAAGATGCATTCTTTAACCGTATCAAAGTCATTACTTTATTGAACTGACAGTGAACGGTAAATATCACTAGCTTTACCAGCGAGTACACATTGTAATAACTTAGTCCAATGCTCCCTTGTCCATTTCAAATTTTCAGCAACTTTTTCAAATAAGGAAAATATTTGTCTACTTTTTCTCTGAAAGTGGTCACTAATCTTATATATTTTGCAAGATCAAAACTTAAATTTGTATTTTAAGTATGAATGTGCTTTTCACTTGCCGGTTCCATTTCTTTCATTTTAAATTGATATTACCTCTCTACAGTCTCTCTCTGCATTTGCATCTCTTTCTTTCTTCTTTTGCATTTGTTCTTTGTATAATAGCATTTGTCTTTCTTTCTCTTTTGCTTCCGCTCTTTCGTGTCTCTCTCTCCTCTTTCTCATATTGTAACTGCATTTGCTGTTCTTGTAACTGCATTTGCATCTCTCTCCTCTTTCTGAAGTTCCAGCTTCCTTAACTCCTATTCCACCTTGTATTTTAATTATAATTCCTTTACTTTTGTGTCAGAGTCTGATACAGACTTATTGATCGAAACCATAGCACTTTTATCCAAAACATTCTTTTCTACCAAGTACTGAATCAAAATAGTTCGTATTTCCTGTTTCGTTAAGAAAGCCTTTACCTCAGAAAGATCGTATTTTCTGGCAAGTTCAATCAGTTCATCTTTTTTGAAAAGATATAATTGTTCCTGGTTAGGATTTGAAAGAGATTTCCACTTTTGATGACATTTTAGAAAAATGTTGCCGATTTCACTAAAAGTTACGAAAACTATGGAAATTCAAATTTCTGAAAACAAAGTTTTCTGAAATATTCTAACCAAAATTCTATATCCCGGACAAGCTCTTAATTCTTATGGTAAGTGTGTAGGCTCGAATAAACATTAACAGAAGAGTGAAAACAACAAGCTTTGAAAAAATATATTTTCCTGGAAAAATACTGTAAACATGAACTTACTGTTTCAAGAGTCAAATCCAGAAATAACCCATGAATAATCCACGAATATAATTTTAGAAGTCCTAATAACAAAATGTTCTAATTATTTCAAGTTCGAGTCCCGACGTAGAATCCAAGATGGAAGGCGATTACGTATAATGTAGCCTGTACTGTGTTGAAGTCTACAGTTCCTTGTTTGTTTTTAAAAATCCGAATAAACTTTTTTATGAATGTTCAAGAATTTCGTATGAGCACATGTATATTTCCAGGAAAAAAGAATTAATCCTTTTGAATCCAAATAATTTGATATAACTCCAAACGACTCAGCAGACCCCTTCCAATATAAAAGCCCAACGGTGTTACTTCTCTAATACGATGGTTTAAAACTTGAATTAAACACCCCGGATAAGGGTCACGTGGTAGTAGTGAATGGGGATACTATAGCGACAATGGGAATTAGCATTACAGACCCCCCCCCCCCGGGAACATATAGCGACAATGGAAATTTAACATGGAGAAAAACCCTGGGAACATATAGCGACAAGGGAAATTAACATGGAGAAAAATCGTGGGACTGTTTAGCGACAAGGGAAATTGAACATGGGAATAGGAGACTGTATAGCGTCAAAGGAATTTAAACAGGGTGGGACTGTATAGCGTCAAGGGAAATTGAACATGGGATTTTTTTTTTTTTTTTAAAATAAAAAATAAAAAAATAAAAAAAGGGGTAGGCAATCGAAAGTCATTCTCTTTTCGAGACCTATGAGTGGCCCTGAAAAGGGCCTTTGGGTTTCTTCTGCTTCTAATTTCTTCTATTTCTCCACCAACTTCTTATTTTCTCTCCTACACTCTTTCTCTTCTTTTCTTTCTTTTTTTCTTCTCCTCTTCTTTCTTCTTCTCCTCCTCTTCTTTCTTCCTCTTCTCATTTTCTTCTTCTTTTTCAATTTTTTCATTCCATTCTCTTATCCTTATCCTTTCCTCTTCATCCTCCTTCTCCTCCTTTATTTCTTTCATCACAGCACTTATCATGTCCTTTACTTTTCTTAAGTTATTAATCTCCATCTTTACTCTATGCGGGCTATAAGAATAGTGGTCTTCATTTAGTCTCACTAGCATTTGTTCCATCATGCCCAAATTGTCCATGACGTCTTGCAATGTTTGCATTTTATCGAGGTGGTTTGAAGCCATCTTCTCTGTAGAATGGTTTGAACGACGAATACTGTGGGTTCTTATAGTGAAAGCGCGGACGTGATGGAAAACATCCCCAAGACATAAAATTGATCTTACCTAGATCATGACCAAACAACGCGCGGACGTGAAGGAAAACATCCCCTACTTTTCTCATTTCATATGATCTACTATTCACATACGTGAACCAGCAATAAACAAACCCCAAATCTGCTATTTACACACGCAAATCATTAAAACTAAATCCATAATCTACTATCCACACAATCGTACGTGAGCGGTTACTAAACCCAAACTATACTCTCCACATACGCTAAGAAACAATAAACAAACCCATAATCTACTATTCACACAAACCTACATGAGCGCTTACAAACACAAACACACAAACACACAAACACATACCCTCACACTATGAAAAAAGAGTCAGTGTTTATATTCACACTACTTACCTACTCACATTGGCAAATTGATTGTTATTTCTTTTCTAGAGTATTGGGTAGCCCTGAAAAGGGCTGGATTTTTTTCAATTCCAGATGCACCTATCTAATGCTGGCACCTTCCTTGCCTGGCGCCACACACACATCTTCTTCCCCAGTCTCCTTTTACCTTTCTTCTTGGGAGTGCAGAGGCGGGATAAGTGGCTTCAGAATCCCAATTTTCTGTCTCTGGGATTCTGAAATTTCCTCTCTCCTTTTCCTCCTCTTCTTTTTTTCTTCTTTCCTCCTCCTCTTTCATCCTTCCCTCTTCGACAATGGCCTCCGCGGCCAGTTCATTTAGTATGCGCCTGGCATATTCCAGGTGCATCTGGAGTTCTAGCAGTTTCACAATTCTGGTATTCATTGTTTTGTCAAAGAATGAACAGGGTAGCTAGACTACCCAGCGAGTTTCAATTTATAGCTAAAGCGCGGACGTGATGGAAAACATCCCCCTAAAAATATAAAATTGATCTTACCTAGATCATGACCAAACAACGCGCGGACCTAAAAGAAACACTCACTCACTTTTTTATACTACCCATCACTATTCTAAAATTTTTTCATTAATCACTTCAATAGACTATCCACATACTCAAAGCAATCAAACCCCAAATCTACTCTCCCCACACCTCTAACAGCAAAAAAAAAAAGACATGATCTTAATCTACTATCCATACCAACGTACGTGAGCACTTACAAACACACAATCCTATACACTAACACATACCCTCACACTATAAAAAAGAGTGTTTATATTCACACTACTCTACCTACACACATTGGCAAATTGATTGTTATTTCTTTTCTAGAGTATTGGGTAGCCCTGAAAAGGGCGGTTTTTTGTTTTTTTTGGTTTTTTGGTTTTTTGTTTGCTATGGCAATTTTTTAGTTTCTAAGAATGCGACGTCCTCTGAGGATAGACTTTCTGACGATAGGTCTGCTTCTTCGGAAAGAGAAGAAGAACTCTTTGGTGTCGATACGACAATCGACAAAACCTCTGTCAGGTTCCGGTTCCTGCTGCTGCTGCTGCTGCTGCTGTTGTTGTTGTTGCTGTTGCTGCTGTCTCTGAAATCTGTACTTCTCTGTCCATTCTTCTTTCTCCCTGTTCACTTCTTCTCTGAAGAGCTCTTCTATCAGGTCTTCAGTGACTTTTAACATTCTCACATTCTCTACCTCTTCAGCTTTTGGTATCAGACTGTGTCTGACCCTATGCAAATTCACGTAGGCTTCGTTTAGCTTAGCTAGTTTGGAGCACATCTTCGTAGGAGGATGAGTCGACAATGGATGGTTAGATTGGAAACTCCCCCGGTTCTTAAAGTCAAAGCGCGGACGTGAAGGAAAACATCCCCCACACGGTTTTCGAACCGCAACGTTCAATGAGTGTCATGAGAGGGATAGTAAGAAATCAAAGAGCATCAATCAAACATTCTTATAGCCAAACAAACGACAAAGGCATTTTTTTCAAAACACATTTTTTTATTCAAAAATCACTTAACACTAACCAACATTTTTTAACAATAATCCAACACTATAACATCAAACATTTTTTTTCAAATCACAAACATTTTTTTTCAATTCATACTCTACTTTAAACAGGGCTGACAACGTTGTGAATGAAATTGTGATCTCCACTGTTGGAAGTCATTAGGCCATTGATGGACACTACGTTTCCTAGCTTGAGACAAAAGATAAGCATACTGGTCACAAAACCATCGATCTACTTTCACATCGTTTCTAGAAGAACGAGGATCAAAATGAGTCACTAAATGCAAACTGAATTTCCACTCGAATCTGGTCGGATTTTATAGGGTGGAAATGTCCCTTGTCGCTGCCTTGGTCTGGAGTGAAATCGAAAGCCCACAAAGCATAACCTCCTGCATAATCCTCGTACGTAATGCCGTGACTGGTGTTGGTTCCTATCTGTCCGGTAGCTTCGTACAGGGACAAGTACGATCTCAAGTAATTCTTCTTCTCAAAGTCAGGTTCGAAAGGTCGGGTACACAAGGTTTGGTCATCGCGACTGACTTCGATCTTGGACACGCCAAAGTGTTGAAAGTAGAAAGGATTTTTAGCCAAAGCTCCGTTGAAGGCTTCATTCTCGACGATACCAGCGATCAAACGTTTGGGTAGCTGTCCTTGGAACAGATGATCTTCGATCATGGATCGCTGTCCCTTGGGAATGGTGAAGGTTTTCACTTCCACGCGTCGGATCGGATACTTAGCGGTCGTTCTGCTCAACGTCTGACTGATGTCGTTTCCCACTTTACGTAACACTTCCACGCGTCGTACGTAGAGCCTGGCTTCCTCGATGACAGTTTTGCAAGCGGTACTACCTATCAAATGGAAAGCGGCACTACTACGATTCAGTCTCAGGCGGACATTCACTCCGTTGAGCAAATACTTTTCTTGTAACCACATGTCCAGATGTAAACAATCCATCAGTTCTAAACTGTGTCTGTCTTTGATTTTGTCTCTTCCTTCTACAAACCCCGCATTGTGTTCTTTGGTTGTATTAATTTCGAATTCTTCAAACTGGCCTGCATCGTCAGCTTCCCATACCACACAGGCATTGAGATGAGTGTTCTTGGCATCTATTCCGTACGTCAAGAGATTTTCCAGGTAGGCACGATAACGATAAGTATCCATGCTGTTACTGACTAGTTTGTTATTCAAGTACAAGTCCACTCCACTGAACAAGGAATGCATGAAATTGTTGACGGGAGCTATTATCTCATCACTTTCTATGTTTGTGTTGTCATCTTCGATAACTTTGACTTTCAAGCACAAGTAACTGCTATTCAGATCTATGTAATCTTCGGGCTGTCCTTTGATTTCAAACTCGATGGGAGCTGAGGCTGTCAAACAGGAGACGGGGTGAAATTCCACCCACTGGGATTCTTGCATGGTCATCATGGTGGGGGGCATGGCAAACAGATCCAGTTCCGACTTGGAACAAGCGCAAGATTCTCGGTGCATCATTTTGTTCTGTGTCTCAATAATCGAAAACGTCTAAGTCTCGAACGGTTCTTCTTTTCTTTGTCTTTCTCGCTTTCGACGTGTGAAGTCTGGTGAAAGGGTGTTTTCTTCGTCGTCTCTTTCTGCCTTGTCCTTGCTGAATGCCTGACTCGTTAGCGTGCAGGGCATTTATAGGTGTGTCTCGTCGGCCTAAAATGTCTTTGCCCGTTTGCAGCAAGACATTTTTGCCTGCCTTCATGAAGGCTTCTTTAGGGTTTTGTTTGTCGATGATGACATTTTGGAGAAATTCTTTGCCTTGTGTCAGTGCCGCATCTTTCAAGGCGTGCAATCCGCGTGTCACCGTCGGTTTCAACACCGGGGCCACCGAACGAAAGGCCGATTTTAACATATCTCCTAAACCGTGTCCTCGCTGTCGAGCAACCCCTCGGTACACTGGATACATGACTTACGAGTCGTGAGAGAACCGTTTTCGAAAATGGAGTTTCACCGTGACTTTTCCTTTGGTGAATGGAATATTTTGTCCCAAATCTCCTTTTATAGTAATGTTGACCGTGTCCAAATACGACTTGCTGACAGGCAAATAGTGAGGATGTACAAATTCGCGGTGGACGTGATAAGTGTTTCCACCTTCCTCGTCAGCGTTTGTGGCAGAATCCACTTTGAAAGGAATGACACGCAGTAACGGCACAGAGGTGTGTCCCACCACGTTGTACTCCACCACATCGGAATACACGAACATCAAATTCAGTTCTTGATTCAATTCTACCGGGGTACGAAATAACTTGCTAAAAGACTCGTTGTCGTAAATGATTGGTAATTCGTTTTACTTCATCATGGCCATTCTCATGTTCATGTCTCAACCCAACATGTCAAACAATTCAGGACAAAATAAAACGGCCAGGGTTTTACTCCCGTCAAATTTCATCGAGAAGCGACGAGCTGCTTTGTGGTATTCCATGGTGACACTTTTTCTGACACTCTCCAAAGCTTTAAGAAACACGCCATTAAACCTGGTGGTTATGGTGCTTACCAAATGTTGACCACTAAAATAATAGCCTGGGGGAATGAACAAGTGATAGGTGGTGTACTTTTGATTTTGTAAACGGGATTTCTTGTCATATTTGACATTGGTATCCAAGTAGTGTTGCACTTGCTCGTCATGAACTTCCACATCAAATTTATTTTGATTGGGAAGGACATTGAGGACTTGGGTCGAGTGAATGATTTCCACTAAAGCCACTTCCCAATGGGCTTCGTGATCTAACTGGATGGTCTAAGGTAATTTGGCCGTGTAACAGCACAACGTGTTGTTGGGAAACACCTCCATGGAACTGTCACTGGGTAAGGTTAAGTAAAATTGGTTTTGGTGACTCATAATTCCAGAGTTCTGTGACTGTCCGAGGGGTTACTGGACATCAGAGGCGTGTCTCCGTCCAAAATGGGGTTCTGGTTGTGGTTGTTGTTGTTGGAGTGGTGACTGGCACTGGCACTGGACACTAGGTTCCCGTGGTTCCCGTTCGAAGAGAATTTCAGGGAGGGATTGGGAAGCAGGTAACCGATGCAACTGCTCAATAAAATGGTCCACAATTGTTTGTCTCCTTGTTGCAAACTCAAATTGGCGATGGCTGCCCCGATGACACAATACACCACGAAGATTTGGCAGAAAAAGACGATTTTGGTTTTAGGCACAGGTTCTCCACACCACACCCACAAGGGTTGTTTTTGTAAATCTTGCACAGAAGAACTAGGTGACGGAGTGGTCAACGT
The DNA here is from genome assembly GCA_028554795.2 of Sinohyriopsis cumingii. Lineage (NCBI taxonomy): Eukaryota > Metazoa > Mollusca > Bivalvia > Unionida > Unionidae > Sinohyriopsis > Sinohyriopsis cumingii. The sequence continues at coordinate 901,106 of CM068841.1, forward strand.
AGCTGCGTCTGTGTGAAAGGGCATGATGGTCACTTCTTTTTATAGTCGATGACTTGCGAAGCGTCGATCCAAGAATCAAAACTGGGTGGATATCCTTTCGAACGTACTTTGACTTCTTTGACACGTCGTTTGCCCCCTTTACGGGTTCTGCGTTCGAGAATGCTTTCGATGTCGTACACGTCGTCTTCTTTTTTGGTGACACGTTGTAACTCGGGCAAATAAAACGTTCCTTTGAGCACTTCTCCGTTCATGTCTTCCAATTTATAGACGGCAGCATGACGGCCATGCACTCGTCCAGTGACACGAAACAATTCGGTCGTCCAGTTAGGTAAGTAACCTTTGTCGAAAGTGCGTTTGGTTTTGCCAATGCGCACCCAATCTCCTACGGCCAACTCTCCACATTTCTTGGGGACAGCCCTCGTCGGGGACGTAACACACAGGCGCTCAAACACCAGCACTTCGTTCTCGGGAGTCACGTCTTGCGGGGCACGTCCGATGCTTCGATGGTAAGATTGGTTGTATGCTCGCACCAGGTGCGGTAAGATGTCGATGTACTTCAGAGTGTGGTGATGCGTAAAATATTTCCACATGCGTTCTTTCAAAGTGCGTTGAAAACGTTCCACGATGCTGGCTTTGGTTTCGGGATTCTCGGTGGTAAAGAAATGAATGTCACGTTTCTTTAATTCTTTTTGGAAAGCTTGGTTCAGAAATTCGGTGCCTTTGTCCATTTGCCATCGAAGAGGGTGACGACAGCTTTGTTTCAACACTCGTTGCAGGGCTCGCACTAACTCGCTGCTCGATTTGGAAGTCAAGGGCACGACCCAGGCAAATTTGGAAAAGACGTCGATGACACAAAACAAATATTTGTAGCCACGATTGTAGCTGGCCAAATGAGAGACATCGGCTAAATCGGCTTGGCATTGATGATCGATGCCTTCCACTCGGGTGCGACTTCTGGCAAACTTGCGTCGAATGGGTTTGTGTAAAGTGTAGGTAGCTTGTTCTTGTAACCATCGTTGCACTTGAGGTAAACGGAGACTTTTCAGTCGACTTTTGGCAGCACGATACAATTTTTGAACTCCTGCGTAACCTGCAGGATGGGAGGGATCGTAGTAAATGCTGGCTAAGACTTTTTCCATTGACACAAACAATTGTGTTAATAAGACACCCACTCTTGAAGGATGCTACTCTTTTTCTCTTGGGGTATTTTCTTGGATTGCAATGCTTTGCGTGTGCGACCGGCAATAGGTGTCGAGGAGGAGGAGGAGGAGGATGTGTGAACAGGGGATATCGGTTCTTGTTTCACTTCACTTTCTTTTTCTCTTGTGATGAAGAAGGGGTGGCCATCATCTTTTTAATCCATCCAATTCTTGAGGTAGGTGGTGTCGTTAACTTACGTACTTTTTCTGGTGGAGTTTGAAACCCTTCTTCTTCTTCTTCTTCTCCTTTTTCTGTCTTGGTCACTGGTACTGGTACTGGTACTGGTGATGGTGCTGGACTTTTCATCAAGGTCTTAAAATCTTTCAGAGTCGGTAGAGCTGTTTCGTCTAAAGCTTTCTGGTGAAAGAGTTGCAGTCGTTGCAAGAGTTGACCGTACTTTTGCGATTTTTCTGTTTCGGACAAATCTTGGCGATCCATCAAGGACTGCAATTCGTGTTGTAACTGGGACATTTCGCTCAAATGGGGATTGGGAGGTAAATGCGGGGTGCGTTGTTCTTGCCACCGATGGTATTCCATCCATCGTTTGTAAGGCACTAAAGCTAGTTTTCGTCCTTCCATGGGGTTGTCAGGGGTCGATTCTGAGATCTTGGGACTTCCGAGGGTCTTTTTATCTTGCTCCTACCAGTCCTCCCAACATGGTTCCCAAGACTCCTTTCAGTATGGGGCCCTACAATAGGGGTAAAATGCCTCCACGTTGGACCAACATCCTCTTCTTTTGACGAATGGGAATTTTCTTTTGAACCATTTGGCGAAGAACGTGACGATGTTTGCCTAAGCATTGCTTCTTGTGTTTGGACAAAGGGATCGTGCCTTTCAAGACGTTCAAACAGCATTCGCACACGGTATCGATGACCTCTTTGGAGGCCGATTGAATGAGTTTTTTTCGTAGAGGTGGAGAAGCTTTGGACAGGACAGATAACATGTCCGCATGTTTGACTAAACGAGGAGGCAGTCCTTTTCTTTTCTTTCCTTGGGGTTGTTTAGAAGAGGGATGTTTTCTGGAGGGTGACATCTTCAGGAACACCAAAAAACACTCATACCCCCGACTTGGTCACAGGCCTTTTTTATACTGGAACGCGTCGCCACTGATTGTCTTTACGTCGTATCAATTTGAGGACAGGCATGACACGTCGTGGAGGGGTATGCAACGGACTAAATCGAGCCAGTTCTTGCTTGGACAAATCCAGTAAACTTTGTAACATGCCCGATCTTTCTTGGACTTTGATTTTGGGAGAAGGTACTTTGTGAGCCGCGGCCACTGCCGCTAAATTGGAGGGTCCTGCCACTGGGGAAGTTCTTGGGGTCATCAACGGAGAAGTTCTTGGTGTGATCAACGTCTCCAAGTACTCTTCAGTTCTTGGTGTCATTAACGGAGAAGTGGATGAACTTGAGGCTGCCGGAGACGCGGTCACCACCGTGGCAGGTCGTGGTTTGCGAGTGTAAGGTTGCGTTCTGGCCGAAGTGCCTCTCTTGCGAGTAGATTTCTTCTGTGGACTTTTCTTTTTCTGGGGACTTTTTCTCTGTTTCATTTTCTGGGGGCTTCTTTTCTTTTTCCGGGGTGGTGTCTGGTAAGAGGAGGGTCCCGCCACTGGAGAAGTTCTCCTTGGGGACCTGGTCTTTTTCTTCTTCTTGGAGCTTCGATTGACTTTTTTCTTGGGGAGAAGTTTGGGGGCATTAGGATCCCATCTTAAGAGAGAGCGAATGATGACCCCTCCTAGAGTACCGCTCCCTCCAGGTTTCAAAATGATTTGTTTTTTGGTTTGAGTGTCAATGCGGGGATCGACCAGTTGGGTCAAAGCAACTTTGTTTCGATCAAAAAAGCGTTTGGTTTGATGAGGAATCTGAAAGATTCCTTGGAGTATTTGATGTGCCGTCACCGTGAACCATCGTAAGACTTCTTTGAGACTAGCTTCTAAGACACGAGCTCGTATTTGTGGATTTTTTTCTCGACTGATGCCATACAAGGCACGAATCAATTTGACGGGAAGATGCGACTGAAGGGACGTCATGTTCACACTGTGTGAGACAGACGAAAAGGGTCTGAGGTTTTTATAGATTTTTTTGTGGAGTGAAATTAAGTCGAGGACGGAGACGTGTACAGGACAGGCCCTCCGTCTTGGCACCAGTGGTGAAACAAGTGGGTACGAAATCGCAAATCCTCGGGGGTCGTAGGTTTCAAATCGACGAGTAAATAGGCGTGTGGCGTTTGAGTGGCATCGTCGTACGCCTGAGTCAGCCAAGGCGTCCCTAACTGTTTGGCTAAGACTTGCACTTGCGATTTATCTCGAGGGCTTTTAAACAAGACCACGTAATGCGCATTTAGACTGATAGTACGATGGGCTTTACTTTGTTGAAACAAATTTTGAGTGATGTAAACGACACTGGCATTACGGTGATGCCCTTTGCGCGTGAACTACAGTTTAATTTCTTCTTCGTCTTCTCCTAACATGTCGTCAAAAATGACCAAATGGGTTTGACGGGAGTCAGAGACGATGCCGTCGTCTTCTTTAGGAATGCCTTCCACAAACACGATGGAATCGCCTTGACTTTCTCGCAAGAGGCTGTACGCCGATTGCCACTCTTTGTAACACCACACGATCCGCTGAGGTGGCCGATCGATCAAATGATGTTTATGTTCGATCAAACGTTTGACGAATTCGGTTTTGCCTGAACCGCTAGGTCCAGCAATGAGCATGTTAAAGGGATGGCGAAGATACAAAGCCTCCCAACTGGCACGATCTAAGTGTTCGTCGATGACTTTGACAGTAGAAGAAGAGGGAGCAGAGACAGCAGAGGTAGCCATAGTGTCAGGAATGTCACTTGTGACGCGAAAACAGACAAGACGAGAGTTTATATACTTTTTTCAGAACACGTTTATTGAATGTTTTAAACATGAATACGAAAGACAAAAATATATAAAAGCCAAAGGCTTAAGTACAAGGATAAAAGGCACATGATAACCATTAACGTGGAATAAACACAAGTGTCTGTACAACATGTTTTGGGTAATGTTCTGACCAGTTCTATAGTAGGGGGTAAGGTCACAAAAGTGTCCTCCCGAAAGGGTCTTTCAGGTCTGTCCACGACAGTCCCGTCATGGGTGACGGGTTCTTCTGGCACCGTCACTAACACTGGTTGAAAAGTAACTTTTTTCCTTGAACAACTCTCGTGCATACTGGGCCACTTCTTGGGTCCAAGCCTCAAAATCCCATTCTTTCCAGGCACGGACATCTGTCCAATGGGGGTGTAAGTCACAAACTACACACACATCATCATACACGTCTTGGGTAGCTAAAAGTTGACGAATCTTTTTTCCCGTAGAGGTCGAGAAGTATCCAGATGAAACCGCAAGGCTTTGAGCAAAAGGAGTTTTTCGTGAAAATTTAAGGCCATGGGGTGTGTGGTAAGTACTGATCGTAAAGAGTCCACAAGGGATCGGCTGGTAAACGAAATCCCAGAAAACAAGTCACTAAGACACACACCACTTGTCGACCCAAATTGAATGGATACAGTTCTTGTAATAATCGATGGTAATGATCCACGGTTTCAATATGGTCATTGAGTTCCTTCCACGGAATCTGTTCAATAATATGTGACATAATCCGTGGCATGGCAGCCTGATTTTATAGTCTCTTTGTTTCGGAAGCAATAAAGGTAATTTCTAACTAGACATGTTCGTTCTCCAGTAGGGAGTTTAAATGTTACATACTGTAACCGAAACGTCAGAGTTTGTCTAGATGTTTCGTCTTCCGCTAAGCAGATTCCACGTAACATATGTTGGTAATCCTTTAACTCGTCTTCCTCAATACGTTGCAGTAGGTGAATCTCGAAGTAACCAAAATTACGAACGTCTAGTTCATCATTCACAAACTGAAAGTGTTCAACAAGGTCTGACCACTGAAAGAATTTCTGACGAATCTGTCCTCTTATACCATTTAGGTACCAGTGGTTAAAGATCTGGTGGCGTAACGGATGCAATTGTTCTTTACGTTTGACTTGTATTTTGACCAGCTCTCGGTAAATCCTTTCTCTCAACTCCACAGGCAAAGCACGAATGTTCTCTTGTAAAGTATCCATGAATAGGTCAGTCCGTACAATTCACAATCTTCTCCTAGAACAAAAGTAATCCACATAGTGAGTAATTTCTGGCCACTGCCATTCAGAGTAACGTCCAAGAATCTCACTCAACTCTTTTGATGTAAACGGTCAAGAGTAATACAATAGGACGAATGCACACTTGACCCAAAGAAATCTAACACACTGGTTGACTTTTTTCACTTTCCTCTTGTGAATTTCACGACATAAAAGTTCTACAGTCACCCATTGAGATTTCACTCTGGCAAGTCCCTGCCAAACTTCCTTGTAAATCTTCTCTTGCAGTTCTTTAGGTAATGATTCAATATCGTTTTTTGAAATAAAGTTTAAATACTGGTCTCGGTGATGTCCAACATTTGACTCCTAGCCAATCTGGTTTCTTCTTCGTCAACGACATGGTAAGTTATTTTAATGTATCGGTCCCACTAAGGGTAAGTAATGACAATTCGGTGACCATTGAGCATGTTCTACGTAGGCCGAATCTTGCGGTTCCCAGTGGTGAAGTGACACACCGCAACTGAAGCACTTGACTTTATCTCCTTCGCCCAAGTAGAAAAATCCGGCTCTGGCTAATTCTTCGGGGGTCGGGCCTCCCAGATACTTAGGCCATTTTCCTTTGAACGATTGAAGACGATTTTCAAAGTAGCAGTATTCCAACAAACGCACAGGAAACGAATATTCGTCTTTCACAGGTTCGTTTCGATGAGGGTTGCGTGACATGAACAGAAGCTTGCTCAGGGCTGGATGACATCCGTAGGGGGGTAGACGTGAAGGTGAACATTCCCCTTTAAAACGAAACCCAGTAAAATGTCCAAGAGGACGAGTGGCATCACTTTCGCATCCCTCAGGTTTGACACGCACAGCATCACTTTCTGTGATAGGGGTAGTGACACTAAAGTTCCCATGATGCTTTACGGCATCGCTATGGTCACAGCGTACAGCATCGTACCCATCGCAAGGCTCACAATCGCATTCCACTTCAGAAGCCACACACTTGAATTGTGCCTTTCTAAACTTGTTTTGTGTTTCTCTGAAAGTATTCATCTTGTTCACTTGGTCTTGGTAGTCACGATGAACTATCGATCTTGTCTAGAGTTCCTTTTTATATACAGACCAATACCGACGTGTCCATACGGTAAAGTGAAATAATTGGAAAGTCGCACTCGCTTTTGATACACGATTTGATAGACTTTTTCCAAGGGTCGACTGACGATGTGGTGAGTGGGTAAACGTACAATCTTGTTGGGTTGATAGGTGGTCACTTTAAAGTGTTCATCTTCTCCGGATTGCAAGACTTCTTTCAATACCCCAAAGTTGACCACTCGACTGGTACGATAATTCAGAGTCAATCCTTTCACTTTGCACTGCGTGTGCACTTCTCCTTGTTTGTCCCTGTATTCGTAACCGTAATTTTTGGGACCGCCACTGACGAAACTTAGAATCTTGTCGTCGGGATGCTCGTCTGTCCAGGCTCCTAAACGGTCTCCTTCGATGTTAGGGTGCTGTTGACTCGGGTGATGGATGTAAATGCAACTGTCCGTGTCAAAGTACAGGACGCGTTCTTCTAACAGTTCTAAAGCTTCGTACAATTTTAAGCGAGCATGAGCTGTCACGTAAGCCGCAATGATGACATTTCCAAAAGGGTCGTCTTGTACAAAGTCCAGATCTTCTTCGTAATTGACCAAGATCAAATCCTCGCGAACGACGTCCACGTGTTTCATGTATTTGGTTTTGTCGTGAATCATCTGGAAGTAGCGGGAAGGTTCTGTCAAATATTCCGTCTTGGGTAAACACGGTCGTTGTGCCATTTTACCCCACAATCAATTTAACATCACTTTGGCAAACGATCGCCTGCCTTCGTTTTTCTCGATGTGGTCTAAAGAGATGCCTTCTTGTTCATAGTATTTCTCTTTGAATGTCTTTTGGTCTTCGGGAGTGTGACACCAGGACGGATAGCCGCTGGCTTCTTGCTTCAGTTTCAAAAAGGCATCCACGTAGTCGGCGAAAATGCCTTTCTGCGTGGGGTCACCCTTGTGGTATTGTTGTGTCTTGGGAAAGAGACAAATTTCGTACTCTTCTAACAGTTGGTATCCTATGTTCAGAGCTTTGAACAATTCCACGCTGACCCACGTCCCCGTCAAGGCCCGTTCTTCCTGGGTGTGATGGCAAGGCTGGTCTTGGTTGCAAGTTTCGGCACAAGTACGGCACAAAGGAAACATCAGTTTGCCTTGGCAATGGTGAGGTAACACGGGATGGTACAAGTCCGTGGGCGGCAAACCTTTACACTTGATCAAGCCTTCGTATTGTCGAATGTTTTTCAGGTCGATGTGTTCCGTCAGCAATTGTGGGTGCCCTACAGGAAAGCGACAATATTTGCACACGTAGGGATACAGCGAACACACGTTCAAGTATTTGATTTCTTCTCCTTTCTCTTCGTCGGCTTGGTACAGCAAACAGGTGGCATTGGTTCTTCCTCCGTACAAACTATCCCTCGGGTTCAGCGGGTCCATGAACTGGTAACTTTCCACGAGGCGTTTAAATTCGGGATCGGTTTTCATACGGTGATTGTACTCGTGTTCCCACATTTCCACCACTTGGTATCCTTCCTGTTCTAACTTTAGGCGTCGCTGACAAGTGTCCTGGTATAAATCTTCCATGGTTCGTTGTAAAAACTGATTTTTAGTGCTACGGTCAGGGTAACAGACGGGGCATCCGTGAAATAAGCAACCGTTAAACTCGTACACGATCTTGGGGTTTTCTAAGTCCCAGCCATCGACCGAATACGTTCCGATGGTCTTTTCACCCCCTCCGTTGCGGGCATGCTGAATCCATTTGTCTTCCTTGTCGCACAAGTAATGTAACCAGCGTAAAGCTTTGACCGAGTATTGACGTTTGACATAGTGGGTCGATTGAGGGCTGATGACAGCCACGGTGTTTCCAGGAATGAATCGTTGTCTGTACACTAAGGAACACGCTTTGGCAATGGTGCAAGCTTCTTTCAAAGGATCGACCCCTCCGTGTTCCATGAACAGTTCTCGAAATTTTCCACAGCAACGTCGTAAAATGTCCACGTCGGAACGACAATACTTTAACATTTCTTCCTGAAAGTCGAAAGGGTCCGAGGTGTGAGCCTGGTACCAAGCGTAGAAAGCTTCTCGTTGTTCGGTACGCATGTTGTCGGGGTCGTAATAGTGAGCCTCAGGTAAATGGGGTAGAACGGCGTGTTGAATGGCTTCCGTATTGAAAAAGTGTGGAAAGTACCCTTTAGCCATTTCTGTCATTCCAAACGTTTTAGGCATTCCACTCAAAGGCATGACCAAGTAACTCATCGAATCTTTAAACTGTACTTGTCCCACTTGCATGAAAATGATTTTGGCTCCGTTCAAAGTCACTTTAGGACGCTCGGTGCCTTGTTCCGTATAGTATCTCAAACGAAACTGTCCACCGTATCCGGAGAAATTGTGAGCCATCACCGTGGCATGACGATGACAATCTCCGTAACGTTCGATGTTCTCTTGGCTCCACGTCTTGTCGATGGGGTTTAAAACCCATTGGGTAAAATCGGCTAACGTGTTCGGTCCCCGAAAGATTTTTTCACGCCCTCCAGGAATCTTGCTGCAGTGAGGGCAATGACTGAAGATAGGTTCCTGAATGCACTTCTCGCACGCTCGATGAGCCACGCAGAAATTAGGAATGTGAATGCCGGTCTCTTGCATGCATTCGAAATCGAAAAAGATGAAATTGCCTTTCTTCTTGTGACCGTCCTCTTTCTCTGGTGGGGGTTGGTATTTTTGCACGCAGCATTGGTGTTCCAAGTCCAAGATGTGATGACAAATGTGACATTTTTTCTTTCCTGAACATACGTGTGCCTTGGCACTATTGGTACGTAGGCCTTGTCCACACGTAGGGCACAATCTCAGCAGTTGACAAGCACATTTATGTTGTGAACCTTGCGTCTTCAAATGTTGTTGGTAACAGGTAGGGCTGACAAACGTGCGCAGACAAGTTGAACAAGGCACTGGTCCTTCGCTCAGACAGGGTGGAGAGGCCAAACATCCTGAGCATTTCAATCCGCAATGTTTGTGTTGCTCTCGATTATTATAACCACGGTCACATTTCTCACAGTAATAACCGTATCCCAGGAATCCGATGATACTGGTAATGGTATCGAAATGGTCATCGTGATAATAGACATGAATGTATTTTCCGTCCTTAAAGTCTTTCCCTCAAAACAACAGAGGCCCGCGCATTTCTTGAGGGTACACTTTCAAGGTGTATCGTGGAGCTAGGGCATCTTGAAATTTTTGCATCTCAGGAATGCCACAGGGTGTGTCTTTTGACAGTCCGGCTTGTTGTAACAGGAGTTCTGCTTCATTTCGTTGTTTGGCTCGGTCGTATCGGTGAATAGTTTTCCAGGTTCTTTTCCATTCTACCGTGTCGTTCTTGTTGGCATAGGTTCGTCCCACCACGATGGCACGGGCTAAACACATCTGGTCTTGAGAATTGTGAATTTGGACGAGGCTACGCTTAATGCTGCGAAGCTCGTTCACCAATAACATCTTTTTGCGTCCTGTCCCTTGAGGAGGAGAGACGTGGGTCATGTCCAGTTTGGCTTTTCCATCGGTGATGTCAAACTGGTCATTAGATTGTTGCACGTGTTGAATCTTGTCCATGACTTTGGAAGTGGTCAATTCTGCAGGGGTGCTAAACTCGATCCAAACAGGGGATTTCAAACCGTCGTGCTGTATGGAAAGTCTCAATCGATCGTCTTCTTTGGGTTGACATTGTCGCTTGAGTGTGGTGAGCAAAGAATCCCACACTCCGGTGATGAACCCTTCTGCTTTCTCTAACGGTACTTCTGCCTTGAAATCTTTAAACTTCACCGTGTATTTGTAAGCCGTAGTTCTAAATTTTCTAGAGAAGCGCTTTTCCGTCTCTCGAATGGAATAGTACTTTTCAGGGTTGACTAAGGGTGGTGAACTTGGTTTAGAGGGTTCGGATTCTGGTTCACTCATGTCCTCTTCAAAATCACTGGCATGAATTTGTGCCAAGACTTCAGCCCTGGTACGAGGCGATAGATCACGTTTCTGCCTCTTACTTTCTTCTTCTTTCTTCTCGAATGAATATGATCGTTTCATCTTGAGTAAAAAACGTCAAATGACTCAAGTTTAAACACCATGGACTAATTTATAGTCATGGCAGCCCAGCGTATATAAAAGGGTGTGTGTCTTGTCCTTTCACTATTCATTTTACTCTCTAACCGAGCACAACGATGGAAGAGACTAGCCAAATCGAACGTTTCATCAGAGCTTTGCGAGGGGTCATTAGAAAATTCTCTTTAAACCAGCCGACGGACTACTCTCCTTCCTTTCGAGATAAAAGTCAAGATACTTGCTATATCTGTCAAAAGAAAGGGCATTGGTCTTCAGAGTGTCCAGACCGTCAAAAAAGAAAAAAAGGGGCTAAAAAGACAAAAGTCAAGATGCCTGTTATTATTGTCAAAAAAAAGGACATTGGTCTCCAGATTGCCCAAAAAAGAAACAAAAGGAGTCAGAAGAAGAGAGGGATTCTTCAGAGGAAGAAGAGGAAGAAAGAAGACAATTCTATTTACAAGAGGCAAAGAAAAAGGAGAAGAAAAGAAGAAGGGAAGAAAGTGAGGAAGAGGATGAAAAGATTCTGACGGTGAAGAAATTGAAAAAACAGAGAGACTAAAGAGTGAGACAGAAGAAGTCTATGAACTTTTTAAAGTGCTCTGTTGTGAATTGTGAATTGGATTGTAACTATGGATAAAAGAATAAATTAATTATATAAGGTAAGTGTCTTTGAGTTTTGATTTTAAAATAAGAAGCTACACTCACGCACTGATATACACGTACTATGTGGGTAAAATGTTTTTTTTATGTTGATTTTTGAGTTATTGGCAAATTGAAAGGCTATCTCTTTTCAAAAGACGTGGTTGGCCCTGAAAAGGGCCTTTGTTTGGTGTAGGGGTGAGCTTAAGCAATCAACTTTAACTGCCTTAAGCCTTTGCCACGGCCAAGGCCTACTTCTGGGCTGCATACTGTTGATGATGATGATTGGGTTGAAATCACTAAGGGTGGTACGGTAGGCTTAGTCACAGGGTTAACGTGTTTAGCTCGGGAAGGTCGTATTCTCTTCGGTCGTAATAACGAAGTCTGATACATTTGTTTCAGACTTCTTAACTCCGCTAAAATGTCCAACAGTACCGTGACTGTTTGATTTTCACTCTCTTGTTTCTTTGCTGCTACTTCTTCTTGTTGTTGTTTTTTTCTTACCTCTTCTTCTTGCTGCTGTTGCTGTAGGAGAAAAGCTTGTTCCGCTTCCTTTTGTCGTTGTATAAATTTCTCCAATTCTTCTTTCTGTCTCTGTCTAAAATTCTCCACTTGCGGTGATGAAGAAGGTAACGAAGGTTCCGGAACAAATTCTTGCGAGGTAAGAAAATCCACAAAATCCCAATTCACCTCTTCTGAAAGTAAGTCCTGGTTCCCTTGGGTGGTCTCCACTGCTGGTGCACCCCAACGGATCGTTTTCTGAGTTTCCGTCATGTTGAATCACTGTCGCATAGATTGACTGCACACAGGCGCTAGCGATTCTATATAGACCACGTGACGTCACAGACTGCTCTCTTCGGATTGGATGGGGGGCTGACTGAATTTTGTAACGCGTGTTCGGATTGGTGAATGAACTCAATCCGTTTCAATCCTTCCTCTACCTATAAATAAGCACAGTTCACTGCATTGATTCACCTGTTCTCGTCGCCTCAAGATGTGGACCACAGTCGAATCATCCACCCTTGTGTCTTCAATGATGTTTCGGACGGACATGCTCATGTATGTCCGGTCCAAGTGGACTGTTGTTGATAGGACAGATACTAGTCAATGGATGAGAAGAGTTTACATAGAAAGACAAGGATGTCTCAAGAGGGTACTTGTGTATGGACCTGCAGTTAGAAGGAGTTTAAGAAGAAGAAGAAGATGTGACAGATGCCATCTATGTTAATATTAACATAAAACCAAAGGCCCTTTTCAGGGCCACTCATAGGTCTCGAAAAGAGAATGACTTTCGATTGCCTACCCCTTTTTTTATTTATTTTTTTTATTTTCTTTAAAAAAAAATTTAAAAAATCCCATGTTCAATTTCCCTTGACGCTATACAGTCCCACCCTGTTTAAATTCCTTTGACGCTATACAGTCCCCTATTCCCATGTTCAATTTCCCTTGTCGCTAAACAGTCCCACGATTTTTCTCCATGTTAATTTCCCTTGTCTCTATATGTTCCCAGGGTTTTTCTCCATGTTAAATTTCCATTGTCGCTATATGTTCCCAGGGGGGTCTGTAATGCTAATTCCCATTGTCGCTATAGTATCCCCATTCACTACTCGTGGTCATCGTTACATATGAAAACGTCACGTATGTCCTTGATAAGAACCAATCTATATACTCCGAAAATAAAAGTTGTTTACTTCACAAGAAACTATTTACAGGCTCAATCTCACTAATATATAAAAAAGAACCTGTTGATGTGGCTGTTACTAATTTTGAATTACGGTCGGAGACCAGGTCAGCCTTCTATGTTTACTAAAACGAACAGTCAATGTCAAACTATTTTCTGCAAAATTATAGAATTCCTAACGAACAGAACTACGTTATTTTGACATATAATGAAATAAAAAATAAAAAGATTTTAATAATTACAAACAATTAAATCAGATACAAAAATTAAATCAAATATACATAACATCCATAAAGATTAAACTATATTTGACAATATAACTATAAATAACCTATTTGATGCAGTATTTATCTGGTATTTATTCGGGTTAGGTGCCTAACCAATACGCTCTGTTTTATGCTGGAATAAAATTTTTAGATCGAATCGGTCAGACGTCACACATACATTCGTGCCACTTTTAGCTAAGACGTTTCTTTGAATAAAAACCTGCATAATAATTTGACTTGATAATGAATGTCCACTCTCCTTGGCCTTTTTAGAAATGTTTTTGACATCTGATTTAATTTAAGGATTTATGAACCTGAATATTACATGTTTGAATACGTGATTGATTCCAGAAATGCAGACAAGTTCGTGATGTTTGCTTATAATAATAATGAGGTCTGATCATAATGTATACTCATATCGAAAGATGGTATTCACAGTAGCGTTACAATCAGGAACTGGAAAGGAAACAAATATCGCAATGTTATTAATTGTCTTTCAATTACAACATCCACCCTTACCATCGTTTGAAAGTAAACGCAGCCATGGCACCAAAAATGGCTGCGTTTTTAAAAGGTGACAGTGACATTTCTTAGCTCGGGAAGGTAATTAAAACAGGAGCGACGTTACTGAACCATACACGGAGAGTGCAGGTTGCTTTATTTTATTCGGCGTTTGTATGTATATTGAATTTGTATTGTGTATGTAGCAGGATTGAAACCGAATGGATGCTTGGATTGAATGACGATGCAACACAATATGAGGGTATGAAAGTTTATGAAACAAACAAACAAAAAATGTTCACATACAACACATATGCAAATTTACTCGAACACCCGCCCGCTAAATATAATACACTATTACTATACTGAACATGTTACAAATACACGTATGTGTAACAAGAATATGAGTGGTTTTCACATTCACAATGTGCACAATGAAAAGAACATTTACGGAATCATAGGAGACAAATAAACTGACACGTGTCTGATTCACAGTATCGTACGATGCAAAAGTAAAACAAGTGTGGTTCGTACAACCATATAATACCAATGGAAAAAGGTATGGTTCACACAACCATATGATGATAAAAAATAAGGGGTTCACACAACCATATGATTACAATAGAAAATGATGTATGGTTCACACAGCCCAATGACAACAATGTATGTATGGTTCAACTAACCATGTGATACAAAGAAAATTAAGCGTGGTTCAAGTAACCACGTATCCTTGTAAACATTACACAACCACGTGTCCTTGTACACATTACCCAACACCACGTGTCCTTGTAAACATTACACAACATAATGGTCCTTATCCAGGAGTTGAGAATTACGTCATAATTCCTAGTCCTTCCAGAAATATACGTCCATATTCATTAATTCCTACTATGCAATTACACTTTCGGTTCAAATGGCTTCACTGCCACACTACGGATAATAGTCTCATCATTCGGGCTGTTCTAGCCGATTTATCTGTATATTCATCCATACATACATACAGACAGACAGCTATAAATAAACCAATCTGGTCATAACAATGAACAAACAAAATTACATACGAGAAATCCATAAATATATGTTACTAATTTTTTTATGTCAAATAAAAGCCTTAGCGATAAAATGTAACATATCGATTGTTTTTCTTGTTATTGTTATATGGTTCAAGCACGATATAGGCTATACACGGCAGCCAGTATAACTGGTGCAGGAACCCCGGGAAGAACTACAAACCAACGAGAAGCTACTGGCAAGCTTTCTCGCAGACCCACGTTATCCGAGCCTGAGACTCGAAGCCAAATAGAGGTGAGATGGCAGTGATCCGGAACGTGAGCGCTTTAGACCACTCGGCCACTCGGGTCCCCTACTGTTTTTCTATTGTATTAAACCCGCAGAATGAAAAGAAAAAGGCAGTAAATTGAAAAACAAAAGATATTTAACCTATAAAAGTACACGTAAGAGCTGGTACTCTAACAAGATCCAAGCGATCATTGTATCACCTAGAACAATAAGCCTTCTATAAATACATGATAAAAAAATGCACACTACCAGGAGTAAAGTGCCCGTGCAGACAGTGCTATACGAGTATCTCGCCGCGAGCGACCTACGACGAGATACGTGTATTGTTCAGGCATACAAACACAAATATTGAACCACACTAGGTAACGCTGTATGAGTCTATGAAGTTAATAAACCAAATTGTTCTTAAGGCATCCCAAATTATTTTCTTGCCTTATTCCGTGACAGTGTACTTGACATGTATCAGTAATTAAGGGGAGAGTGTTTAGGGTGTATGTAGTACTAATATTAGTACCCTTACTCCTACCTCGCGGACAGGTACTAACATGAGAATATAAGTGTCAGTGGAGCAAGCCGTCACACCCGGTGTTCTTTAAGCCTGATAATAACAATTTGAACATATTCCTTGCATATAATCCAACAAATTGAGTAGTTAATACCGGAAATATCGAAAAACATTGAACAAATAGTTGTAAAATCTCGTTTACATTTTGTATCCTATATTTTCGTTTAGATAGTGTGCCATACTAGTTCAAATCATGATTACTTCCGTTCTCAGCCTCGTTTGTTTGTGTGCCATATAAGGATATTGAGGCCTTATTTGGAAACGTAAACAAATCGTAGTAAAACTTTTGCGCGGTTTGAGTCAGAAATTCTGCGCATTAAAAAAAAATACGGTTTATCGGCAGCTTTGAAATTCCAGCAAGAAGCGATTATTAGCCACTTGATTGATAATAACATAGCGTAGAATATCCAAATATGGTCTGGCATGCCTTATATAGAAAAAGGGTCACGGCGAGAGTCTCGTGTTATCTGTCATGGCGGACACAGTGAGGTTAGTGTAAACATGACAATTATTTGTATTGTGTAAGGGCTTAATAAATTCAAAATAACCCAAACTTTTTTCATAAAATGATTATACTTACGTAGCAGATTTCTACACTGTTTGTTTTTCTGACTTCAGTCGTGATATGTGTTTGTGTGCCATATAAGGATATTGAGGCCCATATCACGACTGAAGTCAGAAAAACAAACAGTGTAGAAATCTGCTCAGTTACATGATATGGGATTAGTTCGTAGCCTCAATCACGACAAATCAAGCTGAGGCTACGGCATCGTATCTATGGTGTACGATATTTCTGACATTTTATAAGCTATCCATAAGTTGTGTGCTGATATTAGTGTTAAGACCTAGCCTTATTTACAAATATAAAGTGAAATTGTGACACAGATCCTTGCCATTATATTGTATCCTAGTGGGATTTTTTTTTTAATAAGGTTTAAACAAGCAAAATTAGTTATTCGTATTTTTAATATCAGTCTAAGGAATCACCTTTAGGCATGTACATATATAATATAAAAGGAACAATGTATTTAACTTATGCATGGTAATTACAAAGTGCTCCTTGAGCTTTTCTACTAAAACGTATTTTTGGAATTATTCTGAATTAACTAAACGATCGGAGTATGTAATTATGGTACATAAAGACTGTTGGTACATCAACCTATTCAACACTAGTTGTACATCAGCACTTTCCAAACTTGGAATTCAATCGGAATATTCTATAATTTCTGTTTTGTGATTGAACATTTAGGATTAACTAGTATTTAATTCCCAATACTGTATATTCATGCTAAGTTTTCACTATGTATTCTAGGGAAATAAATTATTTGTTGATTGTACTAAATTATTAGGTTTGCTTCTGTTGTTAAATTGTTCAAGACATTAGAACCGTAATTGTGTATTTAATTTGTGCAGGAAAATAGGTGCGTTTTCCATAGGCCAGACCAGACATTAGGAAAGATTAAACAAAGAATAATACCACATTATTACTGTGGTGCTTATTACCCTCTTAAAAACTGGCATTTATGCATATGCAGCGACTTTGTTCAAAAGAGCATTTTATTACATTTTCATTGGAGTGTGAAGCTTGCATTCCATAAACATTTGCTTTTGTAGTTATTATTGTTAGCTGTTAGCTGCGTATGCATCCAAACAAATGATTGAAATTTTCCACAGCTATTAGATTTTCGCCCTATCTGTAATCTGACGAATCGGACTCACGAAACAGAGCAAGTAGCAGATTTTTTAATGCTCGGAGTGAGACAATAATCAAACTCGCTATAAAGTTCAGCACACAAGAACACTACAGCTATGTACCATTTAATGTTGACAAGACATTGACATTTAGGCCGTCCACCAATAAGCCAAGATCGCTTAGTTCAGCGTAACATAGCCAAGAGAATGTGTTCGTACAGATTAAGTAAGGATTACTTAAATATGTTTTAGTTGCTTTAGTACTTTTGTAAACATAATGTTTTACAGATTGAGCGTAACAGCGGATGTCTTGTCGGATTGCCATGCTTACGTCCAGGCGACGCACACATCGTACCCGTTGTGTAGCGATTGTTTCAAAACCTGCATGATTCTCGAAAACTCATGTTCGTCAGCTGAAGATAATACTTGTCTGTTTTACTGTTGGGAGACCACTACATAAGAGAATGATCTCTGCCTGTGTATCATCTTGTATGAGAAGGGAAAGAACTATACATGAGTATTTCATATAAATAGATGTGGTTGCATATGCCATTTTTTTTTAAAATATGAAAGTAAAGTTTTACATTTACAATACAAATGCAATGGAAATAAATGTAAACATCAGTTATTACCTTCAGGAAAGTATTCTCAGAACGTGTTTTGATCGGTCTAGACCTCTTTATATTACTCCAATATGGTTTTCAGTCTTCTATACCTAAAGAATAATATAAACTTTTCCAAAATACAAAATCAAAAGATAACCAATATGCCCTAATATTGTTAATGCATTATAGCTGATTTTGTGCACTGCACCTGCTTAGCAAATGTTTGTAATATTATTCAGTACTAATTAGAAATCTGATCTATAGTTACCGTGGTTTGCTTTTTACCAAATTGCAGAGTTGTTTCAAATTTGCTTAATCTCTTTTTAACCAAGACGTGGAAACAAATTGTCTACTATCATTGATATATCTTACGCTCCCCAAAACTCGTTTAAGCCAAACTCCATACCGTATAAAATTCGTTCTTCATATCTCAAGATTTCACCAGGATTGAAAAAGTGGTCAGAATGAATAAATGATTGAACATATTATGAATAGAAGCATCAAGAATAATATGATATTAGTTTTGAAAGTGTTGATGGGATTTGCGAACATACTACTTTTGTTTATTTCTGTTCTTTCTCAAAATATTTGCATAGATTAAGACTTGCTATAATAACACTTCTTGCCATAATAATCGTTGCATTTTCAAGCATTGTCTTTGAATGATCTAGTTAACATTTCATCTAAATGTAATATTTCTTTTATATTGTCAACTCAGTATTTCAAAGTCTCAAACAGTACGATTGAGATCAAGTTCATGTCCAACTATGTACTCCCATATCTTTCAATATTTCCAACAGTGCCCTCCGTACTACGCTTTGCTTGAACGGTATACTTTTTTCTGCACTAATTCAATTTCGTATCCTACACTTTTTCATAATGGTACTTAAGTTTCTTTTTCATAATTTGAGGTAAATGATAAAAGTGTTGAGGGCAATTTATTCATTTATACAATTTAGAAATAATATGGCAATGTCTATAACATTTTTATCAAGTATAGAAACCTGTGACAACCCGCGTTTTTCAGAAAAAAAGGCATAGCAGAGCAAGGTCTCGTGAATGATAAATGGATTATGTTACATTCAGGAGTGGTTAAGAAGTTATTTCCTTTCCTTTGTAATGTTTTGTTTTTCTTCAAGAGTTTAACATTACATTTGCAACCTTGGTGGAGAGATAGAAAATGGCATGAGCTATTAACTAATTGATTTATGTACGATTCGAATGCTTCAAGTTTAATTGCTCAATGTATTGTCAATAAGTACAGGACTAAACATCATTTATGCTTGACAACATCATTAGGGAGCAATATCGAGCTGGCAACAGATGTTACTTTACCAAATTTCACACGCGATTCACCACAAATGGGTTCTTTAAATAAATGCCTTAGTAATGTGTAAGAAGGAGAATAAAACTGGTTAGGAAAACAAATCATCAATCCAACAATATACAAGATACTGATTACTGAGCATGACTTGTTCAAAAGGCTTTCATTTGCTACGTTTATAATGATGGTAAACTGAAGCAACGTATAACAAAGGCAATACTATATGTTTTATACGTACACCTAAAACACTGGATTCTCTAATAAAAGAGTTTAACATCTTATGCACAGACTAACATTCCATTTCGCGTGCTAGAGTAGTACACATGATAATATGCCCCATGTCGCAGAAAATATATTGGCCAAAGTTCGACAATGGATCTATCTATCGAAACCCTGAAAATATAAAATAGGTGTGCACAAAATGTTTAGCAACTGTGTATTTTATACTCAGGTAAGCATTCGCTGCCAAATCAAAGCCATACTGTTTCAAAAACATAAGTCGCGATAGGTGGGCAAATTACATGTTGCGATTTAAGATGGCAGTATTGTTTGTGAGAGATACAGGTATAACATTAATGGTGTTACTGAACAATGAATATACAAACATATGTGACATACTGCTTGACCTAATTACAAAACTTGAAGGAAGACTAAAGTTAAAGAAATACTCAACCACATCTCAAGTCTGCAACAAATTGATATATTTGAAAGGTGTAATTGAGCGTATATCATCTAAACAACCTGAAAAATAAGCAATTATTATTAGATGATGTAAAGAGTGTTAAAACACTGTAATCTGCTACCGTCGAAAAATATTTTTTTTAAATTTTTTTATATACAATAACATAAATACTACACAAAATATCATATTGGAATAATAGATATTGAACTCGCTATCGAACATTGAACTACATAGATATATCTTGGATAGTGTGACCATAATTGCTATCTTGTACATGGACAATATAGTTCCGCTTATGATTTCAGTATATCCCCAAATACCTCCAACAAAAAGAACTATCATCAATTAGACCACAAGTGACTCATATCGGAGGAATTTCTACGTTACCGGCATACTAATAAAGAGATGACATTCATAAGCCGTCCTTACGAGAGTGATTAAAAAGATACTAAAGTCCTTGATTCTTACGGAAGTAGTTTTATTGACATTCAAACATAGTTACGTCAAAATACTCTTTTTCTAAACAGCCCCGAAAGATTCAATTTCTTAAAACGTGCGGAAAAACGCTTTATATAGCTGCAAGGGAAAACTTACACTTTTACTTGTCTTAAACTATGTAAAACAAAACGAAAACCAACAAGTTATGCAATGTGGAAAATATAAAGTATTTATCAAAAGTAAAAGGTGAAAAATTAAACTAACTTACAGTATCTTTGACGAAATAATAAACAATCATAAATTTTCTATTAACTCGTAACGTGTCGATTAATCCTAATTAGTTACAATGATATTCTTAAACTTTTTCACTATTTTACTGACGTATCAAATGTACTGATGAATAACAACGATATAATCCAAAAACATGACTTTAAATGAATTCACAGATTCTGAAACAGTTATACATTCCAAGAAATTCGAATAGTCGAAGCAAGTAATCATTTCAATGAATATTTGAATTAAATAATTTAATATCTTCAACCAAAATGAACTAAATGTCTCACATGACCAATATTCATACTAAGAATTCTTAAATAAACATATCTTATATAACTAGCTAAGACGTAGCACTATTGAAATACCCATATATATTACAGAAGGATTTGAATTGGTAAACAAGGTCAGATGATTCACATGAAAACCAACCACAAGTTATGTCAGCTTTGCCTTTCAGGAACTCATGTCCTGAAATCAAATTATATTGCCTCTTCTGTCCAACACTTAAAATAGTGGAGTCGATCGTTAATATTTACGAGGTCGCTAACACTTAACTTCTGATACGCGAGTGTATTAGCAAGAAAAAGGCAACACATCAAATTTTGTCACGTTAGCATTCGAGGGTATACTTTGCGAAATATTTTTGTGAATGACTGTGCAGGAGTAAATGTTTACCGTAAAATAGCCTGGTTTTATAATTTAGGATCTCTTTTGTCAATTGAACTTTGATAAACAAAACATGTTTTACGACGATAATGTGGAAGTCATATTTATGAGAAAAGAGACAGATGAAACGTTGAAACAAAAACTGAGATAAAGCTTGAATGAAGTTGTTATATTCTTAGATTACACGGTAACAATATCAAGGTGTGTTTATTGTATCAACTAAATACCTATACCGGCGTATGGTGGCAAAACAGCCGTATTTAATGTAATATGTTACACCTAAAGCTAGTATGATCTTACTCATTTCAAATTTTGGCAATTTACAGCTCGCTTGTAAAGACGGTTATTTTTAAATTTGAGATTAATATAACCTTTGCGTGTCATCTTTATTTATATCGATTCTAACGATAGATGACTATCTCCACAAAACGGCTCCATAGACCCACATCATCAATCATCTGTGAAAACGCTTTAAGGTGTTTTAGTCTCTTTACATAAATAAATAGATTTATCTTTGGAAGTTATACTCGTTAGTTGACAAATAATTTCAGCTGTCATACTTATGATACGAATCTTAGTCTTCTTGATTGTTTTTCAATTGGTTTCATATTTATTAACCTCTGAGAAGTCTCATTTTGCCGAATTACCAGTTTAGGGTATACATCCACAGAATTTTGTGTCAAAATATTTTACCTATTTTGTCTACCATAGGCATTAAAAAGGGTTCCTACGCATTTCAAAAGCACAAAAGAATTACATAAACGTTCAATAATTGTGAGATTCAAAACAGTAAATCATGCACACAATCCTGATAATAAAGGAATGCAATAACATCTGTTATGTATGAAAGAGGTGTACGTTTCACTTTGGACGTAAATAAATTATTTTTAGTTACCCATCTGATTTATTTTGTCATTTTGTGGGTTTAATGCCTATCTGTATCGCATGATTGGCTTACATGGTATCCAGTATCCTGCACGACATGTCAAGAGGCAGATCCGTGCCAGAGTGCAATTTGAGGATAAGACGGTAGGATATGCTCCTAAAAGACACAACGATGTTCATCGAGGCAGTAACTTCTTGCATCAGTGAAGATGCCAGAACAGCGATTACGGAGTACTAAATGACAGAAACAGATATGGGGGAAGGTCAAAGTTAATGGTTCAAAGACTCGCTCAAGCCATTAATAAAAGATTTCAGCAATAAATATCTGGCACAGGATTGTTTCACTAGGCGGAGTGTCATCGAAACTCGACCTTCATACAAACAGCTGACGAAAATTGAAGAGACAGTGCAGAAGCGCACGCAGCATAAGGCTCAGAATTTCAGTGCTTCCTGTTTTAGATTAAGAAAAAAAAAGTGAGATCTCCTGACAGCGAATCACAGTTAGTTCAGAACACAATGTAGCCTAATCAGCTACGCACATATTCCCATAACAAAAACCAGTTTGTGACATTATGGTGATCTTCGAACTCGAAGGACTATTAGAATCAATTATGCTATATATGTATGCATTTCTTTGCCTCTGTTTTTGAAACATGGGCTAAATTAACACTTTCGACCTATAGCAACAGCCAATTAAATTAATTCAAGTACCTGTGTATTGAGATACCAAGGACTTGCCATTTTAAACTTTGGATATTTACCTAAATGAGTAGATTTCATAGACAGATCGATGCATACAATTCGTGGGAAAGAAGCGTGCAAAAGTGACCAACATAGAACTAGTGTCTGTTCAAAGCGATGTTCAAATTAATGTTTTTATCTTTTCTCTGTCATTTCCTTCTTTACTTTTTCTCTCATTCGTTCAGTCGTATTTTTATAATTTGGAACATATTAAGACGGTTATTAATTGTAACTGATGCACATGTACTTCTATCTGGATTGATAACATATTCATGCGATCTGGAAACAACGTTTGATTAATATAAACGTTACGTCCTTTGCTGCCCCGAAATAACCACACATAGCCTTGTAATCGATCTCAAAAGACCGACCAATACAAGGCTTTTCATGATAAGCGTATTTGAACTGACGACAGAATTTACCGCATTTAATAAAAAGGTGCAGTATTATTTTTGGTGCACGTAGGTTGCGATTTAAAACTGATAGTTTGTTATTCCGTGATTGTATGAACCAGTTTTGCCAATAATAATTAATTTTCTACATGCGTCAGAAAGTATGTTTTCAATGTGGCATGTAAGTTCATACCCCAAAGGGGTAAGCAATCTTTCATACGGATAAAAGACGTTTTCATCAGAACCCAATGGACTTACTGTGACAATTAAATAATAAAATTACATACTTATCATATTAATGTACTTTTGTCGTGATTAGAAAATAAATAAACTTGATCTTTATAGCACTGAAAAAACAACATATTCAATAATAATTAACGGGAACAGATTATACCACATTAATAATAAATTAATAAGTGAATTTAGTATGTTCAATGTATCTCTGCATTCTTGTGAACCTATTTAATTTGTTCATCTCTATAACAATGCGCCTGGTATCTGTTTTGGTCAAACCTTTTGTATGTGTACATTAGATGTCCATATGAAGTGCATTCAGGTTATACCAAAGTATCACAGGATTTGCATCATTCGCGAAGCAAAATATCATGTAAAAGTGTTACTCTAGTTCAGTCAAAATCGATACTTTTATACGAAGTGTTTAGAGACTATACAAAAATATAATGTAAGAAATTTTTTGGTATCCAAGTGATTCAACAAATGAGAATCCAATAATAATTTATTGATTTGTCCATGCTCACTGCCCGTTTTCAGATTATGGGTTGCATAGGATTTATGAACAAGAGGAACAGTGTATCCTTATCAGATGACTAGATTACATATATTTGATCCAGGTCTATACATGATAAATGTATGAAGCCGATATATCGTGCTTCCATGAGTTATTTGTAGCACAAAAAATACAGGTTTGTACCTACCACCTTTCTCGAACTAAACCATTAATACTCTCATGTGTGTGTGTGTGTGTGTGTGTGTGTGTGTGAGAGAGAGAGAGAGAGAGAGAGAGAGAGAGAGAGAGAGAGAGAGAGAGAGAGTAACTGTTGATACAATATTTTATTACTTTCTCGTTCGTGTCTTCTAATTTATCGATGGCAGGATGACGGCCACACTCACGTGCAGTGACACAAAACAATTATTGATTCAGTTGGGTAAGTAACCTTTGTTGAATGTACGTTTGGTTTTGCCAATGCCCACCCAATCTCCTGTCGTCAACACTCCATCTTTCTAGGGGACTGGCAAGTTTGAAACTTACCAAACAGACGCTCATAAACGGTCACTTCGTGGTCGGAAGTCGCTTCTTAGGGAGCACATCCGATGCTCCGATGGTAAGATTGGTTGCACGTTTGGACCAGGTACGGTAAGACATCGATGTACTTGAGAGTATGTTCCTGCGTAAAATATATTTTCAAGGTGCGTCGAAAACGTTCCACGATGCTTGATTGTAATTCTGGTTTCTCAATGGTGAATATCTCGTTTCGTTAATTCTTTTTCAAAAGCTTGATTCAGAAATTCGGTGTCTTTATGGATTTGCCATAAAAGATGGTGACAAACACTTTGTTTCAACACCAGTTGGAAGGCACGCACTATTTCATCGCTCCATTTGGAAGTCAATGGCACCACCCAGGCAAATTCGGAAAAGGCCTCGATGACACAAAACAAATATTTGTAGCCACGACTGTAGGTGACCAAATGAGAGACATCTGCTAAATCGGCTTGACATTGATGATCGATGCCCTCCTCTAGGGTGCGACTTCTGGAAACGTTTCGTTGAATGACTTTGTGTATGGTGCACGTGGCTTGTTCTTTTAACCATTGTTGCACTTGAGGTAAGCAGACACTTTTCATTTGGCTTTTGTCAGCACGATTCAATTTCTGAACTCCTCCGTACCATGCAGGATGGGTAGGATTGTAGAGGGGGAGTGTATAGGAAATAAACCTGTACATTTATTCTACAATTCGTGCAATTAAATGAAAAATCAAAGCAGGTATTCCCGTTTGAAACAATTTTCAATTATCTCATGAACTTTAACCGGATTTGTAACCTTAGATACAGACGTAGGCGATCTGTTTTTCTTTAACAATATACTTTACTGAATGGTAATCACTGAAAAAAGCATGAATTATATCCAATACCACAAGTGTGACAAAATATATTTTGTGAAACCCCTCAAAACTCTTAAAACTGTGTATCACTTGGACCACTTTTACTTTCATTTATAATAGGTTGTTTTGTTTCCTTCGTGCGTCACAGATTTTAAACTATATATCCTTTAATAAAGTTATTGTGGCATATGGATTTGTACGCTTTCAAATTATTGAATAACTGTCAATTATCGTACAAGTTTTTAGTTTAGATTACGTTAAGACACATGAGTAATTGATTTTTGAGGAAATACAAGTCGAGCAAGTACTCATTCACCACTTATCTCCAGGGTTAGGTCCAATTCTTTTCAGATGTTCTCTGGCTTGTTTATGTTTCGCTATTCTTCATTTGCACGCTGTAAGCGTTACCCACTGTCAATTTTTTTGAAACCTTACACAAAGTTCCCTCTTCTTGCAAGAGGTGTGGGTTGGCGGATTGTACCTTCTTTCAAGGTGTTAGCTTAATTTGGTTTTCATTATCTAGAGGTTGACCACCCTCGATTTTATTGCCCAGTTCGAGGAAATATAAATATAAGTGGTGAAACTTAAAGATGGAATAGATAGAGATCTGAGCAAATATATAGAACAAACCAACACGAGCCCCCGTACATGTAAACAAACAATTTAATCAATTACATAAAACAACTATGATAATTCATTACATCAGGAATACACTCTGTTTTTAGATATAAATTTTTTAACGAATTACAAAAGAAAATACAAAAGATATTTAAATAAAGTAGCCGATCTGTTTTCCTGATAGATTTAGTTCATCATAGGATCGAGTGAACAATCGAAGTCAATGCCTTGTATGATTGCATAACCTTTTTCTTCGTTCACTCCACACCACTGTAGCTGTTCCTTCGACTTCCGTCGGTCTTGCCTTTTTCGGTCCTCATTCTGTGCGTAGCACGTAGATTCACAGATACCTGGATCTCAGGATAAGTACGTCTCACTATACGTTTTAGACACAGTCTCACTATACGTCTCAGAGATAGTCTCACTATACGTCTCAGAATTAATACGTCGCATGAGCTATTTTCTCCCCTTTTAACAAATATAAATAGAGACAACCTAAATTTCCTGTTGTTTACGAATATAGGGACTTTAATTTCGCCCTCTTGTTATCAGATCTTAATATCGGTCCCATAATGACCCTAGTTAGGTTAATGTCTAAATCATCACGCATTAACATCACACAATAACACACCACGAGGCATAACGGTTCCGATGCCAGCCTCAATTTACACAAGTGAATAAATGAAATACATTAAATGACTTCTACGTCATGTCCGGCGAATACACATTCAGCCTTAATCATACGTGAAATCTTCTAAATTCGGTGATTTCACACGGAATCTCATAACTCATATTAACTAATGTAAAGCATTAAATTCTTAGAACCTAATTATTATGCAAACAAGATGACTAATTCAAACAAATCGTCAAACTTATCTAAAGATTATTGTACGACTTCCTATGTATAAACTCAACACAGTTATACTTCATAAAGCAAATTGATATACGAATGTAGTAAATAGATTCATGCAAATATAAGTAAATAAATTCAGCAAAGCATTATATATGGCACCAACAAATTACATGGAATTGTCAAAATACCTTTCCTTTCAAAGTTCCTTGCTTCTACTGCCAAATTTGTTCGTCTGTTTTCCTTCGACAACAGTCCTCTTGGACAACAGTTTTACGAGAGAATTTCTCACCAATTTCTCTCGCAGTCTTCTTTACACATGTTTGCCTCTTACAGAAAAGCTTAGACTGATTAAAATATTCGATGTGGGCGATATTAAAATACGCTCTTTATTTAGCGTAACCAATCAGGATTAAGTATATCTGCCACCTTTTTCCAGAGGCGCCAAATATGGGGTCAATTTGACCTTCTACGTCGTGACTACTGGTCAATGGAAATTCTCAATTTGTGACAGTTTTACCATGAAATCAAAGTTTACCGTGTCCCTAATAGTCCATTTGGCTGCTAAATAAACAAATGCTTAATTAAGAAAACAATTCTCCCCTCGAAAAGACATTACCGATCATGACAGCATGGCGATTTGATACGTTCCTGTCCCCATAAATCTGGTCTCAAACTAATGCATTCTTCATAGATCGCCAGAGGTTTGCCTCTTCACACACGCTGCATATCGATGGTCAGTTCCGATCAACTAGAATATGTAGCCACGTGGACCGGTAAAGGTTGTGCTAAATGCAAGAACATGGAATGCGTCTACCGAAAAGGGTGCGAAACTAGATATTTTCTTCGATCGGAAAAGAGGATTTAAAAAATTATCATCTGATTCTGTCAATTTTCAAAGAATTTTCAATGTGTCCGATGTTAAGTTTTATCAGTCATTTCATTTTTGGCGACACGATTATCATCCCGGACAACTTTTATTCGTTATCTGTGACCAAGTCCCTGAAGTGATATTTCTGTTGTTTTTTTTATTTTGGTGTTTAACGGCACATCAAAGTTAGATATGTTATATCTTGCTGAGGTAGTTGAGATAAGCTGCCTAATCCAGGCAGGATAAGAATATTTTATATTGTAGGTCGGGGAAATCATAGAGGCTTTCGAATCTTCTTTTCACGAAAAATTCTTCCTCTATGATTAAAAAGGTCACGTCAATTACATCCGTTTTCACCTCACATTATTCTTCCGTTTAAATTTGGAACTGTCTTACGTAATTGTGAATACTTTCCCATGCTGCCAAATGCATAATGCTATATAAAAATGGCATTTCGTGAAAACGGAAATTTTCATCTGGAAGCGAAATCTGGGTAAAATAATTTTAGGTCTGATGCAATTCTAGACAAGTGAGACAGTTTGATAAGTTTTGTTAGGAAGAGTTCAAAGTTATTAAAGTATAATGAAATACAACATACATCGAAACAATACGTGATTAATTGTTTCAATTTTAGACTGTGTTGTTATACAGATCATCAAAGTGTATGGTTCTTTTCAATTTGCATTTTTTTCACATATTCCCCTTATTTGAAAATACTTTCTACGGTCCTTATCATATTAGCCAAATATTTATGACGCACGTGCAATAGATACGGAAACGTATGAAGCACAAGTATAAAACTGAAACTGGTCATCAGATTATCGAAGCTACGGGTATATTAGCGTTTATTAGCTTCTTGACAAATGATGGTATCAAAAAGACCAGAATACTTGCTCTTACTTTAAGGGAAGTAATTCTAATAGGTATTCTGTGGTTGTCTCTTTCATTACGTAAGTTGTCTATCAATTTGTCGCGGCAAAAACTGCTTGTACTTTTTGCACACGCTTGCCTCATGAAACCAGTACAAACAAGACACGGTTTGTTCAACTACTCCATAGCAACGTAGATAAGGTTGCACATAAGGCTTTAAGTCACGGCTGAAAGGAGATGTTACAAGGCAAAGGTGTACAACTCTCACACTGTTGAGTGTTGGCGTCCATATGCGTGTAGTTTACCTATACTAGTTGACAGCTATTTTGAATACTATTCAGAAAGCCATGTTCTGTCTGAAGCAAACATTCTATAAAATAACTGCTGCTGCTGGGTTTCAAAAAAGCACAACTAACATATTGTTCTTAAAATGCATAAATATTTTTCAAAGACGCTACGGGCTGCTTTCCTTTACTTATATGAAATTGACCATGGCAAGAAGGTATCAGAGAAGGATCCATAAAAATACGACACTTTTATAAAATGTATAGTGTGCTTTGTTAATAACCGTTCATGATAATGACCTTCACAATTTATATCCCTGTTTAGGCCCCATTTTGCATTTTCCACTTTCATATAGATACAGTGGCGTACTAAGGGTAAATGGTGTCTAGGGCGATGATGATGCGTCCGTTGTTTGGCTGCTCCAGGACCTCTGGTGTTTCAGTAAACTGCCCCGTCCCTCCCCTCCCAGTTAGTACGCTACTGCATAGATGTCATTTCAATACGATATTTGGTACGTATCAGAATCTTCAACCATTCTGCACTTATTCTACACTTACCGGAACTAGGATAGTCACAAGCAAACCTTGATGTATTCCATAACTTAAAGAACTACTTGGATCGTGCTTTTATACATATATGTGGAAAGGATTTTCAGAGGGTTTTGGATTACAGGTTTCTGGGGTTTGAATTTCGATTGAGCTATAACATATAAAATCAGCCCCCAGTTGTATTCTTGAAACACACTACAACATTTTGAATGTCAAAGTACGGCGAATAGCATGTCCTACTGCTATGTAAGCTCAGCCTACTGTAGGCTGTCACTAATCGTCTTCACGTCAAAGAAATGATTATGTTGCTGGTGATTTCAATAATCCTTAATTATGCTCTGTACGTTATTCATATATGGATCATGCACTGAGTATTTATTCAAAATATAGGTAAGAGGCAGTCATTCGACAAAGAAAACAACTCTATTCCTAAAGAGGCAGTCATTCGACAAAGAAAACAACTCTATTCTTAAAGAGGCAGTCATTCGACAAAGAAAACAACTCTATTCTTAAAGAGGCAGTCATTCGACAAAGAAATCAACTCTATTCTTAAAGAGGCAGTCATTCGACAAAGAAAACAACTCTATTCTTCAAGAGGCAGTCATTCGACAAAGAAAACAACACTATTCTTAAAGAGGCAGTCACTCGACAAAGAAAACAACTCTGTTCTTAAACAGGCAGTCATTCGACAAAGAAAACAACTCTATTCTTAAAGAGGCAGTCATTCGACAAAGAAAACAACTCTAATCTTAAAGAGGCAGTCATTCGACAAAGAAAACAACTCTATTCTTAAAGAGGCAGTCATTCGACAAAGAAAACAACTCTATTCTTCAAGAGGCAGTCATTCGACGAAGAAAACAACACTATTCTTAAAGAGGCAGTCACTCGACAAAGAAAACAACTCTGTTCTTAAACAGGCAGTCATTCGACAAAGAAAACAACTCTATTCTTCAAGAGGCAGTCATTCTACAAAGAAAACAACTCTATTCTTAAAGAGGCAGTCATTCGACAAAGAAAACAACTCTATTCCTAAAGAGGAAGTCATTCGACAAAGAAAACAACTCTATTCTTAAAGAGGCAGTCATTTGACAAAGAAAACAACTCTAATCTTAAAGAGGCAGTCATTCGACAAAGAAAACAACTCTATTCTTAAAGAGGCAGTCATTCGACAAAGAAAACAACTCTAATCTTAAAGAGGCAGTCATTCGACAAAGAAAACAACTCTATTCTTCAAGAGGCAGTCATTCGACAAAGAAAACAACACTATTCTTAAAGAGGCAGTCACTCGACAAAGAAAACAACTCTGTTCTTAAATAGGCAGTCATTCGACAAAGAAAACAACTCTGTTCTTAAAGAGGCAGTCATTCGACAAAGAAAACAACTCTATTCTTAAAGAGGCAGTCATTCGACAAAGAAAACAACTCTATTCTTAAAGAGGCAGTCATTCGACAAAGAAAACAACTCTATTCTTAAAAAATCAGTCATTCGACAAAGAAAACAACTCTATTCTTAAAGAGGCAGTCATTCGACAAAGAAAACAACTCTATTCCTAAAGAGGCAGTCATTCGACAAAGAAAACAACTCTATTCTTAAAGAGGCAGTCATTCGACAAAGAAAACAACTCTAATCTTAAAGAGGCAGTCATTCGACAAAGAAAACAACTCTATTCTTAAAGAGGGAGTCATTCGACAAAGAAAACAACGAAACAACTCTATTCTTAAAGAGGCAGTCATTCGACAAAGAAAACAACTCTATTCTTCAAGAGGCAGTCATTCGACAAAGAAAACAACACTATGCTTAAAGAGGCAGTCACTCGACAAAGAAAACAACTCTGTTCTTAAACAGGCAGTCATTCGACAAAGAAAACAACTCTATTCTTAAAGAGGCAATCCTTCGACAAAGAAAACAACTCTATTCTTAAACATGCAGTCCTTCGACAAAGAAAACAACTCTGTTCTTAAACAGGCAGTCATTCGACAACGAAAACAACTCTATTCTTAAAGAGGCAATCCTTCGACAAAGAAAACAACTCTATTCTTAAACATGCAGTCCTTCGACAAAGAAAACAA
Source organism: Sinohyriopsis cumingii (assembly GCA_028554795.2). NCBI lineage: Eukaryota > Metazoa > Mollusca > Bivalvia > Unionida > Unionidae > Sinohyriopsis > Sinohyriopsis cumingii. The sequence goes on from CM068841.1 coordinate 932,459, forward strand.
CTCTATTCTTAAAGAGGCAGTCATTCGACAAAGAAAACAACTCTATTCTTAAACAGGGAGTCATTCGACAAAGAAAACAACTCTATTCTTAAAGAGGCAGTCATTCGACAAAGAAAACAACTCTGTTCTTAAACAGGCAGTCATTCGACAAAGAAAACAACTCTATTCTTAAAGAGGCAGTCATTCGACAAAGAAAACAATTCTGTTCTTAAAGAGGCAGTCATTCGACAAAGAATACAACTCTATTCTTATTGACTTCTTACTGTATATTTTAGAGATTCAGATTTATTACTTTGTAAATTCTTACACTTTATTGAAAAATCCATGCCAATGGCTTGTCGGATATTCTTCTGTGTTGCTGAGAAATAATCTTCATTTTTAGAATGGTTAATTAATCGCGCAGCTGCGTTGCAATGTTGTGTGGTCACATGGAGTAAAATTAAGTACAAATGTCAAGGATATAAGGTATTAGGTTATCAAAATAACATTGCTATCTTAAGTCGCAGAAACTGATTTGACCACCCACTCGTTACAATACCAGGTTGTCTGTACCACAATAACAAATTTATCTGGTCTGTAAGTAGGGTAATATATTTTAATTATTCATTCCACAACTTAACAGTGTTATTAACCTGGATTTCTGTATAAATGTTAACTGATTGCTAGGTTATGTATATGTTGTACTGTAAATCGGTATATTTGTACATGAAATTTGAATGATGTGAAATGAATCAAATGCATTGTGTGATGAAATGTTGAATTAAGTTGCATGGCAAATTCCAATATGCTGACTATTGATAACCATATGCATTTTGTCCATTCGAGTATGCGGTGGGATTGCTAGCATATCTTTGATGGGTCAGCAAATAAATGACTTATGTTGTCTGTTGATTAGAGGATAGACTGTCGTCTTTATTAGTCTGTTTTGTTTATATACGGGTATTTAGGGCATTTACTTAATGGACTGTATTTCATGGTTTAATGATGAAAGATACAGAATGATAGCAGAGAAGTGTACCAGGCATGCACGGTCAACGTAGAATTATGAACTTGATGAAGATAGATACACCATACTAATAGTACAGTGTACCAGGTGTTTGTGATGCTAATATATTGATGTTCCCGTGATTATTGGACTGTCTTTCGAACCCTAATGCAAGTTAACTCTATGCTATAATAACAGAAAAGTGTAATAGTACCGCACATTGGAACAAAAGCAGTGTTCACGACAAGCATATACTTGCATCTATGATACATTGTCTCCTTCCGCTTCCTGTTCGTACATATATGTATAATCAAAAACAAACATGTATTTTCAGGCGGAAATCATGCTATAAATAACTTACTTGAGTAGCAGAATACTGATTGTATCTGCTCCGTGAACTATCTTCTTCATTCCGATATGAACTGAATAGTGTATATGGAAATCCATCAGACACTTTATAGGGTCGGCTAAAACTAGATTTTAGTAAATTTCCATTTGCGTTTGCTGAATGTAGCGATAATACTTCAAATACTATTTTTAAGGTTTACAACTTTTGTTTAGAATTTGTTCTATCTGTCGGATTCAAAAAAGTTTTGAAAACTCGTTTTAGTAAGAGTGTGTTTAATGTGAAAACGTTGAAAAATAGTGTTAAAACAAGATCAAGTTTAGACGCACCTAGGGATTTCCTATTCAAAATATAAAGCAACACGACGATTAAGTAATGGCCAGTATGGGATGGGATTTAATCGTTTTAATGCACATGAATGTATTATCCAAGGGGTAAAGCAGTGTTCATTAGCAGCAGTTAACACAAGCCATTTATTGTGTAATCTGATTGTGTGGTTCATTACACGTGTTACTGATTATACATTCACGCTATAACGTTTCAGTATATATTTTATAATGAGATGTGGAAACATATCAGTGTGAGAAAAGGAAATCGTAGCAAGGTGATACTACTTATTTAGCACTATTACCACGACATGGTAATACGAATGTTATTATTGTCATGTAATAAGAGTTAGATTTTCGTATTTAATTATTAAAATTAAAAATGATTTAATTGTATTAGTAATGTTGGTCAACAAACCACCTCATGCGGCCATCGACCTTAAACAGTTTGTATGTTTCGACTCTCACCCTAAATTGAAAGGTTGGACACTACTGATGCATACAATATCTTGGAGAGCTAATGACTTTCTGTACTTGCTCAATGTATCAATGAATATCGGTAAATGATTACATAGATCGAATAGGCAGAAAACTTTCTTGCAAATGTCGTTAATTGTTATTACAGACCTTGTAACATCCTATCTGTTACCCTCACACTACTATAAAATGTTTCAAAGAAATACCAGCAGTTGCCTTGTACTGTAGTCTGCAATATGTGACGGGAGGTTTTTTGTTGTCAGTGTGTTCGGTCCTGTTGCCTAGACTACTGAAAATTACACCCCAAGAGGTTTATGGACGTCAGCAAAATATATAATTTTCTTTTCGATCATAGGTTAAGAAAATGCGGGCTCTATAGTCTAACTGCTAGGACCTAATACATTTATTATGGTACTATGTATTTCAAAAATGCTTGTCGAAAATACTGGGGTGGATGTGAACGTCTGAAGTGATGAAATTGTTTTTTACACAGTACCTAGCTCAGAGAGTTGGTACCCCAAAAAGAATCATTTATAAATAAGAGTTGTTTCAATAGGTTATTGTCTTATATACTATCTAAAGAAATATATAAAAATTTGGTTAACACTAATCCTGAACAAATCGCAATACATTAAATAAACATCATCTGATTCGTGCTGCTTGATAATAAAATATAAGGATTTTTTGTTCAATTGTTACGAGCCTATGCTCTTAAAATAAATAACAAAGTGAAATCGCGTACGCTTTATAAAATTCACCAAATAATGTATTTCCCTAGAACGCATTTCGAAAATGTAATAAAAAGGAACATACGGTAATACTAATTAAATCCCCAAACTAGAATTATAATTTATTTCAGTAGAAAATAGAGTGAAAATATAATAAAAGGAACTTATGATATTGCGAATTAAATACGAAATAGTCCTAGAATTATAGACAGAAGTCTAAAAAATTGAAGTCCCTATTAAAGTTTAGTAGAACCTCAAACTAAATCGAACACTGAAAGTGTTGATGTGTCTGTGGTAGCCCGTAAAGTGTTGATGTGCCAACAGTATTTTGTTGAATAAAAGTAATATAATTGCAGCTTTCAAATCACTATATACTTCGGTGAATTTATCTGTCCAAGAATATATTTTATGAGCACTATTATGTTTCCAATGTGTAATCACTTGAATTAAATAATTTGAAGAAATAAGCTCCATCCCGAAATGAAATACTGGACACACCATGTAATACATCTTGATTCTGCTAGATCATAGTGGACAAATTAAAAACCCTTCACTAACAAGATTATATAGTCTTCTGCCTGCCCTCAGGTGACAACCAACTTTTTCTATCATAAAAAACATGCCTTAGTGGACAATAACCTTCTAGAAACTCTTTATTATTTACCAAACAAAATATTTGTTATAATCAGAAATTTGTTGCAAAATTTATAACATTAAATGTTTAGTAAACAACCGGTAGACTCTGCAGTTCTTTGGGGATTACTGGATTCAAATCGAGATAAATATATTTTCTACAAAACCAAAATCAATAATTCAGCTCAGGAAGAAAATGAACTCTATTTTGGACAAGGTCAAGTAAAACATACAATGTTAAATTACCAATAGTCTATACTGAAATAAAAAAATTAAAACTAACATACAATACAAATTGAATACACATGACGCAATGTTACGCTCGTTCTTTGCAGTTGTTATCGTTACTGTTAATATTTCTTCGAATCCTAGTGCACAAAATCAAAACCGACAAGTGTTTAAAAATTTCGACAAATAATGATTTAATTATATAAATTAAAGATTATAGAGCATTCCTCTCAAAGTATATCAAAACACAACAACAAATAATTTCAGGTCTGAACTTAAAGTAGGACTGAATAATCTTATTGATCTCAACGTCATATACATCCCCATTTGAGCTTATGTCAAAATAACATTTTCGGAAAGAAAAAAACGCAGAAATTTTAAGTTCATTTCTAGAAGTTTGGCTGCGTATTGAACTCAAACCGAAATAAACATATTTGTAATTTACAAGCAAAACAAAAACGTGACCGTAGACAGGTACACATTAAAATTATATCCTCAATCATGGACAAAGAACGAGTATACAAAAACAAAGTATGTATACCACTATTGTAAAACGCGATTTGGTTAAGCCCTTCCTTTAGGACTATGCAATAGTTTATATTACAGAATGATTCGTATTACTATCGTGACTAAATATCATAATTGCTTGCATTATTATATGTATATTTCATCCTCTTTTAGATTGATTCCAGTCCTTTAAAGCTTAGTCTTTGATCCGGGGAACCAAAACTATAATTTACCCCATGCATGTGTCTTATGATTAGCAGACACCGAAGTAGCTTTCTGGAGGGCCTCAATGTAAGAATGGAGCAAGTGAGAACGAAGTGTATTAGATAATTCAAACTGTACGCGCTAAACAAATATTTGACAAGTTGTTGTGCCATGCACAATGTTATTTATCATTCAGACTCATTATAAACCTCACTCGTATAGCAGGTTCAAACAAGAATGAGCCTGTATTCCCACATACGGTCCAAATGCTGCTCGTGGGCGATATGTATCTTTTGTGCGTATACGTTACACAACAATAACAGAACTCTCTCATGGCGGCAACATTTGAGTTCTGCAAGACACTGGAAGGAGGGTATGGACGAAAGAATAGAGACCATGCCATTCAATGCAGGTATCTTTTCGTCTCATAAGTGAATTCAGTATATAAATAAAGTACCACAAGGCTTAATATAGTGAATACAGTTTACAGAAGAAGGTATCCACTGGTGAATCAGCAGAAAACATAATTGTTCACTTTCTGGTTATAAATATGCCAATTTTGGAAACTGGAAAAGCAGCTAAGAAGAAGAAATGCTATCCAAATATAATGACTGTCTGACGAGGTATGTGAGTGCGAAGGATGCATAGTGCTTTATTAAGCATAAGCTCAGCGGACAGCTTGAACACCGCCGTGGAGACATCATACAAGTTTATTCCGTTTCCCACACAAAGCAAATACGTCAAATTTAAAGAAAGAGTCAGGTTAAGGAAGATTGTAATCATGATGTCATGGAGCAGTAATCGTCCCCTATGTTGACTATATTCAATGTATCACCTTCTATTGGTCCATAATATATCAGTTGAAGTAATCCCGCAGAAACCACTTTGACCATTGAACTTCAATAGACAGCTGTGAATATCAAAAACTTGTTTGATTCTACAGATTTATTTCTACTGGATCCTTTGCAGGCAATCGGAATAGCATGCGGTTGTTTGTTGGAAATTCTGTTGATATTGGTGCGCTATTGCCTGAGAATGATTTAGTGATTGACAGATACATACTTCCCCCATCTAGCCTACATTAATTACAGGGGCAAATAATCCAGTCAAAAGAGGCTGTGATATTGGCCAAAATGTATGGCCATTGAATACGTTATGACGACGTCTAGCACATTGACACTTGCTGGGCAAATATTCTAATAGCTACAGGCATTCAAGGCGCGCCACAAAATATGGTTTGCGTTAGGACCACACGTTGAGATGGAAACAATTTTAATAGAGCCACAAAGTCAGTACAAAACCTCAGTGTGATATGAAAGATCTGGAGAATATTAAGAGAATATATGCTTTTCTTCTCGCGAGATTGTTTTTCTCATCCAATTTTTGTCCCATTTAAATTATAATTAACCCTTCACATCTGCAATATAGTTAGCAGAATCAACACACATAATTTATCAGGTATTATTATTGCCTCTCACTCTGGTCGTCAGGTTTCAAACTCTTTCATGAGAATAAGAACAATTATCTCGGTAGAATCTAGCTATATTTACCGCTCTTAGGAAAGAAACAAAAGATCAGGAAAAGGTTATAATTGTTATGTGTTGGAAGTATTGCACCATGTGCGTTTGGAACCACGTGTTATTATTTTTAAAATACTGCGCATTATACGAAAATATTACTGAGGACACTGGGGTGACCTGTAGACCCTAAGTAAACAAGTTCTACGCTTAAGAAAATATAAACTAAAACCACTTGATATCATTAGTGTATTGTCACATTTAATCGATGAATGTCGTATGAAAATAACAATATGTAATTAATATATTTTATATGGATAACTTTTAAGTTGCGTCAGTTCTAACTTGGAATATCTTCTATGGTAGGATATGGAACGATACAATTTAATACTAGGTACAGTTCTAACTAATTCGGTATTGACGGAGGAGATTTGTAATTCATGATTTTCTTGGGGACAACATGTCTGTACTGTAAGTGTAGCTATTACTAGCGCAACGATACTCTACATTAAAATCTTCTTGTGGAATATCGTATGAACTCATGATTCAACAATCATATTGGTAAATAAGTGACGTTTCAATTGCTTACAATGCTTTATTCAACTGGGGTTTGTTGGGGGTGTTTGAAAAAGTTTAAAGAACGCAGGTCTGACATAACACGTTTCTGTTTGTTGCGTTTTTGTAGTAGCTCTTGGGAGAGCTTGGAAGCTTGTAGTCAGTGATGTGCATAGTCTGTTGCCTGGAACAGTGTTTTTTGTTACAGTTCGTTCCACACAGCATCACGAGTTTGGTTCCATCTGTAGCTCAGTAAATGTTCAGCTAAGCGTCATTAAGTGTAGCTAAAAATACGTTCTTCTCTTCACACAAAGTAGTAAAGCTAATTAGATACTTTTAGCTACATTTAATGATGCTGACCTGAAAATTTACTGAGTTACAGATAGGATAAAATTACCATGCAACAATGTGAAAAAAAGTTACATGATGCTATTAAAAGCATCCAAATATCGTTATCATGACGCTCACTTTAAACAAAATGCTGAGAAAATTTCTAAGTTTTAGTCATACATGCTTTTGAAGTCAGATTTCTGAAAGTAAATTAGTTAGCTGCCATAGCACAATGAATTAGATTACATTGAAAAATCTCTTTTTCACAGCCATTCATTTTTTTCTTAGAGGCACACAACAAACCCTTTTGTCGAAAATAAACTGCACCACTGCAGCAGTTCACATCAATTCTGCGGTAAAAACAACGGATTACACCAAACATTTTCAAGTTTTCGTGTTAAACTAACTTAAAAATTTAGGACCAGTTTGTGAGTCTACATAACCTTTGCAAGAATAGCATTACCTCAATTTTTGCTGTATTAAAGTCAAACAACCAATGTCTTGACCAATAGTTAATCGTCTGTGAATCTGTATTAAGTGCATATTTGATTTCGTAAGTATCATTTAATGAATATGACAGTGAGCGATCCATTGCAACGAATCCTTTTGAATTCAAGAAATTGTGGCCTGTATCGTTAATATGCACAATGAATTATAACAGACCTAAAATAGAACCCCGTCGTATACCATCTGCAACATAACAGCCAACTGATTCGGCAATATTTAGAAGACTGCTTTGAGCCTGTTTGATAGGTAGTCCAAACACCAATCAATAAAACAGATATAAATACCATTGCACTTTAATTTATATATTAGACCTTCAAACAAAACCTGATCAAATGATATAGAGTCCTTAGAAATACCGCACTGTCACAGAAAAAGGAAAAAAAAAACCAACTTGGTTTTGCCTTAGAACGATTCGATGATTCTTAGTCGTACATGCGTAAAACGTTACATAGGGTGGAGACCGCTCCGGTGGCTTAGTGTTTAGAGCGTCCGCCTCGGATGCGGGAGTGGGTTCGATCCCCGGCCGAGTCATACCAAACACATAAAAATGTTTCTAAGAGCTGCCTCGCTGGGCGTTCAGCATTAAGATGTTAGTGTTAGGACTGGTCGTCCTGGTGTCAGGATAATGTGACTGTGTGGGATATCATGCTACATGTCTGCGGCATGATGCCCCAGTGTTAGACATCACTATAAACTGACACATTGCAGACATCGTAGCGATATAACTGAAAAAGTTTTAAGGCTACGTTAACAATCCAAATCACATCACATCATACATCACACCTTGGATGGATAATTGTTTTTCTAGTTAAGCAACTGAACTAACATGTATCTCGTCGTAGATCGCTTGCGGCGAGATATACTAAAGCACGGTATGCACGTTTGTTTTACCTTTACTGACACTCATTCTTCTGTAGATTTAAGGCAAATTGCTTTTCTAACTGATACACTGGTCGTTTGGTTCTTGTCAAGGGGTGTACATTCTCCATTTTTGTTCTACAGTCATAGGGGTAAGTGTTACATTTTTGTTTTATTTGATATGTGAAACATATTCAGATTTTAATGTCGTAGGGTGAAATTATGCTTTTACCACTATGCAGACCTGAAACGTTGTGAACTTTTGAATTGTTACAAGTTGCTATTAAGAGTTTAATTTAGTAGCGATTATATAAAAAATTTAATTCCATACCTGGTATTATGACCAGTTTGGTTTTAATGTAGCTGCCTGCGCGTATGTGTGAGCGGATATTTCAGGATGTCGGTCTGGCCGTCTGTGTGTTTGTATGAGGATGGAAGCTGATGCAACCATCAAGGCCATACAAGGACGGAATTGCTGATTAGTAAACTTGTGCGCGTGGTGGACCCATGAAGCTTGTGTGTGGCCAATACAAGTGTGGGCCAACCCAAGAATTCAGTAGAACTGTGTGGTTTGTCAATGGACACGTTTGCAAGCTTTTACAAGTATATATGAGTCATACGTTTGTACAAATGACTGAGTCACGAGTCATATGTTTGTTTCAATTGATTATGTTGTTTAAACTGAGTACAATTTTAGTCATTTTCATTACATGAGATTATTTAAATCTTACTTTCACCACATGAGATTATTTGAATCTTACTTTCACCACATGAGACAATTTGAATCTTACTTTCATTACGTGAGATTACGTGAATCTTACTTTTACTGCATGAGATTATGTGAATCTTACTTTCAATACATGAGACAATTTGAACCTTACTTTCATTACGTGAGATTACGTGAATCTTACTTTCATTACATGATAGTTCTTGGGATTCTTTGAATCTTACTTTTATTACGTGAGATTATATGAATCTTACTTTCATACATGATAATATATTAATCACATTTTTGTTTTCCCATTTGTGAATGTTTGTGTAACCAATTGAATAAGACATTGTTTAAAGCTTGAAAAGATCACATTTTATTTGTAGAGTATATACGTATTTGTATTAATTCATTTCATAAACTTCCATCATTCATCACATTGTGTTGTGTTGTCATTTAATACAAACATCCATTCAGGTCAAATCCTGTTACACGCACACGTTCTTTTGTCTAGTATAATACATGTACCTTGATACATATTTATGAGCTGAAATACTATTAAAATGTTGGACAGAAGGCCAGGTTGATGTCATAATACAAATGCATTAGGAATTGTAAAGATATTGAAAAATATTTTATGTTTCTGTAGCTTTCAAATAAAAATTAATACTGAAAAAGTCTGTTACCTGAAGGACTCTGGCGCAGTTCTTTGTAATCGCTTACATTATTGTTGCCGTTCCCCATAAAGAAAGAAACACTTTCTAAACATGTAACATATTAAAAAGAATACAGCGTAGTTTATCTATGAATGGAGCTGTTTCTCTTAGCAGAAGCTGACTTATTGTATCCACACCAAATGCTTTGAGTGTGGGTAATGCTTTGGTTGCATAAATACATTCTTAATATGTTCTTAATGTACATGTACTACTTTGTTATTAGTTTTCATTGTGTAACCGTTTGATTGACATTGGTGTCATCAACCTCCGTTACCGCAGCGAGAAAGGACTTGATACATTCTGCTATACGATATCAGAAACTACACCCTAAAACGATTCATTCACACTAATGATCCTTAGTGAAGGCACTGATGTTGAACACTTTCTTTGAAAAAACGACGTACAATTTTTAATACGGTTTCGAGTTTGCACCAATATAATCAACAGTTACAATTTACGAATACATTTCTCATTTTCTTCCCTTTTGACCTATTGCAATTTGTTATGTACCATTTTGTGTTTTTTCCAATGACTCAGAGTATTACAGTTTATATTAAATTTTGAATGCGGTTGCGCTTCCTGTTTGGTATGCATATTGTGCTATCATGTCAACATTCATCCCTCAGTTGAATGGTTACTGAGAGAAATCATTACTATCTTCAGCAAACTGAATAGAGGACAAAGCAAAAGTTGAAGCGGCATAAGTTAAACAACCACATGTCCTTATCATATCATCCATTCTATACTTGATATAGGATTATTAATCGTTTCAAATCCGCTTTATTATAAAGTCATACTTCTCTGCTTAAACAATGGAAGATTCATAATGCAGCCAAAAACTGAATAGACCTTGTAATCACTTACACTTTGCATCAACAGAGACCTAGAATCGTTGCTGTGTTTTCTGTTACTCTAATCGGCTCAGTTATTACAATTTGCAAGTCAGTAAGTATCATTACTTCCAGAGAGTGTTAAATTCAGCGATGCGTAAGACTCGTTTAAGTCACCAATGATTATAATATTATCACAGATCACGAAGCCCCGCATATATTATTTAAACTTAGACTCGCCTATTGAATCCAACGTAACAAGCGTGAAATGATAATGATACAGTAAATGGATACTTTCTTTGGTTACTTGATATTTCCCTGCACTTGTCATATTTCTAAAGGTGCGTCTATAAAATATTCATTGGATAAAAAAAATATAGTTTTGAAAATACAACCAATTACACAACTTCCCACTTTTAAAAACCGATGTCATCAACCGAGTAAATATCTTATATATATATATATATATATATATATATATATATATATATATATATATATATATATATATATATATATATATATTATGTACACAAATTATTCATAATATCTATTCACAAAATGAACATTTATCACGTTAAAAATTGCAATGCAAAGAACACCGTGACATTTTAAAATTGAGATTCATTTAAGTAAAGAATTCATTGTTGATTTTTTACCCAAATGGATAGTTTATTAACCGGGTAATGCAACATATGTAAATATGTAGTTATATACAAAATATGAAAATATGCAGAATTTTAAACAATGTGTTTGATCCAGTGTTTCTTTACATATGATATCTTGTGAATTTTGGATTAAGAATCACGATCAATCATGTTTAAAAGACAAGCAAATAAAACAATTTTTTGGGATACGCTGCAAGTTACGTTAAAAAATGTTCAGCAATATTACTGTTTAATTTACGGTACTGTGATCGAAAAACATGCTCGTTACTCGTTCCTGTTCTTCTACGGGATGTGTGTCAAAACTGAGCTATGGTTATTGGCAGAGAATTAAAAATAGTAATGCCATAATTCAACACTTGTAAGAGCAATGGTGCCTAACACTTGTCTATTATAGCTGCCAAGACCTAAAAATAAGACAGATAAAATAATAACAAAAGACAGACGAAATAATAACAAAAGACAGATGAAATAACAATTCTTTATATATCAGTCCATGAAAACAGTCTTTATACGGACATTAAAAAAAGAAGTGGCACCAATAGTACGAGCAAAATGGGATACCCAGTGAGGTCATGAAGACTGTCTACTCCTGAAAAAAAAATTAAATTAGAATATTTTAACCTGAAGTTTTCGAATTTTACTAGACACCATATAGCTGCGTGTATACGACAACCATGATCTCTTTCTTTTGTGAATTAAAAACTCGGTTATAAATTAAGGTCAGCTTTGATTGCTTGATTTTAACGGTATAACGGTATTAACATATCACTCACTATATCATGCCGAAGAAGTCGGAGTTGGGTGCCTTTCCCAAGGACAAGCCGAGGAGGCTTTTGCAGAACGACCCCGTGACCCATGGATTACACGTCCGACACTCTAACAACTTCGCAACCGTGGGTTCCTAAATAATGTCTGGAGAAACATTGTCGCTGATGGGAATCTAACCGGCGACCTAGCTTAAGAGATGATCTATATCGTCCATCTCTCTAATCTACTTAACAACATAAAATGAGGCATTCTTTTTTTTTTTTGGGGGGGGTGTATTTACGAGGTCATAGATACTTCGTAGCTTTTCTCCATTTGTATATATTGGGTGTAAAAACGTACCATGAAGAACAAACAGTGCGTATTGAGTGTTTGCAATTTTAATTTAAAAAAAGTCCACACAAATTTTAAAACAAGTTGATGCATACATCATTTTGTATTCCATTTTAGTTAGAAATTATTTTAAAATCATATAGGGTTTCTATGTAACAAGTGGTTCCATGAGTTGCTAAAAGTTATCACCATTCTGTACAGAGGTCAAACACGTAGACAAATCGATGCATTGGTGCACAATATGTGAAGACGTGAAACACGAAGATTAATTTTTTTCATTTAAATTCAGTTATATTTCCTTCTTTCGTTGAGATAAGCACGTTACACTTGCCGTTGAACTGATACGTTAAGAGTAATACCTCTTGATATTTTTGTTCAACCTGTTTCAATTATGTTTAATATGTGTTGAAATTTCATCAATAAAGTGCGAGAAATTGATCGACCTAAGTACTTGAAGAAAGAACCTAATGGCATTATAAGGCAAACAAACATTACCTGATGCAATCAAGTAATCATTACAGACAATGGATATTTACATGGTATGCAAGAGCTATAATCCCTTTAAAATATAATTATGAATACGTCCCAGTACGTAAAATGGCATTATTAAAAACGTAGTATTTACTTTTCTTCTCAGTTTAATGACAATTAAGATACCACATTGGTCCTTTATAATTGTGAATCTCATGGACATCAAATACCTTTAGTGGCATTTGGAAGCAGTCTAAAGTCTTTGAGTGTCAATTTCTTGTTTTTTTCTCTATATTATAATTGTTTTAGGCACTGTGGTAAATATGAATTTGGCTTTATTAAGCATGTCTTAGACTTGTGACGGGCGAGTAGAGGGATGTCTAACGGGTACATTACACATGTAATGGGTGGATGGCAACATTTGGCACTGAATAGCTAGTACTGCTGCTGTCATCAGTTTCAATCCGTGTTGCAATACATTTGATTTAATCATGAAAACGAAGCGTGGAATCGGACATCTTATCAACATATATTTTTCTGCATTTATGTTATTTAATTAAACATTTCTAGGCGATAAACTTTCCCTAAATTAAATGAAACACATATGTTTATTTTTTACAACTTGGAATAGAGAGCATTTTCTTGTTTCCACATAAAATAAACTTACCGCTTATACTGTTATCCACACAAGTGAATGAACTCTGAGACCAGTTTCCTGACGTCATGCATGTGAGATTCGTGTTACTTGTGGAAGGAAACACAACTGTGCCTTCAGTACATCTGTACACTGCCGTTAGACTATCATCTGTTATGTTATATGTGGTATTCACTATATCTGGAAGTATCCCGCAATCTTCAATAACAAAGATGACGTAATTCTTATCATTTTTAAAATATAATAGCATTTTCACTAAACAAATAACAGAAATAGCGCAAGACAAAACTTTTCTCCATTATATGGACCTGATTTAACACCATATTTTGATAATTTCTACTTACGCGTTACAACAGGCTTGACGCTCAGTTCCGGTTTGGGAAAAATATGTGGTTTACTAAGGCTTTATCCTTCATCTTGCCATAAAAGTTCTCAAAAGGTATCTTGAAAAGTCTTGGGACTACATTTCAGTATGTTATTGGTATAACTATTATGTTTTAAAACAAATATTGCAAGCTAGAAGGAATTTCTCCGCTATAAAAGACCAAGATCTAATAGGATAAAAACTGAATCACTCACCTATTGTAATGAGACAGCTGGTGGTGTTTAATTGCTTGAATGCCAGGCATGATGTAATGTATATATTATCAATAATTTGTGAAACGGGTTCAGCAAACTGATCATGTTTAACGCGCTGTGTTTTTAAAAGTCACACCTCCCTTTTCTCAAGACGCAGTGTCTTTCGAAGTAAAAACCTATTCATAACAGTTCTATGTTAACAATCCAAGGTACGATAGGAAACCTTGAAAATAAATGGTACTGGTACTGGTCGTGCCATTGTTCTCACCTCAGGCTCGACGTCACACAGAGACCCTAGCATGATATGATGTAGGATTCTTTCTTCCTTATCTTCTTTTCCTTTCCTCCTCCTCCTCTTCTATTCTCGCACTTTCTGCAATCGCCTCCATGGTCAGCTCATCAAAAAAGAGTCTTGTATACTCAAGGTGCCTTTCTAGTTCCAACATTGTAGCAATTGTTTCACTCACTTTTATGTTGACTGGTCACCTTTAGGTAGCCAGATTGACGAACGCTCTGCTTTATGTCTGAATCGCGGACATGAAGGAAAACATCCCCTTTACCATGAAATTCACAATACCTATACCATCACCAAAAAACATGGAACGCGTGGACCTAAAAGACACACTCACGTTGACGTTTTTACCTACAAAAACATACACACTAACTGACAAGACAAACAATCGAAGTGTTGATAGACACACTTCTATTTTTTGACATAAAACTAAGAAACGAAGTGCTTATAGACATACTTTTCTTAAACTTACTTACATACAATTGGCAATTTGACTATTATCTCTTTTCTATATATTTGGGTGTAGCCCTGAAACGGGCTGATGTGTTGACAGGGAGTTATTGCAAACTTCTATTGACTAATATTGCGTCCCGTCTGGCTGCAGGTTTTTCCGGAGGATATGGTATGCTTCTGTGAATAGAGAAGGCAAGTTCTTTCGTGTCCACACGCCCGTATATAAAACCTATGTCCGGCTTCTGCTGTTACTGCTGCTGTTCTGTCTGCTGCTTCTGAAGTCTGCACTTCTCCACTCTTTTTGCTTTTTCTATATTTCCTCTCTGAAGAACTCTTCGATCAGGTTTTCAGTCACTTGCAACATCCTGACATTCTCTACATCTTCAGGCTTAGGTATTAGGCTTTTCCTGACACGATGTAAGTTCACGTAAGCTTTGTTCAGCTTGGCTAGTCTTGATCAGATCTTCATTGCAGGAACAGTCACCAATAGATGGTCAGAAATGAGATTTCCTCGCCTTATACGGCTCAAGCGTGGACGCGATTGACAACATCCCAACGGTTTTGTTCAGTCGGAATGCTATGGTGGCTGATCTTTATGGAGAGGGATAGAGAGAAGTCAAAGAGCATGTATAGTCACAGTGTTTATTGAAAACAAAAGACGGACACATTTATCAAAACAACATTTGTTTATTTAAGTCACAAACAACTAACAATTTCAAACAAACAAACAATTTCTCAAACATGCTACTTTTTGACAAGGGTGACAACGTTGTGACGTCAAGTTAGACTTCCGCAGAGGCAGGTCACTTGATCAGATATGGACTCGGCGTTTCGTTGCTAAAGATAAAAAATATTCATAATTGTCGCAAAACCATAGCTCTAATTTGTCATAGCTTCTAAAACAGTCACGATCGAAATAAGTCACTAAACGTTCTAAGGAATATCCAAGACTGCATTGATGAAGAAAATGCACACAATATTGTCTACACAGTATGGAATATGTGGCTTGTAATTTCACATTATTGAATCATGTAGTCGGGTCATTTCCTCTCATAAAGGTGGTAATCCCTACGAATCAAAAGACACCACACAACCCTTTCTGGGGAAGTAGACGGCTACCCAGTGGTTTCTGGGAGATAAATGTCGTCCTTGTTGATCACATAAGCATGATGGTCTTGAGGTTTGCGATCAAGAAGTTGATCTTTAGCACACACGACAGGATTCCAAGTATAGTGTACGAACGGTTGTTCAAACGGTAAAAAAGGTCCCATGTATCCATTTTTAGTTTCTTTTTCTTGTTTCTTTCACATGTAAAGATATGTCATCAATTCAATCCTGACTTTTTGCTTGAAAATGTCTGACGAGTGACCATTTCTTAGTTTCGTCTCTGCACTCTGAGCCAAGAGAGCTTCGATGCGATGGATCTCTAGAGCAATCAATTAAGGAGAGGAATGATCACTCAAGTCTTTATACAACCGATGCAACACTGATTTTTCTTGACACATTATCATACATTTATCGTGTTGAATTTAACAGAGATGATCATTTTGATATCCATAGCAATCTTCCTTCATCAATTTCGTATTTTTCCGCCAAGTCCTTGGCAAAACAGGAGACAATATGTTGTTCTTGTTCTGGCCTTCTGGACCAAATCACTATACCATCTTCGTCTTCCAAGGCTTCCACGGCATCCTTCCATTCCATTTCTTTTTCCACTGAGTCTTCCCCATTCAAAGAGAGATGAAAGTCTTCCATAGTTTCTAATAATTTAGAATGACTTCTCTCAAACTGTTGATTTCTACCGTATAATCGAATTCGGCATTCATGATGAAGATCATCGTATTGTCTTTGGGTAAAGGTTTTTTAAACTGAAGTTCCACCCGAATATGGCCGGATTTAATAGGGCAAAAATGTCCCTCGTCGATGCCTTTGTCTGGAAATTAAATCAAAGGCCCACAAAGCGTAACCTCCTGTCTAATCCACGTGTGTAATACCGTGACTGGTGTTGGTCCTTAACTGTCCAGTGGCGTCGTACTGGGACATGTACGATCTCAAGTAATTCTTCTCATCAAAGTTCGAAGGGTCTGGTACACAAGGTCATGTCATCTCGACTGAATTCGATTTAGAACACACCGAATTTAGAACCGTTTTGTCGAGATCTCCGTTGAAGGCTACATTGATTACGATACGAGTGATTAAACGCTTGGGTAACTGTCCTTGGAACAGATGATCTTCGATCATAGATCGCTGTCCAGCTGAAATGGTGAATGTTTTCACTTCCACTCGACGTATCGGATATTTGGCAGTCGTTCTGTTCAACGTCTTACTGATGTCGTTTCCTACTTTAGGCAATACTTCCACGCGTCGCACGTAGTCTGGCTCCTCGGATGATGGTTTGGTAATAGGCAGCATCAGCCATCAAAACAAAAGCGCAAATACTTCGATTCACTATCAGTCGAACATCCACACCGTTCAACAAATACTCACCTTTCAACGCCATGTCCAAATTCAAAAGATCCATCAGTTCTAAAGTACGGCTTTCGTCAATGTTGTCTCTACGTGCCTTATTTTATTCGATACTATGTCCAACTTGTCTGGCGTTTCAGGTTTCCATACCATGCAAGCATCCACATTAGTGTTCTTAAATTCTTGTCTGTACGTCGAGAGATTTTTCAGGTACGTTTGATAAGTATACGTATACATGCTGCTGCTAACCAGTTAGTAATTCAAATACAAATCCACTTCGCTCAACAACGAATGCATGACATTGTTGACGTGGAGTACTTTATCCTCATCAATTAGATTGTGACCGTCCGTTGATGTGTCGATCACTTTTACTTTCAGGTACAAGTAACTGCTATTCCGATCTATGTAATCTTCGAGCATTCCTTTGATTTCAACTTGATGGGAGCGGAATCCATCAAAGAGGGGACGGGATGGAATTCGACCCTTTGTGGTTCTTGTATCGTCATCACGGTGGGTGGCATAGCAAACAGATCCAGTTCAGACTGGAACAGGTGCAAGACTATATGCATCATTTTTTCTCTCTCTCTCTGCGATCTTATAATCAAAACTTCTAAGTCTCAGATGCTCCTTCTTTTCTTTGTCTTTCTAGATCTATGGGTGTGAAGTCCTCTGAATTGGTTGTTTTCGTCGTCTCGTTCTCTCTTGACCTTGTTGTGGCGTCAGGGAAGCATGAATGCCTGACTCCGTAGCGTACATGGCATTTATAGGAGTTTCTCGTTGGCCCAAAATGTTTTCCCCGTTCCAAGCAAACACTTTTGTCTGGTTTAAAGAAAGCTTCTTTGGGGTTTTGTTTGTCTTTGATAAAATTTTGAACAAATTCTTTGCCTGGCGTCAAAGCGGCGTCTTTCAATGCGTGCAATCCTCGTGTCATCATCGGTATCAAAACGGAGCCACGAAACGCAAGGCCGATTTCAACATATCTCTTAAACCATTTCCTCGCTGTCGAGCGACATCGCTTTACACAGGATACATGACTTAGAAATTGATGGAATTTCACCCTGGCTTTCCCTTTGGTGAATGGAATTTTGTTTCATATCTCCTTTTATAGTAATGTTGAGAGTGTCATAATACGACTTACCGAAGGGAAAATAGTGAGAATATACAAATTCGCGGTGAACGTGATACCTGTGCCCACCTTCCTCGTCAGCGTGCGTGGCAGAATCGACTTTAAAAGTAATAACAAGAAGTAACGGTACGGAAGTGTTTCCCACCTAATTCTACTCCACCACATCGCAGTACAAAAAGATCAAATTGTGTCCTTGGTTCAGTTCTACCGGAGATCGCAAAACTTCGCAAAACTCAAGTTGTCATAAATGGGTGGTACGGGTCGACCCTGGAGTATCTTGACGTCCCCATCATAAATGTCATACAATTTAGGACAAAATGTAATGGACACAACTTTGCTCTCTGAAAATGTCTTCAGTTCGATTAGCTACTTTATTGTACACAAGAGTGACACTTTTCGGACACTCTCCAAGGCTTTGCCAAACACGGCTTTAACTCTGTCAGCAGTCGTGGTCACTAGATGTTGACCACTAAAATAATATCATGGAAATTTTCATGTTATATGTGTTCTTATTTGTTGGCAGTTCATATATACAATTGGATCTATTGAACTGACACTCGGTAACATTAGGAAAAATTGGTTATTCACAATTCCAGAGTTCTGCTGTCCGATGGGTCATTCGAAGTTAGAGGAGTGTCCAAAAGAGGATGATTGTTGTTTGGGTGGTTATTGATGAGAGATTTACGCATTGTTACCGTTTGAGTATTTCAAGGAAGAAAAGGGAAGAAGGTAACCGATGCAGCTGCTCAATAAAATGGTCAACAATTGTTTGTCTCCTTGTTGAAAACTCAAATTGGCTATGGCAGTCCAATAACACAATATTCCACAAAGATTTGGCAGAAAATAAAACAATTTGTGTTTTAGGCACACGTTCTCCACCCTACACTCACAAGGGTCGTTTTTGTAGACTTTGAACAGATGAACTGGGTGAAGGAGTGGTCATTGGCGTGATGACTTGAGAGGCATGATGGTCACTTCTTTTAATTGCCAATGACTACTAATCTTATATGACTTGTAGTAGAAGCGTAGATTCAAGAATCAAAACTGGGAGGATGTCCTTTCCAACGTACTTTGACTTCTTTCATACGTCTTTTTGGCACTTTACGTGATCTTCCATCGAGTACGTTTTCGATGTCGTGCACTTCGTTTTCATTTTTGGTCACGCATTGTAACTCGGGCACGTAAAACCATCATTTTATTACTTTCCCGTTCGTGTCTTCTAATTTATCGATAGCAGGATGACGGCCACACTCACGTGCAGTGACACAAAACAATTCTTGATTCAGTTGGGTAAGTAACCTTTGTTGAATGTACGTTTGGTTTTGTCAATGCCCACCCAATCTCCTGTCGTCAACACTCCATCTTTCTTGGGGTCAGGCAAGTTTGAAACTTACCAAACAGACGCTCATAAACGGTCACTTCGTGGTCGGAAGTCACTTCTTTGGAATCACATCCGATGCTCCGATGGTAAGATTGGTTGCGCGTTTGGACCAGGTACGGTAAGACATCGATGTACTTGAGAGCATGCTCCTGCGTAAAATAATCTTTCAAGGTGCGTCGAAAACGTTCCTCGCTGCTGGATTGTAATTATGGTTTCTCAATGGTGAATATCTCGTTTCGTTAATTCTTTTTGCAAAGCTTGGTTCAGAAATTCGGTGTTTTTATGGATTTGCCATCAAAGATGGTGACAAACACTTTGTTTCAACACCAGTTGGAAGGCACGCACTATTTCACCGCTCCATTTGGAAGTAAACGGCACCACCCATGCAAATTCAGAAAAGACCTCGATGGCACAAAACAAATATTTGTAGCCATGACTGTAGGTGACCAAATGAAAGACAGCTGTTAAATCGGCTTGACACTGATAATCGATGCCCTCCTCTCGGGTACGACTTTTCGTTGAATGAGTTTGTGTATGGTGCATGTGGGCTTGTTCTTTTAACCATTGTTATACTTGAGGTAAGCGGACACTTTTCATTCGGATTTTGTCAGCACGATTCAATTTCTGAACTCCTCCGTAACCTGCAGGGTGGGTTGGATTGTAGTATATGCTGGCTAACACCTTCTCCATGTTTTATAAAATGTTACCCACATTTTACTGATGCTACTCATGTCTTCGTGTGGTATTTTGTAGGACTGTAATACTTTGCGTGTCCGACGAGCCATACGTCTCGAGGAGGAGGGGGTCTGTACAGGGATAATTGGGTCTTGTTTATCTTTTGTCTTGACCTTCCTTTTCTCTTCTGTTGAAGAAGGGGTGGTCAACGCCATTTTAATCCAAACAATTATGCATGTGGGTGGTGCTGTATGCGTACATTCTCTGTTGGTGTTGTAAACTTGCGTACTTTTGTGGTGGAGTTTGAAACTTCTTCTCCTTTTCTGTCTTGGTGACTGGGGGGTGGTAGAGGTGGTGATGGACTTTTTATCAGTGTATTAAAATCAATCAGAGTTCCTATGGCTGATTCGTCTAGAGCTTCCTGGTGAAAAAGTTGCATTTGTTTCAATAGTTGACAGTACTCTTGCGATTTTTCCGTTTCTGACAAATCGTGTTGTAACTGGAACATTTCGGTAAAATGCGGGGTGCATTGTTCTTGCCAACAATGGGATTCCATCCATCGTTTGTAAGGCACTAAATTCAGTTTTCATCCTTCCATTCGATTCCAAAGCTTATATCTGAGATATTTTGATCCTAGAGATACGTTTTATCTTCTTCTTCCTACATAGTGTTACCTATCGCTTGTGACGCACCAGCTCTCACGAGTCCTGTAATCGCTGGTAACAATATAGCTATGAGTATGGGTGCTAACAGCAGGTATAAAAACCATCCGCGTTACATTAACATCTATTTCTTTTGACGGATGGGTATTATCTTTTTAACTATTAGGCAAAGAACGTTTTTATGTTGGGTTAAGCATTCTTTCTCACGTGGAGACAAAGTTATCGTACATTTAAAGACATTCAGACACCATTCGCACGCTGTATCGATGATGTATTTCGAGCGGGTTTAAAGTATATGTTTACGCATGGATGAATGGGCTTTGGACGGGAGGGACGGCACGTTCCAATGTTTGGCTAGACGAGGAGGAAGTCCTTTCCTCTTCTTTCTTTCAGGGGTAGAAGAAAGGTGGCTTCTGGGGGTGACAGCTTTGTTTGTTTGTTCTGGGACACACACAAAATAAACTGACGTCTATGTTTGGCACACTCTCATTTCTGTTCTTTTTTTTGGGACTACCGCTTCGTCAAAAGGGTCACGACTTTTCTCCAAAATCGATATAAAAAATTTCCTCTCCTTTGGTTGCTCCTCTTTTTCTTTGAACGAGTATGTCTTTTTCCCGGTTGACGTCGACGCTTGACTAAGCGTTTTATTCGGATGAAGAGACTGTTCTTTTTATTTTTCCTTTTTATTGGCGTTGGTAGACAGAAGAACGACGAACGTGATGGTGTGCACTTCTTTGAGGGGCATCTGTTGACGTTCAGGAGCACAAAAACACTGATCCCCATCGTTTTCCACGTGTCCTTTTTATACTGGAATGCGTCCCCACTAATTGACTTACGTCGTATCAACATCATTACATGAATTACGATTTGTGGAGGGGTTTGGCATAGGAGTAAATTGGAACAGTTCCTGCTTGGATAAATCCAGCAAACACTGTAACATGCCCTATCTCTCTTGGACTTGGATTTTGGGGGCAGTTACTTTGTAAGCAGCTACCACTGCAGCTAAAGAGGAGGTGTCACCGCTGGAGGAGAATGTTTGCATTGTTTCAGCAAATTAGGAAGAACGCATGTGAAATTGGTCTTCTCTGGATTCACCTTCAACGGAGAAGCGGAAGAACCTAAGACTACCGGAAACGCGGTAACCGTCGCTGCGACTTGTGGTTTGCAAATGTAAGGTTGCGTCCTGACAAATCTGCCTCTTGAGGGTAGAAGCTGTTTTCTATGGTCTTTTCTGTGACATTTTCTTTTTCTTTTTCTGTGGCTGTGACCTGGTTTTGACACCGTTGCACTCTTTCTTTTTCTTATGTGATCCTTTAGGTTGGGGAGTGGCTTTTTTTCTTGGGAAAGACTTTGAGGGCATTCGGATTCCGTATTAAGAGGGCGCGAATGATGACACTTCCTAGACAACACCTGACTCCAGGTTTAAAAATGATTTGCTTTAGGTATAAGTGTCGAAGTGGAGATCCGCCAGTTGCTTCATGGCTAATTTGTTTCTGTCAAATAATGCGTTTGGTTTGATGTCATGTTGACAATTTGTGAGACAGACCAAAAGTGTCCGGGGCTTTTATAGATCTTTTTTATTGTTAAGTCGACAACAGGGAAGTGTACACAGCAGGCCCTCCGTCTAGGCACCTGTGGTGAAACAGATAGGTACAAAACTGTACATAATCGTGGGTGGCGGGTTTTAAATCTACGAGTAAATTGGAATGTAGGGTTTGTGTGGAATCATGGGACGCATGGGTCAGTCTTTTCTAAACAAGACCAGGTAATGCGCAATCAGAATGACGGTGCATGGGTTTTACGTTGTTGAAGCAAAGTTTGAGTGATATAAATGACACTGGCGTTACGATGATGCCCTTTGTGCGTAAACCACAGTTCAATTAATTCTTCGTCTCCTCCAAATATATCGTCGAAGATGACCAGATGGGTTTGATTGGGGTTAGTCACAATCCCGTCGTCTTCTCTAGGAATGCCTTCGACAAACACGATGGAATCGTCTTCACTTTCTCGCATGAGGCTGTCGACTGACTGCCACACATTGTAACATCATACGGTCCGCTGAGGTGGATATCGATCAAATGATGTTTGTGTTCGATCAAATGTTTAACAAATTCGATTTTGCCTGAACCGCTAGCTCCGGTAATTAGCATGTTAAATGGATAGTGGAGATACAATGACACTTTGGAATCGACTTTCTAGCTAGCAGTTTTCAAGCAAACGCAAGGAAACGAATATGTGTCTTTCACATGCTCATTTCGAAGAGGGTACTGTGAACACCGTAGGAGTTTGTTCAGATCTGGTTGACATCCGTTGGGTGATAGCTGTATGGTTCCACGTAGTTGATGACATCGACAATGAAACTAGTAAAGAGTCGACGATAACTAGTGACACGGCTTTCGCAACCGTCAGCTTAGAAAAGCACAGCATCACTTTCGATGGTAGGTGTAGTGGTAATATTAGTCATAGCAAATTTCCCCATGATGTCCTGCTGCTGTTGTCACAGCAAAGTTCCCAAGATGATGTGGTACTGAATCGCTTAGGTCACAGTGTACGGCATCCCTGCAATCGCAAGGTACAGCATCGCACACCACTTGAAAATCCCCGATCTTGATTGGTGACTGTTTGTTAGCAGTCACCTTTGTCGCTTAGTCTTGGTAGTCACAATGGACTATGGGTCTTGGACGTTGTCCCTTTTTTATATGCTGACCAATATCGGTTTGTTCGTATGGTAAAGTGAAGTGGTTGCGAAGCCATACTCGCTTCAAGTACACGATTTGACAGACTTTTTTCAAAGGCTGACTGACGATTTGGTGTGAGGCAAGTAGGTGGTCGCTTCAAAATATTGATCCTCTCCAGACTGCATGGCTTCTTTCAATACCCCAAATTTCTCCACTTGACTGGTGCGATAACTGCGAGTCAATATTTTCACTTAGGACCTTCACTAGCAAAATTTAGAATCTTGTCGTTGGGGTTTCGTCAGTACAGGCTTCTAAACGATCTCTCTCGTTGACAGGGGGACGGTGAGCCAGCATCAAGTCCTCACGAAGGACGTCCACGTTTTTTTATAGCTTTAGGTTTGTCGTAAATCACCTGGAAGTAACTGTAATGTTCGGACAAATATCCTGTCTTGAGAAACTGGTAAATATGGTACACTTCTAATAGTTGGTATTCCAAGTCCAGAGCTTTGAACAAGTCCACGCTGCTTCACGTTCCTGTCAAGGCCAGTTTTTCCTGCTTGTATTGACAAGATTGGTCTTGGTTGCACGTTTCGGCACAAGTACGCCACAAAGGAAACATCAGTTTTCCTTGGACATAGTGAGGTAACATCTGATGGTACAAGTTCGAGAGGCAAGACTTTACATTTAAACAATCTTTTGTATTGTCGAATGTTGTCCAGGTCGATATGTTTGGTCATCAAATATGAGTGCCCTGAGAGAACGTGACAATATTTGCACGTGTAAGGATACAGCGAAGACACATTCAAGTGGTTGATTTCTTCTCCTTTGCCTTCGTTAGACTGGTACGGCAATCGGATGGCATTTGTCC
Source organism: Sinohyriopsis cumingii (assembly GCA_028554795.2). Lineage (NCBI taxonomy): Eukaryota > Metazoa > Mollusca > Bivalvia > Unionida > Unionidae > Sinohyriopsis > Sinohyriopsis cumingii. The sequence goes on from CM068841.1 coordinate 956,987, forward strand.
ATCCTAAGTAAAAACTGTCCCGTGGGTTCAGTGGGTCCACCAGCTTGTTACTTTCCACGATGCATTTAAATTCACGATCGGTTTACAATCGGCGATCGTACTCATGTTCCCACATTTCCACCACTTGGTACATGTCTTCTAAGGTACGTTGTAAACAAAACTGGTGTTTTTGTATCACCTTGATGGTAGCAGATGGGACATCCGTGAAATAAGCACCCGTTAAACTTGTACAGGATCTGAGGGTTTTCTATGTTCTGACTATTTACCGAATACTTTCCGTTGATATTTTCACATTCTCCGTTTCGGAAATGTTGAATCCATTTGTCTTCTTTGTCGCATAAAGTAAAGTAGCTAGCGTAGGGCTTCGACCGAGCATTTACGTTTGACCAAATTGGTCGTTTGATGTCTTATGACAGCCAGAGTGTTTTTGGGCATGAATCGTTCGTGGTACACTAAGCAGTTCGCTTTGGCAATGGTCAAGACTTCTTTCAAGGGATCGATCCCTCCGTGTTATATGAACAATTCTCAAAATTGTCCATAGCAACGCCGTAAAATGCCCACGTCGGATTGACAATACTTTGACATTTCTTCCTGAATGTCGAAGGGATCCGATGCGTTACCGTGGTACCAAGCGTAGGAAGATTCTCGTTTTTATGTGTGACTGTTGTCGGGGTCGTAGTAGTGAGCCTCGGGCAAATGGGGCAGAACGGCGTGTTGGTATTGAAAAAGTCCGGAATTAAAATTTGGCCGTTTCTGTGATTCCAAACGTGTTAGGCATTTGGCTCAAAGGCATGGCCAAGTAGCTCAACGACTCTTTAAACTGCATTTGTCCCACATGCATGGAAATGATTTTGGCTCTGTTTAAAGTCACTTTCGGACGTTCGGTACTTTGTTGGTATAGTATCTGGAGAAAAAAAAACATTGCCCATCATATCCAGAGATTTTGTGAGCCATCAACGTCGCATAGCGATGACAATCTATGTAATGTTTAATGTTCTCTTGGCTTCACGTCTCGTCGATTGGGTTTCAGATCCTAAGGGCAAATTCGGTTCGTGTGTTCTGTCTCTGAAAGATTTGTTCACGTCCTCCATGAATCTTGCTGCAGTCAGGCAATAACTAAAGATAAGCTCTTAAATGCAATCCTCGCACGCTTGATGAGCCACGTAGAAATTAGGAATGTGAATGCCGGTCTCTTCCATGCGTTCTAAATCGAACAAGATGAAATTGTCTTCTTCGTTTTCTTCTGGTCATCTTCGTCTTGATGTTTGGAATGGTTTTTTGAATGAAGTATTCGTGTTCCAAGTCCACGATTTGGCAACAAATTTGGCATCGTTTATTTCCTAAACATACGTGTGACTTTGTAATGTTGGTACGTATGCCTTGTCTACAAGATGGGCACAATATCAAACAGTTGACAAGCACTTTTCTTCTGTGAACCTTGTGTCACGCGATGTTGTTGGCAACATGTAGGACTGACGAAAGTGCAATGACAAGTAGGGCTATGCACTCGTTCTTGTTCATCGTCAAGACAGGGTCTAGAGGCCAAACATCCCTCACATTTATATCCACAATGCTTGTTTTGCTCTCAATTGTTATAGCTATAGTCACATTTCTCACAGTAATTCCAGGATTCCGGTGATACTGGTAATGGCATCGAAATGTCCAGCGTGATGATAGACGTGAATGTATTTTCCATTTTCTAAATTTGTGCCTCAAAACAACAGATGACTGCGCACTTCATGATGATGCACTCTCAAAGTGTAGCGTGGAGCCAAGATGTTTTGCAATTTTTGCATTTCAGGAATGCCACTCAGGTGTGTATTTGGAAAGCTCCGCTTGCTATAACAGGATTTCTGCTTCTTTTCTGTCCCATTGTCGAATAGGTTTCCAGGATCTTTTCTATTCTACCGTGTCGTTTTTGTCGGCATACATTCGTCCCACCACGACGTAACGGGATAAACACATGTGGAATTGATGATTGTTAATTTAGACCAGGCTATACTTGATGCTGCTGAGGTTGTCCACCAGTAGCATATTTCTGCTTTGTCCCGTCCCTTTGGGAAGAGAAACGTGGGTTATGAACAGTGTTGCTTGAGTCTTGACGATGACTTAGGAAGTTGTCAATTCTGCCGAGCTGCTAAACTCGATCCAAACGGGTGACTTCAAACTGTTGTGCTGGATGGAAAGTCTCAAGCAATTGTCTTCTTTGGCTTTACATTGCCGTTTCAGTGTGGTTAACAAAGAATCCCACAAATTCATGATGAACTCTTTTTGCATTCTCCAACACTACGTCGGACTTGAAATCTTTAACCTTCACCGTATACGTACAGACTCTGATTCAATATTTTCTGGAGGAGCGCTTTTATGTCTCTCAAATGTTTTTTTGAGGGGCTTATGGTGGTGGACTTTGGTTTGGTGTAGACTCTCTGGGCCTGGATTCTAGTTCACTCATGTCATCTTCAATATTGCTGGCATTAATTTGAGCCAAAACGGCAAAAGGTCATATCGCTACATTATAAACGCTGTGGGTCATTACATCAATGTCAGACCAGTATCTTACCATTATAAAGGTCAGTGTCTTCCCTCCCAGTATTCATTTCACTCTTAAACCTACCAGAACGACGGAAGAGGTAACACAGATCGAACTTCTGACCGGAGCTTTGTGAGGTGTCATACGATAGTTTTCTTCAGAGAAGCTGACAGACTACTGACTACTCCCCCTCCTTTCGAGTTAATAGTCAGTATATTTGCTACATCTGTCAGAAGAAAGGGCATTGGGCTACAGAGTGTCCATAACGTCACAAAACCAAAACGGGTATCACAAGAGACAAAAATCGAGATACCTATTATCATTGTCAACAGAAAGGACATTGGCCTTCAGACTGCCCTAAGAAACAACAGGAGCAAAAGGAAGAGAGAAGTTCCGAACAGGAAGAAGAGGTACCCTCCAAAACGTAAGAACACCAACACGTCTAGAAACAGAACAAAAGAATACGAGACGAAAGTGAGGAAGATGATGAAACTTCTGTGAAAGTGTAGAAATTCAAGAGCGAGAGAGAGAGAGAGAGAGTGAACAAAGTTACAGAAGAAGTCTATGAACTTTTTAAAGTTATGTGTTGTGAATTGGATTGTAAAGTTTGTAGCAGAATATAACATAAATAAAACGTAAGAGTCTCTTGGAATTTATTTTCTGGAATAAGGACTTACACTCACACACTCACAAACGTTCATCATGGGACAAAATTTTAATTGATTTTGGCAAAATGACTATTATATCTTTTCGAGCGAAGAAGGTGGCCCGTTGGGTGGTTGTTTTATTAAACGTTGAATCATCTACCCTCGTATCGTCGATGCCGTTCCGCATGCATTTACTCATGTGTGTCAAAACATCATGGACAATCATCAAAATCACAGATATGACCGTTTGGAAAAGAGGGATCTATGTGGAGAGATAAGGCTGTCTGAAGCGAGTCCTCATCTACGGTCCACAAGTCAGAAGAAGTTTCAGGAAGAGAAGTCGACATATGCAATGACCACTATGTTAACTGAATGATATTAACATAAAAACCAACGGCCTTTTTCAGGGTCACTTATATGGTTTGAAAAGATATCTATTTTCTCTTACCTAAATTTATTTTGTAGATTTTATATTTTATACGTGATAAATTAATGTTCATTAATCTTTGTATGTGATATATATATGTCTAAGTCTCTACTGTATTTTTCTCTACCTAGAGTAGTGCGTATTCGAGTCAGTCACTTGCAACATTGTTGCCCGTGTTCCTCCCAAATGAGGTCAGCCCCTTGCAACATTGTTGCCAGTGTCCACTACCGTAATGTTAATTCCTATTGTGTCAAAACATGCCCATGCTTAATTCCCGTTTGGGGATATAGTGCTGGGATCCGTTTTTAATATAGAAGTCTACGTGAGGCTGTAAATCGTGACGCTATAGTGCCGGAACACGTTTTTCAATGGATTTTCCCTTGAGGCCCTATCGACCCTATACACTACTAACATCGGCAGCAGCTGCTACAAGCCTGATAAGCAGTGTCGGTTAAAATTAACCATGCCTATGTGCATGCATGTACGTATGTCTGAATGTTAAAGTTAATTGTAAGCATATTGTTTGCGAAATAGTTTCTTGTGAGCTAAGGTCTTTAACTGGATAAATGCAAAACGAAACTTAATTTTATTTATTTATGTTTATTCTGTTTTAAATGAATGTTTCGTAGCTCTGAAAATAATCAAAGGGCATACAATTAGGGGGTTCATCTCAATATCTGCTCCAGAAACTTCAAAGAGTTCAAAACACAGCTGCTTGGATCATACTTAGACTACCACGATCAGAGCACACCTCCCGCTGCTCTGTACCCTACGCTGGCTATCCATTCGGTCCAGAATCAAACACAAACTTTGCTCTCTGTGCTACGTTTCACTGTCGGACTCTAGTCCAACATACCTATCCGACCTCACACATGTGTATACACCAGCAAGATACTTTTGCTCCTCTTCTGACAATCGTATACTCATTATTCCCACTATGAAAACAAAGTCATATGGACAACGTTATTTTGCATACCAGGGCCCAGCAACATGGAATGAATTGCCCACTGAACTTAGACACAAAGACACAGTGATCACATTCAAGAGGGCTCTCAAAGCTCACTTATTTCGACTGCAAGGACAAACTTGTAGACCTAATAATGTTTCCTACCTTAAATATTCTCAGGATGTTTTTTTAATGTTTTCTAATTTCATGGTGTTTGTTTTTGTAATCATATCATTATATGTTTCTTTATCTTATAGGTGTTGTCTCATGTTGTAAAGCGCTAAGAGATTCTAAAGATTAGGAGCTATATAAAATCCTCATTATTATCATTATTATTAATTAATTAATTAATTAATTAATTAATTAATTAATTAATTAATTAATTAAACGAACATTAGCAGTATTAATAGCTATTTTAAAAACTCACGATTGATAACATAAATCTAGTGAAAATGTGTGATCTAAAATAAATAAGGTGTGATGGAAAGAATATATACTCCAACATAAATGTGTATTTGCCTATTCTTTATTGTTTACTTCCGTATTATTAGCTTACCGACAAGCTTACTAACTGAAAAATAATAATAGCAATACTAATAATAACAATAATAATAATAACAACACATATACTAAGTTACTTATATGTATTTAGTTCCTTCCTTCCATTATCATGCACTTATTTACTCACCAGTTTCCGCCAGATAATGGAGACTTAAGTATAAGGCATCTGCTTGTTTTCCCAGAAACTTTAGGTTGTCGTCTGCGAGCATGACATCCATGTTGTCACAAGGTTTATGATAACAGTTAATCATGTCGCCACGGTAGTCTCCTGCAAATTAAATAACTATAGGTATACATTGATATGAATTGTACTAATGTGTAAGTACAGAAAAACGATCACTCTATAAGATGTTGTTCTGTAAATGAATTAATGGAAAGGAGCTTCTTGGTCCAGTATTGCGAGCCAAAGAAGCTATAAAAATGAGAAGGAAAAAAACAGAAATAAAATTTAAAAGTAAACACTTTTCTTCTATAACACACTGAATAAACTTTATAATGTATCGTAAAGAAATGTACCACTCATGCTGTACAACGTCTCGCATGAAGTTTAACATACACCTTTTAACAGTGGTAATTGCAATATCACAAACAAATTGTATATTATAACTCTGTGGTATATTCATTTACAAAAGGTCAGTTTAGACTAGTTTGACGCGTGTGAGGTAAGGTAATCCACACTGAACCATCGGAACTACATATACCGACTAGTAGAGTGTTCTAAAATTAAAACTCCGTTTTGTAGACATTTAATTGGAAAGGATTTTGAAACCCTTAAATCAAGCCAATTTCTTTTTCGCTGGTATATATATATATATATATATATATATATATATATATATATATATATATATATATATATATATATATATATATATATATATATATACTGCCCCATTGATATATTTTTAATCCGCCCCTCCCCCTTTTACCGGTCCCTCCTCCGCAGAATCCCCTGTATACACATAAGTTTGTTAATGCTTCTCAAATATTTGGATATGAAATTATCTCTATATGACAGATACACATATATCTGTATACTTATATTTATATTTGCGATCCATTGTACCGAAGCAAGATAGGACGGATGGATCGATGACTGAGTGGCTAGATTCATGGAAGGAATCGTTAAGTATGTCACATGTAATTAAGTAGAATGAGACCTAGACGGTATAAAATTGCTCTTCATATTAAAGATCAGGTGGCACAAAACAAAGTGATTGATTCAACTGGTGCAAAATAAATAGTTGAATTGTGCTTCTCGTTTTGTTCTCATCAGTACAGTTCGAAGATAAAATGATAAAGTAATGACACAATAGTGGAAATGTTCACATATACACGTGTCATTATGTTATAGCTACGACATTTGTATTCTAAGTATAAGGTCAACCTCTTATGCCAAAACATAGGCCACTGGTACGTACTATATTTCTAACTTGACCATATTAATGTTTAGATTTGGATCTAACGGATTATTGTTTCATTCCAAGGTATAATTAAATAAAGTAAAAGAGAATTAACTAAATTTAGCGCTTCCTGGGCATATTTCTTGGCAAACGTTGGGTGGTTGGCGGCTGTTTGAGCTTGAGCCGTGTGGTGGGTTTTGGAGTCAACACTCTGACACATTTCGACAGGAAAAGACTTCATACATACCCATATGTACCACGGTATACCGCAATTCAATGTTTTGGGAAAGGGGCCTGACATATTTTTGTTCAATGTCCGTCTGTCAATAGCTGAAAAAATATTTTGCTTTTATTTACAGCAAAAATAACGATATATTATATATCTGATATTATTTGGAAAAATAGTAATTATATTGAGAATGCAGTCCACTCACCCCCTCCCAAAATAATAAAATAAATGGTCAGTACCGTGTTTTGTTAGTTATTGTATTGGTTCTAAAAGGTGTAACGAAAATGGGATGATAAGGTTACATAATAGACGGTACTCTGTATGAGATCATGTTGACATCAAAAAGCTAATTTCTAAATATATCAGGTGTTGATACTGAAGCCTTCAATTTGCTTGCTACTGTATTGATATAACAGGCAGGCAAACTTTTACTGGGATCCCAACACCCGGGAAAGATATTTATCGGAGCGGGCCAGTAAATATAAAACACTCGATAAACGAGAAAATATTTAGTGGACTTCAGAAATTAAGTTCAGACAGAAAACAAGCGCTCTACGAATTTAGTCCTTTAAAACGATGCACATACTTAAAACATTCACATACGCCAGTAAATATCTGAAAGATAACATGTTGTTTTTTTAATTTTATAAATCAGACATTTTGATTTTGCCCAACGTCTTTAACCACATTTCATTTGCCGGTAATACCGCGCAACTCTAATTGAAATGAAAAATAACTTCCTCTCATTTATACTCGCCTTGTAAGCAAAACGGTGCAAATGTGAAAAAAAATATGTTGGAGATGTTTGGTTTTTGTGAGGGTGGGGAACGGGTAGTCCCACGCGAATATGGCCGGATTTAATAAGGTGGAAATGTCCCTCGTCGATGCCTTTTGTCTGAAATTAAATCAAAGGCCCACAAAGCGTGACCTCCTGCCTAATCCTCGAACGTAATACCGTCACTGGTGGTGTTCCTTAACTGTCCAGTGGCGTCGTACTGGGACAAGTACGATCTCAGGTAATTCTTCTCGTCAAAGTTCGAAGTGTCTGGTACACAAGGTCATGTCATCTCGACTGAATTTGATTTAGAAAACACCATATTGATAAAAGTTGAAACGAGTTTTGTCGAGGGCTCCGTTGAAGGCTACATTGATGACGATACGAGTGATTAAACGCTTGGGTAACTGTCCTTGGAACAGATGATCTTCGATCATAAATCGCTGTCCAGCTGGAATGGTGAATGTTTTCACTTCCACTCGACGTATCGCATATTTCGCTGTCGTTCTATTCAACGTCTTACTGATGTCGTTTCCTACTTTAGATAACACTTCCACGCGTCGCACGTAGTCTGGCTCCTCGGATGATGGTTTGGTAATAGGCAGCATCAGCCATCAAAAGAAAAGCGCAGCTACTTCGATTCAGTATCAGTCGGACATCCACACCGTTCAACAAATACTCACCTTTCAACGTCATGTCCAAATTCAAACGATCCATCAGTTCTAAAGTACGGCGTTCGTCAATGTCGTCTCTACGTGCCTTATTTTATCCGATACTATGTCCAACTTGTCTGGCGTTTCTGCAAGCATCCAGATTGGTGTTCTTAAATTCTTTTCTATACGTCGAGAGATTTTTCAGGTACGTTTGGTAAGTATACGTATTCATCCTGCTGATAACCAGTTAGTAATTCAAATACAAATCCACTTCGCTCAACAACGAATGCATGACACTGTTGACGTGGAGTACTTTATCCTCATCAATTAGATTGTGACCGTCCGTTGATGTGTCGATCACTTTTACTTTCAGGTACAAGTAACTGCTATTCAGATCTATGTAATATTCGAGCAGTCCTTTGATTTCAACTTAATGGGAGCGGAATCATCAAAGAGGGGACGGGATGGACTTCGACCCATTGTGGTGCTTTTATCGTCATCACGGTGGGTGGCGGGTGGCATGGCAAACAGATCCAGTTCCGACTTGGAACAGGTGCAAGACTATATGCATCATTTTTTCTGTCTCTGTGATTTAATAATCAAAGTCTCACACGCACCTTCTTTCTTGGTCTTTCTAGATCTATGGGTGTGAAGTCCTCTGAATGAGTTGTTTTCGTCGTCTCGTTCTCCCTTGTTGTGGCGTCAGGGAAGCATGAATGCCTGACTCCGTAGCGTACATGGCATTTATATGAGTTTCTCGTTGGCCCAAAATGTTTCCCCGTATATATATATAGTATAAACTGAATTTGCATTCAAGTAGTTTTGCACTTGTTTGTCATGAACTTCGACCTTAAAAGTGTTTTGATTTTCGACATGCAAAGAATTGCAATAATAATTTATGCAAAAGCATAATCATGAGACTACTTATCCGTCTGATAACTTTTATTTGTATGTTATCAACTTATCAAAACAATCATCTTATACAATAAAAACAATCATTCAAAGGATTGTTGCAAATCAGCATATGTTTTTCCTTGGTCAAATTAATATTAACAATTTTAACTTTGGCTTTTCAGGATTTTCAGTATATGTGTGGTACATTATTGGATGCAATGATATTTACTTGAGCTTTAACTGGTAATTTTGACTGTCAGTACTATTACTGTATTACGTAACATTTGGAAAGACAGGACAATTTTTTGATGTTTTCGTAATGAACTATTAGTTACTGTACAAATATTTTTTTCTGGGCATGATGGTATCCTTCTTTAAACCATTAAACTGCGAACCTAGTCAACAGAGAATTTGACATAGGACAGTAATTAGTATTTTACTCTTATGACTAGAAGATATAACCGATTTACAGGGTTCTGTTATTTTATTACCAGGCAAGATATTAATGCTGGAAGCAGTGCCACAAAGGTACTTTTTGTAGCCAATCTTTAAATACTGTCATTTTATCTCCAGATAAAACCGTCATCTCCTTGAAATCAATTGCAAAGGGCCAGTTTGTGTTGGAGCACTCTGGAACATTGCTGTCATACAATAACGGCATTGTAAGAAAAAATGACTATGACAGGAGACGACTTAAAAGTCAGCTTCTATTTTTTTAACATAAGGGTGATAAAATGTGGTTAGTATAATTTATAGTCTTTAATAGAGAGTAAATAATCATTTAATTCTGTCCAAATTCATTTCACAGTTGGGAAGAATTTAACCTGTGGCGAACAAACCAGCTGGAAGTAGCCTATCAATGTAAACCTACCTATCCCATTTGGTACCTCAAAAATATAGAATGCTCCCTTTTATTATGTTTGTTGGGCAACAGTAAGATGGTATTTTTTATTTTTAAAGAAACATCTGTTATTTTATTATGTCTTGTTCTTTTATGTGTTGTAAACGTTTTGAACTTTCATTTTTCTTAATTGGAGGCATATGCACTGCACTAATTGAAATCCAGATATTTACGATATTTGCATGCTGCCATTGCTAATGTATTTTATACTTACGGGTGATGGCATGAATAGATTTTATGTCCATTACAACAGTTTTTGGGAGACATATTTTACAGCTTGTTATCTGCTTTCCAATGAAGTTTTTATGCAGATATATCTGGACAAAATTATCTTAAATATATGACAACTGTATCACTTTGACCTAATTTAAAGGCTTTTGTATTTTGTAAAAACATGTATCTGTTAATTACACCCTCAAACACATACATTAGTGAAAATATTTACCTAGATGCATCTAAATTAAAGTAACTCATTCTTACAAAAAAGATTGGATATTGTGACCTTTGTTGCACACTTTAATGGTTAAAATGACATGGGTTTTTCTGTAAAAGATTTCTTATAATGTCTACTTGGTCTTAATGAAAATTATGCCATTGTGATATCCAAAACCACAACTATGATGGACATATTGAATATATTCTTATTATTTCTCCTTTTTTTCATATCATACTAAAAAAAAAGCTGCCTTATCCTTTGAAGCACAGTTGATGCTTCTTGCAGCATTGACTCAACATTATCAAGACAGTTTGGCAGCCGCATTCAGAAGAAAAGTAACAATGCTAATGTCAACAGAGAAGTTATTGTTATTAATGGGTAAATGCACTTAATATACAGAGCTTCGAAAGACATTTTCCCTGGTGATGCAATGATAAGAAATGAAGAAAATGGTTCTGAAGCCACTGATCAGGTAAGATGAAGAGAAATTAACACTAGTGTTAGTTTGAAACATTTAATTAATCGGAATACACATTTTTGTCAGCTCAGATCTGCTAGTTGTCTATGGGGCTTTACAATTTCCATCTCCATCAAACTTTTATAAGTGACAAATGTCTTGTCCATCTATTTGTTATACAAACAATTCTCGCATGTTTAATAATAAAGATGAGGCGAAGGAAAGAAAATTTAGATGTACATAAAAGTGAATGTTTTGTTGGTTAAATCTCCTCATCTAATGTTAGAAAGGAAGTAAATTAGAATTACAAGGATTAAATGGTCATGGTTGGGTATTTATCGATGTGTACATTTTACCTAATCACTCACAAAGTAAATAAAGTCCGAAGTTTAGTTTGAATAGCGCTTCATACGTTATGGGAAGATTTACAACATTCACGTGAGACTGACTATTTTGTACAAATAAATTTAAAAGCTATACAAGGAGTTGGAAAAATATTTACAATGAATGCTTTTGCGAATCATTAATTTGTTTTTAGGTGGAAATTTTAACTCCTATTGAATATCATATAATTATAGAATTATTATTATTTTATTATTGATTAACTAAATGCAAGATAATATTTTCTCTGCGAGCTGACAGCCTGTTATGACGTTTCTGAACTTGCAGTCACTTAGAATGAGATTGAAAGAAATTGACGCCATTTACTTTTCCATATCTCTTACTGTTTTATTTAAGAATACATATTAATATAATTGTCATAATTCATATATCAAGTAGGGCATAGCTATTACCATGCCAAAATGGATATCCACCATAACCTATGCAGATCGTATCCGATTTTTAAAATAGAAATGGGTAGCTAACGATTATTTGTATGTCGACAACTCGTGTTTGAAAATATTACCCATTATCATGACCACCGATTTCTTTTCCCATTTCCTATTCAAGGAGATATACATAGTGGGAGCTACAAAATTTTCACAAAGTGTGACCAATCGCAGCTTTACCTTGATATAATTTTGTGATGTACGAGATATATTGTTAAATTAATGTTCGCTCATGTTTCCTGCAATAAAATCGACAATTCCAGTTATAAGGACTTAACGTAAACACAGTAAGAAAATATAATAAGAGGAAGAATACATTTTGAAACGCAGATTAAGACAGAACAAATTCGAGCTCCAAAAATGAGTGTGTGGGAACCGTTTCATTCCTTGCCGAGGAATGGTCAAACAATACAAGAAAACAAGCAATATCACAATTAAAGTAATGAGGTTACCTGCCATATACAATAATTTATAGGTTTAGAAAGATTATATATTAGTAGAATAGGATGGCGGCATAGCCTCAAACATGGAAATATCGCCGCAATGTAAAGTAACGTTATGACCTCCATGCTGACATGTTTCTTTACGACATCTAACTAGAATATTCCATGTGCAAACAACGCACATATCTTGTATTGATTTGGCGCAATATCCACATTGGGATTTTAGCCATAAAATCGAAATGGAACTTTAACTTTGAGGCTATAGTAATGTGTTTTTTTAATGAACCTATAGCTGCTATGGAAAATGTTCTGTCAGGATCATCTATACTTTTAGTGACAAACCACATATCTATTGACCAGCACAAACATATTCCAACACGTATCCATACATAGTGACCACCACCTACATTAGCGCACAGTAAAGGTATTATGTAAGTAAGTTAGTGAAATAAACACGGAAGACCTTCTACATAAAAATAACATCCCTACAACTGTTATAACCCATCCTACCACACTTATAACCCATATAATCGCAGCCGTTAACTGAAAGAAGACAAAAAGGGTAGGAGTGCTCATACATACCGCCTATCACTCCTGAAAAAGGTAAGAATGTTTATACGCACATACAGTACACAATATCGTACAAGACAGAAGGGTAGAGGTTTGTTTGGAGTGTGTTCAGCTTTTGATTTGAAATACATAAACAACATTTAGTATTATTCATTGGTTTAGAAGTAATATAGTTTAATGGGGCACAAGTGGAATGGTCATGTTAACAAAGTCCATCCGGTTTTCATAACCTTCTTACTGAACAGCACTGAGATCTTTTCACTATCACACAAGCCTATCGACCAATACAAACGTCTATTCATCAACATTCATATGTGAATTAAACATAGCAGGTCACGATAGATATTAAACATGATGAATATTAGTACACACGAAACGGCAGATTTTGGCTTAACTTACCCTTCCAAGACGTTTGATACAGTGTAACCAATGTCAATGTTGTTTCGAACCAAGTGAAGTTTAATATTTATATTATTATTTTCGTTTTGAATGTCCTATATTTAATTCGCTTGGTAACGGTTAAGCACTGTCGCATCATAAACGATAACATAAAGTGAATAACAAAATATTCAGCGTCAGTTTGGATCATTTGTTTAAAACCGTTAAACTAAGTCAGCATTTTACGTCAAACTAATGCTTTATTACGCTTTAAAGTTGTTGATATATCTGTTTAAGATTGAAAATTATAATACATAAATACATTAGTGTTTTGCACTGAAACTAGTTTTATGGGCTGATTGAACAATTATATATTTTTCCAAATCATTTTTGTCATATATCTATTGTGATTTCCATGGGGAGTATCATTTTCCTTCCCTATCAAGAACGAGTTTTTCTGGAACCAGTCGTTGTGTGATCGACAGATCTAAACGCCATCACAACAAATATTAGCTAATCATCCCATTCACAACAACGATAAACATTTGGACTAGAGTTTTGTTACATCTGTCCGCATTACCATCAGGCATTGAGTTACATACTGTGGAGTGATTCGTTTGCTTCATATTTGCCAATAGCACCTTTATCTGAGCCGTGAAGAAAGAATTTAAGGAAATTCAACTAACCCATTAGTCACATGTTCTCAAAATGTCATCTTTGACAGACTGGAATCACAACTTTGACAAATTGCCCGTTGTAATACTCAAAGATGTTTTTTTTATTTTATTAATGTTTTAATGTAAATCGGGTTCCTTGTAAAACTTCCTCAGAACTACAAATTTCTTTTATTCTTTACTTTCTTGTATTTTGTTCCAAAGCCATTTCAATTTAATAAATGCGAGGATCACAATGGTAACCATGATCTACATGTGTTTCTCATTGGTGATACGTCTACTTCGATGCCGTTCTGAATGCGTTGTATAGAAATGGTTACACTGATCTCGAAGGGCGTCCACTGCATTAACCGTTGATATGTGTATTTACCATACTTTTATTTTCACTTTGTTACGATTGGTTTCGGGGGTTTTAAGATAAAAATAAACAAGTGAAATATTGGCTTTTGAAGAAACCAGTATAGTTTAATCTAATTAGTTTCTCCATTGCTGCATCACTGCACGAACATATAGAGTTTTATGTCCACCCGTTTGATTTTATTTACCATTGTTGTGTACATTTAATTTGGTTGTTCTGTTTGATAGTTTAATTTTATTTTATTTCATGATATGCTATTGTAATGTAAATTGACTTGACCTTGTCCAACATTGAGTTGATTTCTTCTTGACCCAAGTTGACTTTTTTTGTTCGTCATAAACAACTAATACATAGTTAAATTATTTTCTCTGTGTATCGGCTTATTATCAGGATCATCATAGAAGAGGTTGTTATGTATATTTGAATTAATTTATCTTTGATTTAATTTAATTATTTGTAAGTTTTAAAATCTTTATTTTATTTCATTACATATCAAGTAATGTAATTTTGTTTACTGGAATTTTATTTTTTCCAAAAATTATTTTAACCTGATTGTTTAGTTGAAAACACCTAAAAATAGTACTTTGTATCTTTTTGCTGATCCAGTTCCCGCCCTTGATTGAGAATCAAGTAAACAACTTTTTCTAATTAATTCGCAATGTTTGAATCATAATAGTGAAATCGAAGCTGAGTGGGACTATGTGACTTTACTAGCAAATACGTCTACGTTGTTTTCAAAATTCTGGAGGGTTGACCCTCATCTGGGAACCTGTTTTGCGTCTCAAGTTACTGTATAACCTTTGTCTATAGTCAGAGGCATTAGTCAGTAGGTTTTATAAACACTGGGACATAAGCTGTTTTGTTTCTTTGTTGTGACAAGTTGAGTTATATTTAAAATTGTATTCAAACTATTTGGATTCTGAGAGATTAATTCTTTTTCCTGCAAATATTTGAGTGTCCAAACAGAATTCTTGGACAAAGACATTTATTTAAATTTTCTTCGGAAATTCCAACACTGGAATATAGTCTATGGAACGAAAAATAACTGTAGACACAGCAGCAAAATGCTATCTAAAGCGTACGTCATCGTCTTCCATTTCTGCATTTTCGTCGGGACTCGAACTTGAATTCATTAGAACATTTCATTACTAGGACATCTAAAATTTATTTCTGTTGATTATTCCTGGATTTTTTCTGGATTTAATTCTCATTTTTCATTTTAACTTGATTTTTCAGTGAAATAAATTATTTGTTAAATTTCTCAAACCTGCTGTTTTCACTCTTTCTTTCTTACTGCTTATTAGAGCCTAAAGACGTAACATAAGAAGGTAAATATGTTCATTTGGGTCAAATTTTTGAAGTTGCCTAAGTGAATTATACATAATCCATGTTATTGTTTTGTAATCATTAATATCACTATCGAAAGTTCTTTTCCATTTGGAAATGACTTTTTTAATTATAAAAGGGTAATTGTGGCATGAGGTCAAGAGGATAACTGTATAATCTTGTGATGGTGAGGACTTGACCATTCGTACGTTAACTTGTAACACTTTCAAGTTGTATTATGTTGTGTCCAGTTTTATGATAAATTTTATTTCTTCGAGTTAGTGAATTCAAGTGATTATGTTCTCTGGATATACAAAAGTACACTGATAAATTTCTGGGATAAAGACATTCACTGGAATTTATAGTGTATTCAAACCTGGAAATATATTACCGTGATTCAACAAAAGACTGTGGACACATCCTGACTCTATAAGCTGTCACAAACAAGTAATCTCCATTAGTTTTTTTATTTCTTCGGGAATTGTACTGAGTTGTATTCATGACTTTAAATTGTTAGAATATGTTCTGTAATTCTTGGATTCATTTGGGATTTAATTCGCAATATCATAAGTTCTTTTTTTCTCTCATTCTTTGTATTCTACGTAAATAAATTATATTTGTTAAATTTTACAAAGCTTGTTGTATTTCCCTCTTTTCTGTTACTTACTTTAAGAGCATAGGCTCGTATCACCTTTAAGATCACAACGTTTCTTTAAAGATCTATTGCAAATATCCATACGTTTAAGTTATTGACGTTTCCAAATACTAGTCTTCTCACGAGATTAAGAAACCAGATCAATGTAATGGAGATATATTCACATATGCAATCTTTCGGATTATATCTTATATAACTCAAAATAAATTACGACAGATAGCCAACGAGTTTATGTAAGTCATGAGAAATAATGGATTGCATGTTTTGGCAGCAACCATGAACTTTTTCGGATGCTATTTTCCGGAATGCAATTAATGGAGACTGCTCCTTGTCAATGTGATGTGTGTAATAAATACATGGAACAGACTTTTGCTGGACTATTTCGTAGCTACGGCCTATGATCATATTTGTAGTTCTTTCGAATAGAGTTAAGATATCACTGATATATTTACTTTTCCTGTCACTTCCTGTTAATGTATGTAGATAATTTGAAATTAGTCTAAATGTAACCTTAAAAGTACCTAAATTATGTTGACCATGCCCGTGTTTTCCATAGGATTTATATGTTCTACTCTTTACCGGATCGCGTTATACAGATTTTCAACGTTTACCTTTCAAACAGTAGTCTATTTTCTAAATTCGCATTCATGAGAGTGCATCCCTTGTTAATATAATTATTTATTTGTCTTTTTCACTGATCAATTATTTTTGAATAATTAAAATATATTCATTTACATTATTGGCCCTTGCCATTTGACACAATTCTTCAAAATCTACTAAAGTTTATGATTTTCAAAACAATATGTCGTAGGTTACTACAAAGTCTTCATTATCTTTGATATGGTAATGCTTAGTAACACTTATTCAAAATAATCAATAGGAAATAATGTCCGCAATCGATTTATCTCTAACTGAAATGAACGCTTCTAGAAAACAGAAAGTTACAGTTAGCAGTCGGTTGCCTGCTTACAGTAAGATTTTTCGTTAAGTTTGGAACACTAACAAACTGACAATGTTTATTAACCACTGGAAACCATCAGATCTAATAATAATCTTAATATTAAGACTTGCTGACGACTTTGGGTTACTTTCTCATTGTCTGGTGAAATTTAGACAGTTCGAAAAGAATTAACCACATTCCCTGAGGATGGGCTAGAGGAATAAGTATTTCGAATTTTGTATTAGGTGATATGATTTGTCATGTGTGCGTATGTTTTAAGTTATAGTCATAATATAATATGTATACAAGGAGAGCTGTAAGCAATCGAATATCATTCCTAGTCTGGAGAAATTCTTATTTTTTGTGTACCTGTTGTATCGTCAAGTCTGCAGATGTATTTTATGTTGTACCTAGATATTGTGCTTATCTTTATGATTATAATGTCATATTTGAACTAATAAGAATTATTCATAGGTGTGCCATTTTGGCAACGTCACGATTCTTGGCGGACCAGTACAAGTCCTTTTTTTTTTTTTTTTTTTTTCTTTTGTTTTTGTTTTTACGGCACTTTCATTCTTTCTGACGAATATAACTTTTTAGGATAATTTTGGATTCCTTCATAATACTGTAAGTGTCTCTCACATTTTCATTTCTAATATTGATAATTTAATTATTTATTAAGTTTTAATAACCTTCTGGTTTTACTTTTTTCAGTTACTTAGGTTATCACCATATAATCATACTAGATAGGAACTGAGACTGTAATCATATTCACACGAGTCAATAAATGATTACAATCAGAAGTGAAGAGTAGACGCGCAATACCTTCAGCTCAATTAACACATTGGCCTAATTGTATTGAATATTCCGTGATACCTTGATTGCCAGATTCGTAAATTAGTCTACGTCTGTCCAGTATATACTGAGAAAGAAGTCCTGTTCTTTTTAGTCCATTTTAAGTACTCGCATTCTGATGAGGTTTGGGAAAATAGATTTATTAGGATGTTTTCAATATTTTTAATTCTGTGATTGAAATAACTGGACTATATTTTTATTAACTTTCTCTTAATGTACATTTTCTGCAAAATAGGAAAAGCCATTATAAAAAAATTCTTTATATAAATAGATATTATTGGCCATTGACTCAAACTTAAAATACAACACACGCATGATAAACGATTATGCTGCCAATGTGTGATGGTTAGAGCAAAATCTGTTTCAAATATTGTAAGGCTATTATAAATATACAAAATACTTCACGACCTAACAAATTTACAAATATCACAGATATGTGTAGTCTCGAGATTTATGCATTATACGCGAACTTAAAT
Organism: Sinohyriopsis cumingii; assembly: GCA_028554795.2. Taxonomy (NCBI): domain Eukaryota; kingdom Metazoa; phylum Mollusca; class Bivalvia; order Unionida; family Unionidae; genus Sinohyriopsis; species Sinohyriopsis cumingii. The sequence continues at coordinate 975,351 of CM068841.1, forward strand.
GTAATCGGGTTTTGTGTCTGCGTATAGCGTTACGCAAGAGTGGTTTATTTACGTCTTACATTATTTCACAACACTGGATTCGGTTCACCCAATGCTGCAAGAGCAGCGTGATTAGAATGAGAAAACCGTAGATTATACAATAAACCTGGTATTTACAGTCTCGTTGTATACAGTAACGTCAGAAAATAAAAGGTTTCGTCAGTAATCTGTCCACTTTCCGGAGCAAAAAGGTCCAGCTGCAGATGTACTGTAACATTACATTATTTTCTCAACTGTATTATCTGATATTGTTTGATATATTGGAGGAACTAATATTTATTATAAATTGTAAAGGTAGTCAAACCTATGTCATATAACGCCAAGTTATTAGATGCATTATAGTCTATTTCGCATTTGCAATTTTATAACGTAACAAAGGAATTGAATTCATCTAAATGAGTACAGAGTAAGAAAATATTAGTTTATACAAGTATGCGAGATTATTCACATCCGATACGGTTTCATATACTAAATTGGTTATTATGATAATAATTAGGTACAGTAATTCTGATGAAATTATTTATTACGTAATCAACTCCACATGCATGCTTCCTTAACGTACATCATTGCATTTGTACATGAAAGTGTCGTATGTACTCGATGAGCAGCAGAGAGGGCGATCAGACCACATAATCCGAGCAGAAAACCATTTTTGTCCAAACAAAAATCCGTGCTAATATATAGGTCATACCACGTCTACATTTATTGTTTTGTCCCAAACAGGATTGTAGACGAGCCCTCTCTGCTGCTATATTAATTAAAACGTTGTTATATCAAAATAATGGTACATCCGGAATCTCATACTGCAAGGATAGCACGAGAACGATTAGAAGCAATTAAAAAATTTGTTCCTGTCAGGGACTCATTTAGAGAAAGTTTGCAAGCGCAGCAACAATCGCAAGTTGAGTACGAAGAGGACACTAAAAACCTGTTTAAACCCGTCACTGCAGCTACTGAGAAAGTTTCAGCGGCTGTTGAAAAAACTATATGGGGAGATATTGCGGAGGAAGATGAGAAGAGGAAAAAGGGCATTTTTCCGGTATTAGAACAAACAGCAGAACAAACTAAAAAAATTTCAAGAAGAACTAAACAGACAAAGAAGATCTTACGAGATCTTCCAACTGATATAGTGCGGCTCAACCTCCACCTGTTGGTGAAGAAATACTTGAAGGTATTGGAAAACTTCGTACTGAAGTCGTCGACGTGAGAAAAGAACATACACCTGAACCCGAACCAGTAAAAGAAAATATAAAATTGATTGCAAGATTTAAGGAAGGGTTTGTCGAAGATATTAGAAATACTAAAAGAGAAAAATTACCTGAAAAATATTATATTGTATATTTAACAAATCTGATATTTTAAACCCCCCTCATGAAAAGACAAATGATGAAAATTTTGTTAAATGGATATATCGCATATATGCAAACAAAAGACAAGTTAGAGGTAATGATTTGGAATACGGAAATCTTTATGAAGAAGTAAAAGTACTTTATAGAGAGAGACTGGAACAACTCTCCCAGTATCAACTTCCTCCACCTCTGCAACGAACAGAACAAAAACAACATTTTTCACCGCTGTCGGAAATTAAAAAGATATTTGGAATGACACCAACTAAGAAATCATCATCAGAAGAAGTAACGGGGAGTGGCCTGGGAAATAATATTATTTGTCCTGATAACATCATTAATAATGTGTCACGGTTAGAAGTTCTCATAGGAGGAAAACGTGCCGAGAATAATTCACCAGAAATAACCAATGAAGCAGCTGATATTTGTCGGCGATTATTTCAAGGTGGTATCATGGATATCGGCGTTTACCGAGAACTTATCGATGAACTTGTTGATGATTACAGTGACTAGTTGTTAGATAAATAATAAATTAAATAAGATGATAGTATACAATAATCATCGTAAATCCGTATCGGTCAGAGTGGTAAACTCGCGATTACCAACCTATAGAGCAATTTACCGAGATGGGCTTGGTGATGTTGTTCGGAGGTTGTTTAAACGGTTAGCCCCAAAAGTAGCGCCTGTTGCAAAACAATTATCGATGAAGGCTATTGATGTTGTTCGTGAAAAAGCTCCAGGTGCTATTGTTAATGTTGCTGGTAGGGCTTTCTCGGCAATCAAAGAAAGACTAGCACGATTATTGCGACGAAAATCACAGCCACCAGTAAAATTACCAAGTACTGAAGTGATGCCCGCAGATGTCAGTAGAATAATAAATCAGGCTGCAAATCAAAAACTAGCGGCGTTAGCAGATCAAGGACTCGGTGAATCAGGAAATAATATTTTAAGCATGATATCAGGAAGAGGAGTTTCCAAACCAGGTAATCTTCGTGTTAGACGAAAATAATTATAATAAATGTTCAAGCGTATATCAGACACAGCATTCGACATGGAAGCACCTGTGCTTAAAGATGAGTCTGTGCGTGATTATCAGTTTTATTCTTATGAAACACGAACACCAGATCAACGTGGAGGAAGAATTGAACTAAAAGTTCATGACACAAGTAGATACTTTTTACCCGCTGGGGCTTTTCTTGAGGTAGAAGGTACAATTGTAAGAACGGATAATACTAATTACGGAGATGTAGTAAAAGTTGGTTTTGTCAACAACGGGATCATGGCATTATTTAATAGCGCCACATATATGATCGATGGAAAAAATATTGAATCAATTCAGAATAATGTCGACGTTGCTACAACAATAATTGGTCTAGCAAGATATTCTGATGATTATACAAGATCAGCAGGTCCCACAATGATGCTTGTGAAAGATAATTCTGATCACCCTGAAAGCAATCCGTATGATATAAGACGACCAAGAAATTTTGCCAATAACGCTGATGCTGATATGTGGCCAATAGTTCATGGTTCTAATCCAGATTTCAACTTGGGATTTTCAGCGCGTAGAAATATGTTGCTAGGAGCCAATAGAAGATTTTCATGTACAATTCCACTATCGCATATTTTTGGATTTTGTAGAAATGTTAGAAAGGTTATTTTTGGAACTAGACACAGGGTTGTTCTTGTAAGAAAGAGTGATGATAACGATGCTCTGTGGAGACCTCTTGGTGATGCTGGTAAAGTAGTATTATCGATGCCGGTAATGACTCCAACGATCGCAGAAGAACAAAAGTTGATTTCTTTCATGGACACTGGTGGTAAATCCTTCTTGTCATGGTTAACAACAAGCACGGATAGTATGCAAACTGACGTTAACGGTCAGTTTACATGGCAAATAGCATCACAACAAGGTGTTTCTGCACCACGACATATTTTTATTGCGTTTCAGAACTATGATCGATTAGGTGATCAAACTCGCTCTCATATGATATCTGACCAACTAGGTATCACAGATATTTCCTTACGGATAAACAGACAACAAGAACCAGCAGAGAATATACAACTAAATTATGAACAAAATAGTATAGGACGTGTATATCATCGTTTAATGTCATTCATGGGACGTGATCAAAATGTTGATACTGGCTTGCAAATATCACAACATGATTTCAGAACTTTGTATCCGATTTATTATTTTTCGCTGGAGCATCTTGATCTATCAAAACAATCTGTCGTTGATATACATCTTAAAGCAGCGTTAAATACAGGAGGTGGTGTTGATTATAGAGCAATCGCGGTCATACTCAGCGATAAAGCCATGTTACTTGAAGGTGGTAATGGTCGAATGAGAGTCGTTGATGCACCAGTGGAAAATATTTAATCATGTTATTTAGAAAAATATATTTATAAAAAATGTCGTATAGTCATGTTAATGTTGCTCTGACCCCAGGTCAGGTCAAAAAGCTTCAGTCAAAAAAACGCCAGCAAATGCGGAACTAAAATATCACTAAAACGAGATCAGATTGGTGGTGGTCCAAACAAATTATCGTTGACAAATAATCAGATTAAACATTTCAGTAAAGCCCTAGAATCAAAAACCGGAGTTCAATTCCATCTTTCTCCGAACGCCATCAAGGACATGGTTAAAACCGGTGGTATATTTCCACTTCTTGCGGCTATTCCAGCGTTAATAGCTGCTGCTGCTCCAGCCGTAGCAAAAGCAGCCGCAGTAGGTGCTGTTGGAACAGCTGGTGAAATGGCTCTAAAGAAAGCAACAGGAAAAGCATACAAAAAAAGGGACGCGGCCTAAGATTACCGGGATCTCGTTGGGGAAGAGGTCTGAGGCTTCCACGTTAGATGATCTAGCATCAAATTTTGATTTGATAAAAGGTGCTAAAAATTAAAAATAAAAGCCTTTAGAGCTGTTTTTATGCGAGATCAATTACCGAAACAACCAAACAGTGTTGAAACAGGTCTTATTAATCTCGACTCGAATTCAGGACCCGGTACTGATTGGGTATCATACGCGGTTGATCCATGTGGAATCGTTTATTTTGACTCATACGGGTTAGCTCCACCCATTGAATTTATCAGGTATGTCGCACCACTTCACGCGCAAGTTTGGTATTTCACGCTACCCACACAAACAATGACAGATCCGCCAATATGTGGCCGTGAAGTAATTTATGTACTTAACGCTATATCAAAATTATCCAAACCGCCACATAAAGTCGTGCACGATTATACAAGCAACCGATTCGTTTTAAACAGATCTTAAAATATAATGGTTGATATTTAAGGAAGATGTTCATCTACCATTAAGAAAAAAAAATCCGACGTTGATCTGTCAAAGTACGCGACTAAAGATGAACTCCCCGATTGCAAGGCTTCTTTCAATACCCCAAAGTTCACCACACGACTGGTACGATAATTCAGAGTCAGTCCTTTCACTTTGCACGTCGTGTGCACTTCTCCTTGTTTGTCCCGGTATTCGTAGCCGTAATTTTTGGGACCGCCACTCACGAAACTTAGAATCTTGTCGTCGGGATGCTCGTCTGTCCAGGCTCCTAAACGGTCTCTTTCGATGTTAGGGTGCTGTTGACTCGGGTGATGGATGTAAATGCAACTGTCCGTGTCAAAGTAGAGGACGCGTTCCCCTAACAGTTCTAAAGCTTCGTACAATTTTAAGCGAGCATGGGCTGTCACGTAAGCCGCAATGATGACATTTCCAAAAGGGTCGTCTTGTACAAAGTCCAGATCTTCTTCGTAATTGACCAAGATCAAATTCTCTCGAACGACGTCCACGTGTTTCATGTATTTGGTTTTGTCGTGAATCATTTGGAAGTAGCGGGAAGGTTCTGTCAAATACTCCGTCTTGGGTAAACACGGTCGTTGTGCCATTTTACCCCACAAGCAATTTAACATCACTTTGGCAAACGATCGCCTGCCTTCGTTTTTCACGATGTGGTCTAAAGAGATGCCTTCTTGTTCATAGTATTTCTCTTTGAATTGTATTTGGTCTTGGGGAGTGTGACACCAGGAAGGATAGCCGCTGGCTTCTTGTTTCAGTTTCAAAAAGGCATCCACGTAGTCAGCGAAAATGCCTTTCTGACTGGGATCACCCTTGTAGTATTGTTGTGTCTTGGGAAAGTGGCAAATTTCGTACACTTCTAACAGTTGGTATCCCATGTCCAGAGCTTTGAACAATTCTACGCTGACCCAGGTTCCCGTCAAGGCACGTTCTTCCTGGGTGTGCTGACAAGGCTGATCTTGGTTGCACATTTCGGCACAAGTACGGCACAAAGGAAACATCAGTTTGCCTTGACAATGGTGAGGTAAGACGGGATGGTATAGGTTCGTGGGAGGCAAAACTTTACACTTGATCAAGCCTTCGTATTGTCGAATGTTTTTCAGGTCGATGGGTTCCGTCAACAATTGCGGGTGCCCTACAGGAAAGCGACAATATTTGCACACGTAGGGATACAGCGAACACACGTCCAAGTATTTGATTTCTTCTCCTTTCTCTTCGTCGGCTTGGTACAGCAAACAGGTGGCATTGGTCCTTCCTCCGTACAAACTATCCCTCGGGTTCAGCGGGTCCATGAACTGGTAACTTTCCACGAGACGTTTAAACTCGGGATCGGTTTTCATACGGTGATCGTACTCGTGTTCCCACATTTCCACCACTTGGTATCCTTCCTGTTCCAACTTTAGGCGCCGCTGACAAGTGTCCTGGTACAAGTCTTCCATGGTTCGTTGTAAAAACTGATTTTTAGTGCTACGATCAGGGTAACAGACGGGACATCCGTGAAATAAGCAACCGTTAAACTCGTACACGATCTTGGGGTTCTCTAAGTCCCAGCCATCTACCGAATACGTTCCGATGGTCTTTTCACCCCCTCCGTTACGGGCATGCTGAATCCATTTGTCTTCCTTGTCGCACAAGTAATGTAACCAACGTAGGGCTTTAACCGAGTATTGACGTTTGACAAAGTGGGTCGTTTGAGGGCTGATGACAGATACGGTGTTTTCAGGCATGAATCGTTGTCGATACACTAAGGAACACGCTTTGGCAATGGTGCAAGCTTCTTTCAAAGGATCCACCCCTCCGTGTTCCATGAACAGTTCTCGAAATTTTCCACAGCAACGCCGTAAAATGTCCACGTCGGAACGACAATACATTAGCATTTCTTCTTGAAAGTCGAAAGGGTCCGAGGCGTGAGCCTGGTACCAAGCGTAGAAAGCTTCTCGTTGTTCGGTACGCATGTTGTCGGGGTCGTAATAGTGAGCCCCAGGTAAATGGGGTAGAACGGCGTGTTGATTGGCTTCCGTATTGAAAAAGTGTGGAAAGTACCCTTTAGCCATTTCTGTCATTCCAAACGTTTTAGGCATTCGGCTCAAAGGCATGGCCAAATAGCTCATCGAATCTTTAAACTGTACTTGTCCCACTTGCATGAAAATGATTTTAGCTCCGTTCAAAGTCACTTTAGGACGCTCGGTGCCTTGTTACGTATAGTATCTCAAAAGAAACTGTCCATCGTATCCGGAAAAATTGTGAGCCATCACCGTGGCATGACGATGACAATCTCCGTAACGTTCGATGTCCTCTTGGCTCCACGTCTTGTCGATGGGGTCTAAGACCCATTGGGCAAAATCGGCTAACGTGTTCGGTCCCCGAAAGATTTTTTCACGCCCTCCAGGAATCTTGCTGCAATGAGGGCAATGACTGAAAATAGGTTCTTGAATGCACTTCTCGCACGCTCGATGAGCCACGCAGAAATTAGGAATGTGAATGCCGGTTTATTGCATGCATTCGAAATCGAAAAAGATGAAATTGCCTTTCTTCTTGTGACCGTCCTCTTTCTCTGGTGGGGGTTGGTATTTTTGCACGTAGCATTGGTGTTTCAAGTCCACGATGTGATGACAAATGTGACATTTTTTTTTCCTGAACATACGTGTGCCTTGGTACTATTGGTACGTATGCCTTGTCCACACGTAGGGCACAATCTCACGAGTTGACAAGCACATTTCTTTTGTGAACCTTGCGTCTTCAAATGTTGTTGGTAACAGGTAGGGCTGACAAACGTGCGCAGACAAGTTGAACAAGGCACTGGTCCTTCGCTCAGACAGGGTGGAGAGGCCAAACATCCGGGGCATTTCGATCCACAATGTTTGTGTTGCTCTCGATTATTATAACCACGGTCACATTTCTCACAGTAATATCTGTATCCCAGGAATCCGGTGATGGTGGTAATGTTATCGAAATGGTCATCGTGATAATAGATATGAATGTATTTTCCGTCCTTAAAATCTTGGCCTCGAAACAACAGAGGCCCACGCATTTCTTGAGGGTGCACTTTCAAGGTGTAGCGAGGAGCTAGGACATCTTGCAATTTTTGCATCTCAGGAATGCCACAGGGTGTGTCTTTGGACAGTCCGGCTTGTTGTAACAGGAGTTCTGCTTCGTTTCATTGTTTGGCTCGGTCGGATTGTTGAATAGTTCTCCAGGTTCTTTTCCATTCTACCGTGTCGTTCTTGTTGGCATAGGTTCGTCACACCACGATGGCACGGGCTAAACACATCTGGTCATGAAGGTTGTTAATTCGGACGAGACTTGTTTTGGTGTTGCGAAGGTCGTCCACCAATAACATCTTTTTGCGTCCAGTCCCTTGAGGAGGAGAGACGTGGGTCATGTCCAGTGTGGCTTTTCAACGGCGATGTCAAACTGATCATTAGATTGTTGTACGTGTTGAATCTTGTCCATGACTTTGGAAGCGGTCAATTCTGCAGGGGTGCTAAACTCGATCCAAACAGGGGATTTCAAACCGTCATGTTGTATGGAAAGTCTCAAACGATCGTCTTCTTTGGGTTGACATTGTCGCTTAAGTGTGGTGAGCAAAGAATCCCAGACCCCAGTGATAAACACTTCTGCTTTCTCTAACGGCACTTCAGCCTTGAAATCTTTAAACTTCACCGTGTATTTGTAAGCCGTGGTTCTAAATTTTCTAGAGGAGCGTTTTCCGTCTCTCGAATGGAATAGTATTTTTCAGGGTTGACTAAGGGTGGTGAACTTGGTTTAGAGGGTTCGAATTCTGGTTCACTCATGTCCTCTTCAAAATCACTGGCATGAATTTGTGCCAAGATTTCAGCCCTGGTACGAGGCGATAGATCACGTTTCTGCCTCTTACTTTCTTCTTCTTCTTCTTTCTTCTCGAATGAATAGGATCGTTTCATCTTGAGTGACAAACGTCAAATGACTCAAGTTTAAACACCATAGACTAATTTATAGTCATGGCAGACCAGCGTATATAAAAGGGTGTGTGTCTTGTCCTTTCACTATTCATTTCACTCTCAAACCGAGCACAACGATGGATGAGACTAGCCAAATCGAACGTTTCGTCAGAGCTTTGCGAGGGGTCATTAGAAAATTCTCTTCAGACCAGCCGACGGACTACTCTCCTTCCTTTCGAGATAAAAGTCAAGATACTTGCTATATCTGTCAGAAGAAAGGGCATTGGTCTTCAGAGAGTCCAGACCGTCAAAAAAGAAAAAAAAAACAGGGGCTAAAAAAGACAGAAGTCAAGATACCTGTTATTATTGTCAAGAAAAAGGACATTGGTCTCCAGATTGCCCAAAAAAGAAACAAGAGGAGTCAGAAGAAAAGAGGAATTCTTCAGAAGAAGAGAGGGATTCTTCAGAGGAAGAGAGGGATTCTTCAGAGGAAGAAGAGGAAGAAAGAAGACAATTCTATTTACAAGAGGCAAAGAAACAGGAGAAGAAAAGAAGAAGGGAAGAAAATGAGGAGAAAGAAGAGGAAAAGAGGTGAAGAAATTCAAAAAACAGAGAGACTAAACAAGGAGAAAGAAGAAGTAAATGAACTTTTAATTAAAGTGTTCTGTTGTGAATTGTGAATTGGATTGTAACAATGGATAAAAAAAGAAATTAATTATATAAGGTAAGTGTCTTTGAGTTATGATTTTAAAATAAGAACGTACACTCACGCACTCATACAAAGACACGTACTATAGGGGTAAAATGTTTTTGTTTTTTTTTTGAGTTATTGGCAAATTGAAAGGCTATCTCTTTTCGAGAAATGTGGGTGACCCTGAAAAGGGCCTTTTTTCGTGTAGGGGTGAGTTTAAGCAATCAACTTTAACTGCCTTAAGCCTTTGCCACGGCCAAGGCCTACTTCTGGACTGCGTAATGTTGATGATGATGATTGGGTTGAAATCACTAAGGGTGGTACGGTAGGCTTAGTCACAGGGTTGACGTGTTTAGCTCGGGAAGGTCGTATTCTCTTCGGTCGTAATAAAGAAGTCTGATACATTTGTTTCAGACTTCTTAACTCCGCTAAAATGTCCAACAGTACCGTGACCGTTTGATTTTCACCTTCTTGTTTCTTTGCTGCTACTTCTTCTTGCTGTTGTTGCTGTTGTTTTTTTCTTACCTCTTCTTCTTGATGCTGCTGTTGTAGGAGAAAAGCTTGTTAAGCTTCCTTTTGTCGTTGTATAAATTTCTCCAATTCTTCTTTCTGTCTCTGTCTAAAATTCTCCACTTGCGGTAATGAAGAAGGTAACGAAGGTTCCGGAACAAATTCTTGCGAGGTAAGAAAATCCACAAAATCCCAATTCACCTCTTCTGAAAGTAAGTCCGGGTTCCGTTGGGCAGTCTCCCCTGCTGGTGCACCCCAATGGATCGTTTTCTGAGTTTCCGTCATGTTGAATCACTGTCGCATAGATTGACTGTACACAAGCGCTAGCGAATCTATATAGACCACGTGACGTCACAGACTGCTCTCTTCGGATTGGATGCAGGCTGACTGAATTTTGTAACGAGTGTTCGGATTGGTGAATGAACTCAATCCGTTTCAATCCTTCCTCTACCTATAAATAAGCGCAGTTCACTGCATTGATTCACCTGTTCTCGTCCCTTCAAGATGTGGACCACAGTCGAATCATCCACCCTTGTGTCTTCCATGATGTTTAGGACGGACATGCTCATGTATGTCCGGTCCAAGTGGACCGTTGTCGACAAGTCAGACAGCAGTCTGTGGATACGAAGAGTGTACGTAGAAAGACAAGGTTGCCTCAAGAGGACACTGATTTATGGCCCTCGAGTAAGACGCAGCTTGAGCACAAGAAGATGCCGCAGATGCCCTTTATGTTAATGGATACATTAACATAAACCCAAAGGCCCTTTTCAGGGCCACCCATATTTCTCGAAAAGAGAATGACTTTCCATTGCCTACCCCTTTTTTAAATTTTTAAAAAAATATTTAAAAAAAAAAATGCCATGTTCAATTCCCCTTGACGCTAGAGTTGCCCACGATTTTTTCTCCATGTTCAATTCCCTTGACGCTAGAGTGGCCCAGGGTTTTATCTCCATGTTAAATTCCCCTTGACGCTAGAGTGGCCCACGATTTTTCTCCATGTTAATTTTCCCTTGACGCTAGAGTGGCCCAGGGGGGTCTGTAATGCTAATTCCCATTGACGCTAGGGTGGCCCCATTCACTACTTTCAACATACAGCCTTACTGTGGTTCAAGTCCTACTTGGTCAACAGGACACAAATTATATCTGCAAATGGAATACACTCCAGCCCAGTTGGTCTATGCTGTGGTGTTCCACAGGGGTCTATTCTTGGACCTGTTCTCTTCATTCTGTACACTCAGTCACTCTCAAGTGTCATAGATCATCATTCAGTGTCTCACCAATTGTACGCTGATGACACCCAAATATACAAATCTAGGCACCCAACTGAAGTTGATGCTACCAACCAATGTGTAGAGAGGTGCATTTCTGATGTGAAATCATGGATAACATGTAACAAGCTGCAGATGAATGATGATAAAACGGAGGCCATTCTGACCACAACACAAATACTTTCTCATTCACATCCTTTACCTCAAACAATAAATATCAGCAACACCAACATTAAATTCACACAATCAGTACGAAACCTATGTGTTACTCTGGACAGTACTCTGACATTGCACCAACATGTCATGAACATATGCAAGGCTGCATATCATGAACTGAGACGCATCAGCTCAGTTCGCAAATATCTTTCAGTTGATGCCACTAAAACACTTGTGTGTTCATTAGTACTTTCAAGACTGGACTATTGTAACTCAATTCTGTCTGGTTCATCTCAATATCTGCTCCAGAAACTTCAAAAAGTTCAAAACACAGCTGCTCGGATCATCCTTAGAGTACCACGATCAGAGCACACCTCCCCGCAGCTCTGTGCCATACACTGGCTATCCATTCGATCCAAAATCAAACACAAAATTTGTTCTCTGTGCTACGTTTCACAGTCGGACTCTAGTCCAACATACCTATCCGACCTCACCCAAGTGTACACACCAGCAAGATACTTAGCTCTTCTTCTGACAATCGTATACTAATTATTCCCACTATGAAAACAAAGTCATATGGACAGCGTTCTTTTACATACCAGGGCCCAGCAGCGTGGAATGAATTGCCCGCTGAACTTAGACACAAATACACAGTGATCACATTCAAGAGGGCTCTCAAAACTCACTTATTTCGACTGCAAGAACAATCTTAAAGACCTAATAATGTTTCCTACCTTAAGTATTCTCAGCATGTTTTTTTTTAATGTTTTCTAATTGCATGGTGTTTGTTTTTGTAATCATATCATTATATGTTTTTTATCTTATAGGTAGGTGTTGTCTAATGTTGTAAAGCGCTTAGTCCTCATTATTATTATTATTATTATTATTAATATTATTATTATTATATGACTGAAAAATTGTTAAAGCTACGTTAAAAATCCGAATCACACTCACACATACAAACATACACACATACATACACACACATACACATATACACATACACACATACATACATATATTATTTATGTGTGTGTTTGCGTTTTTGTGGATAGTTTGCATCATCTATCTCTGTCATTCTCATTGTTACACACACACACACACACACGCACATATGTATACACAATTATACACGTGCTCAGTTTTGTTACCTGTAAGCCATCTATTACAAATATAGTTATGGCACATACATGTTTGCGTGCAGTTCAACCTTTCCTTCATTTTGCAGGTGATTCATATTGATGTTGAGAGAATATCCACTTCAGCTGATGATACAACATACTACGTGAGACATTCAATAGCACTTTAAACTCTGTCATGCATGCAGAATCGTACCGATATCAAAGCATCCTGTGTGAGGGGTGTAATGCTGTTGGAACTCGTTGGGACGGCGCTCCGAGCCGTTTGGGCGTCCCCTTGCTATTTTTGCGCTCGCCTTTGGACTTTGGACTTTCAACGTAGCTTTAATAAATGTTCAGTCATGTCGCTACGATGTCTGCAGTGTATCAGTTTACAGTGAAGTCTAGCATCAAGGCATCATGCCACAGAAATGTAGAACCATATCCCACCCGATCACATTATCCTGACACCAGGGCCAGTCAGTCCTAGCACTAACTTCTTAATGCTGAGCGCCAAGCGAAGCAGCTGCTAGTACCATTTTTATAAGTCTGAGATATTAATCTGCAGGGCTTCGAACCCGCGACCGCCGCATCCGAGGCGAACGTTCTAACCACTTAGGCTACCGGAGCGGTCTTATATTTATATTCAGTGCTCTGCTTTACACACATAAGCTACAAACATAAAGCATTTGGGAGATTGTTTTTATTTATATTATATTGTACATCACACACACACACACACACACATATATATATATATATATATATATATATATATATATATATATATATATATATATATATATATATATATATATATACACCGTACCGTCCATTTTTATTTAAAATTTTGAATTAGGAAATCTTTCTTTCTTTATCATTTCCACTGACTAAGCATATATATATATATTACTGAACTACCTCGTAGAGAAAAATAAAATTAAGATATGTACACAGACATTTTGAGCGCTACTAGTATATTTGTCACATGTCGTTGCAAACGTTTTAGAGGTAACAGCACTGAGCGTGTGCATCGCTGTATATATGCATGTGTAACCACGAGAGAGAGAAAAAAAAAACTTTTCCTGTTTAATAAACATGACTGACCTTTATTATCGTATTATTATTTGAGTTGAGTAAATGTGAAAATATCACACGTCACAGTAATATTTAGCAACAACAAAGCAAACTGGATAGGAATGTACACGAACTCTAAATCAAAACAATACCTTCGCTATTTGAACTCAGTGGTTTCATTATGATGTAGCGAGAAGGCTTAAATGACTCCTCATTACAACAGTATTCATATGATGTCAGCAAAAAGTCACGTAAAAAATATAAACTTGAAGAATTTCTCAAAATTTAAATGTATGAATTATGAAAGCATTTATCATCAACTATCTAACTTATAAAGCTGGTTATAGTGTGGCTGGCTGTTTGACAAAATCTTTAAGCACTGCATTTTTATTACATCATCTTTACTAATTTTAACATACAATAATAATATAACATATATTATAGAAAATTGATGAATTAGGTTAAGGTATTAAAACACGCACTCTTTTTAGAAGAGTTATTTTTCTTTGGTTAAGACAGGTAATACTGAAAACACTAGGACAGAGAAAACATGAAAACATTTCGTAAAATGGTGTCTGGGTGTCTAACTATACTGCCTTGAAACTATGAAAAGAACTGAAATAATATCTTTCTTTTCCAGGGACAAAGATTAAACCCGAATTTTTCGATGTACAAGAGAACAAAGGAACCCCTAGAGTATACTCATTATCAATCATACCGGTCAACACCATTAAACAATATTTTACTTACACAAGTTTTGACTGCATCATGTTTACAACGGATTTCGAACCAATTTAATGGTGACATGTAAGTTCGATCTACTAATCGTTGCTTATCATGGTTTATTTGTAATCATTTTGTAACAAAGTAAAGTCGTTATTTTTTCACATTTAGGCCAGACAAATAATATCAGTGAATATATATTAAGTTATGCGAATAGTTGATAAATAATATATGTATACAATGCATGGGAAAGATGACACAAGTGAATATCTTTAATATTTTCTTAACCAGTTTCCGAGGTAATCAGCACGCGTACACAAAATGTCAGAAATGGCAATTCATATTGGTAACACACATCATATTATATCGTGAGGGGGCAGAAAACGGCCTATATTCATTACGGTTCTTTCAAATCCGACAGGCCGCTCCGGTGGCCTAGTGGTTAGAGCGTCCGCCTAGGATACATGAGGTCGCGGGTACGAACCCTGGCCGAATCATATCAAAGACTTACAAAAATGGAACTAACAGCTGCTTCGCTAGGCACTCAGCATTAAGAGGTTAGTGTTAGGGCTGGTCGGCCAGGTGTCAGGATAATGTGACTGGGTGGGACATCATGCTACATGTCTGCAACATGATGCCCCAGTGCTAGACATCACTATAAACTGACACACAACATACATCGTAGCGACATGACTGAACATTTATTTAAGCTACGTTAAAAGTCCAAAACACTCACTCACTCACATAGATCCGACACTAATATGATGAGTAAGTGTAAGAAGACAATTCAACCCGGGGTATATTCCAAATGTTAGTTACGACCAATAATGTTTCATATCAAACCCATGCAGAATACAATTCGATTGGCTTGTAATCTTGAACAAACAAATATAAAGTTTAACGCACGACTGCTCAAGAAATAATCTCTATTCATTTTGCATTTTATAAAAAAGAGAAAAAAGAGAAAACCAAACAAATAAAAACAAGATCTCTGTTTTGTTTCACGTCCGTAGAACCTAAACTTGAATCCAAGTTTTATTTTAAGAACAAGAAACACAGGTTGAAAGGATGTTTTAATCATGTCTGCACAAAAGACAACTTCAATCCGCGTTGAAACTGTAAAACGGAACAGAAAACAAGACCACGGCATGTTTTCAATCACGTCCGTTCAAAAAACAATTTCATCCTGCCTTCTACTTTAAAATCCACTAGGCACTCAGCATTAAGAGGTTAGTGTTAGGACTGGTCGGACTGGTGTCAGGATAATGTGACTGGGTGGGACACCATGCTACATGTCTTGAACTGTGTGCCTCTGTGCTAGACATCACTATAAACTGTCACACTGCAGACATCTTAGCGATATGAATGAAAAAGTGTTAAAGCTAGAGAAAACAAGACACCAGTATGTTTTCAATCACGTCCATTCAAAAAACAATTTCCTTCTGCCTTCTACTTTAAACTCCGAAAAGATCACAGCATGTTCTACGGTAAGTCACGTCCTCGTAAAATTACCAGCCTGAATTTAAGTTGCGACACGATCTAAAATCAAGATGCACACACACACACAGAACTTCAATCCGCGTTGAAACTGTAAAAGGAAACAGAGAAAACAAGACCGCAGTATGTTTTCAATCACGTCCGTTCAAAAACCAATTTCTTTCTGTATTTACTTTAAAATCTGAAACATCACGGCATGTTCTAAGTCACGTCCTCGTAAAATTACCAGCCTGAATTTAGGTTGCGACACGATCTAAATCAAGACACACACGCACACACACACACACACACACACACACACACACACAACTTCAGTCCGCGTTGAAACTGTAAAAGGAAACAGAGAAAACAAGACCACAGTATGTTTTCAATCACGTCCATTCAAAAAACAATTTCCTTCTGCCTTCTACTTTAAACTCCGAAAACATCACGGCATGTTCTAAGTCACGTCCTCGTAAAATTACCAGCCTGAATTTAGGTTGCGACACGATCTAAATCAAGATGCACACACACACTCTCTCTCACACACACACACACACACACATATATATATATATATATATATATATATATATATATATATATATATATATATATATATATATATATATATATATATATATATATACCCAAAACATAAGTGATTTGTATGACCTCTTTCTATCTTACCCTATTTTCTGTCATATGTTTGAACATGCATGCATATACACAGAGATGCATATGCACGGTTGAGCTTCCTGGAAGACATTCGAAGCCAAATGTAACGAATATTTTCGTGGCACTCAAAATGTTTGTGTGTTGCGTATCATTTTATTCATTCTTAATTGTGTATAATTATAAATTGAATATATCTGAAACTTTAGTACAGTAATCAATGCTACACAAACCCCAACCGATCACTGATACCTATGGCAAGTCTACCCTTCACCGGCAAATACTTTTCTTGCTAACGATAAATGATGTTTTTAAATATGTCCCCCAACCCCAACCCCCCTCCTTCTTTTGCAACATAAATTGTTACATCAAACATGCATGATACTTGTTGAAAGCAATGTAATCACGCTTAATGATATAGCATGCGCTCATCCACCCACTCACTAAAAATCCCAGAACAAACAGACAAATACAAACACTCACAACCCACAATGAACAAAACAAAACAAACAGAAATATGATCCGAATCGGCACATATATTGCCCACCCATATTCCGTCAGAATGACACTGCCAAATATGTTTTATCTACTATATCTGAAAATGCATCTATTTGTATTTTTTTAAAAATGTATATCGTACACTCGCATAGTTGATTCATATATTATGACAGGCAATTCTCTATAATATTATTGTTACAAATGTTTCAAATTGATTAACCACCTTTGTAATATCAATTAATTAAACTCATTTTATAATCTGTAAATTGAAATGGAATTGGGTTCGAGGTGTTTGTTGCATATAAAATATAGGTAAAGAAAACACACATACTCTTAAAAGTTTCCTAACATGATTTTGCAATACGGCTGCTGGTCACTTTGCCATTTGAGTTATCAACCACATATCTATTAGTTGATATTTTGAAATTTGCAGTGTTGACTTTATGATATTTACCTGGACGTGAACTTCTGTTCCACGATCCGTTTTCTTTAATATCCACTGTACTATTTTTCCATATGTTTAATTTTGTTTTTCAGTTTTGTAGAAACGCTCTACTTTATAAACATTGCCTATGCGGCATTTACAGTTTATATTCAAAGGTACTTTTGGAACGGATTCATTTTTGCAGTCAGGTGCAAACCCACGTTTCCTCAACAAATTTTAAATATTTAAAATTGTAAGCTAAATCGCGACACATTCGCATACATCTTTTGCATACCAAGTAGACTGTACGTGTTGTTGATGAGATGTATATTGCGTATCAAACAATAAAGTCGGTGAAGTGAAACCAGGGCTTTATATAACCAGAGTCTCACATGATAGGTCATATGTGCTTCAAGACTTGGAACAGTCCGTTTAGCATTATTGAAATCAACGATGACGATCGCCGAATTACTGGCAACAATTTTACTGGTGGTAACACTAAGTAAGCTTTTCATTTGCTTTTCATTTGTTTCGCACGATACCAGGTAGTATAAATGGCTTTTACACTCTGTAATCGACCGCTCGGTGGCGTAGTGGTTAGAGCGTCCGCCTCGGATGCGGGAGGTAGCGGGTTCGACCCCCAAATCTTGATATCACTATAATCTGCCTAACTACAGACATTGTAGCGATATCACTGAAAAATTGTTAAATCTATGTTAAATATCCAAATCACACACACACACACACACACACACACACACATTCACACACACACACAAACACTCCTTCTGTAATCTGAATCGCTCAACGCGCTGTTCATCTTGTTGCCTATATTTGAACTCAAAGATTCATTAAGTCATGCGAGAATCCACACCAGGGCTAAAATAGCTAATGTTTTACTTTCAAATATGTTAGTTCCAAATAGTATTCTCCCCTCAAAAATCTATTACATGAAATTTCAAACATTCACATTTCTTCATTTTCATTATTTTGATACTTTAATCCGTTAGTCGAGCTATACATCCATTATCGACACTTTGTTTCCTCGACAAACAAATTCAAAACCGTTTCTGTTTACAATGGTTACTTCTAATAGACGATTGGTGTAATGTGACATTACCTTTTTATAATTCTTCAGGTCCAATGACAATATGCTCTCCAACTTCGACTACACAAGTGCTGACTACTACTGCAGCACCAACAACTGCCACAGTACCAGTGATTGCTGTAACATCAGCGGAAAATGATGTATCAACCACCACCATACAGATGCACACGAGTACAGTATCACCAACCACGACATCAGCACCAACCACATCTTTATCAATGACAAAAGAAGTGCAGACATCTACTGCAGCACCAACAACAACGCTTCTCCTTACAACTACAGGTACTCCTTTCTCTAACTGCTAACTATAAGGTAAAAACTATTTAGTCCTGACCGAATAATGGTCTCATCTTTGACGTACTATATGATACAATGAAATAATTGCAAAAGGTAATTTGAAAGAATAATTTGAATTGTTAAGTCTCTCTCTCTGTCTCTGTCTGGATCATTTACATGTTTTATTGAGCTAAGTTACTCATGTGCTTGTTTTATTTTCCGTTTTTTTTCTTCATTCAAAATAGTATTTGTATTGCGCTATAAATATGATCCCCTTGCCGTCGTTCTTTATTTTAATACAACATGACGTCAATGTACCTTGCCAGAAAAAAAAGTATAGGCAATTGGGCGGTGCTAATTGTTCTAATAATCCGACACAATAGGCCAACGACCAGTCATCCTCTCTCGGCGAAATGTATTAGTCATGCATTGAAACTGACCTTATGTTTACTTTTTTGTTAGGTATCAGCAATATTTAATAGCAATAATAAATAATTATACCATCAGCTGTTTCAGTAAAAACCCGAAATTTGTTTTCTTACGCCTATTATCCCTTAATATAACCTACTTTTCCTAATTATCTGCATTTCCAGCGTACCGTCTTCTGCATATGAACTCACAAACACTCATACCAGGTTCAATCAAAGATTAAACAAATTTTACCTATGCATAAACGAATCTCATGGTACCAGTCTAGTTAACGTATATACGTAAGATGTAAACATGTCCCGTAATTCTGAACATACCGTCCTAGATTTTAAAAAAATTAAAACATCGCGTCTGATATACTAATATCTAAACACAATTTAATATACTTTATTACAATTGTAATGTTCTAAACTGTTGTTCCTGCTCTTATTATTAAGAATATTTGTGTTTTCATTATATTTAACTCAATATTTACTATGTAATTTTAGACTTCATGACTGGCGCATATGCAATTGCAATATTTAATCGTTGATATTATTCACTTTAACCGCAAACAACAAGGTAAGAAAAATGTTACAATTAGTATGTATGCATACCACTGGAAATATCAAATTAGGCTTCGACTATTCCTGCAGTATTAGTAACCTTTCTATTTAGCATCACAACAAGTTTTACATATCAATTACGCTCTGATAACCACCCATGCCTATATACATAATATTATATATGACGATTCTTTCAAGCTGCATATAACGAAACCATTTTATTCTTGTGTTTCTTCTGTCGGATTTCCCACAAGCAGAAGCAGGTTTTGGTTGCAATGGACCTTTTCATCACAATTCAATTCAGTGCAATGACCATTGCAGAAGGAACGGATTTACAGGCGGTTACTGCAACGCATGGTTACTGTGGTTCCGGTGTGATTGCTATAACTAATGGGCTAACAAGCAATGCAAGTAATATGCTTTACGACTGTAAAAAAAAGATTTCTCAGAAGGTTTACCCAACGCAATTATTCATGATGGCTGAGTGCCCTAAACTATTTTCTCTTACAATCAAAGTCGTTTAATTATTGATAAGATGTCACTGCTGTGCAAGTAGAAAACATGTTTTCATTGACTCGTCGATTGGATATAGCTGATTGAGCTATATTAAGATTTGGGTGTATGCACGTGTGTACACACGTGAACGATGGCTGGTTGGATAGACTTGTAAATATGTCCATACATGTGATTTCAACATTAAATTAGTCGACTTTATTTAGGTTCAGATAATATGTACTGGTAAAACTGCAATACAAAACATTCTTCGTCTTTGTTTTAAACTTGAAAATATAAAACTGACCCACCTCTTTGTATAATCAATAAAGGTGATTTTTGTTTTGTTTAAAATTGTTAATTATGCTTCGAAGCTGAATATGGGACATGCTACTAATGTTCAGTTGTAACTGATAGTTTTGTTATGTAAAACATGCTAAAACATATGGTCAATAACAAATTCTCCAGATAATGCTTGTCAACCTAACCTGAACACTTTTCATTGCGGACACGTAATCTACTGATGGCGGGTTTAATACCTAGCAGGGAAAGCCTCGGTTTTTACTTGGGAATGGAAGTGAGCTCACGTTTCCTCAACACACGATAGCCAGTACTATGATAACTGTGCCGTTAAAACTAATTAAAACGTATCTATGGATTCACCTCCACTTCTTACAGAATTTTCACTGTTTATACTTTATTTAAAATAAAGGGACTGGCTTAGTCTTCAAACAGCTAATTTTAATTTGGTTGGTAAGCGAACGATTTAAAAGATTGGCAAAGCAAATAAATGGGAACACGCTATATAATATGATTGGTGACTTTACCACTCGTACTGCCATGCATGAACCTTTTTCACCTCCTGATAAGAGTATGATAAATATATTCTTCTTAGGGACAAAGCTAGTGTTATTTATATCTATAAAATGCTTAGGGACAAAGCTAATGTTATTTATATCTATAAAATGCTTGTTATCATTCATGAAATGTGGTTGTAAAGGTTATTTAATTACTAATATCTTAAATAATAGTTTTCTGTATGAAAGGATTGGTTTTGTAAGATGAGTCATGTATCATGTGCGCCGATTCATTCATCGAGTTTCAATTCAGGTAAACATCACGTGAAGTGAATGGAGTTCGCATGTTTTATATCAAGGGCAAGGAGGCTTAAATGTTTATAAGCTAGTGTAACCCACCGGACCTTGTTTGCCAATTAAAGTCTTTCTTCAAGGACTATCCATCACTCAACTGTGTTACGACTCAGTAATCTATACAATCAAATTATTACGGGGAAGTAGACGTTCCTGATATTATTACCAATCTTGCAAGAGTTATATGCAAAGGTTCCATTCATGTATTTAATGTATTCAATCATTTGAATAACAGTATTCTAGCATTCATTAAAATATATTTGGACATAAAATACTTTCAATGGATTACAGAGAATTCATTAAAGACATTTTGGGATTATATCATCGTGATTCTTCTGTCCTGATTGTACATCAATAAATTACTGAACATGATTCGGAATGCCGTTAAAACACATTAGGATTACTCGATATGCTTGGACTTGATATAACTATTTAGGACTGTAAGATTTCAGTCACCATACTGTTAGATATTTTTACTTTTTCACATTGGTATTTATGGGAAATAAATTATATTTTTAACAATACAAAACTCGTTGGCTTTACTCTTTCTAGTTACTTTTATCATATCCATAGAGTTGTAACATCTCGGTCAATTAAATCTCAGACTCATTAAATGCTTGTCAAAGTTTATAATTTGCTATGCATCATTAAAAAGACCATATGTATTATCAAACAAATTCGTAAGATCTGGAACTAACATTGAATACTCCATCTGTAATTGTAGAGTTACTAATCGCAATCTTAACACAAAAGTATCATACCTACCGATGTAGCTACCTACCTGCTGTCATATATCGGAGTTGAACTCATGCGTATCCAATAGAAGATATTGGAATTGTACGTGTCGAAAAGTCAAGCAGTCAATGATCGAGCTTCTTTGTTATAAGGAGGAGTTTAGAAAACGTCCATATTATGTTTTACATGAAAAGAATAAGTTGCTGTGATCTGTAAGACTGTGTCCGCTCTCACTTCCCTGAATCTTACAGAGGAATAATAAAATAACGGAAATTTCTTAACTCGAGTTTTAAGAGAATGTTGACTACATCGATAAAAGCTTGTGATAAAAGTATTCTTAAACATGAAGAATAGTTACATTTATCCGGAACATTTCAAGTTTATCCAGGTATTAAAAGAAATTTCTTCCTTGCACTGATATGTTATGAGTATGGAACGTTTGTGAAACAAAAAATATTTGACGCATGCAAAAGCAGGAAGTATAAATATTATATGCTACACACAAATAATCTGGCTAAGTATAACTGGGACTTTGACTACAATTCACATTGTTGTGGATTTTCATTTTCAAAACAATAAAGTATACTCAGTTATATTTAAGATTGACTTTCTATTCGATGGTCGTAATATATGAGGATTGGTCTTATATATCAATCAGTGAGAGTCGAATCTATCACCAGTCGTTGCGTGAAAAATCCATGGAAGAGATAACACTGTTTCAAAAATATAGAAATATTTGTAAAGAGTGAAAGATCACAAGGTGATAAATAAAATATATGATGATGTATATTGTGCATGAATGGAATTTAACGAAGCTTTTGTAAGCATGTCGCACTATATACGAAATCAGGTTTTGCATGTCACGCTATTCGAAATTGCTGTATGCCTGTCACATTATATACAAAAAGTAAATGTATGTAAATATATCAGAACATCTTTTCAAGACTCCAATCATATACCCTGTTCGAAAGGAAGGATTGGTTGATAAAATAGAAGTCGAGAACACGGTGTAATACATTTATATTAGGCTATATACTGGAGTGAAGTTACAGTTTGATACAAATAATGTCTTTTCAGGGGAATATACAAAACTATTTTATAAACATACAAAACTATTTGTTCATTAAGATCATTGTAACCAATGCAAGATACTTAGTCGGGATTTAACACATTTCAGGCACATTTAGTCAATTTTTTTAGTTGAATATTGTACCGTCACATAAAGTATAAGAACAAGAACTCATTAATTCCGTAAAGAGTATAGAGAATATATCTTTGTTGCTTCTTTTTTATGCATATTTTTATATTTGCTTAATAGTGCTTACAGCGGACCGATAACTGTCTAAAGCAGTATCAGGGAGAAGCAAAAAGTATAAAACTTCATTTATTGTGATCTATCGATTTCTACTTTGTTTAAGATACTTGATCGGGTTAAATAACTGATAAAAGAAAATTGATATTTTTAATAGCATAAACGAATCATACTGTATCTTAAAACGAGCAATTATCAGGAAATAACGAATTAAATTTAAACAAACATCATCACCGGTGTATCTCAGCGTAAAGGACTAATGTTTAGAAATTAAACACACAAATAATTAATGATAAATCTACCACTTAGGATAACCCAATTATGGATTTTCACAAGTATTTAAATGTGATTCATTAAGGGTGAATAAGGTATTAAATTTTTTCAAAAGCAGGTAGTATTTGATCCACAAGTAGGACGTACATACACGTGTGTGTGTGTTTGTGTGTGTGTGTGTGTGTGTGTCTGTCTGTCTGTGTGTGTGTGTGATCTTCAGTTACGTTCGGAATTTCACCCATGCTAAATACATTTGAAGTTTTATTCAAAGAGTGATACTGATAAATTCACCAAATAAAATGGAACACAGCTTGTGCCAGGCAGTTTACAACCACAGCAAACCTTCAGTGCCACCGCTCATTCGGACAATCAATGAGCCACCACGCATGGCCCGCCACTCCCAATCTGCCAAATGATCCATCGAGCAGCAGAGAGGGCGAACAGACCACATAATCCGAGCAAAAAACATTTTTGTCAACAAAAAAATCCGTGCTAATATATAGGTCATACCACGTCTACAGTTATTGTTTTGTCCCAAACAGAAATTGTAGACGAGCCCTCTCTGCTGCTATTAATTTATCCAAATAT
This sequence comes from Sinohyriopsis cumingii, assembly GCA_028554795.2. Taxonomy (NCBI): domain Eukaryota; kingdom Metazoa; phylum Mollusca; class Bivalvia; order Unionida; family Unionidae; genus Sinohyriopsis; species Sinohyriopsis cumingii. The sequence goes on from CM068841.1 coordinate 999,494, forward strand.
TTTGTCAAGACCCACACGATATCTTGTTCTTGGATCATGTAAATTTATCGTTATAAATCCGTGTGCAACTTGAGCTCGTGAAAAGAAATTTCTGAATTTATTATAATCCATGTCACCACCACACCAAGTTTGATGAATATTTCGCAGCGTATGTGTGTCTACGCCATTAAACACAACTAAAATATTACAATTATCTCTGATCACTTTCGGAATTTGTGTATACCGCTGAGTAACATAGATCACATCTGTATTTTTATGTCTGCCACGAGAAAATATCCTGGCTGGATTTGTTTGTTTGTCTAGCATCACATCATCATATACAACTAAATTATTAATAAACCCATCAACATCATCTACGGACGGTGCTTCATCAATATCTGTTATAAAATCAATAATATTTTCACCGTCATTTATTAATCTTGCATTTTCGTTAAAGTCTTTTAATACTTCATAACACCTCTGATCATCAACGGATGGTGCTACCAAATATAATTTATCCCATTTCAAACATCTCATTATCAAATTAAGTAATAATTGCGTCTTACCCGATCCAGATGGTCCTATCATAATCATTCTGATGGAATTTGGTAACGCAGGGTGGTGTTTAACTGGCTCTCGCTGCCGAGTTGCTGAGAAATCAATTATATCCATATATTTTATAACATGAATTAATATTGTTTACGTTGTAGATCTAAAACTCCAACTACTGATTTAGCTACGGTTACAACAAAAAATAAAAAAATAGCTTATGGTGGAAAATGTTCTGTATGCGGTAGAAAGAAATTTTCGTTTATACCTAATAAGCGCGGTGGTGATATTGCTAAATTGATGTCAAAGTTTCCAGGTGCTCCATGGGCTAAATACCCAGGAGAAAAACATCTACCAGGATATAATTATTGCGGTCCTGGTACCAGACTTGATATCAGACTTGATAATCAGGATCAACCAAAACCAGGTGAGTATCCTATAAACGATATTGATCGAGCTTGTCAGGCTCATGATGTAGCTTATAAAAGTGAAAATCTACAAGACAGGCATATTGCAGATGTGAAATTAATTCATGCGTTAAATTCTATAAAAAATAAAAATACAAGAGAAAAATTAGCTAATTGGTTAGTAAGACCTGCGATGAAAGGTAAATTAGCGCTTGGGGCTGGTAATATATAATGGAATCAATTTATTATAGTCCAAGAGGATACTGGAGAGGCAGAGCAGCAATTAGTAAACTTGCTGATGCAGCAGCGGTAGTAGTAAGGTGGGGCACCCTACGTACAATGGAAATTAGCATTACAGGGACCTCTGGGCAAATCTACGTACAATGGAAATTTAACATGGCGAAAAATCGTGGGCAAATCTACGTACAAGGGGAATTAACATGGGAATAAATCGTGGGCCACTTTACGTACAAGGGGAATTTAACATGGGGAATAGAGTCTGGGTTTGTTTAGGGACAAGGGGAATTGAACATGGGATTTTTTTTTTTAAATTTTGAAAAAAAAGGGGTAGGCAATTGAAAAGTCATTCTCTTTTCGAGAAATATGGCTGGCCGTGAAAAGGGCCTTTGGTTTTTCTTCTTCTTCTGCTTCTAATTTCTTCTTTTTCTCAACCAACTTCTTATTTTCTCTCCTACACTCTTTCTCTTCTTTTCTTTCTTTTTTTCTCCTCCTCTTCTTTCTTCTTCTCTTCCTTCTCTTCTTTCTTCCTCTTCTCATTTTCTTCTTCTTTTTCAATTTTTTCATTCCATTTTCTTATTCTTATCCTTTCCTCTTCATCCTCCTTCTCCTCCTTTATCTCTTTCATGACACCACTTATTATGTCCTTTACTTTTCTTACGTTATTAATTTCCATCTTTACACGATGGGGACTATAGGAATAGTGGTCTTCATTGAGTCTTACTAACATCTGCTCCATCATTCCTAAATTGTCTAAAACCTCTTGTAATTTTTCCATTTTGTCCAGTTGGTTCGAAGCCATCTTCTTTGTAGAATGGTTTGAACGACGAATACTGTGGGTTCTTATACGAAAAGCGCGGACGTGAAGAAAAACATCCCCTTAAAACATAAAATTAATCTTACCTAGATCATGACCCAGCAACGCGCGGACGTGAAGGAAAACATCCCCTACTTTTCTCATTTCATATAATAAAACGCAAACTATACCCTCCACATACGCTAATAAACAATAAACAATAAACAAACCTATAATCTACTATTCACACAAACTTACGTGATCAGTTACAAACACAAACACAAACACAAACACATACACTCCCACAAAAAAAGAGTTAGTGTTTATATTCACATTACTCTACCTACACACATTGGCAAATCGATGGTTATTTCTTTTCTAGAGTATTGGGTAGCCCTGAAAAGGGCTGTTGGTTTTTTTTTTGAACTCCAGATGCACCTATCTAATGATGGCACCTTCCTGGCCTGGCGCCACACACGCATCTTCTTCCCCAGTCTCCTTTCACCTTTCTTCTTGGGAGTGCAGAGGCAGGATATGTGGCTTCAGAATCCCAATTTTCTGTCTCTGGGATTCTGAAATTTCCTCTCTCCTCTTCTTTGTTTCTTCTCTCCTCCTCTTCTTTTCTTCTTCCTTCCTCCTCCTCCTCTTTCATTCTTGCTTCTTCGACAATGGCCTTCGCGGCCAATTCATTTAGTATGCGCCTGGCATATTCCAGGTGCATCTGGAGTTCTAGCAGTTTCACAATTCTGGTGTTCATTCTTCTGGTGGTGTTGATCAATCAACAAGGGTAGCTAGACTGAAGAGCGAGTTTCAATTTATGCTGAAAGCGCGGACGTGATGGAAAACATCCCCCTAAAACATAAAATTGATCTTACCTAGATCGTGACCAGAAAAAACAACGCGCGGACCTAAAAGAAACACTCACTCACTTTTTTATGCTACCCATTACTATTCTAAAAAAAATTTTCATAAATCACTTCAATCGACTATCCACATACGCAAAGCAAAGCAATCCAACCCCCCCCCCCCCAAATCTACTCTCCCACACCTCAAACAGCCCAAAAAACATGATCTTAATCAACTATCCACACCAACGTACGCGAGCATTTACAAACACACAATCGTATACACAAACACATACCCTCACATTTTTTGAAAAAGAGTTAGTGTTTATATTCACACTACTCTACCTACACATATTGGCAAATGGATCGTTATTTCTTTTCTAGAGTATTGGGGTAGCCCTGAAAAGGGCTGTTTATTTTGTTTGCTATGGCAATCTTTTTTTAGTTTCTAAGAATGCGATGTCCTCTGAGGATAGACTTTCTGGCGATAGGTCTGCTTCTTCGGAAGAGAAGAAGAACTCTTTGGTGTCGATACGACAATCGACAAAGCCTCTGTCAGCTTCAGGTTGCTGCTGCTGCTGTTGTTGTTGTTGTTGTTGTTGCTGTTGCTGCTGTTGCTGCTGTTGCTGCTGTCTCTGAAGTCTGTACTTCTCTGTCCATTCTTCTTTCTCCCTGTTCACTTCTTCTCCGAAGAGCTCTTCTATCAGGTCTTCAGTAACTTTTAGCATTCTCACATTTTCTATCTCTTCTGGCTTCGGTATCAGACTGTGTCTGACCCTATGCAAATTCACGTAGGCTTCGTTGAGCTTAGCTCGTTTGGAGCACATCTTCGTAGGAGGATGAGTCGACAATGGATGGTTAGACTGGAAACAACCCCCGGTTCTTAAAGTCAAAGCGCGGACGTGAAGGAAAACATCCCCCACACGGATTTCGAGTCACAACGTTCAGTGAGTGTCATGAGAGGGATAGTAAGAAATGAAAGAGCATGAATCCAACATTCTTATAGCTAAACAAACCACAAAGGCATTTTTTTCAAAACACAACATTTTTTATTCAAAAATCACTTAACACTAACCAACAACAACTCTAACATATTTTAAAAAATAATCCAACATAATAACATCAAACATTTTTTCTTCAAATACAGTCTACTTTAAACAGGGCTGACAACGTTGTGAATGAAATTGTGATTTCCACTGTTGGAGATCATTAGGCCATTGATGGGCACTACGTTTCCTAGCTTGAGACAAAAGATAAGCATAATGGTCACAAAACCATCGATCTACTTTCACATCGTTTCTAGAAGAAGAACGAGGATCAAAATGAGTCACTAAATGTTGTAAGGCATAACCTAGGCTGCGATGATGCAGAAAATACACACAGTACTGTCCACACACCAAGGAATCTGTGCCTTGTAATTTCACATTATTGAATCGGGTAGTCTGAGCATTTCTTCTCATAAAGTCAATGATATCGTCTTCCAAAGGAGGCAATCCGTACGAATCGAAATATTCCACACATCCTTCTTGAGGAAAGTAGACGGCTACCCAGTGGGTTCCTGGGAGATGACTGTCGTCCGTGTTGATCACGTAAGCTAGATGGTCTTTGGGTTTGCGATGAGGGAGTTCATCTTTAGCACAGACAACAGGATTCCAAGAAGACGTATACGAACTGTGGTTCAAAAGGTAATAAAGTTCACAGGTATCCATTTGTGTTGTTTTTTTCTTCTTCACAGGTAATAATACCTCGTCAATTCGATCCTGACATTTTGCTTGAAAATGTCTGACAAATAACCGTTTCTTCGTTTCGTCTCCTCACTCTGATTCAGGAGAGCTTCGATACGATGGATCTCTTGAGTGGTTAATGGTGGAAAAGAATGTTCACGCAAGTCTTTATACCACTGATGCAACACGTCTTTGTCCGAGATGAGACTCCAAGCTTCGTCCAGATATTCGTCCAATTTTTCTTCTTGACTTAACATCAGGCATTTATCGTGTTGAATTTGACTGGGATGATCGTTTTGACATCCATAGCAATTTTTCTTGATCAATTCCGTCATTTTTTCGACCAAGTGTTTGGCAAAACAGCAGACTAAATGGGCTTCTTGTTCTGGCCATCTTGACTTCATCATGATATCTTCTTCGTCTTTGTCTTGGGATTCTTCTTCCACGGTCTCCTCACATTCCATATCTAAAGTTTCTCCATTAGGTAAAGAGGGATAACAGTCTTCCATGGCTTCTAGTAATCTAGAATGACTTCTCTCAAACTGTTGATTTCTATGGTATTATCGAATTCTGCATACAGGATGACGTTCACTGTCTGTTTCAGTTGTTCTGTAAACTGAAGTTCCACACGAATCTGGCCAGATTTTAACGGGTGGAAATGTCCCTCGTCGCTGCCTTGGTCTGGAGTGAAATCGAAAGCCCACAAAGCATAGCCTCCTGCGTAATCGTCGTACGTAATCCCGTGACTGGTGTTGGTTCCTAACTGGCCCGTGGCTTCGTACAGGGACAAGTACGATCTCAAGTAACTGTTCTTGGCAAAGTCAGGTTCGAAAGGTCGGGTACACAAGGTCTTGCCATCGCGACTGACTTCGATTTTCTTCACCTTGAAGTGTTGAACGTTGAAAGGAATTTTAGAGAAGACTCCGTTGAAGGCTTCATTCTCGACCATACCAAGGATTAAACGTTTGGGTAACTGTCCTTGGAACAGATGATCTTCGATCATGGAATGATGTCCAACGGGAATGGTGAACGTTTTCACTTCCACGCATCGTATGGGATACTTGGCGGTTGTTCTGCTCAACGTTTGACTGATGTCGTTTCCCACTTTAGGTAACACTTCCACGCGTCCTACGTAGAGTTTGGCCTCCTCGATTTTGCTTTTAGGATTGTCAGCATCAGTATCAGCCAACAAATGGAAAGAGGCACTGCTACGATTCAGTCTCAGGCGAACATTGACCCCGTTCAGCAAATATTTCTCTTGCAACCACATGTCCAAATGCAAACGATCCATCAGTTCTAAACTCTGTTCACCTAGGATTTTCTTTCGTCTTTCCACAAAGCCGTCATTGTCTTTATCTAGTTCGTCAAACGCCATCGCTTCGTCAGGTTCCCACAGCAGGCAGGCATTGAGATGAGTATCCTTGGCATCTTTTCCGTACGTCAAGAGATTTTCCAGGTAGGCACGATAAGGGTAAGTATCCATGCTGCTGCTGACCAGTTTGTTATTCAAGTACAAGTCCACTGAGCTGAACAAGGAATGCATGAAATTGTTGACGGGAGCTATATTCTCAGTGTCTGCTACTGCACCATTATCCTTATCTAGAACTTTGACTTTCAAGTACAAGTAACTGCTATTCAGATCGATGTAATCTTCGGGCTGTCCCTTGATTTCAAACTCGATGGGAGCGGAATCGGCCAGTGAGGAGACGGGGTGAAATTCCACCCATTGGGATTCTTGCATCGTCATCATGGTGGGGGGCATGGCAAACAGGTCCAGTTCCGTCTTGGAACAGGCGCAAGACTCTCGGTGCATCATTTTCTTCTGTTGCTGTGTCTCAATAATCGAAAACGTCTAAGTCTCGAACGGTTCTTCTTTTCTTGATCTTTCTCGCTTGAAGTCTGGTGAAAGGGTGTTTTCTTCGTCGTCTCTTTCTGCCTTGTCCTTGCTGAATGCCTGACTCGGTAGCGTGCAGGGCATTTATAGGTGTGTCTCGGCGACCCAAAATGTCTTTGCCCGTTTGCAGCAAGACATTTCTGCCTGCCCTCATGAAGGCTTCTTTAGGGTTTTGTTTGTCGATGATGACATTTTGGAGAAATTCTTTGCCTTGCGTCAGTGCCGCATCTTTCAAGGCGTGCAATCCGCGTGTCACCATCGGTTTCAACACCGGGGCCACCGAACGAAAGGCCGATTTTAACATATCTCCTAAACCGTGTCCTAGCTGTCGAGCAACCCCTCGGTACACTGGATACATGACTTACGAGTCGTGAGAAAACCGTTTTCGAAATGGAGTTTCACCGTGACTTTTCCTTTGGTGAATGAAATATTTTGTCCCAGACTTGCTGACAGGCAAATAGTGAGGATGGACAAATGCGCGGTGGACATGGTAAGTGTTTCCACCTTCCTCGTCAGTGGCCGTGGCAGAATTTACTTTGAAAGGAATGACACGCAGTAACGGCACAGAGGTGTGTCCCACCACGTTGTACTCCACCACATCGGAGTACACGAACATCAAATTCAGTCCTTGGTTCAGTTCTACCGGGAAACGAAAATACCTTGCAAAATGCATGTCGTTGTCAATCTCTGCCATTTTAATAATTTTTTTGGTCTGCTTATCCGTGATCATATTGAGGTCTCCACCCAAAATGTCATACAATCCAGGGCAAAATTTAATACGCATACTTTTTTCCTCTCTTTGAAATTTGATGAGTAGACGGTGAGACTGTTTGTGGTACTCCATGGTGACACGTTTATCTACTTTGGTCAGAACTTTGTCAAAGGTTGCATAGAATTTGTCAGCGATGGCCTCCACCAGATGTTGACCACTAAAATAATGGCCTGAATTAATTTTAAAGCGATAAACGAAAAGAGGAGGAGAAGAGTCACTGCTGCGGGGTAATAGCTCCTTTGCAAGATGTGAGTTATGTTGAGGACTGCCCGTCATGGTTTGCTGCAGTGCTGGGTCCAAAATTTCGACGTCAAAAGTGTTTTGAGTTTCAGTGATGTTTTTGATTTGTGTTGGGTGAATCATTTCTACCAAAGCCACTTCCCAATGGGTTTCATGATCTAAGAGGATGGCCTGAGGTAATTTGGCCGTGTAACAGCACAACGTGTTGTGGGGAAACACCTCCATGGAACTGTCACTGGGTAAGGTTAAGTAAAATTGGTTTTGGTGACTCATAATTCCACAGTTCTCTGGCTGTCCGAGGGGTTACTGGACGTCAGAGGCGTGTCTCCGCCCAAAATGGGGTTCTGGTTGTGGTTGGAGTGGTGACTGGCACTGGCACTGGACACAAGGTTCCCCTGGTTCCCGTTGGAAGAGAATTTCAGGGAGGGATTGGGAAGCAGGTAACCGATGTAACTGCTCAATAAAATGGTCCACAATTGTTTGTCTCCTTGTTGCAAACTCAAATTGGCGATGGCTGCCCCGATGACACAATACACCACGAAGATTTGACAGAAAAAGACGATTTGCGTTTTAGGCACACGTTCTCCACACCACACCCACAAGGGTTGTTTTTGTAAATCTTGCACAGAAGAACTAGGTGAAGGAGGAGTGGTCGACGTAGCTGCGTCTGTGTGAAAGGGGATGATGGTCACTTCTTTTTATAGTCGATGACTTGCGAAGCGTCGATCCAAGAATCAAAACTGGGTGGATATCCTTTCCAACGTACTTTGACTTCTTTGACACGTCGTTTGCCCACTTTACGGGTTCTGCGTTCGAGAATGCTTTCGATGTCGTACACGTCGTCTTCTTTTTTGGTGACACGTTGTAACTCGGGCAAATAAAACGTTCCTTTGAGCACTTCTCCGTTCATGTCTTCCAATTTATAGACGGTAGGATGACGGCCATGCACTCGTCCAGTGACGCGAAACAATTCGGTCGTCCAGTTAGGTAAGTAACCTTTGTCGAAAGTGCGTTTGGTTTTGCCTATGCGCACCCAATCTCCTACGGCCAACTCTCCACTTTTCTTGGGGACAGCCCTCGTCGGGGACGTACCAAACAGGCGCTCAAACACCAACACTTCGTTGTCGGGAGTCACTTCTTGCGGGGCACGTCCGATGCTTCGATGGTAATATTGGTTGTACGCTTGCACAAGGTGCGGTAAGATGTCGATGTACTTCAGAGTGTGGTGATGCGTAAAATATTTCCACATGCGTTCTTTCAAAGTGCGTTGAAAACGTTCCACGATGCTGGCTTTGGTTTCGGGATTCTCGGTGGTAAAAAATGAACGTCACGTTTCTTTAATTCTTTTTGGAAAGCTTGGTTCAGAAATTCGGTACCTTTGTCCGTTTGCCATCGAAGAGGGTGACGACCGCTTTGTTTCAACACCCGTTGCAGGGCTCGCACTAACTCGCTGCTGGATTTGGAAGTCAAGGGCACGACCCAGGCAAATTTCGAAAAGACGTCGATGACACAAAACAAATATTTGTAGCCACGATTGTAGCTGGCCAAATGAGAGACATCGGCTAAATCGGCTTGCCATTGATGATCGATGCCTTCCACTCGGGTGCGACTTCTGGCAGACTTGCGTCGAATGGGTTTGTGTAAAGTGTAGGTAGCTTGTTCTTGTAACCATCGTTGCACTTGAGGTAAACGGAGCCTTTTCAGTCGCGTTTTGGCAGCACGATACAATTTTTGAACTCCTGCGTAACCTGCAGGATGGGAGGGATCGTAGTAAATGCTGGCTAAGACTTTTTCCATTTTTTTGTGTTAGTTGGTGTGTTAATAAGTCACCCACTCTTCGGTGATGCTACTTTGGGTGGGTCGAAAGGGTGGTTTAGAAACGGATTTACGTGTCCGATGAGCTACGGGAGTAGAAGTCGAAGGTAGTGGTGGTGGTGGTGGTGGAGGTGGCAATGGAATGGCTTTGGTTTTCTTTTCTTTTTTCACTTCTGGTTTCCCTTCTTTCTTTTTCACTTCTGTCGAAGGAGGAGTGGACATCATCTTTTTAACCAAAACTTTCATTTCTTCTCGTTGGGGTGTGGGGGACGGGGTCAACAAGGATGCTGCAATCTTACTCGAAATGGGAGCTGCTGACGGTGTTTGAAACACTTCTCGCATCTCTTCTTCCTCAGGCCTTCGTGGGGTAGCATCTCTGGTGACCCCTGGGGATGGTAGTAGTGGTGGTGGTGGTGGTGGTGGTAGTGATGATGGTGCTGAACTTTTCATCAAGGTCTTAAAATCTTTCAGATTGGGTAGAGCTGTTTCGTCTAAAGCTTTCTGGTGAAAGAGTTGCAGTCGCCTTCTTTAGGAATGCCTTCCACAAACACGATGGAATCGCCTTGACTTTCTCGCAAGAGGCTGTACGCCGATTGCCACTCTTTGTAACACCACACGATCCGCTGAGGTGGCCGACCGATCAAATGATGTTTATGTTCGATCAAACGTTTGACGAATTCGGTTTTGCCTGAACCGCTAGGTCCAGCAATGAGCATGTTAAAGGGATGGCGAAGATACAAAGCCTCCCAACTGGCACGATCTAAATGTTCATCGATGACTTTGACAGTAGAGGAAGAGGGAGCAGAGACAGCAGAGGTAGCCATTGTGTGAGGAATGTCACTTGTGACACGAAAACAAACAAGACAAGAGTTTATATACTTTTTTCAGAACACGTTTATTGAATGTTTTTTTTTCAAACATGAATACGAAAGACAAAAATACATAAAAGCCAAAGGCTTAAGTACAAGGATAAAAGGCACATGATAACCATTAACGTGGAATAAAAACAAGTGTCTGTACAACATGTTTTGGGTAATGTTCTAACCAGTTCTATAGGAGGGGGTAAGGTCACACAAGTGTCCTCCCGAAAGGGTCTTTCTGGCCTGTCCACGACAGTCACGTCCTGGCTGACGGGTTCTTCTGGCACCGTCACTAAGACGGGTTGAAAAGTAACTTTTTTCCTTGAACAACTCTCGTGCATACTGGGCCACTTCTTGGGTCCAAGCCTCAAAATTCCATTCTTTCCAGGCACGGACATCTGTCCAATGGGGATGTAAGTCGCAAGCTACACACACATCGTCATACACGTCTTGGGTAGCTAAAAGTTGACGAATCTTTTTTTCCCGTAGAGGTCGAGAAGTATCCAGATGAAACCGCAAGGCTTTGAGCAAAAGGAGTTTTTCGTGACCATTTAAGGCCATTGAGGTGGTAAGTACTGATCGTAAAGAGTCCACAAAGAATCGGCTGGTAAACGAAATCCCAGAAAACAAGTCACTAAGACACACACCACTTGTCGACCCAAATTGAATGGATACAGTTCTCGTAATAATCGATGGTAATGATCCACGGTTTGAATATGGTCATTGAGTTACTTCCACGGAATCTGTTCAATGACATGTGACATAAGTCGTGGCATGGCAGCCTGTTTTTATATTCTCTTTTTTCGGATGCAATACACGTACTTTCTAGCCAGAGATCTTAGTTCTCCAGTAGGGAATTTAAATGTTACATACTGTAACCGAAACGTCAGAGTTCGTTTAGAAGTTTCGTCTTCCGCTAAGCAGATTCCACGTAACAAATGTTGGTAATCCTTTAACTCGTCTTCCTCAATACGTTGCAGTAAGTGAATGTCGAAGTAACCAAAATTATGAACATGTACATCATTGGCGACCTCAAAGTTTTGAACAATGTCTGACCACTGAAACAATTTCTGACGAATCAGTTTTCTTATACCATTCAGGTACCAGTGGTTAAAGATCTGGTGACGTAACGGATGCAATTGTTCTTTACGTTTGACTTGTATTTTCACCAGGTCTCGGTAAATCCTTTCTCTCAACTCCTCAGGCAAGCCCAAAATGTTCTCTTGTAAAGTATCCATAAGTATATACACTGTTTTTGGAATCGTTGGGTGGTGGCCAATAGCCTCGTTTAACTTTGTGCCTAATGTAATATCCACTCATAATCAGTCTTCTTGTACTTTGGAACAGAGCATAATTTAAAAACGGTTGAATAACTTTGCGTTTGCGTTTCACTTGTATTTTGATCAGTTCTCGGTAAATGCGTTCTCTCAACTCCACAGGCAAAGCACGAATGTTCTCTTGTAAAGTATCCATGGATAGGTCATACTAAATCCTCTTTGGTCTGACACAAGACATGTACTGTTTGCACAGACATGGTTTCAATTCATTGTCGAATCTAAATCGTTTAGTTACTAATTTACACGTTACAATTCGTTCAGAAGTTTCCTCTTTCACCAAGTTGACATTGCGTACAAGATGTTGGTAATTCGTTAACTCTTCCTCTGGAATTCGATGCAGTACGTTTACAATGTAGTAGATAGAATCGTCCATACCAAACCATTCCTTTTTAAAACCAGGGGGTCGTTAATCAATGTCTGTCCAATTTAACACTTTCAACTGAATGAGTCCTTGTATAGCCTGAATGTACCAGTGGTTCAAACATCGGTGACGTAACGGATGCAATTGTTCTTTACGTTTCACTTGGATTTTCACCAGCTCTCGGTAAATGCGTTCTCTCAACTCCACAGGCAAAGCACGAATGTTCTCGTGTCAAGTATCCATGAACAGATTATGGTAAGTTACTTCAATGTCTCGGTCCCACTAAGGGTAAGTAATGACAATTCGGTGACCATCGAGCATGTTCTACGTAGGCCGAATCTTGCGGTTCCCAGTGGTGAAGTGACACAACGCAACTGAAGCACTTGACTTTATCTCCTTCGCCCAAGTAGAAAAATCCGGCTCTGGCTAATTCTTCGGGGGTCGGTCCTCCCAGATACCTAGGCTATTTTCCTTTGAACGATTGAAGACGATTTTCAAAGTCGCAGTATTCCGACAAACGCACAGGAAACGAATATTCGTCTTTCACAGGTTCGTTTCGATGAGGGTTGAGTGACATGGGCAGGAGTTTATTCAGGGCTGGATGACATCCGTAGGGGGGTAGACGTGAAGGTGAACATTCCCCTTTAAAACGAAACCCAGTAAAATGTCCAAGAGGACGAGCGGCATCGCTTTCGCATCCCTCAGGTTTGACACGCACAGCATCCCATTCCATGATAGGGGTAGTGAGAACAAAGTTCCCATGATGCTTTACGGCATCGCTAAGGTCACAACGTACAGCATCGTACCCATCGCAAGGCTCACAATCGCATTCCACTTCCGAAGCCTCACACTTGAATTGTGCCTTTCTAAACAACTTGTTCTGTGTTTCTCTGAAAGTATTCATCTTGTTCGCTCGGTATTGGTAGTCACAATGAACTATCGATCTTGACTATAGCCCCCTTTTTATACTAGTCTCAATGCAGTCTGCAGCTAGTACATCTTTCCTTTTTTACGTTTTTTATGTCTTGTTCTGAAAGGTACCGTCTCTAAGGTACCGTCAACATTGTACCGTAGTGTGATGGGTGGAAAGGCCATAGAAAGGTAAGGGCAGTGCGGAGACCATCGAGTATGTTCTAGAATAGCTGAATCTTTATAGATACATAGATCCATTCGTAACTTCAGTCCGCAAGCGAAACACTGTACCTCGTATCCCAATCCTGACTCAGGTCCCAAGTAGACAAATCCTGTTCTAGATAAAACATGCGAAGAAGGTAATCCTTCCCTATCCGTAGGCCATTTCTGAAACGTGTCCAGTCGACGGGCACAATCACAATAGTCAGGTAAGAAGACTGGAAAATGGTATGGTTTGAACTTGGAGTTCTCATCGGGTTTCTCACTCGATTCTTGCTGTGGCGAAGTCATCCTTCTAGCGTGTGACTATCCTCTTACAACCAATGTTTTATACCAACGTGTCCATACGGCAAAGTAAAGTGGTTGGGTAGTCGCACTCGCTTCTGGTACACGATTTGATAGACTTTTTCCAAGGGTCGACTGACGATGTGGTGAGTGGGTAAACGTACAATCTTGTTCGGTTGATAGGTGGTCACTTTAAAGTTTCCATCCTCTCCCGATTGCAAGGCTTCTTTCAATACCCCAAAGTTGACCACACGACTGGTACGATGATTCAGAGTCAGTCCTTTCACTTTGCACGTCGTGTGCACTTCTCCTTGTTTGTCACGGTATTCGTAGCCGTAATTTTTGGGACCGCCACTCACGAAACTTAGAATCTTGTCGTCGGGATGCTCGTCTGTCCAGGCTCCTAAACGGTCTCCTTCGATGTCAGGGTGCTGTTGACTCGGGTGATGGATGTAAATGCAACTGTCCGTGTCAAAGTACAGGACGCGTTCTCCTAACAGTTCTAAAGCTTCGTACAATTTTAAGCGAGCATGAGCTGTCACGTAAGCCGCAATGATGACATTTCCAAAAGGGTCGTCTTGTACAAAGTCCAGATCTTCTTCGTAATTGACCAAGATCAAATCCTCTCGAACGACGTCCACGTGTTTCATGTATTTGGTTTTGTCGTGAATCATCTGAAAGTAGCGGGAAGGTTCTGTCAAATATTCCGTCTTGGGTAAACACGGGCGTTGTGCCATTTTACCCCACAAGCACTTTAACATCACTTTGGCAAACGATCGCCTGCCTTCGTTTTTCTCGATGTGGTCTAAAGTGATGCCTTCTTGTTCATAGTATTTCTCTTTGAATTGTATTTGGTCTTGGGGAGTGTGACACCAGGAAGGATAGCCGCTGACTTCTTGTTTCAGTTTCAAAAAGGCATCCACGTAGTCAGCGAAAATGCCTTTCTGACTGGGATGACCCTTGTGGTATTGTTGTGTCTTGGGAAAGTGGCAAATTTCGTACACTTCTAACAGTTGGTATCCCATGTCCAGAGCTTTGAACAATTCTACGCTGACCCAGGTTCCCGTCAAGGCACGTTCTTCCTGGGTGTGCTGACAAGGCTGGTCTTGGTTGCACGTTTCGGCACAAGTACGGCACAAGGGAAACATCAGTTTGTCTTGGCAATGGTGAGGTAAGACGGGATGGTACAGGTTCGTGGGAGGCAATACTTTACACTTGATCAAGCCTTCGTATTGTCGAATGTTTTTCAGGTCGATGTGTTCCGTCAGCAATTGCGGGTGACCTGCAGGAAAGAGACGATATTTGCACACGTAGGGATACAGCGAACACACGTCCAAGTATTTGATTTCTTCTCCTTTCTCTTCGTCGGCTTGGTACAGCAAACAGGTGGCATTGGTCCTTCCTCCGTACAAACTATCCCTCGGGTTCAACGGGTCCATGAACTGGTAACTTTGTACGAGGCGTTTAAACTCGGGATCGGTTTTCATACGGTGATCGTACTCGTGTTCCCACATTTCCACCACTTGGTATCCTTCCTGTTCCAACTTTAGGCGCCGCTGACAAGTGTCCTGGTACAAGTCTTCCATGGTTCGTTGTAAAAACTGATTTTTAGTGCTACGATCAGGGTAACAGACGGGACATCCGTGAAATAAGCAACCGTTAAACTCGTACACGATCTTGGGGTTTTCTAAGTCCCAGCCATCGACCGAATACGTTCCGATGGTCTTTTCACCCCCTCCGTTGCGGGCATGCTGAATCCACTTGTCTTCCTTGTCGCACAAGTAATGTAACCAACGTAGGGCTTTGACCGAGTATTGACGTTTGACAAAGTGGGTCGTTTGAGGGCTGATGACAGATACGGTGTTTTCAGGCATGAATCGTTGTCGATACACTAAGGAACACGCTTTGGCAATGGTGCAAGCTTCTTTCAAAGGATCCACCCCTCCGTGTTCCATGAACAGTTCTCGAAATTTTCCACAGCAACGCCGTAAAATGTCCACGTCGGAACGACAATACCTTAGCATTTCTTCCTGAAAGTCGAAAGGGTCCGAGGCGTGAACCTGGTACCAAGCGTAGAAAGCTTCTCGTTGTTCGGTACGCATGTTGTCGGGGTCGTAATAGTGAGCCTCAGGTAAATGGGGTAGAACGGCGTGTTGATTGGCTTCCGTATTGAAAAAGTGTGGAAAGTACCCTTTAGCCATTTCTGTCACTCCAAACGTTTTAGGCATTCGACTCAAAGGCATGGCCAAATAGCTCATCGAATCTTTAAACTGTACTTGTCCCACTTGCATGAAAATGATTTTGGCTCCGTTCAAAGTCACTTTAGGATGCTCGGTGCCTTGTTCCGTATAGCATCTGAGAAGAAACTGTCCATCGTATCCGGAGAAATTGTGAGCCATCACCGTGGCATGACGATGACAATCTCCGTAACGTTCGATGTCCTCTTGGCTCCACGTCTTGTCGATGGGGTTTAAGACCCATTGGGCAAAATCGGCTAACGTGTTCGGTCCCCGAAAGATTTTTTCACGCCCTCCAGGAATCTTGCTGCAGTGAGGGCAATGACTGAAAATAGGTTCTTGAATGCACTTCTCGCACGCTCGATGAGCCACGCAGAAATTAGGAATGTGAATGCCGGTCTCTTGCATGCATTCGAAATCGAAAAAGATGAAATTGCCTTTCTTCTTGTGACCGTCCTCTTTCTCTGGTGGGGGTTGGTATTTTTGCACGTAGCATTGGTGTTCCAAGTCCACGATGTGGTGACAAATGTGACATTTTTTCTTTCCTCGACATACGTGTGCCTTGGCAGCATTGGTACATATGCCTTGTCCACACGTAGGGCACAATCTCAGGAGTTGACAAGCACATTTCTGCTGTGAACCTTGCGTCTTCAGATGTTGTTGGTAACAGGTAGGGCTGACAAACGTGCGCAGACAAGTTGAACAAGGCACTGGTTCTTCGCTCATACAGGGTGGAGAGGCCAAACATCCTGGGCATTTCATTCCACAATGCTTGTGTTGCTCTCGATTGTTATAACCATAATCACATTTCTCACAATAATAACTGTATCCCAGGAATCCGGTGATACTGGTAATGGTATCGAAATGGTCATCGTGATAATAAACATGAATGTATTTTCCGTCCTTAAAATCTTGGCCTCGAAACAACAGAGGCCCGCGCATTTCTTGAGGGTGCACTTTCAAGGTGTAGCGTGGAGCTAGGACATCTTGCAATTTTTGCATCTCAGGAATGCCACAGGGTGTGTCTTTGGACAGGCCAGCTTGTTGCAACAGGAGTTCTGCTTCGTTTCGTTGTTTGGCTCGATAGGAACGTTGAATAGTGTTCCAGGTTCTTTTCCATTCTACCGTGTCGTTCTTGTTGGCATAGGTTCGTCCCACCACGATGGCACGGGCTAAACACATCTGGTCATGAGTGTTGTTAATTCGGACGAGACTTGTTTTGGTGTTGCGAAGATCGTCCACCAATAACATCTTTTTGCGTCCAGTCCCTTGAGGAGGAGAGACGTGGGTCATTTTCAGTGTGGCTTCACCATCGGTGATGTCAAACTGATCATTAGATTGTTGTACGTGTTGAATCTTGTCCATGACTTTGGAAGGGGTTAGTTCTGCGGGTCTGCTAAACTCGATCCAAACAGGGGATTTCAAACCGTCGTGATCTATGGATAGTGTCAAGCGATCGTCTACTTTGGGTTGACATTGTCGCTTGAGTGCAGTGAGCAAAGAATCACACATCTCGGTGATAAACCCTTCTGCTTTCTCCAATGGTACGTCAGCCTTGAAATCTTTAAACTTCACTGTGTAGGTGTAAGCCGTGGTTCTAAATTTTCTAGAGGAGCGCTTTTCCGTCTCTCGAATGGAATAGTATTTTTCAGGGTTGACTAAGGGTGGTGAACTTGGTTTAGAGGTTTCAAATTCTGGTTCACTCATGTCCTCTTCAAAATCACTGGCATGAATTTGTGCCAAGATTTCAGCTCTGGTACGAGGCGATAGATCACGTTTCTGCCTCTTACTTTCTTCTTCTTTCTTCTCAAATGAATAGGATCGTTTCATCTTGAGTGAAAAACGTCAAATGACTCAAGTTTAAACACCATAGACTAATTTATAGTCATGGCAGACCAGCGTATATAAAAGGGTGTGTGTCTTGTCTTTTCACTATTCATTTCACTCTCAAGCTGAGCACAACGATGGAAGAGACTAACCAAATCGAACGTTTCGTCAGAGCTTTGCGAGGGGTCATTAGAAAATTCTCTTCAGACCAGCCGACGGACTACTCTCCTTCCTTTCGAGATAAAAGTCAAGATACTTGCTATATCTGTCAGAAGAAAGGGCATTGATCTTCAGAGTGTCCAGACCGTCAAAAAAGAAAAAAAAAACAGAGGTTAAAAAAGACAAAAGTAAAGATACCTGTTATTATTGTAAAGAAAAAGGACATTGGTCTCCAGATTGCCCAAAAAAGAAACAAGAGGAGTCAGAAGAAAAGAGGAATTCTTCAGAAGAAGAGAGGGATTCTTCAGAGGAAGAGAGGGATTCTTCAGAGGAAGAAATGGATTCTTCTGAGGAAGAAAGAAGACAGGTGAAGAAAAAGAAACAGGAGAAGAAAAGAAGAAGGGAAGAAAGCGAGGAAAAAGAATAAAAGAGTGTGACGGTGAAGAAATTCAAAAAACAGAGAGACTAAACAAGGAGACAGAAGAAGTCAATGAACTTTTAATTAAAGTGTTGTGTTGTGAATTGTGAATTGGATTGTAACAATGGATAAAAGAATAAATTAATGATATAAGGTAAGTGTCTTTGAGTTTTGATTTTAAAATAAGAAGCTACACTCACGCACTCATACAAAGACACGTACTATAGGGGTAAAATGGGCTGTTTGTTTTTTGGGGTTTTAGTTAGTTATTGGCAAATTGAAATTGTATTTCTTTTCGAGAAATGTGGGTAGCCCTGAAAAGGGCCTTTTTATTTTGGTGTAGGGGTGAGTTTAAGCAATCAACTTTAACTGCCTTAAGCCTTTGCCACGGCCAAGGCCTACTTCTGGACTGCGTAACGTTGATGATGATGATGATTGGGTTGAAATCACTAAGGGTGGTACGGTAGGCTTAGTCACAGGGTTGACGTGTTTAGCTCGGGAAGGTCGTATTCTCTTCTGTCGTAATAAAGAAGTCTGATACATTTGTTTCAGATGTCTTAACTCCGCTAAAATGTCCAACAGTACCGTGACCGTTTGATTTTCACCCTCTTGTTTCTTTGCTGCTACTTGTTCTTCCTGTTGTTGCTGTTGTTTTTTTCTTACCTCTTCTTGCTGCTGTTGCTGTAGGAGAAAAGCTTGTTCCGCTTCCTTTTGTCGTTGTATAAATTTCTCCAATTCTTCTTTCTGTCTCTGTCTAAAATTCTCCACTTGCGGTAATGAAGAAGGTAACGAAGGTTCCGGAACAAATTCTTGCGAGGAAAGAAAATCCACAAAATCCCAATTCACCTCTTCTGAAAGTAAGTCCGGGTTCCCTTGGGCAGTCTCCCCTGTTGGTGCACCCCAATGGATCGTTTTCTGAATTTCCGTCATTTTGAATCACTGTCGCATAGACTGACTGCACACAAGCGCTAGCGAATCTATATAGACCAACTGACGTCACAGACTACTCTCTTCGGATTGGATGCGGGCTGACTGAATTTTGTAACGCGTGTTTGGATTGGTGAATGAACTCAATCCGTTTCAATCCTACCTCTACCTATAAATAAGCGCAGTTCAGTGCATTGATTCACCTGTTCTCGTCGCTTCAAGATGTGGACCGATGTGCAATCTTCTACGCTTGTGTCTTCCATGATGTTCCGGACGCACATACCCATGTATGTCCGATCCAAGTGGACCATTGTCCACAGGTCAAACACCAGTCTGTGGATACGTAGGATCTACGTAGAAAGACAAGGATGCCTCAAAAGAGTCCTGATTTACGGTCCTACAGTGAGACGAAGCCTAAGGACAAGAAGAAGGCCAACGCGGTGCCCTTTATGTTAATGGATACATTAACATAAACCCAAAGGCCCTTTTCAGGGCCAGCCATATTTCTCGAAAAGAGAATGACTTTTCAATTGCCTACCCCTTTTTTAAAAATTTTTTTAAAAAAAAAAATCCCATGTTCAATTCCCCTTGTCCCTAAACAAGCCCAAACTATATTCCCCATGTTAAATTCCCCTTGTACGTAACGTGGCCCACGATTTATCCCCATGTTAATTCCCCTTGTACGTAGATTTGCCCACGATTTTTCGCCATGTTAAATTTCCATTGTACGTAGATTTGCCCAGAGGTCCCTGTAATGCTAATTTCCATTGTACGTAGGGTGCCCCACCTTACTACTAGCGGTTAAACATTCTACTGCTGACGGGTGGTTATCCAGGCAAGCGATATGGCAAATTTACCTACTACCACAGAAACGAATTCAGTACGCGTATTTCGATGTTAATGTTCCTAATGAAGTTCATCAAGCAGATATTTTATTTTTACCACATGATACTGTACGTAGAAAAAAATACAAGTACGCGTTAACTGTTGTTGATGTTGCAAGTAAGTATAAAGAGGCAGAGCCGCTATCAACGGAAACATCATCTGAAGTATCTGATGCGTTTGAACGAATTTATCAACGAGAACCATTACGATGGCCACAGCTGCTACAGGTTGATCCTGGTAAGGAATTTCTTGGTCCAGTATCATCGTTGATGAAACAACATAATACCAAAATACGACGAGGGCATACTGCAATTCACCGTGATCAGGCAATTGTTGGGCGATTTAGTCGAACACTTGCTGAGCGGTTATTTGGATATCAATACGCGAAGGAATTTATTCAAGATAAAAGATCTCGCGAATGGGTTGCAAGATTACCAAGCGTGATAGCTGCATTAAATAATGAGATTACTCGAATAACCAACATGAAACCCATTCATGCAATTACAAAAAAATATACCAATACAACGAAAGGATATTGAAAAACAAAAAATACTGGGTGATGTTACAGTTAGATATTTATATGAACCGGGTGAACTTGAAGGTGGTAAAAAAAAGAGCGACTGATCCTATTTGGAGTGTTACCACACACAAAATATCCACCGTGACAAGATCTTCAGGTAGACGTGCAATCTACAGATTAGATTTAACTGCTCCTCAACGTGGATTTGTACGTGAACAACTACAAATAATTCCCGAGGATACACAACTACCACCACGATCACTTAACTAGCACCCAAGGCGCTGGCGCCTCTACGTCGATTACACTCGAGACAGGTCAGCATAACATTTTCTCGTTTATGACCGCGGCTACTATCTTTTCTGTCTACGGTAAATTGTCTTGAATCATTATTCGAATACCTCCACAACGTTATACAATTACAACTTGCACAATGATTACTCTGCTGCTGTTTTAACTCAATAATAAATTCAAAATCAAGATCAAAGTCGCGTTTATTTTTTTTATCAGATTGTTTGTATCCGATTAATGTTTTTCTTATTATATCATCATCGATGATGATGCTGGTTTTATTAACGATTTCAGGAATTATAATTCTCCGTAACTGAGATATTTTTCTAATCCTTGATACCACTAAATAAACTAAATTTGACCACTCGATACGATCGTCTACAATCCAAACTCGTGTATCAGAAATAGTTAATCCCTGAGACGAGTGGATCGTCATAGCGTATCCCAACACCCATGGAGATTTGTCAGCGCGTAATGCATCTTCGACAACACTGATATCAACAGCGACAATATCATTTAATACGAGATTTTGTTTCTCAGTCTGCCCTGGAA
The DNA here is from genome assembly GCA_028554795.2 of Sinohyriopsis cumingii. Taxonomy (NCBI): domain Eukaryota; kingdom Metazoa; phylum Mollusca; class Bivalvia; order Unionida; family Unionidae; genus Sinohyriopsis; species Sinohyriopsis cumingii. The sequence continues at coordinate 1,020,539 of CM068841.1, forward strand.
TATCAACATTAATATTCTGTTTTCGTGTATCTGATGGTCTATAACATAAGGGAACTGGCAATTCTGAGTATTTTTCTTTATGCAGCTGAAATAACTGCCGTTGTAAAGCGTCTCTGATTATTTTTCTGCTTGCTACTATCAAATCGTCGGGTCTCCATAAATTCAAAAATTCGTTCATTGAGGTCTCTGAGATCACTCCGCGTATTATTTCACACTGAATTTTGTTTGATTGTAATCTGATTAATTTTGTAAACTCCTTTAAATTTGCATCAAGAGCTCTATGATCATCATCTATTTCTTCGTAATAATCAACGAAATTTTTTAACCAATCATGTGGAGATGGTCCAACAAAAGGCGGCGGCTGACCATGATCGCCACACATTGTTAAAGCGGTATTTATCGTCAACAACCAATCAAGAAACATTTTTAATGTATCCAATGACACCGTACATATCTCGTCCCAAATAATTATTTTAGGTATATATTTTCTCCCATTCTTTCAGGAGTCCATGCATCCCCGCGCCACCGAAAGAAACTATGATACGTGCACGATTGTACTAGCCGTTGTTTCATCTCTCGTGCAAGTCTATGTGTGGGTGTCAGCACGATCATATTTGAATTTCTAAAAACATTAATTGCTCGAGTCGTCTTGCCGCATCCACCAGGTCCATTGAGATATACTGTCTTATATCTAGTTATTGGATCACTCACCGACGGCGCTTTCGACATTTCTGATATTTTATTACCCTTACGATAAAAATCTCTCATCGGAACATCTGCTGATTCTGTATAATTCTGTAATATTTCTTTTTTTATTCTCCACGAACTCCATCGTTCATCACTACTTATAAATTCCATAACAGATTCTAAATATTTACTCGAAATATAAAACGAATCTGTTGCGACCCTGACTGAGGTCTCAGGAAATCTATTAATCATCGATAATAAATTTATAGAAACATAAGCCAACATAGAAGATCTTAGATGAGTATATTGTGGGGAGACATCATTTATGTAACTAACGATCGTACCCAATTTTGTTCCGTCGGATAAATAAACACTTTCTCGATTTACAAATATATCTCTCGCTGTTGTATCAGCGATTATAAAATCGTATTCGACATCATCTAGAATAAATCGTGCGTAATGTCTTTTATGATCATATGCACCACTCTGAGTAAATTTACCTATAATTCTTCTACGGAGATCTTTTGTGGTTTTTTCGTTTTTTTTAAGTTTAATCTCGAGAATTTTAGGAGCTTCTTTGATAATATCATCTTCGGAAACACCAGGACGTTTTTCCTTAAATTCCTTAATAACTTCATCGAGACTGATAGAATCTGGCATGGGCAACCAAACTTCGGTCTGCGCGTGATATGATATAATTGCCTCACTAACCACAAACGATACCAATATCGCACAATCTAGCATATATCGTAATAAAACTGTAGGCGCCCAACGTTTTTCACAAAAACGTCTACCAAACCAAACATAAAAAATTTGGTGAAGATTTTCGTTAAACTCGAATGATTCAACACAAGCGAATCCAGTCAGATCAAAATCAGGTAATGGTCCATTAATTGCCACTCACGTCATCTCGTTTGTTGGGTGACCAAATCTAGCAAAATATCCAGAACAATCTCCGTATCCTAGAAAACTTCCCGGATAACATGCAACCATATCAACCGAAATAACATCATTGTAATTATACTTGGTATTCCATAATCCACCGTGTCCGTATTCGACGCAACTTGCGCGTACGTCCTCGAATAAATCAAATCGTGTTGGTTTCCATGAATTTTTTTCTCTAGCGAAATGAGCCGCAACAGATGGAACGGTAAAACAATTAGTTAGTAATTTGTCAGTATTTTCCGCGTGTTTGTACTTGAAAAACTTCGCGAGATTTTTCATCTCGTCGTGGAGAGATTCTGTTCGATATATTTCACCCTTTGGTCTAACAAACTGATCAAATCCACCTTCCTCATCACTTTTAAATAACCATACCGACACAGGATCGTTTTTACTTATTTTGTTAATAAAATCAAACATGCCTCCCCAGAATTATCTGGGGGTAAAATCTAACAGTTCGATCACGTGGAAATATTGTTACTGCGCTGGTCCATGCGTGCGCATTATGATCAATAATATTTATTGGGGCTCCTTTCGATTTATATTTTGATTTGTATAATATTTCTTCCGTTATCGTTGATACTATTATTGGAAATTTTAATATTTTTCCTAATTCAGCGACATCTTTTATTGTAGCACTGGTATCCTTAACTGAATCAGCCCACGAGTTTATTTTTTTCACGTCTTAAATCAGTTAATCCGTTTCCACGCATCGCGTTTGTACAATGTTCTATTACTCGTTCTGCTACACAATTTAACCTTGAAAATTTCATGGGTGCCAGATTATCAACGTTGGGTTTTTTATTTATCTCATAGATTCCATAAATAACTGCTGTTACAGGGTACGTTCGCTCATAATACGGTTTGTCAATACCAGTCAATAGACCCGGTCTGGAATTTTTACTTAATATGGCAATTTTATTCTTACCAAGGACAGGACCATATTTGTCACGGATAATCCAACTACATCTTTCTGTTAACACAATAAATTTTACTCTGAAGAAATATTTTTGATCTCCCTCGTACTCAGCGATGTAGTTAATGATAGTTGCCGCTCGTTTGTCATTCATTGTAGCATCAACAACTTTGTCCTTGACAGAATCAGGGCGTATAATCTTGAACGTTGACCATACATGAGATGCACCATCCGTGTAAAATTCTTTCTTGGCGTCATGAATTTTCGAGATCAAACTTTTATTTTTCGGATCAACCAGAACTCGTACTGGTAAGTCAGGAGAAAATCTGTCGAGATTAAATTATATTTAGAAGGCCTAGTTTGGGATAATCTCTCGAATTCGTTCATATAATTAAAACAAATATTTAAATAAAGAATATTATATATATATATATATGTATATATATATATATATATATATATATATATATATATATATATATATATATATATATATATATATATATATATATATATATATATATATATATATATATATATATATATATATATATATATATATATATATATATATATATATATATATATATGTATGTATATATGATGAATCAGTGCATTTGGTTTATGATCAGCTCAGTAACTCGCTGCAACAAATCCTGTAGAGGTTAATTTTGTTGGATGCACTTACAAAGTATACGGCGAGGGAGTCTAGGACCAGTATTGTGTCTGCGATGTGGTGTTGGAGTACGAGAAAAAACAGGCTTATGTGTAAATGGCGGTGGAGAACGGTTCAGAGAACTTAAGAGATATTATGACCAAAAAAACAACAACAGTGAAAACGCTATAAAATCCGTGGAGGATTATATATCAAGATTTCAGACAAACAATGATTTAAACAAATAATATTATTATATAATGGAGCAAGAATTTGTGAGACATCCTATCATAACAAACTATGAATCAAATCGTAATGGTGTGATCAGAAATTGTCGGTTAAAAGGACCGGTTGGTATTGTTACTAATACTGGTTATCTTAGATTTACTGTTGGGAAGAAAGGATATCACTGTCATCGTTTCATTTACGAGTGTTTCTTCTGAGTGATCAAAGATGGTCTTGTTATTGATCATATTGATTCAAATCCTCACAACAACTCCTTATCCAATTTACAACCTGTTACACAGAGCAAGAATAATATACGTGGTAATACGGGGAGATGTAAAACAACCGGAAGGAGGGTGATCAAGGCTACAAACACAGAAACTGGCGAAGAAATTATATTTCAATCAATGAACGCGGTTGCGAGATACTTTGATATTAATCCACGTTCGGTACAAAGAGTTGCGTAAAATATACATAAAACTTTCTCAAAAAATATAAACAGAAAATCACCTTCCGATATCAATAATTATCATCACCAGCAAGTATTATATTTATTAACTATTTATTTAATTATTTATCTTTTTTGTCAGAAATTCTCATTATTATACTACTTATTTTTCGACTTTAGCGAAGGGAGGTAATTTTATGATATATTGCTTTTCTCGGTATATGGTCATATTCATCTACATAGTAACTGTACCCGTTTAAGGTTTCTAACTTACAAAAATATACGGTTATATGTTTAGATCCGTGTATTTTCTGCTCTAATCATGAAACATTTAGAACAGCGTACTATATATAGACAGCACATAAAATACATGTATATTTCAACTAAAATACAGAAAACCGAGCGCAGTATGACATGTATATTTCAGCTTAGTGAATGCAGAAACCAGCGTCTAGTCTGTATCGATCGTAGCGGGTTAATTTTAGATCTACAGTACAGTACAGGGATCCTGCATATATTGACTCGATTATAGAAATACATGTATAATAATGTTTGGAATTAAAAATCAGTTGCATTTTCCTTGTTCAGTGCAGAAATATATATAATACGAGATTGTGTACGTATGTGTGGTTATCTATTTTGCTTTTTCATCGAGTAATATTTACAACTAAATACTCCCTTTGACTATGTTCTTCACGGATACATGTTTATGAGTGAGAAATCTCGTAATATATATTTCTGATACTTTCTCCATTGAACAGTTATAGGGAGGATGGAAAAATCTGGCAGTTAGAGGAATCCATTGTAAGATCTAGACCGGATTGTTCTATCATAGATGGCGTGGATCATAAGCGGCATAGTAAATAGGGAATTCCCTAATTATTTTTATTATCCAGAAAAATATTAGCTTTATAAATCTAACTTGTTTGGTGAAAATATATTGTATAAACGTATTTCTTGAGTTCAGAATTGTATTTTGAGCAAAAATACTTGAAATCAGTTCCTTTTCAATGATTATTAGCTATGTATCAATTTCTAAAACATATGTTTGTAAGAAGGTTCGATAGCTCAGTCGGTAACGTATTGGACTGTGACGCTCGCGGTCCAGGATCGAATCCCCATGGCTGACAAGTGTCGGTGGTACGCATAATTGCGATTTTTATAATAATTGGGGGGCTGCGCCAACCCCCCCCCCAACATAACCTCTCCAACCACGTCACTGTGGTTGATATATGTTTTGTATCACCCACGGGCTGATTATGGGGGGGTGTTCTGTTGAGAGTATATGTTTGTACTGTCCTTCATTCATTGTATATACTCATTCATTGGATCTTTGTACTGTCCTTCATTCATTGTATATACTCATTCATTGGATGTTTGTGCCGTCCTTCATTCATTATATATATATAATCTGAGCTCGCTTAAACACTCGATTAGGGGCTCGTCATTCATAATATATGTTGTGCCGTCCTTAATTAAGATTATATGTTCTGTGTATCCTCTAAACTTAGTAGAGTGCGGTGGCAAGCTACAAGTTTAATGGGGTTGTAAATATGTTAATACTATGTGTTGTGTTCCGTGTATGCCCGTTGAACTTTGGTAGAATGCGGTGGCAAGCTACGAGTTCTGGGTTGTAAATATGTAAATACTATATGTTGTGCCGTCGTTGAAACATCCCGCCGAACTCGCTAAACACTCGATAGGGCTTCTATAGGGATAAAAAAAATATTTTAAAGATTTATATATTATATAATGAACCATGAATATATCAAAGACATTTTTTCTGCTCTTAAAAATCTAGAAGAAATCGGAATTAATATATCTGATGAACTAAATCCTGAGAAAATAATATCTGATTTTGAAACGTTAGAAGAACTTAAAAATGAAAATAAGTATGTTCTATCATCTCAATATAAGTTCATAAAGCGGATTCAGGTAGCTATGTTTCAGTCACTAGCTATGGTGAACGATGATCAAGTAAATGAATCTGTTCCTCTTTCTGTTGCAGTAGAAAAAATCAGATCGGGATTATCCAGCGAGTACGAAACGAAAAAAAAACAATCAGTACCCGCATAAGATACTTAAAAAAAAATTATGTCAGCAGGTAACGAAGTTACAAATTACCAAAGCAACCCTGAGTAGCAATATTCTGAAATATTATTTTTTATTTATTTCTGAAATATTATTTTTATCATAAAATCTGGTTGATTGGCATAATTTTGAGTACCAATCACCCTATTAATAATAAAAAAATAAAATATTTCAGAATAATAATAAAATATTTCAGAATAATAATAAAATATTTTTTGTAGTATATTTTGGAAATCTGATTGATTGGCATAATTTTGAGTACCAATCACCCCATCAGAATTACAAATCTGATTGATTTACACGAATTTGAGTACCAATCACCCCATCAGAATTACAAATCTGATTGGTTTACACGAATTTGAGTACCAATCACCCTATCAATAATAAAAAAATAAAATATTTCAGAATAATAATAAAATATTTCAGAATAATAACAAAATATTTTTTTGTAGCATATTTTGGAAAACTGATTGATTTACACAAATTTGAGTACCAATCACCCCATCAGAATTAATAAATTGATTGATTTGTATATTTCTGAATAAAAACATATTTCAGAATAATAATAAGATATTATTTTTGTAGTATTTTTTGCAAAACTGATCAATTTGAGTACCAAACTACAAATCAAAGACACAATCTGATCGAATTCATAAAAATAAAATATTTCAGAATAATAATAAGATATTTCTTTTCTGAATAAATTGTTTCAGATTATAATAATTATTTACAAAACTGATTGATTTGTATAATTTACCCCATCAGACATACAATCTGATTAATTTGTATACTTTTTGAGTACCAATCACCCCATCAGAATTACAAAACTGATTGATTTATATAATTTTGAGTACCAATCACCCTATCAGACACACAATCTGATTATTTTGCATAGTTTTAAGTACCAATCACCATATCAATAATAAAAAATATTTTATTTATTTTGAAATATTTTTATTTATTTTGAAATATTTTATTTATTTAGAAATATTTTATCTATTTAGAAATATTTTATTTATTCTGAAATATTTTTATTTATTTTGAAATATTTTATTTATTCTGAAATATTATTTTTTAAGTTGATCGAGTTTAATACAGGAGTGTGCATAATTTAGAATCTGATCTCTGTTACAAATGATTGCGACAATATGTTCTCGACGGAGCTCATCTAACTGTTCTTGTTTTAATAAGAAATCCTCGTTTCCGTATTCATCAATAACTAAATTAACGTTAAATGTCTTTATGTTTGGAGGTTGTGAAAACGCTGTTCTGATGGCGTTTTCAAGTACTTCTTTGTCATGTATAAAAACCCTCACGTACTGGTACATTATATAATATTTACTTGATTAATTCACGGATCTTTAAGATCAAAGATCTACGATTTCACATACAGATTTATTACAAGCTCTTCTCCATGTAGGTCAATTAAGCGATTAAGGTGGTCTGTGAGCTTAAAATTTATTCGTGTTAACATATTATGACACCGCAGATACATCGGATTAGTTGGTTCTTGCACAATTAAATTTCCAGGGGATACTTGTGGTGTAAATGTATATAAAATATATCCCTGTTGAGCCTGATTTGATTTTCCGAGATATATTTGATAGCTACCATCGACTACGTCACAATCATGAATCATTATTATGTCTGAGAACAGTTGGAGGTGAGGGTGTTTTTCTCTACACAGCTAGTATTTCAGGAAGGTTTTTCGCGACAAGATCATTGAGTGATCTTATTAATTCGCCAGTTTCAAATCCTGGTAATGTAAATTTTAATAAATCTCCTTCAGCTATTTTATAATGATCAAGGTATATCTGCTTGATGGTTGTTATTTTATCTTTTTCTCCAACATCATACGTACTAGTATTTATTACCTCAACAATAGTTTGATTAACGTATTTAATGTCTGAAATAATCAGATTTAAATGTTGTATCGTTGTAATGATCTGATGTTTTAGATCGATATTGGGATACTCCAGGATATAATTTTTAAATAAACGTACTAATATCGTTAATTTAGTTGTGTATTCAGTTTTAATTTCGTTAGCCTTTGATCTGAAATCTCTTTCATAAACAATATTAGTTGAAGTCTTTTTTATCAAAATCAATGATAGAAAACCGTGTTATAGGGTATCTTTTACCATCATGAACAATACGAGTATCCCTTCCAGTCCATGGATACAAATTTCGGTATTTTGGAGTTGTTATAATCTTGGCTTCGTCAGTGAGAAATTCAATTAATTTTGGTTCAGGTGGTCCTTCATGTACTGGGGGAACATCCGGCCAACCTAACACGGATCTTATCGTGGACTGATAAATATCAACGGCATAATCAGGAGAGTGTATTTCAATCGTCGAGGACAGAGTCGGCTCATGAACATTAATCGATAGTTTTGCTTCTTTACCGGTTATTGATTTTATTCTACGTTGAACTTCCTCATTGATCTATTCAATCTCATAACTACCAGTGGGTATTCCAACATATATCCAGTCAGGAGTACCATCTGGTTTGTTCTTGTTAGCAAATACAAGCGAATTATTTGCTGGTGTACCATTAAATGATTTTGATTTGATATTTGGCCAGCTGTAATATCCCGTAATTGAGCTAGTGCTATTTCCTTTACTGGAATTGCAGTAGGAAAGTTAATACTAAATCCAGGATTAGTTGAACTTACCGAGATCATCGTTATCATTGGCGGAGTTGTGTTAGTCACGATCCGCTGGAGTAATTCCGTCATTATTAGTACTTGTATTTTTAATACAGATACCTTCGTGATATATTTTAGTCATCATTGAAAATTCAAAATCAGATATAATTCCATCACTGAGACTCGCTGATGACAACGAAGATAACTTCGAGTATGCGACCGTCGCTGTATGTAATCTTATCATGTAATCGGATAATTTTTCATTCGTGCAGGAACATATTTTTTTTGCAATGATATTGAGCATACCTGCAATCGTTTTTGCTGCTGAAATACAAATAGTTACGGCTACTGGTGCCATCATTGTCACCGCTGACAATATAACACCTGTTCCAGCAACAACAGCGGATACTGAATAAAAAATCACATCAACGATAACTAATCGTCGTCGATATTTCTTTAGTTTTACTGTATACTGTTCGACTCGATCTTTTAATGCTGCCTGCCATTCACGCGCTTGATTGTACCTGTATTATGCACCATCCATATATTTTTATGCAGTAAATAATTGAGGTGTTTCAGCTACAAATTCCAAACATCACCAGTAAGATGTTGCAGTTAATTTCTTATCAGCTGCTTCCAGAATAAAAATTTCTTCGCTTCCGCTATTTAATATAACAGATACAACCCCGGAAAACATATCAGTTGAATGACGCCATGGATACGTTGTAAATATTTCAAATTTTGCAGCACTGAACACAGACAACCTGTACACGCCAGTGACTGTTGCGGTATGTTTGATAGTTTTATTTTGCTGCGACCGAGTTGCGAATCCAGATGATACTGTGTATACGATGTTGGTAATATACCCAGTTATTCCGGCTGAAATTTTAATCAAATTGGTTTTATTAACGATCTCAGGAATCCCCAATACGATGTTTTGCTGTGTTTGTTTGATCGTGTCGATGTTCGTCTTGATATCAGAAAGTTTTATGTCAATGGCGTGCGGAGTGCCGAAGAATTTATCTATGGATTCATCGGTTTTTTGATGATTTCTTCGAAATCTTGCAAACGCGCCCACGTGAACGTCATACTCGGCCCGCAACGTGGATAGTTTACCATCTACGGTGTTGTAGTTGACGTCAACGTACTTTTTTGTTGCTGCGTCTTCGTCGGATGTTGGATCTCTTAAAACTACTATCTTATTTCCGTTCATGCTGAGTTCACCCGTCATTGTGTAGCCGGTGTTTTTTCACGCGATTAGCAACATTTTTTGCAATTTCATTTCTGATGGTTGTAAACGATATACTTGAATCCCTGATTTTGCCGCTGTCAGTAAACACAGGGATATTATCCGTAACTGCACCGAGTACTCGTCGAATTATATCATTCCATCTGATGTTGCTCGTTTTTAGTTTACCATATCGATCCTAAAAAATAACAACCTCATCTGGGGCAACTCCAGCCAGGTTCATGATATCAGGGAGAGGATGAACACTTTAAAGTGACCACCTATCAACCGAACAAGATTGTACGTTTACCCACTCACCACATCGTCAGTCGGCCCTTGGAAAAAGTCTATCAAATCGTGTACCAGAAGCGAGTTAGACTTCCCAATCACTTTACGTTGACGTACGGTCACATCGGTATTGGTCTGTATATAAAAAGGAACCCTAGGCAAGATCGATAGTTCATTGTGACTACCAAGACCAAGCGAACAAGATGAATACTTTGAAAGAGACATCGTTCCAGTTTGGGGATTGTAAAAAAGTTGTATCTTCCTCTAGTGTGACTAATATTGGATGGATAAGACCCATGCATTGCGACGGAAAATGTCCGGAGGGAAACTGCGATTGTCCATGTGGTTACCATTGTAATTGCGTAACGGAGTTTGCAGACGAGTGCGATTGTGAGCCTTGCGATGGGAACGATGCTGTACGCTGTGACCTTAGCGATGCCGTAAAGCATCATGGAAACTTTGTTCTCACTACCCCTATCATGGAAAGTGATGCTGTGCGTGTCAAACCTGAGGGATGCGAAAGCGATGCCGCTCGTCCTCTTGGACATTTTACTGGGTTTCGTTTTAAAGGGTCATGTTCACCTTCACGTCTACCCCCCTACGGATGTCATCCAGCCCTGAGCAAACTCCTGTTCATGTCACCCAACCCTCATCGAAACGAACCTGTGAAAGACGAATATTCGTTCCCTGTGCGTTTGTCGGAATACTGCGACTTTGAAAATCGTCTTCACTCGTTCAAAGGAAAATGGCCTAAGTATCTGGGAGGACCGACCCCCGAAGAATTAGCCAGAGCCGGATTTTTCTACTTGGGCGAAGGAGATAAAGTCAAGTGCTTCAGTTGCGGTGTGTCACTTCACCACTGGGAACCGTAAGATTCGGCCTACGTAGAACAGGCTCGATGGTCACCGAATTGTCATTACTTACCCTTAGTGGGACCGAGACATTGAAGTAACTCACCATAATCTGTTCATGGATACTTTACACGAGAACATTCGTGCTTTGCCTGTGGAGTTGAGAGAACGCATTTACCGAGAGCTGGTCAAAATACAAGTGAAACGTAAAGAACAATTGCATCCGTTACGTCACCGGTGTTTGAACCACTGGTACCTGAATGCTATACAAGGACTGATTGAGTTGAAAGTGTTCCACTGGACAGACATTGATCAACGACCCCCTGGTTTTAAAAAGGAATGGTTTGGTATGGACGATTCTATCTACTACATTGTAAACGTACTGCATCGAATTCCAGAGGAAGAGTTAACGAATTACCAACATCTTGTACACAATGTCAACTTGGTGAAAGAGGAAACTTCTGAACGAATTGTAACGTGTAAATTAGTAACTAAACGATTTAGATTCGACAATGAATTGAAACCATGTCTGTGCAAACAGTACATGTCTTGTGTCAGACCAAAGAGGATTTAGTATGACCTATTCATGGATACTTTGCTAGAGAACATTCGTGCCTTCCCTGTGGAGTTGAGAGAACGCATTTACCGAGAACTGATCAAAATACAAGTGAAACGCAAACGCAAAGTTATTGAACCGTTTTTAAATTATGCTCTGTTCCAAAGTACAAGAAGACTGATTATGAGTGGATATTACATCAGGCACAAAGGTAAACGAGGCTATTGGCCACCACCCAACGATTCCAAAAACAGTGTATATACTTATGGATACTTTACAAGAGAAAATTTTGGGCTTGCCTGAGGAGTTGAGAGAAAGGATTTACCGAGAGCTAGTGAAAATACAAGTCAAACGTAAAGAACAATTGCATCCGTTACGTCACCAGATCTTTAACCGCTGCTACCTGAATGGTATAAGAGAACTGATTCGTCAGAAATTGTTTCAATGGTCAGACATTGTTCAAAACTTTGAGGTCGCTAATGATCGACATGTTCATAATTATGTTTACTTCGAGATTCACCTAGTGCAACGCATTGAGGAAGACAAGTTAAAGGATTACCAACATTTGTTACGTGGAATCTACTTAGCGGAAGAGGAAACTTCTAAACGAACTCTGACGTTTCGGTTACAGTATGCAAGATTTAGATTCCCTACTGGAGAACGAAGATCTCTGGCTAGAAAGTACGTGTATTGCATCCGAAAAAAAGAGAATATAAAAACAGGCTGCCATGCCACGACTTATGTCACATGTCATTGAACAGATTCCGTGGAAGGAACTCAATGACCATATTCAAACCGTGGATCATTACCATCGATTATTACAATAACTGTATCCATTCAATTTGGGTCGACAAGTGGTGTGTGTCTTAGTGACTTGTTTTCTGGGATTTCGTTTACCAGCCGATTCTTTGTGGACTCTTTACGATCAGTACTTACCACCTCAATGGCCTTAAATGGTCACGAAAAACTCCTTTTGTTCAAAGCCTTGCGTTTTCATCTGGATACTTCTCGACCTCAACAGGAAAAAAAGATTCGTCAACTTTTAGCTACCCAAGACGTGTATGACGATGTGTGTGTAGCTTGTGACTTACATCCCCATTGGACAGATGTCCGTGCCTGGAAAGAATGGGATTTTGAGGCTTGGACCCAAGAAGTGGCCCAGTATGCACGAGAGTTGTTCAAGGAAAAAAGTTACTTTTCAACCCGTCTTAGTGACGGTGCCAGAAGAACCCGTCACCCAGGACGGGATTGTCGTGGACAGGCCTGAAAGATCCTTTCGGGAGGACACTTGTGTGACATTACCCCCTACTATAGATCTGGTTAGAACATTACCCAAAACATGTTGTACAGACACTTGTGTTTATTCCACGTTAATGCTTATCATGTGCCTTTTATCCTTGTACTTAAGCCTTTGGCTTTTATGTATTTTTGTCTTTCGTGTTGTTCATATTTGAAACATTCAGTAACCGTGTTCTGAAAAAAGTATATAAACTCTTGTCTTGTTTGTTTTCGTGTCACAAGTGACATTTCTCACACTATGGCTACCTCTGCTGTCTCTGCTCCCTCTTCCTCTACTGTCAAAGTCATCGACGAACACTTAGATCGTGCCAGTTGGTTGGCTTTGTATCTTCGCCATTCCTTTAACATGCTCATTGCTGGACCTAGCGGTTCAGGCAAAACCGAATTCGTCAAACGTTTGATCGAACATAAACAACATTTGATCGATCGGCCACCTCAGCGGATCGTGTGGTGTTACAAAGAGTGGCAATCGGCGTACAGCCTCTTGCGAGAAAGTCAAGGCGATTCCATCGTGTTTGTGGAAGGCATTCCTAAAGAAGACGACGGTATCGTCTCTGACTCCCGTCAAACCCATTTGGCCATTTTCGACGACATGTTAGGAGAAGACGAAGAAGAAATTAAACTGTGGTTCACGCGCAAAGGGCATCACCGTAATGCCAGTGTCGTTTACATTACCCAAAATTTGTTTCAACAAAGTAAAGCCCATCGCACCATCAGTCTCAATGCGCATTACGTGGTCTTGTTTAAAAGTCCTCGAGATAAATCGCAAGTGCAAGTCTTAGCCAAACAGTTAGGAACGCCTTGGCTGACTCACGCGTACGACGATGCCACTCAAACGCCACACGTCTATTTACTCGTCGATTTGAAACCTACGAGCCCCGAGGATTTGCGATTTCGTACCCACTTGTTTCACCACTGGTGCCAAGACGGAGGGCCTGTCCTGGTCACCTCTCCGTCCTCGACTTAATTTCACTCCACATAAAAAAATCTAGTAAAACCTCAGACCCTTTTTCGTCTGTCTCACTCTCAGTGCGAACATGACGTCCCTTCAGTCGCATCTTCCCGTCAAATTGATTCGTGCCTTGTATGGCATCAGTCGAGAAAAAAATCCACAAATACGAGCTCGTGTCTTAGAAGCTAGTCTCAAAGAAGTCTTACGATGGTTCACGGTGACGGCACGTCAAATACTCCAAGGAAACATTCAGATTCCTCATCAAACCAAACGCTTTTCCGATTGAAACAAAGTCGCTTTGACCCAACTGGCCGATCCCCGCATCGACACTCAAACCAAAAAACAAATCATTTTGAAACCTGGAGGGAGCGGTACTCTAGGAGGGGTCATCATTCGTTCTCTCTTAAGATGGGATCCTAATGCCCCCAAACTTCTCCCCAAGAAAAAAGTCCAACAAAGCCCCAAGAAGAAAAAGAAAAAGACCAGGTCCCCAAAAAGAAGAACTTCTCCAGTGGCGGGACCCTCCTCTTACCAGACACCACCCCGGAAAAAGAAAAGAAGCCCCCAAAAAAAGAAACAGAGAAAAAGTCCCCAGAAAAAGAAAAGCGCACAGAAGAAAACTAGTCGCAAGAGAGGCACTTCGGCCAGGACGCAACCTTACACTCGCAAACCACGACCTGCCACGGCGATGACCGCGTCTCCGGCAGCCTCAAGTTCATCAACTTCTCCGTTGATGACACCAAGAACTGAAGAATACTTGGAGACGTTGATCACACCAAGAACTTCTCCGTTGATGACCCCAAAAAGAACTTCCCCAGTGGCAGGACCCTCCAATTTAGTGGCAGTGGCTGCTGCTCACAAAATACCTTCTCCCAAAATCAAAGTCCAAGAAAGATCGGGCATGTTACAAAGTTTACTGGATTTGTCCAAGCAAGAACTGGCTCGATTTAGTCCGTTGCGTACCCTTGCACGACGTGTCATGCCTGTCCTCAAACTGATACGACGTAAAGACAATCAGTGGCGACGTGTTCCAGTATAAAAAAGACCTCTGACCAAGTCGGGGGGTATCAGTGTTCTGGTGCTCCTGAAGATGTCACCCTCCAGAAAACCCCAAGGAAAGAAAAGGAAAGGACTGCCTCCTCGTTTAGTCAAACATGGAGACATGTTATCTGTCCTGTCCAAAGCTTCTCCACCCCTACGAGAAAAACTCATTCAATCGGCCTCCAAAGAGATCATCGATACCGTGTGCGAATGTTGTTTGAACGTTTTGAAAGGCACGATCCCTTTGTCCAAACACCAGAAACAATGCTTAAGCAAACATCGTTCCGTTCTTCGCCAAATGGTTCAAAAGAAAATTCCCATTCGTCAAAAGAAGATGTTGGTCCAACGTGGAGGCATTTTACCCCTCTTGTTAGGCCCCATACTGAAAGGAGTCTTGGGAACCATGTTGGGAGGACTGGTGGGAGCAAGATAAAAAGGCCCTCGGAAGTCCCAAGATCTCAGAATCGACCGCTGACAACCCCATGGAAGAACGAAAACTAGCTTTAGTACCATACAAACGATGGATGGAATACCATCGGTGGCAAGAACAACGCACCATGCATTTACCTCCCAATCCCAATTTGAGCGAAATGTCCCATTTACAACACGAATTGCAGTCCTTGATGGATCGCCAAGATTTGTCCGAAACAGAAAAATCGCAAAAGTACGGTCAACTCTTGCAACGACTGCAACTCTTTCACCAGAAAGCTTTAGACGAAACAGCTCTACCCACTTTGAAAGATTTTAAGACCTTGATGAAAAGTTCAGCACCATCATCACTACCACCACCACCACCACCACCACTACTACCATCCCCAGGGGTCACCAGAGATGCTACCCCACGAAGACCTGAGGAAGAAGAGATGCGAGAAGTGTTTCAAACACCGTCAGCAGCTCCCATTTCGAGTAAGATTGCAGCATCCTTGTTGACACCGTTCCCCCACACCCCAACGAGAAGAAATGAAAGCTTGGGTTAAAAAGATGATGTCCACTCCTCCTTCGACAGAAGTGAAAAAGAAAGAAGGGAAACCAGAAGTGAAAAAAGAAAAGAAAACCAAAGCCATTCCATTGCCACCTCCACCACCACTACCTTCGACTTCTACTCCCGTAGCCCATCGGACACGTAAATCCGTTTCCAAACCACCCTTTCGTCCCACCCAAAGTAGCATCACCGAAGAGTGGGTGACTTATTAACACACAAACAAACACAAAAAAATGGAAAAAGTCTTAACCAGCATTTACTACGATCCCTCCCATCCTGCAGGTTACGCAGGAGTTCAAAAATTGTATCGTGCTGCCAAAACGCGACTGAAAAGGCTCCGTTTACCTCAAGTGCAACGATGGTTACAAGAACAAGCTACCTACACTTTACACAAACCCATTCGACGCAAGTTTGCCAGAAGTCGCACCCGAGTGGAAGGCATCGATCATCAATGGCAAGCCGATTTAGCCGATGTCTCTCATTTGGCCAGCTACAATCGTGGCTACAAATATTTGTTTTGTGTCATCGACGTCTTTTCGAAATTTGCCTGGGTCGTGCCCTTGACTTCCAAATCCAGCAGCGAGTCAGTGCGAGCCCTGCAACGGGTGTTGAAACAAAGTGGTCGTCACCCTCTTCGATGGCAAACGGACAAAGGTACCGAATTTCTGAACCAAGCTTTCCATAAAGAACTAAAGAAACGTGACGTTCATTTTTTTACCACCGAGAATCCCGAAACCAAAGCCAGCATCGTGGAACGTTTTCAACGCACTTTGAAAGAACGCATGTGGAAATATTTTACGCATCACCACACTCTGAAGTACATCGACATCTTACCGCACCTGGTGCAAGCGTACAACCAATCTTACCATCGAAGCATCGGACGTGCCCCGCAAGAAGTGACTCCCGACAACGAAGTGCTGGTGTTTGAGCGCCTGTTTGGTACGTCCCCGACGCGGGCTGTCCCCAAGAAAAGTGGAGAGTTGGCAGTAGGAGATTGGGTGCGCATTGGCAAAACCAAACGCACTTTCGACAAAGGTTACTTACCTAACTGGACGACCGAATTGTTTCGCGTCACTGGACGAGTGCATGGCCGTCATCCTACCGTCTATAAATTGGAAGACATGAACGGAGAAGTGCTCAAAGGAACGTTTTATTTGCCCGAGTTACAACGTGTCACCAAAAAGAAGACGACGTGTACGACATCGATTCTTGGATCGACGCTTCGCAAGTCATCGACTATAAAAAGAAGTGACCATCATGCCCTTTCACACAGACGCAGCTACGTCGACCACTCCTTCACCTAGTTCTTCTGTGCAAGATTTACAAAAACAACCCTTGTGGGTGTGGTGTGGAGAACGTGTGCCTAAAACGCAAATCGTCTTTTTCTGCCAAATCTTCGTGGTGTATTGTGTCATCGGGGCAGCCATTGCCAATTTGAGTTTGCAACAAGGAGACAAACAATTGTGGACCATTTTATTGAGCAGTTGCATCGGTTACCTGCTTCCCAATCCCTCTCTGAAATTCTCTTCGAACGGGAACCACGGGAACCTTGTGTCCAGTGCCAGTGCCAGTCACCACTCCAACCACAACCAGAACCTCATTTTGGGCGGAGACACGCCTCTGATGTCCAGTAACCCCTCGGACAGCCACAGAACTCTGGAATTATGAGTCACCAAAACCAATTTTACTGAACCTTACCCAGTGACAGTTCCATGGAGGTGTTTCCCAACAACACGCTGTGCTGTTACACAGCCAAATTACCTCAGGCCATCCCCTTAGATCACGAAGCCCATTGGGAAGTGGCTTTAGTGGAAATCATTTACCCGACCCAAGTCCTCAATGTCTTTCCCAATCAAAATAAATTTGATGTGGAAGTTCATGACGAACAAATGCAACAGTGGTTGAATGGCAATGTCAAATATGACAAGAAAACCCGTTCACAAAATCAAAAGTACACCACCTGTCACTTGTTCATTCCCCCAGGCTATTATTTTAGCGGTCAACATTTGGTCAACACCATAGCCACCAGGTTTAATGGCGTGTTTCTGAAAGCTTTGGAGATTGCCAAAAAAAGTGTCACCCTGGAATACCACAAAACAGCTCGTCGCTTCCTGATTAAATTTCCTGATGGGGGTAACATCATGTCTTTCTTATTTTGTCCAGAATTGTTTGACATGTTGGGCGGAGACATGAACATGAGAATGACCATGATGAAGAAAAACGAATTACCCATCGTTTATAACAACGAGTCTTTTAGCAAGTTATTTCGTACCCCAGTAGAACTGAATCAAGGACTGAATTTGATGTTCGTGTATTCCGATGTGGTGGAGTACAACGTGGTGGGACACACCTCCGTGCCGTTACTGCGTGCCATTCCTTTCAAAGTGGATTCTGCCACGAACGCTGACGAGGAAGGCGGAAACACTTACCACGTCCACCGCGAATTTGTACATCCTCACTATTTGCCTGTCAGCAAGTCGTATTTGGACACGGTCAACATTACTATAAAAGGAGATTTGGGACAAAATATTCCATTCACCAAAGGAAAAGTCACGGTGAAACTCCATTTTCGAAAACGGTTCTCTCACGACTCGTAAGTCATGTATCCTGTGTACCGAGGGGTTGCTCGACAGCGAGGACACGGTTTAGGAGATATGCTGAAATCGGCCTTTCGTTCGGTGGCCCCGGTGTTGAAACCGATGGTGACACGCGGATTGCACGCCTTGAAAGATGCGGCACTGACGCAAGGCAAAGAATTTCTCCAAAATGTCATCATCGACAAGCAAAACCCTAAAGAAGCTTTCATGAGGACAGGCAAAAATGTCTTGCTGCAAACAGGCAAAGACATTTTAGGCCGACGAGACACACCTATAAATGCCCTGCACGCTACCGATTCAGGCATTCAGCAAGGACAAGGCAGAAAGAGACGACGAAGAAAACACCCTTTCACCAGACTTCTAGCTAGAAAGGCCAAGAAAAGAAGAACCGTTCGAGACTTAGACGTTTTCGATTATTGAGAAAGAGAAAAAAATGATGCACCGAGAGTCCTGTGCTTGTTCCACGTCGGAACTGGGTCTCTTTGCCATGCCCCCCACCATGATGACCATGCAAGAATCCCAGTGGGTGGAATTTCACCCCGTCTCCTCTTTGACGGATTCCGCTCCCATCGAGTTTGAAATCAAAGGACAACCCGAAGATTACATCGATCTGAATAGCAGTTACCTGTATTTGAAAGTGAAAATGATCAAAACGGACAACACCAATCCAGGAGACGATGCTAGAGTAGCTCCTGTCAACAATTTCATGCATTCCTTGTTCAGCGAAGTGGACTTGTACTTGAATAACAAACTAGTCAGTAGCAGCATGGATTCTTACCCGTATCGTGCCTACTTGGAAAATCTCTTGACGTACGGAAAAGAAGCCAAGAATACTCATCTGGATGCTTGCGTGGTATGGAAACCTGACACGGCAGGTGTAGGCACGGTTATCGACACAGCCCTCACAGAAGATGGCAATCCTCACAATGTGGGGTTTAACGACCGTCGTAAGAAAATTCTGCAAGGGCGAAGTTTAGAACTGATGGATCGTTTGCATTTGGACATGTGGTTACAAGAAAAGTATTTGCTCAACGGGGTGGATATCCGCCTGAGACTGAATCGTAGCAGTGCCGCTTTCCATTTGATGGCCCATGCCGGTGAATACAAACCTATCATTCAAGAAGCCCGACTTTACGTGCGTCGTGTGGAAGTGTTACCCAAAGTGGGAAACGACGTCAGTCAGACGTTGAGCAGAACGACCGCCAAGTATCCGATACGACGCGTAGAAGTGAAAACGTTCACCATTCCTGCTGGACAGCGATCCATGATCGAAGATCATCTGTTCCAAGGCCAGTTACCCAAACGTTTGATTGTTGGTATCGTCAAGAATTCAGCTTTCAATAGACTTCACAGCGAAAATCCTTTTGAGTTTCATCATTACAATATGTCCAAGATCGAAGTCAGTCGCGATGGAAAGACCTTGTGTACCCGACCCTTTGAGCCTAAGTTTGGTGACAGGAATTATTTGAGATCGTACTTGTCGCTGTACGAAGCTACCGGTCAGTTAGGAACCAACACCAGTCATGGCATTACGTACGAGGATTATGCAGGAGGCTATGCTTTGTGGGCTTTCGATTTCACTCCAGACCAAGGCAGCGACGAGGGACATTTCCACCCTATAAAATCCGGCCAGATTCGAGTGGAACTTCAATTTACTAATGCTCTACCAGACACGGTGAACGTCATCCTGTATGCAGAATTTGATAATACCATATAAATCAACAGTTTGAGAGAAGTCATTCTAGATTATTAGAAGCCATGGAAGACTGTTATCCCTCTTTACCTAGTGGAGAAACTTTGGAGATGGAATGTGAGGAGACCGTGGAAAAAGAAGAAGTGATCATGATGAAGTCAAGATGGCCAGAACAAGAAGCCCATTTAGTCTGCTGTTTTGCCAAACACTTGGTCGAAAAAATGACGGAATTGATCAAGAAAAATTGCTATGGATGTCAAAACGATCATCCCAGTCAAATTCAACACGATAAATGCCTGATGTTGAGTCAAGAAGAAAAAATGGACGAGTATCTGGACGATGCTTGGAGTCTCATCTCGGACGAAGTCGTGTTGCATCAGTGGTATAAAGACTTGCGTGAACATTCTTGTCCACCATTAACCACTCAAGAGATCCATCGTATCGAAGCTCTCCTGAATCAGAGTGAGGAGACGAAACGAAGAAACGGTTATTTGTCAGACATTTTCAAGCAAAAAGTCAGGATCGAATTGACGACGTATTATTACCTGTGAAGAAGAAGAAAAAAGCACACAAAACATGGATACCTGGGAACTTTATTACCTTTTGAACCACAGTTCGTATACGGCTTCTTGGAATCCCGTCGTCTGTGCTAAAGATGAACTCCCTCATCGCAAACCTCAAGACCATCTAGCTTACGTGATCAACACGGACGACAGTCATCTCCCAGGAACCCACTGGGCAGCCGTTTACTTTCCTCAAGAAGGATGTGTGGAATATTTCGATTCGTACGAATTGTCCCCTTTGGAAGACGATATCATTGACTTTATGAGAAGAAATGCTAAAACCACCCGATTCAATAATGTGAAATTACAAGGCACAGATTCCTTGGTGTGTGGACAGTATTGTGTGTATTTTCTGCATCATCGCAGCCTGGGCTATTCCTTAGAACATTTAGTGACTCATTTTGATCCTCGTTCTTCTTCTAGAAACGATGTGAAAGTAGATCGATGTTTTTGTGACCATTATGCTTATCTTTTGTCTCAGGCTAGGAAACGTAGTGTCCATCAATGGCTTAATGACTTCCAACAGTGGAAATCACAATTTGATTCACAACGTTGTCAGCCCTGTTTAAAGTAGACTGTAAATTGAAAAAAATTGTTTGTGTTTTGAAAAAAAATTTTGATGTTATATGGTTGGATTATTGTTAAAAATGTTTCACTTGATGGTTAGTGTTAAGTGATTTTTGAATAAAAAAT
Organism: Sinohyriopsis cumingii; assembly: GCA_028554795.2. NCBI lineage: Eukaryota > Metazoa > Mollusca > Bivalvia > Unionida > Unionidae > Sinohyriopsis > Sinohyriopsis cumingii. The sequence goes on from CM068841.1 coordinate 1,041,894, forward strand.
GTTGTGTTTTAAAAAAAAATGATTTTGTCTTTTGCTTGGCTATAAGAATGTTTGATTGATGCTCTTTGACTTCTCTCTATCCCTCTCATGTCACTCATTGAACGTTCCGGCTCGAAAACCGTGGAGGGATATTTTCCTTCACGTCCGCGCTTTGACTTTAAGAACCGGGGTAGTTTCCAGTCTAACCATCCATTGTCGACTCATCCTCCTACGAAGATGTGCTCCAAACTAGCTAAGCTAAACGAAGCCTACGTGAATTTGCATAGGGTCAGACACAGTCTGATACCGAAAGCTGAAGAGATAGAGAATGTGAGAATGTTAAAAGTCACTGAAGACCTGATAGAAGTGCTCTTCAGAGAAGAAGTGAACAGGGAGAAAGAAGAATGGACAGAGAAGTACAGACTTCAGAGACAGCAACAGCAACAACAACAACAGCAGCAGCAGCAGGAACCTGAACCTGACAGAGGCTTTGTCGATTGTCGTATCGACACCAAAGAGTTCTTCTTCTCTTTCCGAAGAAGCAGACCTATCGTCAGAAAGTCTATCCTCAGAGGACGACGCATTCTTAGAAACTAAAAGATTGCCATAGCAAACAAAAAAAACAAAAAAAAAACAGCCCTTTTCAGGGCTACCCCAATACTCTAGAAAAGAAATAACCATCGATTTGCCAATGTGTGTAGGTAGAGTAGTGTGAATATAAACACTAACTCTTTTTTTTAATAGTGCGAGTGTATGTGTTTGTAAGTTTGTGTTTGTAACCGCTCACGTATGTTGGCGTGGATAGTAGATTAAGATGATGGTTTTTTTTGGTGTTTGAGGTGTGGGGAGAGTAGATTTAAGGTTAGATTACTTTGCGTATGTGGATAGTATATTGAAGTGATTAATGAAAAAATTTTTTAGAATAGTGATGGGAAGTATAAAAAAAGTGAGTGAGTGTTTCTTTTAGGTCCGCGCGTTGTTTTTTGGTTATGATCTAGGTAAGATCAATTTTATGTTTTTAGGGGGATGTTTTCCTTCACGTCCGCGCTTTCACTATAAATTGAAACTCGTTCGGCAGTCCAGCTACAGCACCGGTAATATTGTAAGACTTTCTGTCACAAGGATTAAAAACAGCTCTCTCATCTTTTCTTTACTGTACTACCTAATTTACCTCCAACTAATACTATGGCATCTCTAAATTTAGCAAAGCAGGCAATCCACGATAGGAACACCAGAAATTACAGGGAAGTTAGGCAAAAAAGGAAAATGGACAAAATAAATGCTAAAAAACACACTACAGATTCTGCTCCTACACACATAGGAACTTTTAAAACTACACCAAACTCCAAACAAATACAAGCCACGGAATTATCATGCACTTCCTCAACCCCGGACTTTGAATTGATAAGAGCACAGGCAGTAAAAATCAGCCCTAGTTCTCCCATCATATTCAATACTTACGATACCTTGCCGGGGGGGAGGTTTTGGAAAGTACCTTGGCCATGGAAAACAACACGATAGACCTTTCTTTTAGAACACCAACCCCCAATTTCCAAACATTGGCATTATCCCCTAGAAAGCTACCTATAACTATAGAAATTGAGACAAAAACAGCAGGGGCAGGAAGTTATAGCGAGATAGCACAGCAGGGGATTAAGCAGACCAACAAAGGAAACTCAACAATAACGCCTACGGGCAAAACCCAAACAAAACCCTTAAATCCGACCAAAAGCTGTGCAATTAAATACCATAATAGTCAAACCCCGGGGCCATCCAAACCATTAACGGAAAAAGACTTACTCTATAGTCCAACCGATTTAGAATCCACCCCCACCCCCGTTTTTACAACAATCAAACAAAAGGGATATTTAGGAAAAGGAAAAGGACCCTTGAAACAAAAATTGGAACCAACTAACATGACTAAGACAAAACGGACTCCAGCAAACCAAATACCACAAATAGAAGAAATTACCAAATTAGAGAAAACCACCTACCCCCAAACAAACTGTACAAAACACGCAAATCAAAAACCAAAATCTAAGTACCACCCTTTAGAACTAACACTATACATTAAAAGTAGAAACCCCAGATTTACCAACATGACTACAAACAGTATCATAGGAGCCCTACAAAGAAATCACTCAGGGCAGCTCAAAATAATTAGACCTAACACAGGATACATAATAGTGCACTGCGGCACTCAAAGGCAAATGGCCAAATATTTAGAAATAAGGGACATCAACACTATACCAGTCCAAGTAGAAAAACACCACCAAACAACCACAGGAGCCACTCTCAACTCAAATATCAGAATTCCAAACAAACCTAGGTATCCAACACAGGAAAAGGCAGAGCCACCAAAAACAATTTTCAAATCTATCCTGAAGTTAACCAGGAATCTGCAAAAATTAAACAATGAACAAATCACTGCTCAAATCAAGGAAGGTGGAACCAAAATCAATAGAGCCTTCAAACTAAGGAACCACCATGGATTCGAAACTAACACAGCAGTAATAGAATCTAACCTACCCCTATCTACAATAATTAAACTAAACCCCACAGGAATCAGATATAAACTTGAAGCATATATCAATAAACCCAGACTATGTAACAATTGTCAACACTGGGGCCACTATGGCACTAAATGCAAATACCAACACACATGTAAACAGTGCGGAGGTAACCACAGAGGGCAATGCAAAAGGGAAACCCCACTATGTACAAACTGTAAGGGAAACCACCTACCCGACACACCAAACTGCCCCCATGCTATTACAGAAGAACAAATTATACAACTAATGAACTCTAAAAACATGAGCTACCATCTAGCTAAACAGGAAATATTATTAAACAAGCCGAAGCAAACCGTATCTAACAGCACAACAAACTTGAAAGCTGTCACTTCAAAATCCTCAAAAACTTCTAGTAGACCTACCATCCCACACCCACCCTCCCCACAAAGGTCGTATATCATTAACACCGCTCAAATCAAGGATCCAACAAATATTACAAATAACAAACTAGACGCACTAGAAAGTAGGATCAAACACCTAGAAACTATACTAAAACTCATATTGGAACAAGTAGGATATAAAACTCCACAACACCATAGACCAATAAATGAACATAACCATCATGTATAGTACAACAAATAGGGACTTAATAATATGGCAATGGAATGCGAGGGGACTGTCAGGCAATATAGATGAGCTAAGACTAAAGCTACAAAACTTATCTATAAAACCTGACATAATCTGCATTCAAGAGACAAAAATCACCAACAAAATAAGGGCCCTACCAAAAATTCAGGGTTACGCCCCAGGGTACGTTCAAAATAGACTCAAAGGGCAAGGAGGAGGGTTAGCTATCTTCATTATAAATAACATGCCCAACGTAACACCAGTGCCCATACCTCTTAAAGTAGACGAAAATCAGTCAGTGGAAATTCAATCACTAATAATAAACACTGGAATAGAGAACATCCAAATATTTAATTTATACGATCCAGGAGGCAGTAGTAAAAATTCAAACATAGACTTATACCGACAAATTAATGACAACAAACAGGTGGACCGAGTAGTCATATGCGGAGATTTCAATGCGCATAACGAGATATGGGGAAGTGATCGAACGGACAAAAGAGGCAGGTTGGTTGAAACTTGGATAGTAGAATCCAACCTGACCATACTAAACAACGTTACCAGAACTCGATTAAACCCCGAAAATGGTACCCTCACCGCCATCGATCTAACCATATGCTCCACATCAATAGCACAGGTGGCGGAATGGAGAGTGGATCAAACTGACACCATAGGCAGTGACCACTTCCCATTGATAACCACCCTGCAAATGACTACTCAGTTCAACTCACAACAAACACAACCCAAGTGGAAATACGAGAAAGCAGATTGGAAAATGTATAAAACCTTACTCAGCACAATAGACCACAAGGATATAGAAAATGATAATTTAAACACATACTATGATAACCTGATTAATACTATCAATCTAGCTGCAACATCTAGCATACCTAACACAAATGGCCGCCCCAACAAACAACCAGTCCCGTGATGGAGCGAACTATGCCAACAAACACATAAAGATAAGAAAAAAGCACTCAATAAATTTAGACGCACAGGAAACTCACTGGATTTCACCACTTACAAAAACAAAGAACAGGAACTCAACAAAATCATTAAACAAGCCAAAGAAACTACTTGGCAAAAATACTGCAAAAGTATAAATATCAAAACCAGTACCAAACAAGTCTGGGACAAAATTAGAGCCATTAGAGGAAAAACATATAATAGCACACCAAAATTACCAGGGGCAATTACAAACAAAGATAAGGCTGAAACACTAGCTAAGCACTTTGCAAAAATGAGCAGTAATAAAAACCACACCAACTCATTTCAACATCATAGAAACAAGGTAGAAAGAACCCATAGTAAACTATTTACTGACCTTGGCAATAAAAATTCCTACTTAAACAAAGATATTACAACTGCTGAGTGGGATAAGGCACTAAGCACCAAAATAGAAACTTCCCCTGGAGAGGATAAAATAGGATATATCATGTATAAAAATATTCCAATTAACATCAAAAAATCAATAATTAATTTCTTAAACAAAATCTGGAAAACAGGAATACTACCTGATAAATGGAAAACTGCTATAGTTATTCCTATACTGAAACAAAATAAGGACCCCCACCACGTCAGCTCATACAGACCTATCTCATTAACAAACAATATATGCAAGATCATGGAAACAATAATAACTAATCGCCTAAAATGCCACCTAGAGCAAAATAATTTAATATCCGAAAACCAATGCGGATTTAGAAATAAAAGATCCACTACGGATCGACTCATAAGACTGGAAACAGCGATCAAATTAGCCCTCAACTCAAAAAGGAAAGCAGATAGGAATCTAATAGCGGTATTCTTAGACTTAGAAAAAGCATTTGACCTAGTATGGACCAAAGGCTTACTAGCCAAATTAAATCACTATGGAATTACTGGTCAAATGTTCAATTTCATCGAAAACTTTTTAACAGACCGCAAAATAATAACTAGAGTTGGAGACACACACTCTGAAATACACCCCCTTGAAAATGGAACTCCACAAGGCAGTGTACTCAGTCCCACTCTTTTCAACTTAATGATCAACGACCTAGATAAAAATCTGGCAACCACACAAATTGAAATTTCGCAATTCGCGGACGACAGCGGAATATGGAAAGCTGGCAACCCCAGCAGTCAAAAAACCATACAAACTATACAAGATAGTCTAAATAACATAGGAAAATGGGCTGACAAATGGGGGTTCAAACTGTCACAGGATAAAACAGAAGTCATAATATTTTCACCCACACGTAAACTAAATAAGCCACAACCGACTTTTACAATAAACAATCAAGTAATTAAATATGTTAAATTTAAGAAGTTCCTGGGTATGTACTTCGACGAACACCTAAAGAATAAAAGAATAAAGAATAATAAGCCTTAAAGGATTGAACTGGGGATCCAATCAGGAAACACTGTTAGCAATATATCGGGCACTAATAAGATCCAAACTTGATTATGGGTGCCAAGTTTACAACCTAGCACCAGCAAAACAACTAAAAAAATTAGAGCAAGTACAACGAAAAGCCCTAATTACAATAACTGGAGCATTACCATCAACTTCACTAGCAGAACTCCAAGTACTAACAGGTGAGCTACCGCTCCATCTCAGAAGACAGGAATTAATACTGAGATATGCAGCCCGATTACGAACACAATCAAACACTCACCCCACCTTATTAGCAATAGAGAAATGCAACATCTCCTTTAGTAACACCCAAAAACACCACGTACCAACAGGAAAAATAGTGTACGAATTAGCAAAACTACTTCCCATAGACATAAACCAAAAAGAAAAATACAATAACTTCGACCCTTGAACCTTGGTATAACGAAGATCCAAACATCAATACCTCTACCACCAAACATGGTAATAAATTAAATCAAGAACTGCAGCTGCACACTATAACATCAGAAATTTCAGCAACTAAATATGCAAACCATCTACAAATATACACAGATGGTTCAAAAACCACTAAACCCGCAAAAACAGCAGCTGCATACGTAATCCCCAAACTTAAAATACAAGTTGGTCACCGACTACCGGACCACTGTTCAATCTACACAGCATAATTCTGGGCAATACTACAAGCACTAGAATGGGTGGAGAAAAACAACCCACCCCAAACAGTAATAATAAGCGACTCGCTAAGCGTCCTTACAACCATTCTAAATAACAGCACCAACAGCAGAGAAAATTTCCTAAATAAAACCAACTTAATACTAAAGAAACTAAAAAGCAATAAACAACAAGTAGAATTCCTATGGGTCCCATCCCACATAAACATACTAGGAAACAATCTAGCAGATAACTTGGCTAAACTAAAACTAAGCGAGCTAAACCACGTACCACTGTCTTACAATGTTAGTGAAATCTACATGTTAATCACAGTCATGATAAATCAGAAATGGCAGGAATATTGGGACAATAGCAAGACAGGCAAAAACTACATACCACACTCAAAGAAACCACTAGAAATAGGAAACCGCCTTTACTTAAAGGGAAAGATCAAAAAGTAATAAATAGAATTTATACAGGAAAAACCAAGTTGGCCAACAGCTACGGAAAACACATAGGACCAAAACCTCACAACCCAAATTGTTACTACTGTCGGGAGCCTGAAGACCTGCACCATATCTTTAACATATGTTACAAATTACGGAAAGAAAGGGAAATTTTCAAAACGGAACAGAATAAAATAGGATCGACGAGTACATATCCAGAATTCCTCAATAGCACAAACCCCAACTTAAACACCACATACAACAATATCATTACTTTCCTTAAAAAAACTGAAATTTATACAAAAATTTAAATATAATTAATTAGGAACTGGGACGGCCGGATAGGTCTGGTGGGTTCACAGCCTAACACGACCGTTCAGGGACCTGATAAACTAAAACAAACTAAGGAATTACTTTCATTAAAAAACCGAACTTTATACAAAAATTTAAATACAATTAATTAGGAACTGGGACGGTCGGATAGATCTGGTGGGTTCACAGACTAACACGACCGTTCAGGGACCTGATAAACTAAAAGAAACTAAGGAATTACTTTCATTAAAAAACCGAACTTTATACAAAAATTTAAATACAATTAGTTAGGAACTGGGACGGCCGGATAGATCTGGTGGGTTCACAGACTAACACGACCGTTCAGGGACCTGATAAACTAAAACAAACTAAGGATAAATCCAAACAATTATAAGCAAAACAAATCCACTGGCTGATAAAACTTTACAAATAACAAGAATAAAATAAAAAACACCAACCATAAAAAACAACTAGTACAAAAACCAGGAAGAAATGTACAGAGGGGTAGGTGGTGAAAATAAAATCCTACTCCACTCCTCCTTACCTATCCTTCTCCTAACATCCTAACCAACAGCTACAAAAACTCTTTTCTCTATACATAGGTGACAGCCAAGATAAACCTAGATATAACTATGTAATCCCAAAAATAGAACGCATAAGGTGGTCGCAAGAATAGACCATCAGGGATACCCTTATTAAGACCCCAAAACTTACACATATGAGGTAGTCGAAAAACCCAACGACTATCAGGGCCGGCGGCACAACGCTGCAAATATAACAATAACATAGAACAATACCCCAAAATATTACAAGCATAAGGTAGTCAAAAGACCCAATGACTATCAGGGCCAGCAGCACAAGGCTGCAACCAAAACTTATAACTAGAAAAATAGGACCCTAAATAATTACTCAATAAGATGGAAAAAAACACCAATTCCATCCAGGGCCAGCAGCACAATGCTGCAAAACAAACCAATCAAATTGCTGTCACCTATTAGCTAACATCTACCTCAATAAACTCTACCTCTCTTAAAAACAGCACAGATTTTTTATTCAAATTCCAAAAGACGGAAATTTAGAACAAATATCCTGGATCCGAAAAACCCTGTGGCAAGACAACTCCGCCCGAGCCCGACCACTTTCACCCCTTACCACGGACAGACATCAAAACCCATAAATGCAGTGCACGCATCATAAATTAAAACGCGAACTAGATTGGGTCCAATCCCACTGGTCGCTCATCAATGCAGATGAATGACAGAGTGCGTGCTGGGTCCAATCCCACTCTTACAAATACAAACAAAAATATAGGCCTTACAATCAGGTCGATATGTACACAAAAGTACTTCGACCTGACGGCCCAATCAAAAAGTGTTCTGTGAACACATAAATGCCTGGAGGAAGTGGCACCACTCCTTCCTCCAGGAGCAATCAAAAAGGTGCCTGTGGCACCACAAACCAGTGGCACATGCTCATTGCGAGCGCACACCACTATAATCCAACTCAACAACAACAACAAAAGTTCAGCTACAATTGTTGATTGATCAACACGAGAATGAACACCAGACTAGCGAAACTGTTGGAACTTCATGTGCATCTGGAATATGCCAGGCGCCTGTTGAACGAACTGGCCGGGGAGGCCATTGTCGAAGAGGGAAGAATGAGAGAGGAGGAGGAAAGAAGAAACAAAGAAGAGGAGGAGAGAAGATACAAAGAAGAGGCGGAGAGAAGATACAAAGAAGAGGAAGAGGAGAGAAGAAACAAAGAAGAGGAGGAAAAGGAGAGAAGAAATTTCAGAATCCCAGAAACAGAAAATTGGGATTCTGAAGCTATTTATCCCGCCTCTGCTCTCTCCCCCAAAAAAGTAAAAAGCAACTGGAGAACAAGATGTGTATGTGGCGCCAGGCCTGGAAGATGCCATCATTAACCAGGTGTCCATGAAGTTCCAAAAAAAAAAAACAGCCCTTTTCAGGGCTACTCAATACTCAAGAAAAGAAATAACCATTAATTTGCCAATGTGTGTAGGTAGAGTAGTGTGAATATAAACACTGACTCTTTTTTTATAGTGTGAGTGTAAGTGTTTGTGTCTGTAACTGCTCACGTAAGTTAGTGTGAATAGTAGATTATGGGTTTCTTTATTGTTTCTTAGCGTATGTGGAGAGTATAGTTTGGGTTTTATTATATGAAATGAGAAAGTGGGGATGTTTTCCTTCACGTCCGCGCGTTGTTTGGTCATGATCTAGGTAAGATCAATTTTATGTTTTGGGGGATGTTTTCCTTCACGTCCGCGCTTTTCATATAAGAACCCACAGTATTCGTCGTTCAAACCATTCTACAAAGAATAAAAAAGAAGATGGCTTCGAACCACCTTGACAAAATGCAAAAATTACAAGACGTTTTGGACAATTTAGGAATGATGGAACAGATGTTAGTGAGACTCAATGAAGACCACTATTCCTATAGTCCCCATCGAGTAAAGATGGAGATCAACAATTTAAGAAAAGTAAAGGACATAATAAGTGGTGTCATGAAAGAGATAAAGGAGGAGAAGGAGGATGAAGAGGAAAGGATAAGGATAAGATAATGGAATGAAAAAATTGGAAAAGAAGAAGAAAATGAGAAGAGGAAGAAAGAAGAGAAGAAGAAGAAAGAAGAGGAGGAGAAAGAAAAGAAAGAAAAGAAGAGAAAGAGTGTAGGAGAGAAAATAAGAAGTTGGTTGAGAAAAAGAAGAAATTAGAAGCAGAAGAAGAAGAAAAACCAAAGGCCCTTTTCAGGGCCACCCATATTTCTCGAAAAGAGAATGACTTTCAATTGCCTACCCCATTTTTTTTAAAAATTTTTTTTTTATTTTTTTTAAAAAAAAAATCCCATATTCAATTTCCCTTGACGCTAGACAGTCCCACGATTTTTTTTCTCCACATTCAATTCCCTTGACGCTAGAGTGGCCCAGGGTTTTTTCTCCATGTTAAATTCCCCTTGACGCTAGAGTGGCCCACGATTTTTCTCCATGTTAATTTTCCCTTGACGCTAGAGTGGCCCGGGGGGGGGGGGTCTGTAATGCTAATTCCCATTGACGCTAGGGTGGCCCCATTCACTACTGTTGAATGCCAAATACATGCTGGAGACGGTGAAGTAATATATCATGGTCTATTGTGTCAAATGCTGCAGACAAATCAAGGAGGGTGGGGACTGTAATCTTTCCGCTATCCAACGCAGAGAGAATGTCATTAACTACTTTTGGAAGAGTATTTTCAGTACTGTGGCAAGGGCGATATGCAGATTGTACATTGCTAAAAAGACTGTTTGAATTTAGATGAGATACAAGCTGGGATAGAACAACCTTTTCTAAGATTTTTTATATGAATGGGAGATTAGAATCTGGGCGGTAGTTCTTTAAATTGTTATGGTCTAGTGTTGGTTTCTTCAGCAGAGGCTTTACAATGGCAGTTTTGAAAAATGATGGGAATTCCCCGGATGAGAGAGAGGTATTAACAACATCAGTTAGTGAAGGCAATACTGGATCTAAGCACTCAAGCAGCAGTGATGTTGGAATTGGATCAAGTTCACATGACTTTGGTGCACTCTTCATCACGGTTATACGTACGAAATCCATAGAGACAGATTCAAATGCTGCTAATGATTGCCGCTCAAATTCTGTATCCCAACTGTATGGTAACGACGAATCAATTGAAATTGTGTTGTCAAGCTTATCTCTGATGGTTTGTACTTTGCCACGGAAGAGATTTGCAAACATGTCCGGAAGGTCGACTGGAGAGAAGGTAGTTGGAAGTGGTGTAGATTTGTTCCTTGACATTAACTTGTTAGTAATCTCGACGAGCTCTTTGCAGCTGGAACTTTCCATAATGTTAGTAGTATAGTGGGCTGATTTCGCTGCATGGACTACATTTGTGACATTCTTCTTAGCGGCTTCATAGATTTGCTTATGAATAGTGCGTCATATGGAAAGCCAAAGCCTCTCAGCTTTACGGCGGTCTCTTTTAGCAATGCGAAGCTGGTCCCTAACACTGCTATACCATGAAGAACACGTTTGAATTGATACTCTGTACTTGGTAGCTGGGACATGTTTGTCAAGCAATGGACGCAGGCAGTTATCGAGTTGTTCTGCGGTAGAAGGTAAGCAAGTTGTTAGGTTAGTTTGGATGTCGTGCATTAGTTTGGTTCTATTTATCATACGGATATTTCTCTTAGTAGCAGATAAAGGTGGAGGGTTAGGGACTGATTACGTCAATATGGCATATAATGCAGAGGTGATCTGATGCAAGGTCATGGGATACCAGGGAGGACCGTAGAATGTTATCATCAGGTCTATGAAGAATCCAGTCTAAAATGTGACCATGTTTATGGGTGGGTTGGTTAACTGACTGTTAGAGGTTGAAAACATTAATGGAATCTATGAGTTTTGATGTATTTGGGTTTCCGGGACAGTCAAAGTGAAAGCTGAAATCTCCTAGAATAATCAGGTTGCCACCTATCGAATTGCCATAGTCCAGGAGATTCGGAAACTGCTCCAAAAGGAGAGAGTCAGCCAGCTTGTTTTTTCTACTAGGAGGAGGGCGGTATAGGCAGGAACAATGGACCGACCTTTGCTCCAGTGTGAGTGTTGTTAGGACTAGTTCAAACGATGTGTTGTCGAAATTGAATGTTTTGGTGTGCTTAAGACGTCTTATAATGGAGTTCTTTGTGATGACAGCAATTCCACCTCCGCAAGAATTACGGGGGGAACGACCTGATGGAGTAACCAGTGGGTGTTAGATCCACACACTTGGGCTCATCGCCTGATGTTTTAGCTATGTTTCGGTCAGGAAAAAGACGTCAGTATTCTGGTCATTGATACAATTAACTATTTCTATGCGCTTTACCGGTGGTCCGAGTGAATGGGCATTGAATAATGCATTACGTAGAGGTATCTCTTGGATAGTCGACACAAAGGTTGGCGAATTAATAGGGATTTGAATTAGGTTATTTAAATTAACGGTCGAACTTTTTTTAAATTGTTGAGCCGAAATAAGGGAGATAACTGGAATTCTTCTTCCTGTTCTACGCCGACCAGCTTTGCAACAACGTTTCCTTTTTCGCTTCTGTTTACATTTAGGTAATGATGAATGTAGTCCCAGTTCGTTTAGTCTAGAGCACAATGTAGTGTGGAAAGCCGAGGAGTGATCATTTAAAACAATTAATGAGGGTCCATCGTAGCATAAACGGGTTGACTGGCGAGTATCACGTGATGCCGGTTTGTTCAAAAACAGTGGAGCAAGATAGCTGAAAAAAAGTCTAATTGTTCTCATTTCCAAAACAAGGAGATGAAGAAACACGTGCTAATTTAACAGCCAATATGTAATGAACACAATAACGTAGATGAAAACAGGCAACAAGCACAAATATCATGAAAACGGCACTAAAAAACGGAACAGCTGCTTCAAGCCGATTACGCGATAGTGGCCGTCTTGTTTCTTCTCGCTACGATGTCTGCAGTGTGGCAGTTTATAGTGATGTCTAGCACTGGGGCATCATGCCGCAGACATGTAGGATTCTGTCACGCCCAGTCACATTATCCTGACACCAGGCCGACTAGTCCTAACACTAACCTCTTAATGCTGAGTGCCAAGCGAGACAGCTGTTAGTACCATTTTTATAAGTCTTTGGTATGATTCGGCGTGGATCGAACCCACAACATCCCGCATCCGAGGCGGACGATCTAACCACTAGGCCACCGGAGCAGTGCTTGACATGTAGCAAGAGTGTTTGGTTGAAACCTGTCACATGTCAAGCATATCACCATGATTTATCAAGATGGACACATGTAATTATGAAATTAAATAGTGAAAGCAAATCAAAACTGTATAGCACTTTCTATTTAGTTTATTTTATCGCAGTTATACCATTTTAAATTATCATGATATGAAGCTGGTTTGAAATATTATATCTAGGATATATTACTGCGTACCTATTCTATTTAGTTCTAGCGTCATTTAGACCTAAAAAGAAATGGAGCTTTGTGTAGGTAATACAGTGTTTGTTTCTTTGTTTGAATACGGCCAAGAAAATGAGAGCTACTTTCAACAGACAGGAGAGATGCTTCGATTATCAATCGGTTACTATTTAATTTGGGTAGTTGTTTGGTTAAAAAGATTTTATTTTAACATCAGTAGCACACTTATAATATGAAGATAAGATTGATAAATAAGTGTTGATTGTCATATCCTAAATATATAGCAAACACCTTAATTATTATGAAAGTACGTTAAAAAGACTAACGTTTAAACATTTTCCATTTATTCCCAAAAATATCTCATATATTTATTTATAGTATTTATGTGAACATATCCTTGAGAACTTTAGAATTATTTTCAAAGCTAACATCACCGCTTAAATCATTCTTGATATCATCCGTGCAGGTACGTGGATATTTATGTATCTGCAGTTCCTTGTTATGCATTTCAAATGCATAGCTTATTATTCGGATTTGCATTCCTAACTCCAATATTTGCGTAGGAAATAGTGATTTCAGAGAGCTGATGCCGAAAGGAATTTTTTTATTTAGAATATATCATAGTGGGTACGCTTTCAATAGTAACCAATATTCTTTTATTTTGCATTTTTCACCTATTACTCTAGGTCTATGTTTATATTTAAGACTCATTCCAGGGCCAGTCAGGAATTTTATCTGAGTTATATTAGCCGTTATGTCAGCGAACTTTTTCTCTAATTACATATTCGTAACAGAGAGTTCTGTTGCTGTATGTTGTGTGCTGATTGATAGAGCAATTAATGCAGAATATAATCCCTGTTTTCTTCTAGCATAATTATGAATTTTAAATCCTGTGAGAGAACATACAAAAAGAGAGGAAAAGGAACTATTATGTTATGGATGCTTAACGGAATCTTAAACTTATTTATTTATATAATAATCACAAGATCTGTGGTATAAGTATTTGGAAAGATCTGCTTGTGATCTATGTTTGTCGGGTTTTTTATTCAATATTCCTTTCGTGTTGCTTCTTACGATAGTTGGTAACTTCATATCTATATAGCTATGTAAATGATAAATCCATTTAAGCTGAAAATATCATGTCTTTAATTGGCATTCTACCCAGATTAATTATCAGCGAGTTATTAAGATCCCCTTTCTCTTTTATACCTAAACGTATATCAAAACTATCCTGTACAAATCTAAGGTATAGCCTAAACTTGGAAAGACAACCTGTAAATATTTTACGGGTTTAATAAAAGTACTTGGTTCAGTTGTAATACCGTGATGTGTTTGATTTATACTTTGAATGCATGGAGGAGTTTTTTGCTGTTGCAGAGGAATGTATATTTTCATTAGGATGCATTTCAATAGATGTAAAACCTTTGAAAGAAACACGTAACCCATTAAAACAATTACAACTAGAAAAAGGGCTATACATGCGGTGTTTTATTTTACTTCCTACTCTAATGGTAGATATCAATCAATATGTTTAGTTGTCGATTTTTAATAGATTGCAGAACCATCAAAAGTTATTCATTACTAAAATACTCATCCCTTGTTGCCTGTTTGTTTCTGTCGAATGGTCTAGTGCTCTTGCTCTAGTTTGGTTCAACACTGCAGTTTACACTGCAAATTGGCAAGATAAATGGCATGTATATTTTCATCTCTACAGGGATTAAAAAATGAACTAAGGTTCTGGCTTCTTAAATGCCATACTGTTATATTTTATTCCCGACATTTTGCATTGGCACAAATGACAAATATGATCCTCTACCTATATTTGGGTTGCTAGAAATGTGTTCTGATTAATATATAGTTCTTATATTGTATCATTGGATCAGGTGCTTTAGAGTTAATAGATGGTAATTCAGTGTATGTAAAAGAAAAGACGTTTGCATCACAAGGTACAATAAAGACAGTCTTATACCTGTAGTTGTGTTCCTGGAATTTTATCTGCTTATTTTGGGCATTAAAAGTTTCCAGTAACACAAGTACAGGTATAATATTGTCTTATAAAGCACTTAGTACAAGTAGTGTTAGAGACCTGACCTATAGCATTAAGCAAAAAAAAATGATACAGGTAAATAAGAAATAGGTATAATTTAGACATCTTGAAATGAATTAAACACGGACATTTGTATTGTTGTAAGCATTATAATTGACGTAAGTTACTGTTTCCAATAGAGAACAAATCCACCTTTCTTAACGTTTATGTTTATTTATGTTTTGGGTCACTCTTTTTCTAAAACTAGACTCTCTAGCGATTTGTCAACCTAAGATATTTCACCTAAGATATTTATGCTTAGTAGCACAAATGTGATTTTAAGGTTGGTACACAATATTCTAAACAATGACTCAGATATATGTTTTTCTTAACCTTTATCTTGGAATAAGGTTGCAAGATAACATGATTTTCGTTAAGCAGTCCAAAGTTTATTGTAAATGAAAGTAGCACAAATAAATACCAATCAATGCTGCTGAAACGTGCGAAACTGATATTGAGCAGTTTAACTGCGTTTTTGATAAAATGTTTTTCTTTACAAATTGAAAATTCATGACAGGGCTTAGCAACAGTTTATACTAGCTGCTGCATTTTTGTAAACTCTTGTTGTATCCGCCGATACAATTCCTGCGTAACACTATCACTTACTAACAGAAAGATAATGTCACCACAAACAACGCAGTCCTATTCCAATTTTGAATTGCTGAACATGTCCATATATTTTATTTACGATTTAACTTTGCTGTCATAGATTTAATAGCTTCAAAGTTTTTTCAACAGTGATTGTTTGATACCGTCGAACAAACCGAGTAATATACGTTTTGTTTTGTATTTTGTGTAATTAATATGTGGCTTACATAACCATGATATAATCTAATATTTTTTTTATTGAAACTCTATCTGTCATGCATTTGCTATCTCATAAAAATGAATTCCAGCATGTAGGAGTAGTATTTTTTTCCTTCAGAATTAATTACATCAGTTGACAATTTTCGCCAATATTAGACTGTAAAATATAATGATGGCTAAATGCATCACAACATGTGTGCTCCGCAAAACATTGGTGCACACTTTTGTATTCTTTTGGCGTACAATCACGTAGCATTTCTCCCCATTAGCTATTTCTAGTCAGGCACTTGAGGAATTTTGAGATTGTTGCAACTATATTTATGCTATTGTTATATGATTTGAATTCATGCTCAGGTAACGAATTTCACGTCCAAGAAGCAGTTTTCAGATGTTAAAATGAACCCGAAATTGTTAACCTGATTTTATTAATTCAAGTACATGTGTATATGTCAAACGCGAGAAAAAAATAACTGAGAAAGCAATTGATTCCATCAACACTGCCCGGTTCAGTTTCTTCTGCCGACTTTCTAATATGATACTTTATATTTGTCTTTTCAAAAGGTCATCGCTGAAATATTTTTAAAAGTATATATCAAAAATGTTTAATAATTTTATTTAAAGAACCGAATTTCAGCATTACATATTTTTGTCTCGCTAAATAATTTTGCAATATTATGATTGGACTAAGTGTTAAATTTAGTACCAAGACAAGATTTATATGTAGTGTTAAGTTGTTTTAATCCATCTCCAGAGGTGATTTGTCCCGAAATAAGAGCACATTAGTAATAATATCTAGTACGTTTGGACTAAAATTATCATCGATTTTGTTGTTGCTTCCTGTTGGTTTACAAATATGGAATAGTGTATGTTTCTTGATCTCTACGATCGAGTGTTGGAGTGCCCTTACCTATAACAGATTTTACTCCATCCATTCCGATGATGCGATAATATGATAGTGGGACGATAGGGACTCGTTTAATCGTTGCTACAAACATCGGATTTAATTTTATTTCTTTTGAAACATGCGCGAGTTTTGCCGTATTGCAGATAATCAATATAGGACACATATAATAAACTTGTAGACCTCACAACTACTGGTACATTAATCATAGCGTCTTGCGTTGCCCAGACTGATGAAGCGAATGTTAGATCAGCCATATCCGTAACCTGTTCAGCAGACTGGAACCAACGTTCGCTACCTATAGTTTTCATCAAGTGTATTCATTCAAGGAACATAAATATGTTTTCATTTAAAATCAACCTCAATAAATAAGCTCAATTGAAATACTGCTACCTAAAAGCATTAAGCTTTCTGTGGCCATATATATTTGATATATATTATTTGTGATTGATTTTGTTAACTATATCATTAGATATTGACCGTACGGGTTCTGGAAGGATCTTATTCAAACATGGTTTACTTTATCTGCAAAATGACAACCAAATCCTGTCAAACAGTTTTGTAAGGGTCGGCATTGTTCAATGTTAACAGAAAAGCCATAGATAACAGCGTGTTGTAAACATTTTGTATGATATCGGAATCATTTAGGTTCAGAACGTAATAGTTAATAATATTTTTGTCATAAAACTCCTTCTCGATGATACTAATTTTACAGAGCTTCAGGGTATCATCATATACTATTGCAATCCGTGTAAGAAATGAAAACATAGCTATTTCATTATAGTTTTGCTTTATTATTCACAATAAAACAGGCTCCCAAAACATTTATGTTTTTAAAAATTATAATAGTTGTCCACAACTCACCGGAAATGTAAATATACTTTAGTATGGATGAAATTTTACCTTTAATTTTTTTTTTTGGTGTAAATATTATTCACATTTAGAATCTTTCATATAATACCGACCACAAAAGTGTTTCGGTTTTCTATTAAGAGAAGACAGGATAGATTAAGTTTGTTTTTTAAAAGAGCATGTCCAAATTATTGTACATTTGCTCAACGAATACATTACATTTTTCGATATTTTTGGCTGTTTACTTTTTGCTTCTTTTATGATTAAGGTTACTTCCGGATTAAGAGATCTTTATCCATATATACATTCAAATTTATCTATAACAGATAGTGTATCTTGAAATGGCAAATGAATAAAGATAGATGAATATTCGCCTGTTTTTTTCTGCACAAAGAACCAATACAAAAGTCAATTATGTAAAATAAAGGATCAGTTTTGTAAGGCTTTAAACAAGAGGTATTATATACATGTAAGATGAAGAAATGCGTGCCTCATAACAATTATGAGTAGGACAAATGTAATAACAGATCGGATGAATGTAAGGCTGCCATCGTTCTATATCTTTGATGCAAAATACAGGCAAAAGAGGACTATGCACAGATGCATTCCAGAGATATATATGTCACAGTGTTTTCAACTTTTAGGCAGCAAATATCAGTCCAAACAAGTTTGTTGTCTTATGTATCAACCCTCAGGTAGATTAAACGTACACATTTGATCTATCATGCAGAAATGAAATTAATATCCAACATATGACTAACATTTTCGTTCTTGTCTATCTCAGTATTTTAACCCGTTAATTTGCAAGGTAGCATGTTGGATTACCATCGAGCTTTATTGTAGCAAGATACCATCTACGAAGAAATAAACATCCTAACATTTCTAGTTAAAGAGCTATCCATGAACTGAGATATATAAAGTCAGCTGTGGTCCTTTTTATTTAGAAGGGCATGTATTGATGTAACACCAGGCTAAAATACTGCTCAAAGTCAGGCTTGATTTTTTTCTAATTCCTCTATACAGGAAATCGCTCCCCATAGCACTGATGATTATACCACTCCTAAAGATTTACTCATGATAATGATGAACGCGTTGAATGAAGGTTTGGGTACAAAAATAAACGGGGCCAAGATACTTACCATATCCTCTGTCAAATTGGTGGGAAATCTCTGAGACTGTGCACTGGTGCTATACTCAATGATGGTGTCCAATACATACAATCCGTGTATGTTCGTCTGATTTGCATAAGTCAAGTGATCTGTGTTGTTTTTATTGACCAGGAATCCGGGCAGCCATTGTGCAAGAAAAAATTCCCTTCCCTTCAAATGACCTGAAGCAAACAATAGCATAAAAGCTGAGGTTACATCATAAACAAATTAAATTTCATCTAATCTGTAATGAAGAAAGGGATCCGATAACTCGATAGTTTGTGTTACATAACTTAAGCAAATGCATACTGCTTTAGCTTTGCTATCATTCGTCTGTTTTCTATGACATGCTCTGTATAAAACAAAACACTGCATGTATATGATATCACAAAAAGGCCCACAAAATACATACATACATATGTGCATGTATACATGCATAACATACATACATACCAAAAAACGGTTTCATCATGTCATAGATTTCTTGTAAATAAATGAGCGTGACAATCTGTATATAAGTGCCAGTGATCCGTTGAGTACGTTCCTCCTACTAATCAGCAAATCAAATTCTGCAAAAAATCAAAATTATTTTCTCAGCATTAACTCCCTTTTTGATACTTATTGGGTTTAGACAGACAATAAGGGGACAAAACTATTATGTAATACTGCAACATGTGCTGTCATCTTGATTGGTATAGAGTCCGAGCGAATCGTTCATAAGATGTAGCTTATTGACAGTTATCGATCAATCAACGAATATTAATAAGATATACTGGTTATCCGGAAATTTCAAACTCGCATTTTATGTGTGGTGAAGAATCGTGATCTCGTCTGAAGTCACTCACTTCTCAAAATAATGCCATGGTAAGCATATTAAATCATGCTTCAACTTTTTATCGACCATAAATGTTGGAAGAAATTGTTTATATCTCATGAAAATAAATAATATAGAATAATGGAAATCAGAAACAAACAGAGCGACTTCTTTAATGGTGTCAATATGAATACTCAGGTTTTTTTTTGTCTCAGTTTACTTACTAAAAATATCATAATATAGATTGACTTCTCTGAGTTCATCGGCCGGCTTGCACTGCATCCAGATAAACGTGTGACTACTGAGGCTTGAAATTACCAACTAGTGTCCTTACTAATGAGGATGCATGGTTTAGATAGTCCCATTATTTATGTTATTGGCTGAAAGCTGTTATTTGACTGTTTTCATTACCTTCCTGCAAATCAAAAGAGATAAATATAACCGTGGTATCGCTCTACAGAGTACTGGTTCTTTTTGCGACATCCAACATGGCTGCCAATCTAGATCCGTTGTCATCGACCCCTAAGGAAAGAAACTATAGAAAGCATAATGTAACACACGATTGTATGGATCGCCTCTGTAAAACTTCTAGTAATCCAAAGCAACAACCAACTTTAAGTGATAATTATCAAGCAGAAAATCAATTCAGTCTCCAGCAATCATTACAAGAAATGTTGAACCATTTTCTAAATGTTTTTCTCTATTGCACTGTTTATTATTATGTATGTTTCACGAAAGTAACTTTTAAATTTTAATCAACAACTACAAAATCTACAGTGTACCCTTGTTTCTTAAAGCCATATGCATGATATGTACATTCTATCCAAGAGGCTCCGGGTGGCCGAGTGGTCTAAGGCGCTCACCTTTAGAGCTCACTGTTGTTTCACCTGAGTCGAACACTCGGGCTCTACCGGCTTGAGTATGTGAGAAAACTCGCCAGTAGATTTACCGTAGGTCTGTGCTTCTTGCCAGAGTTTTCTCAGGTTCTCCATCCTCCAGTTAAACTGGCCGCCATGTATAGCCTCTTATGTGCTGGGACAAATCATAACGAATAGATATGGTATAAACAATAAATCAAAACAACAGGATATTTTTATATGGTATCAAAGTTGAGATACGACAATTAGATCACACAAACATGAGATCAATTTTCGGTTCCTTCATACTGTTTTGTATACAAACAAACTCTTCAAACGTTATTTAGAACCTATTAGTATTTCTACCGCCTTCAAGCCAGATTTTACTGGGTGAATGTCACATGATTTGAGTAGACCTGGAGTGATTGCTCGACTTAAAAACGTATTGCTCATGTATCAGTAATTATCTTGAGGCACTACAGCCAATGTCCCGCGGGCTGTAGTTTGCCCACCCCTGTTTAAAGGCATCCGTTCATCATGTGTCGTGAGTTCAGGTATATAAGATGTGGCAAAACATGGGCTAAACGCAACAATCTTAACCAAAACTTTACAAATAATGTGCGTGCATGTCAAGACTTTGTCTCATAATGTTCATCCTGTGAAACCATCTCTAAACAAGTGTTAAGGTCAAAGGAAGAAAACGATTGTTTGAACCCAGTGAAGCTACACATATGGGTATGTTTCTACATGCGCTGTCGATGACAAATACACCGACGCTAACACATGCGTTAGTACAATATCATTCCTCTACTTCGTAGGGGCGAGCTAAAACTACTTTCCTAAGTTCTTGTTAATTGCAGAACAAATAAGTTTGAGAAAGTTAGGTTAGAACATCTACCAACTTATGTGAGAGAACCTATATTGTACAGCACGAGACTGTAGTTGGTCTAGTAAAACTTGTTGTTGTTGAAGTACTCAATAAGATTGTAAGTGCCTTTTGAGATAACTCCCTAGATTAAACATGTTGTTTCCTTAAGATCTTGTAAATAGTAATGAGCATGTAGCATGTCATGTTTTATTACATTGTATTAAGAACAAAATTATTTTGCAAGAAACAGAGTTCGGCCAGAAGTACATTGAATTATTCATCCAAAATTGTGTTAATGTAGATAGCCATTCAATGAAATCTGCCACACTTGATGCATAGCGGTCTGCACTAAAGTGATACCTGGCGAATTATGGACCGTGTCATAATGTTCACAAATCCCTGCAATTCTGTCATCAAAAGTCCCAAACCGTTTTTCTTTCAGGATCCCAATAATATTGAACCCTGTTACCTGCGAAGAAACAATGAAATTTATTTTTTCAGGAAATATTATTTCACTAAAAAAGATACAAATGACATAAAGAAATCGCCGAAATTTGGATTTCTGATACTAAAGATAAGTATTTAAGTGTCTACAATTAAAAGTAAGAGATCTCAAGCGCAACGGAACGAAACTCGTGCATTTTTCAATAAACGCAGGAAAAAGTGAAACTTTCGAAATTTGCGTCATATTTCAAATGGATAGAAAATATTCGTGTTGATATTAACCCCACGGCTAGTAATGGTACTCAATCGAAGCAGATTGCCTACAACAGCACGTATGAACTAATCTACATTACGTCATTACAAATTACGAGGCTAAAAGGAAAAAAGAGTGGAAGGAAGGAAGAATGAAAAGAAATGAACAGAGAAATATGCAAACACTGAAACATTTTAAAAATGGATTATTATCGATCAATTGTGTGTGTATCTGATAAACACACACACACGCACGCAGAGAGAAAGAGCGAGAGAAAGAGAGGGTGAATGGCATAAAACTGAGTGTTGAAACAAACATTATTGGTTGTTCTAAAGTTGTGGAATTCCGTATTAAGTACAAATCTCCGAAACTCTTGGTAAATGAATGTTCGTGCCAATTATTTGTACGTTGGATTTGTTTCATGATGTCGGATGTTGGAGAAATGGTCTTGTATCGCGGTCCTCATGTAGCTTCTGTCGGCTGTATGGCATGTTGTCACTGTAGAAAGGAAAGACGGGGTAGATTTAGAGATACATGTAGCTTATGTCGGTTGCATGTCATATTGTCACTGTGGAAAGGAAAGACGGGGCAGATAAAGAGATACATGTAGTTTATGTCGGCTGTATGGCATGTTGTCACTGTAGAAAGGAAAGACGGGTAGATATAGAGATACATGTAGCTTATGTCGGTTGCATGGCATATTGTCACTGTGGAAAGGAAAGACGGGGCAGATAAAGAGATACATGTAGCTTATGTCGGCTGCATGACATGTTGTCACTGTAGAAAGGAAAGACGGGGTAGATACAGAGATACGTGTAGCTTATGTCGGCCGCAGGACATGTTGTCACTGTAGAAAGGAAAGACGGGGTAGATATAGAGACACATGTAGCTTATGTCGGCTGCATGGCATGTTGTCACTGTAGAAAGGAAAGACGGGGTAGATATAGAGATACAAAAAGCTAATGTCGGCCGCATGACATGTTGTCACTGTAGAAAGGAAAGACGGGGTAGATACAGAGATACGTTTAGCTTATGTCGGCCGCATGACATGTTGTCACTGTAGAAAGGAAAGACGGGGTAGATATAGAGACACATGTAGCTTATGTCGGCTGCATGGCATGTTGTCACTGTAGAAAGGGAAGACGGGGTAGATATAGAGATACATGTAGCTTATGTCGGCCGCATGACACTCTTGCATACTAATACAAAAAGCATCTTTAAGGGAAATTGGAAAATATAATACTATAGGTAATAAGTTTCAAGTAGAAACTGATTTTGTATGAAAATAGGTTAATGTTTTGGAAGGAAATGCTGTTGATAATTATGCAGTGTTTGGAACATCGTCGAAGGAATGATATGGAAGATACATACATAATTTTTCATGAACTCAGTATTTGCCTCTTCTGGGTGTTGAGGGTGATGCGAGAAAAAGCATATTCCTTACTTTAATCAATAGCGATAGTTGCCATATCTCGCAGCAGAGGACCAAGGTTCGAATCCCGACATGGAACAAATATTTATTTAATTAAAAAAAATCAAGACAAAATAAACCTCGTAATATAATGTCTTGAGTAATTCTCCTTAGGCCTGTGCTTTGAGTAATTATATATTACTCTCTTAATAATTATAACCTTAGAGCTTTCATCGAAGTCAGATACGTACATTCTTCATCATCGGTGATCGTTTGTGTTTCAAACGACTTCACATCTCTTTTAACAGCTGGCACTTCGTTATAGATTTCATATTAGTAGAAAATTGGTATTGAAGTTCATATATTGTACGCTTCCGTAGGAACTGAGATGCACTACCATGTGACATCGCCATCGGAGGAGAGCACGGGTGTGTTTATATTTGGAGCTCACGTAATGGCTTTGAGGGAAGACAGCGTGAATTTTATTTCGCCCCACCCACCCACCCCATGTATCAAACGGTGATGACGAGACCATGCCGGACCTCGACACCTTCATTGTGTAAAGGAGATTCTGCTGATGAATGACCTACATATAGACCTTGGCGTTTTCCCCAGGAAAACTCTGGTTATTCCTCACGTCGTATTAATCTTTCACCCCATGATCCTCTGGGATGCTCATGAAGTCATTAACTATGCTTATGCCGACGAATCATACAGATATATGCAATTAACGCATTGAAAATGCGCTATTCAATGAGGTTGTCTTATAGCAGCGCAGATGGCGCCAGCCTCATTTGCTAGCTTTGGTAACTTGTTGCTTACCTGGTGGAAAAAGACTGCGTCACATTTGAACACCTGGCATGCCTTAGCCTGTGCGTGAATGGCTTGTTTTATGTTCTTCTGGGGCATCGGCAGAATCTTTGGTGATAGCTCCTTGTCGGCGATCTGATCGTTCTCGACTCGTAATTTGCTCATGTTGTAGATAAACATTATACATTCCTCATCATTTCCTCTGACAACTTCTTCGAAATGAGGCGCTTCAAGCTTTCCCGTCTTATGTGTCGGTAATGGCATTGATCCTAATATATTATCCCAGCCGTCAGAATACCCATTATAGAAATATACTACCTTCCCCAACTGTGATCGTGTTTTGCATATTGTTGAAAGCACAATATTCATTTTCTTATATCCATTGTTGAACAATGTATGCGGATCATTCGCTTAAATCTATTACTGGAGTTAATGGTCTTGTATTCTGTAAGCACTCATTGAAGCTTGAATCTAGTGCATTGTTGTATTCTTGTGAAGGATTCTTTGCTCGTGTCCGACTCTGAGGACGAATGGAATGTACGGGACACTAGAGTAGTAATGGGCGTCAATTGATCTCATAATCAGCACTCGGGTTTATATTGGGACAGTAGCACGAAACGGCAAACTAGCCTCTGAACTGAATGGTAATGCTAGCTTGTGAAGTATTGTTAACCATGCACAGGTCAAAGTAAGTCTGGCCTCACACGTGAATTGTAATGGTACATTTTTACTTACCTTCACACACACATTCCTTATATGCAGCAGCCCCTTTTTGTTTATAACCACACGCACACATACACGCCGTGTTATCCACCCAACCACTTTGGACAAACATTCCAACACACCACTTTTTGATATGTTTCCTATACACCAGCGTTTGATATATTATCCAACACGCCACTACATAATATTATATTCAACACCCAGCATTGCCAGCACTATCCAACACCCAGCGTTTGATATTCTATCCAACATTCCATCTTAAACCACTTTTAGCTACTATTCAGCTAACACGTTAAGAATGCTATCTTCCAAACAACTTTGTGATCACTGTCCAACACGCCATGTCTTGATGTACTAACAAGCACATACGTTTTGATCACCATGCATCACCCCCTCCTTTAATATTATTGAGCACATAATCAGGTAAGGAATGTTACTTAGTAACATTAGCAAAACAATACCTGCAAACATAAGAGTTTCTAAAAGGATTTAGTTGGTTGAACATATTCAGGCGCAGACATGCACAAGAATATACATATTCAACATTTAAAGTGGAATTTATTTTAATATTATCTCTCATTTCAAAAAGATATAGTTGGCCCTAAAAATGCCGTTTGGTTTTCTGTTACAGGCATCACTCTGATATAATGATCGCACTTCCAAGTGGGGTTCCACCTTCAGCTCAGTTACTTCTCCATATATGCCGACTCGAAATATTAATGGATGAGAGATGAGAAAGATTAGAATGGTTAGCCTCCATTTCCCATTCCTCTTTTGATGAAATGAAGGGTTCATGTTCTTTATGTAGTTGTTGTTCCCCTTGAGGGAATGTATTGTTTTGTCTTCTGTATCTCCTGTTCTGCCAATATATTGTTTCTTTCTTCGCTTCTGTTTTCAGCAAGAAGATTAGTAACACGCTAGTTGTTGTGAAATTGCTTATTCCCCTCTGGGAAACTCTTGTTGTTAGGTTTAGTTCCATGTCTTCAATTTGGCCAAGGATATGATTCACATAGTCCAAGTGCACACATTTTTCACTTAACCACCCGCTCATATTCGGACTGCTCCTTCTTCTGTGCTAATAAGTCCATAACGATGAGCACCGATGCATATTTGAGAAGAACATACTTATGGAGCCCACCTCTCTGATTCGGTACGCGACGTTGAAAGAAAATGTTTCAATATAAAAAAGAACGACAGAAAGGGTGTGCAAGCATGATCTAATATACTTCTTACATAAGAAACCAAAAGAAGACAACACCAATTTGCACATTTTGTTTGATAATTCTTGTTTTCCGAGCATCCACTATAAAGAGAATGGATTTTGGCAAGCCCATTCCTCTTTATTTAGATGCCCGAAACATGAACTTATTTGCATGGCTGACAACAATGAGAAGCAAGAGAAAATTGTTAGTTACCTAAGACTAATGAGATCCAAGATAACGTTAATAAAAAAACTACACACCATATTGGAATCGGATCCTTAAAATCTCAATTAATTTAATTAAGTAAATGCAACATTTTTTCTCAATAAGTTGTTGCTGATGTCATACAGAACAGAAATGCATGAGAATTAAATATACCACACTGAAGTCGCTGTGGATGTTGACAGCTAATGGTTTCCTAGTTGATGCATGTCATCCATGTCGAAAACATGGAAATACCCTTACGTTTTCGACGTGGAAGTGCATCTTTAGAACAAGCCACTTGATTCCAAGAAAATGTGCACGAACTGTGATTCAGAAAGTAATGAAGTCACAAGTTAAGTTACGTCGTGAGATCACATCCTACATTTACCTTTAAACATCTGACAGGCAAGTCGATGAACGTGGTGACTCTGTCTTCTGTTGCAAGAGATTTTCGATGCGTTTCGTCTCTAGATAAGTCATGGAACGGTCACATAAGTCTCTAAACTCAATTTTCAAACATGTATCTTCTAAGATGTCGCTCCTTCCAATTCCAGATTCTTTCCCATCCTTGTTCCGGAATTCGTGATCACACAAGACAAGATCAAAATATGAGATTAAGTGTTCCCCTTCTTCTGATCATCTTGACATCACCAAAGACATCAGTCATCTTTCTGAGTATCTTGAGAACTGTCTATATACTGCTCTTGAAGAAATAAATCACACGGAAAGTAAACTCCACGTAGGAACTATACTTTGTGTGGGATGCTGTAAATTGTGCAGAAATTCGAAGGTTGGTTAAGGTATTTTGTGAACTAGAAGGTGAGCAAACCCCACGAATATTGCTTTCTGATATTTCCCTCATTTTTTAATTTCCTTGAAAGATCATATCCATATATCTGAAATTGTCTCGCTGGAACATGTCATTATTTCTAGAGCTGACTCAGGGGAAACTGCTCGTCATATTCTCAGAGATCTTTACATTACAATAAAATAATTTATGTACACAAATGTACGTCAGATGAATATATTTTAGACGAAACAGTAGATGAAAATATTGCAAAATCTGTTTCAAGGCATTTCAAGAAGAACAAAACCATAGATAATCCATTAAGAGTGAAGGAATAAGATCCCTTACAAAAATGGCAATAGAACGTACCCTTGCCATTACGTCTTCTTCGTGAATATGGAGTTGTCAATGCTGAAAATATCAGAAAATCGGACAATCAGACCACTTATATTGTCAACAAGATGAGACACCTTCAAAACAGTTATGATGTAATATTGAACACCTACAATAAGAAGCATGTTGGTATTACCCAGGAAATAAATACATTTTTAACAGTCAGTCATCATAATGTAGCATGTATACTTGGCATAGCACAAGACTGCGGCATCACTCGTGGTATTCATGCAGTGAAAAGTGGCTGAACCAGATACATGTTACTTTGAATGTTTTATACGAAAATATCCCTTGCTATAGAAATAAGTGACCAGTGTTGCTTCTCATCTGCATCTGGTCAGCTTACGCGAATGCCACTTGATTTTGCTACTTGACAAACTTGTCAGACTGTAGAAAACACAGATCCTGATCTTGGCTCAGGCCATACAACACAGATATGCACACTAACGATCACAGTGAAAGGGCTTCCACAAGACAACGAGGTAAATGTGGTTGTAATGATCGGACAAGAACAAGAATGATATGGCGAGATTCATATTCAATCTGAGAAAGAAACAGCTATGCAGACGTTGTTCTCCCAACATATATTAAGGGATTAATGAACTATCATCATAGCTTCATCTACATTGCAAGATCTACTTAATGATGCAGCCGAACGGTCTACCATTGCCATCAAAGGCAATGAGTTCTCCTCAATGGAGAACTAATTCCAAGATCTTAGCATTACGGAACATCCAATATACTCAGCCACCAAAGGAATATATCAGTCATGTAGTGATGAAGACCATGCTGAATTGGGTGACTTAGAAAAGTACTTTGACCAATCACATGAACTCTCTGGTATATTTGCTCAGTGCGTAGCTCAGCTGTCTACAATCAGAGAGGTTTTTCGCCTTCTCTACAAACACCATTGAAAAAGATCTTGACGAACAAGAGGCACAATAACTATTGAATGAATGCGCTTTGTTACTTAAAAGCAGTCCTATAAGAAACATTAGCAGTTCCTCGGTATCAAGTAGGCCATGTAACATCATGCCACATACGTCAACCGTTCAACCTGAACAAGACTGGACAGTTCATATAGATGGTTCGCTATCAAGACAAGCATCTGTTTCAACGATTATTTGCCTAAACCTTTCATAAGATTATGAAATATTTACTGAAGGCAACAAAACATGTGATCAAGATAACAGTATCTCTGAAGTAAAAGAAAAAAGCATTTTAGCAGAAGAAAGAAACGAAGCAACAATGTCCCCAGCCATTTAAGAAATATCGACCAACATGCCTTCTCTGAAAACACCGACCTTCAGCAATAGGATAAGATGACGATTACAGGAAACTTAAAGAAATCTTTGATGGCATTCTTGCAAAAAGTGGACAGATTGTTCAAGAACAGATTGATAAAGAGCGTAGTTTATTTGCTCCAGATGAGAAAATTGCATCACATTTGTTCATGGGAGAACGTATGAAGTACAGAATCTCCCTTCTAGAATGTCACGTTCTAAACCTCATGAAATCCAAGATTACCAACTTGTTTAGTGCTTATAAGACATGTGGCTTATTCCAACTCTTGAAGTTTATTCAGGATGATGACGAAGAAACAGAGTGGACTAAATTAGTTACAATAACACATAGTGAATCAGCAGTAAGAAATATCCGAAGACTGTCTTTAACTCTCCGTTTGGCAATCTTCGTAAGATTCGTTGAGTGTCTTGAGCCACCTCCATCAAACTTTCTGATAAAAAACATGGCATTGATGCCTTCAGATGCGCTTGAAGGCAAATGGGGTGGAAAATATGTTGAGTTCTTTGATGCAGATTGTGGTAGCAATGGAACCTTTCTGCTTTATGTAGAATTAATGAAGCACTGTGGACTGTCGATAGCTGAAAGCATTGGTGGCACTCATGGATATAATCTGCTATTTTCCACAGTCAAATCAACCTTGCCATATGCGTTTTTAAATGGTGCTACGTCATACGGCAAATTTTCTATCCATCTTCTATGTGAATATTTTAGTGCTAGATATTTTTACCAGTAACTCGAAGCCTCACTTTTGGCAACACCACATCGTGGATAGTGACACCAACTTCAGTCTGGATTCTCAACGTAAAATGGATCATCGCGATGCCCTGAAAACATTTAGACCATCGGGAGCTTTAGAAGCTATTGTTTCAAGAATTTCAGTGATATACACATTGTTAGGTGCAGAAGAATCGATTCAAAATGTAACACCCAAAAATGTAGTCTAACAGGAAGATACATTATATATTCATGAGCAATGTTTTGGAAATTATGTGACTGAGAGAGATCTACAACATGTAATACTGTAAGAATGATTCTACGTCGAGGTGCCCTACCGACACATAAAGATCAGGTACCACAGAATATTTATGAAGTTAAATCCACACCATCGTCTGAGTGTGTCTTGAACAGAAAAACATTGCAAATTGGAAATTACCTCATTAAAAGATACTTGTGTCAACCGAGCTATTTTCTCTGACTGAGCATGACATGCCAAACCTTGACAATATTGATGCGCCCAAGGTTTTGAAGCAACGTGTGAAAGCTGGAAAGAGTGTTACCATCACACGTGCAAACTTTAAGCCTCAGAAGACTGATGCAACTTCAAAACAAGAAAAATGAAGGACAATGCTACTGAAGCTCGAACAATTCAACGAGCATGCCACATCAGAGATCAATACTTGTCAAGCCGTTGTTACACCTTAGTGCACTAAGGGAAATGTTTTAAAGTCTGAAGGTGTACGGACTGCTTTGGTTTCTCTTTTGACTGAGTTTAATACGGATGAAAATAAGGAAATTGTATCTAAGGGTGATCGTCAAAAGAAGGACGCAAGTTTAATTCTTCATGAAGAGAAAAATAGTCCCTTACATATCTACCAAAGGATGACCACAATCCTTGTAGAGTTTGAGGGGGGTCAAATAGACAGCATTTGGCAGGCCTGAGCTTCAATATCTGCAGTACGTAGAAAACGGAGTTTTGAGGTGGTAGCTGAAAGAATTCCCGAATGCAACACATGTTGTTATATGTGAAGAGAAGTATTCGTTCACCATAGATGAACTAAAATCCATTCCCAGGGCAAAAAAAAACAAAGAATATAAAGTGACATCTACCACAATAAAAACGACGGTGAGATTATCAGTGCAGAAAATATTAGCAAATTTGCAGTCACTAACACCATGAAGGGAAAAAATGATCAGCAATTTTCAGACTGGTCATGTGAGAGAAATCTGAATCATTACAGATATCGTTCTTGATATAGGTAGTGAGAATTATCTCAGTCCATGCACATTCGATACTCCTGAGCATCATAAGGAAATACCAGGTACACGGTTTGCTATCCCAGTACGGTCCATTTTGCATCAGACAAGATAGGTATTTTCTGAGAAGGTGGACATCAAGCAAAAGAAATGTTAGGCAGAGCCAGCTCAAGCAGATTGGCTTTGCTATATTGCCACCGGATTTGATAGTATTCCCATACATATTCTAGCCGTTTCTTTGTATTTGCAACGACTGGATGACGGCAATTTCAGTAATCATGTCTATTTCGTCATCCAAAATCCTGGAAGTGCTGGTAAGCTTGATATCTACAACATCACAGGAATTATCAGGGCTATTGAAATGAGATATAATGAAGATCAAATAGCGGTAATTCTGTTTTTCAGTCTCATCTTTTGTGGTAACCACTTTATTCCCAAATTGTATGGGATCTTACACCAGATGGGGTTGAAAAGGATATTTGAAAATGAAACCTTCACGAGAAATCTCTTCCGCTCAAGACCAGATTCTAGGCATCTCAGTGTAACCATTGACCCGGGGATTTACATAAGTCTGCTGACGAACCTCTACTGCCCAGCAAGCACGATGCTGAAAGACGTTCTTTTGGAAGAAGTAAGACAATTAAGTATAAAACTACTTGGAAAAGATGTAAGAAGTCCAAAGTTGTGGATGCCTCCATTTACTGTTTTAAACAACACTTGCAAATTAATTAACGATAGTCTGCAATATTTATTAACAGCAGGAGTGTTAGAGGCAAAACTGTCAAATTGTATGGAAGGTGGGGGTCTCAAAAAAGTTGGTGATGTGGTAGAATACGAACTGGGCCCGCATGTCAACTACGACAATATTGACGACCTTCTCAGAATTCCAGAAAATCTCAAGGAAGCACTCACCATAGCCAGAATGCGACGGCAGAGGAAACGAGAATTAAATGAAACACCAGGAAAGAGCGACAACGATGTAAACGGAAACTAATTTCATCCACTCCAAGGTTAGTAAGTGATGATAGGTTTGACAAATCCTGGAACTACATGCAGGTCTATTAAGCAGATTGTATTAAAATGTAGATGTCCTAAAGGTTAGAAACATGGATAAAATCAAACAGATAATAACCGTCTTTGTACTGAAAAAGGAAAATGGTATATATAAAATAAACAAATAAGTATTGACCTCTAATAGCATAGTTAAATTATTATAAGAACTCACAGAAAAATTAGGACTTCTGAACATACGAACAAATGTCAGGAACAACTTCATTTCCGCTACGCATACTTTGAGGGAGAAAGGAGAGTATATGATTTATGATTAAATTAAATGTCCTTTTCAATTATAGACTGATACACTAGAATAATTGTATCTAAATTTCGCACAGAGGGTCTGTGATTTATTAGATGATGTGGTTAAAATGAAATGAACTTATTCGGTTTTGTGTTCCTGGAAGTAGTAGTAGAATCATACTTTCCCATGTAGCTATTCAAACGTAATGTTCAGACTGGGATTATTTTAAAATGTAGCATAATACATCCGAAGGTAAATATATTTAATTAGCTATTTATAGGTGATGTAATTTATTTTGCAGGAAGAGACGAGATGTTTGAAGATATAACCGACACTTCAGACTCTGACTTGAGAAGCAAGGAACGCATACAATTCTTTGAGTATATCCTCCCTGTTAATTCATATTTGTTAATTGGATCTGTATATTTCGTAGTACACTTGCAACTATATTAGTTTTAGTCAAGATTATATGACTTTTGCCTCAGTAGATTTTGAACTACTATGTAACGGTTTTCATATCATCATTCTATATTTACTTTGGCATTTTGGAAAGGTATTTTAATTCAAATTTGCTTTATGTTTTAATCATAAATATGCATACATGCATATCCTATATAATTATGTGGTTTCACTATATAAGAACAATATATATTGAGTTGTCCGCCTTGAAACAAGAATCCAGGAACTAAAGAGAGAGAGAGAGAGAGAGAGAAAGAGAGAGAGAGAGAGAGAGAGAGAGAGAGAGAGAGAGAGAGAGAATGCATGCTAGAACATTTAGTTAAGCGAAATATTGATTCGGAAAGTTAATAATATTTTTCATTCATCATGATTTTGTTCCCACTGTTCATCTTTATTGTTAAGCTAATAGAGCACGTAGCATACGTGTGTGTATGTTTTCATTTGAATCTGAAGTATATGTGTCACATATTAGAATATATTTTAAATGATTGCATTTAAATTAGAATTAGAATTAAGTCAAGGGGTGAGTGAGTATGTTAATGCATGCTCTCAAAAAGTGAATATACTGTCAGTGATTGGAGGACTCCAAACTTAGTGTTTGACTACGTTTGGTTCAAAAGTACTATTAAAAAATAGTTTACGTTGTTATTGATTGACTAAAGAACAATTACCCCATATATTTCGGTTGAGAGGCAGAACGGCATTTTGGGAATTTGATTTAATTTCCATTATTGCTTATCTATTCAAATATATTTTGCTTTATTTTCACCTAATTAAAAGGCACACTGAATAATTATGTTGATTTAAATCAGTATCAAATTATTTTCAGATACAAAATATGTAGAATGTATTTTATTTTTATGAGCAAGAAATAGTTAAAATATAATGCCTCGAATAAGGAAACTCTCATTATACAAAGGAAACTTATGCAAACACTTTCCTATCAGATTTGATTACAAGATCAGGCCTTTTAAGTTTTGCTACCTAGGGTATACTTTGAAATTTTGATCTCAAGAACGCTAGCTGTAATTAAATACTGGTATTTACCCGCATATGCTCATTTATTATTATCATTATTATTATATATATATATATATATATATATATATATATATATATATATATATATATATATATATATATATATATATATATATATATATATATATTAGTAATAAAGTTATCTTACAGCTATTGAAACAAAGTAGGTTGTACGTGATGAGAAATTGATCAACAATGACATTGTGGTTCATTTGTTCGATGTTCTGTGCAAGCATGTTTATAATATATAGGCAACGTCATTAAAGTGTTATTTGAAAGAACAATTTTTTATTTTATATAAATACCATTCACATTTTATATAATTTACTCATTCAAAAATTCGCCAAAGAAAAATAATATAAACACTATACTTACAGCAGTGATTTCAAACATAATATATGTTGTATTGTCCCAGATATATAACAGCACCAAGGTGATGGAGCTTTGAAGAAACCATTTTCACAAATGTGTATCAAGGTTCACTTCTAGGTAGTATATATATATATATATATATATATATATATATATATATATATATATATATATATATATATATACAATTAATTGTAGTTCCTGAAATTTGGTGAAATTAGTTTCAATGAATTAACATGGAGGGCAATAGAATAAGTGGAACAAAAGAAGATATAAAAAGTTTAGATATATATTTATTCTTGAAAACAACTTATGAGCAAACAAAATAAGAAAATAAAAATTACATATTACTCATTTAGCAGTTATTTATTAAGTTTTACACATTAATGAATTGACTCATCATACTCTATTTCTCCATCCTTTTCTATTTGATTTACTGCAAACACACACATACCGTCTTTGTGTAAGTAACACTCTTTGGCTATGTCCTAATTGAATATTTAATTGATCATAGAATGCAATAGTTTTTGACACACGTTATCATACGAAGATATGAAAAGAATACTAAAACATGTTTCATCTTTTTTTGATCAGTATCAAACAGTGTAACCTTTCGTAACAATTATGACACAAACAGATAAGCGTTTTTAAATTAAAATCTTTGAACAATGTCCGTGCAAGTTTTGATTTTTTCTAACAATTTGAAGTCTACGAAGATAGTGAGAAAAAGAAGTGATAGTTTTTTTCTTTCGCTTGGTTGTGAAAATTAAATAATAGTTTATAACAGACAAATAAATATAGTTCTACCCAAAATTCGCTATTGTAGGCAAAAAGTCGAGCTTAGCTCGTTTTATAAAGGAGAACAACACAGATAAAGGACTATATATTGCGAGTGATATCAGATTCATGTTCTGACGGTATACGATAACACTGTGTTTAAACCAGTATCAAAAGAAGCATAGTCATCAGAAATATGAGGAAATATGGACATGCTCTGGTGGCGTAAATATTAGTTGCCTTTATTGGTGTCCCACAATCTGCAATAAAAATGAAGTAAAATTAAATCAATATTATTGTAGGATCAAATATTAAAACTTGACATTCAGTAACGCATTACAAAGAGAAAAAGTGCGACATGAGTGAAGAAAAACATCTATGACACGTGAATCAGGGATCAGTCCTTCGAAATCATTGCTCCTTCTTTTGGGTAAATAACCCTCAAAGTGAACATAAAAATGTAATTATCAAGTTGGACTGACTTATTATATATATATATATATATATATATATATATATATATATATATATATATATATATATATATATATATATATATATATATATATATATATATATATATATATGTGTGTGTGTGTGTGTGTGTGTGTGTGTGTGTGTGTGTCTATCCTTACCGACAAACTTATTTATAGCCTATATTGTGCTGATGGCGCTAAACCCTACAAAAATGATAGGACGATTAGATTTCATGGCAAGTAACTTAAAATTGTATGTTTATATTATCTCCACATGCTCCAACACATGAAGGTTGTAATTTTTCACGTATACTTTATTCCATTGGGGAATGTTACAATTTTCTAAAATCAGTTAAATGGCTAACGCAATATAAATTGCCAAATGAAATTGAAGATATACCAGAAGAGTCACATGCATGTTACAATTTTTAATGTGAATGGGAATGTACACTATACGTGCACTATAATTATCATTCGCATATATTGGTTCCAGAAATATTTTATGTTGATAAATGTGATCTGTCTGAGTATCAACACGACTTGATGGAAGAACTGTATTGGAATTAGTTTTTATGCTGAAAAAGACTTTTATCAAATGAGTATGTACTTAAAGGCCTCCATTTGGTCAACAAAGAATACAGATTTTAAATTAAATAAAATTGATGATAGATGCTATGGGAAACATTATTGACATTTGAAGAACCTAAATTTGCTATTGATCTGTACAAATATTTTCATACGGTTGCATTTGAATATGAGGTATCAATTTCTTGTTACAGTCTGATTGATTGCTACAATATTAAAGTGATTCACATGCATCAACTAATTTGACATTTGTGTCCAGAATATAAACATTTGAACTAATAACCTGTTTATAGAAAATCGTTTTTGTTTTCGCGGGTGGACCATGCGAAATAGGAAACAATTTTAGTCCGTTAGAGTTAATTCATATCTTGTATCTCTATACCGATATCAAGCATTAAGTGCATTTCTGCTACAATGAACCCGACAATGGTTCTGACATGAAAGAGAGATATTGGTATGAAATAACCAGCGTTATACATTATTTTTTTTACAGACAAGATGTTTATCTGACATGCTATTGATTGCATTGTGACAAAAGCCCATACATTATTCACGATACAAAGCTGGATTATGGTTATTTTCACAGTTTCTTCCATAGTAGCTAACATTCAGTGTAGAATATTGTGAATCATATTCTTAGAATAATCGTTTGAAATATAAAATAAAATAACTGTTTTCTAAAAAAATATTTTGAAATGAGGTATATAAGAACCATCTTTTGTACTTTTTACAAAATTAGCATACGAAATAAAACCCAGATTACTTGATTAAAATTTAAAATGCCATCCTTCGTCACATTTGGAATAATCATTTGATTTAAAACTTAAAAAATATTTAAGAAGAATAGATAGAGCAACCATCTTTCTTTAAAATCATCATCTGAAATAATAATTTTAAATATATATTATGTAAAATTTTAACTGAGCTAAACCCAGTGTTAGTGTCGCTCTTAACTTCTGTATATATATATATATATATATATATATATATATATATATATATATATATATATAGATAGATAGATAGATAGATAGATAGATAGATAGATAGATAGATATAGATACATACATATATACTTGCCCGTTTCATCCAGATACTGAAGACTGCAGTATAATGCATCTGCTTGTTTTCCCAGAAACTTTAGGTTGTCGTCTGTCAGCATGATATCCAGGTTGTCACAAGGTTGATGATAACAGTAAAACATGTCGCCACGGTGGTCTCCTGAAAATTAAATAAAATTATAATTCATTTACATTCGTGCTATAATGTGCAAGGCCGAAAGCTGACTTGGTGGATAAGATGCTGTTCTGTACATACAATGAATGGAAGAAATTGTCCATCCCCATTTGCAAACCAAATCGATTCGTTTTTAACCAGATACCAAACTATCGGACAAAGTGTCTAATTATGTCTTAAGGAATTGTATCCTCAGTGCTACAGAGCACGTAACATAACGTGTGTCGTACATCAGTTTAAGCAGAGTTACATGATATATTCGTACCTAATAAAGCAAAATGTCGGTACCCTAGAGCATGCGAGTGTATGTCATTGTACTGAGACACATTGAGAGTATGGGTAGTAATAGAAAGTGACTGTGGGTCAGCATAGGGAGAGCATTAGAGCCGTATGTTAGGATTGAGCGGATCCATAAGGGACGTGCGGTAAATACTATGTTAATTATGTTCTTGAGTTTAACGTGGGAATGGGTTCGTGGGCACAAAATTGTGTATAGAACAAAGAGATATGTAATGGTAACTTTGTGTTTGTTATATGCCGTTTCCATGATGACCACATTATGCAGCAATGTAATGGCAACATTTTTAGACATGATCCAAAACGCACTATCTTGAGCACCATCCAGGACCCTCTTTGGTTACAATCCTAACACACCACATATACAATCTACGACATGCTATCGGATTCCTATTCAAACAATCACCTGTACCAGTAAGCGATAAGTATAGGATGTAAACAAGGGAATGGAATATACACAATTAAACACACAAACTTACAAACATACTATTTCTCATAAGGTAGGAATTGTTTATGGATACAAAACAATACCTTTACATACAAGCAGATACTATCACACAGAAGTTGTAAAATGGGTTTTACGGTTTAGTTTTTCAACAACATAGATATAGACAAATAAATTTATACATATGCAAAAAAATATAAAACATAAATTGGTTTCGAAAATAAGATTAGTATTTTTCTTGATCTGGGTGGTCCTGGAAACGGTCGTTTGTTTTCTGTGACTTGCTTTGCTGGGTTAGTTCCTCCCCTCACCTTCCTCCCGGTTAAGTAAGGCGCCACATATTTTTTTGAGGAGACATGATCCTAACACAAGACCTGTTTTTCTCGAGTTCTCAGTCTCCTCCGCCATCAAAGCTGGATTACCCATCAATTTAAATTCTTACTGAATCTTCATCCAAATAGCAATGGGAAGAGTAAAATACCGCCCACTCGTCGGGGGCGACTTTACTTTTCCCTACACTGCCGATGTACTCATGGTCTTCGTCTCCAAAATTGTGAGAATAGTAATATTCTGTCAGTTTTGTGTCGCTGAATGTGTCCAGCATGTCAGAATCTAATTCTACCGAAGCATCCAGATGTGGGTTCGTGGCTTATTTCCATACGTTGACAGATGTTCTAGGTACACACAGTACGGATATTAGCCGTAATACTGCTAGATTGTTCGTTATTTGATTACAGATTCACTTCGCAAAACAAACGTGTAACGTCGCCCTCTTAGTAAGAGGGGTGATTAATTGGATATGGCTGGCGTTATCTAGAGAATGACCTCTCTTAGTTTTATAGCCCAGTGGAAGTGGAAAGACAGTATATCAACAGAGAACTGAGCAAGAGTATTGGGAAGAAATAATGCAATACGAGCCCCCTTAGACAAGAAAATAACAAATTGTAATCAATAACAATTAATAGCAGCAACTCCAGTTCATTTTAAATTATGTCATCATCATTTAATAGCAGTGTCTTATTTCGATTTATTTCATCAGAATAACGAGTGGTTGAAAAGAGCGCAATGTCCACGACTAATTGCATCACATTCCTCCCTTGACCGTGTACCAACGTCTTCCTATTTCCTCGAGCCTTCCTATTCCGAACGCTTCATTCCTTTCTGGACTTCCTAGTCCTTTATTCTGAACCCGTCACTTCTTTTTTCGGACTTCCGTCTTCTGACTGTTCCGCCTCTCCCAAGAAAGCTGTTCCGTAAAGCACAAAATTACCCATAAATCGTTATGCGTATCACTTTCTATACGTACATAAAATTCCCTTACGTTTACTCAAAAGCATAAATAATATCAGAACATTGCACAAATTCTGAACTAATCCGATAGATCATCACTCACTTCAGAGCGACCGACCATAAATAAACAAGTGAGCAGTATATCTAACATTACTGTATCTATTTACACTACCACATACTCGATTACTATTGCATTAAATTCACAAAATTCTATCACACAGCAATCCCTAACTTACAAAATTATTTAAAAATTACAAAATCAGATATAAATATGCGATGATCGTTAACTCAAGATAATCAGTTTCATCCTAAAAGACAAAGGAAATTATTTCATATAACCCTATGAAATCCTAAATTTATGAAAACTTGGATAGCATGCAATCGTCAATTTTATCAATAATCTGTTAACTGTAAAATTAAAGAGATAAATTGCATAACAACTCTAGCATAAACAGATTCAATGAAATTAAATAAACGATATTTAACATGGATCCTAGTCATGTTAAATACATTTGCCCAAACAAACAATCAAAACTAGAAAATCAATTGGAATAATAAAATTGCGTATCTTAATGTTGTTCTCTTTTAGAAATTGTGCGTCCTAGTACTTAGCCCTGTCTTTTGTTTGAGTCATAAAAGTTTTAACACTGACACGGGGGAGAAAAGCGGAAAGGTCGAAGTGATCCTTCACAAAAAAAAATTCTGGTTTAAATGTGATAAAAGTTTAATGCTCAATGCATTCAAATTTAAGGTTCAATACAATTGAAAATTCGACACTTTACAAAACGAATCAATGAAATTGTTAACGGAAGACATTGGCACTTTGATAAATGTTGATCGCTTAGAGAACGTTGACTTTCAGACACAAGTCAATGCGATTAGGATCAATAAAAGTTGTGGCTTTTCCTTTGATTTTAAATTCTATAGGAGTTGAGGTAATCAAAGACCACACATGATGAAATTATATAGGATCCTTACATCGTCATCATCGTGGGAGGCAAGGCAAACAGATCGAAAGGATTTTCTCAAGTGGTCTTGGGACAATGAATAAATGGTTCTTGTACATAATCAACATAGCACAATGAGCAGCGCAGACATTGAAACAGTAATTCCCGTCTCTTGTGTATAGTAAAAAAAATATAAAATTACTTGATTTTCTCTTTTTGTGTTGGTCTTCCATGAACTCTTTCTCCAGTTCATTCACAAACATTTGAATGTAGCATTGATGCACATAGTCCACTATTTAATCATAAAACGTGCGCCATGAACGAATTGGTTTTATTGAAGTGTTCACATGGAACACAATCTGATTAATTCGCACTGATTTTCCTTCGCTGAACCTGTTTTATGCAATGTTGTTCGTAAGAAGTGAGGTTGACATGGGTTCGCTTAGAAGTCAAGCAACGAATTCATTCTATTCGTTTAGGAATCGATTGTTTGGACACTTAACACCTCCGGAATGTGTTGCATACGATAGCCAAATCCTTGATCACATTTCCCACAATACAAAGTGCATCCTGTAATACTAGTAATATTATCGAAATGATCTTGATAATGATATATGTGGATGTAATTTCCATTTCGAAGAAAGGTCCACAAACCCCTTGAGTATATATTTTCAACGTATAGAGAGGAGACAAGAGTATTTAAGTTTTGCATTTCAGGAATTCTACACACGGTCTTTGATTGTTTCGGTTCTTTCCGATTTTTAGTGCTCTCCCATGCCATTTTTCCATTCCTCTTGGTTCATTCCTTTCGGCTTACGTTTGCCTCAAGACCTTGGCACGGGATAAAATCATCTGATCTCGTGACGTGTCAGTTTGAACGAAACTGCATTTGTTTGTTGAAATTCAGACTCGAACTCTTTAATTTCACCACGTAGGTGTAAGGCATGTTCTAAATTGTCTGGAAGGCATTTCGTACGTCTATCGAATTTGATAATAATCTTAGCTAGTTACTCAACGACTTTCTGTCTGGGTGGATCTGGAATCTCTTGGTCTTATGTCAGAAGTTGAGTGTGTTTATTTAGGCTTGCTCGTGTCATTTTCGAAATCACTGGTATGTGCCCGGGCTATAGCTTTAGACAGCGTATGATACAACACGGAATGTCGTCGTCTTCTCTTGGTTTCTTCATCTGGTCTCTCATCAGTAAAGTTGGATTGTTTGATATTGATTCCACAATGCAATTTGACTGAAGTTTACACACACCGATACATAGCAAAAGCTTCTTAGGATAAGAGTATAATTTATTTAGCTTTCATACTATGAAAAAGAAGATGGAAGAGTAAACAAAGGGATGCTCTTCTAGTCATTCCAAGGTATACTTTGGATACGACTACAAGCTAGTCCTCTTGAGACAAAAGTAAAGTACCTGTTACGTTTGTCAATGAAAGGATATTGGGCTGGATATTGTATTCAATGTCAATGCAATGGAAAAACAGGTGAACGAGTGGAAAAGGAGAATATACCGAATGTTATTGTCAATTAGAAAGGAAACTGGTCTTCGGAGTGTAGTATGAAAAAAGAGAAAAAGCATGAAAAGCGGGAGGAGAAGAATGCTTTAGAAATACAAGAACTGATATCAAGGCAACAGGAAGACAGTGAAGAGACATAACGCATGCTACTAAAGATATTGAAAACAGAGACAGAATGTGAGAGAATGAAATGTTTGCATTTTCATTGTGATTCTGATTCAAAAGAGAATGGCTAAAAATAAAACATGCCTCTTCGTCTTGATCTTTTTATAATATTGATACAATACTTAAATACACACTGAAACGAGAGAGCCATTGAATCAAGGAGAAAGGGGTTTCAGTTTTACTTGATCTTGCAATCATTGTGTAGTGTCTTTTTCTAAGAGAAACAGGTGGCCCTGAATAAAACCGTTGATTGTTTGTTTTCAGAAATTTTTTATTTTGGTAGTGGTAGCAGTAACTACCAAGGATTCATTTTACAGTCAATATACATTTTTTGCCAAAATACCCACTCTGAAGAGTATTTAAACGTGAATGTTAATAGAACTATACCATGATATCAGTGGAAATAACGGATCACCAATGCGGGGATTGCTGATCCGTAATCTTCACTGACATCTAGGTATAAATGTGGTATTATTGAGAAATAACAGAAGAATTTACCGGACATAGTAGCAAACATAAATAATTTACAACACACTAAAAGAGCTCTTTAAAACCTCGACACTCTTTGTATTCATGAACTTTTCACATTAAATACATATGTGTCAAGTACTGAAGTTTTGTTTTCAAAGAAAAACTTTGTACTATAAAGAAATAGACTCGTAAATGGTGAAGCGGAGCATTGATTTCCGAGGTGACCATTGATTTAAATCTCATGTCATTTAGTCTCTCTTTTGTCTCAGACAGAATGAACGCGAATTCCCAACCCTATGTAAGGCGCTGTGGTTCAGTTGGTTCCAAATCAAAAGATATCGGATTGCATACTTTGGCTAAGTGTTCGAAGGAAAGGCACTTGGGTCCCCTTTCTTCATCGTGATAATGTGTGAAAGTGTCAACTTAAGTCCCACTCCGATCAAACACAAACTGATAAGGACATGAAATGGTTGAACATGTATGAAAAGGCAGTCGGATTATTTCACCTAACATGATATTTATTTTGATATTTACATCTATTTGCTTACAAGGCTGGTGGAGACAAAAGGAACATTTTTATTTTGATTTTGCATGTCGCGTGATTTTTTACGATGCCATCATATTCTACGAAGGCATTTAATATTGCTCAAGTAGATCAGTCTCTCCGTGCGTCATATACACCCACCAACGTTCCAAGGATATAATGCATTCAAATTATTT
The DNA here is from genome assembly GCA_028554795.2 of Sinohyriopsis cumingii. Taxonomy (NCBI): domain Eukaryota; kingdom Metazoa; phylum Mollusca; class Bivalvia; order Unionida; family Unionidae; genus Sinohyriopsis; species Sinohyriopsis cumingii. The sequence continues at coordinate 1,084,711 of CM068841.1, forward strand.
GATGTGGTGACTAACATAATAATTGAGTTTAACTGTATGTCGTACAACACTTACTTGCACGGCCTATGTATACAGCGTAAATTCAAAACTACGCAAATGTATGAATACAGATTCTTTTAGAGGACAAAATTTAAATTCTCTATAAATATACTTGGATATATACAGTTGCGCACGCATGTAAAACAGTGCATGCGAATGGAGTATAATATGTTGTGCTTACAAGTCAGGGTACTTGACATATTATAACATGCGTATATTGGAATTTTTGTCAGTAATTGTACCTGAATCTGTAAGAAACAACGCCGGATAAGATTTTGCCCAAAAGTTGGTGTGATCGCTCCTCAAGAATTCGATGAAGCCACTTGAGGATATATCACTCCAATTAGATAATGGAATACCCAAACTTTCCATCTTATATTCGGGATCAGAAAGTGATTGCCAGGCCCTGGAAAGAGCCTTGTTTAAGGCTTCATCTTCGCCTTTACGGTAGATGCTGTTAATAAAGTCACCTTTACTGTTGTCTTCTGTCAGGTCATTGTAGAACTGGCTGAAATAAGTTTTCATCTGCAGGATAGGAAAATATATTGATTTAGTTACATGTATATACCAAGAAATACTGACAAAGGAGTTTTATTTTTAGCTTGTATGGTCATTTTAACCTTGACAAACTGCCTAAAAATAAAATCCCACGGTTCCTCCTACTTCAAATTCTTTTTGTTACTTCAAGTACATAGTAACGCTTTTAAGGAGTGAACATCGAGATCAGCCTGATAGGGAGTAGGACAACACGGTAATCTCCAAGCTAATTCACAAATAACTTTGGGTTCCTGAAAATATTTTAGAAGTATACACTGGAAAGTCTGTATATTGATATTAGTGTTATAATATGAGTCCAATATACAATTGAAAATATAGTAATACACGCAGCACCAAAACATGTTTTACACAACCGTTGTTCTTTCGAACTGTGCGTTTCCAATCATTCTCTGAAGAACACGAGACAACAAGGTAAACAAAAACAGAAAAAGTGTACTACACAATCCTTTACGCGCACGTTCACGGGTGGAAATATCGCCATCAAGCTGATAAAATCACATGCAAAGGAGAGAATTTGATCTACATAACTACATATAAAGTCTACCTATTACGAAAGAGAGAAATAGTAATAAATAAAGACCTCAAATACACAACGTGGATATTTGTATGCCTTTGTGTCGCTGATCATTCTAATTATTTGCACGTTTGGTTTGGCAAATATGCATGTCAAAATGATGACCTATTATGATGCGACTTTATAATTTAGATTATTTCTTATCCGTATTGATACCAATTTCGTCATGTGACGTCATGGCCTCCAAATGTTTGCCTTTTAAGTATTTTAACCTTTGCCGGAGGAAACCATTTTGGGTGTACCAGAAGATACTTTTAACTAGACCAATTATTTTATGTAAGTAATCAACCAGATCACAATAAATGATATTTCCATTTATTTTCACTCGTGTGAATGACGTGTGTTATCTGTGGCACGGAACAAAAGCGATAAATCATTTGCTCAAGTCTTTGAGGGACCTGAACAAAAACTTTATGTGGGTTTCTGATCTTGAATTAAATTAAGTTTAGTATCCATTACATGACAAGCACAATTAACGATTAAAGAAAGCTTTCATTTTACGTACACGCACCATTTCAACCAACTAATGTTGTTTTTCATGATTAGTGCAGTATGCCACCATACATTGTATCAATGATAATTTCAGTAAAAGACTAATGTAAAAAAGTCGCGGCTAAGGCATACCGTATCACAGTGATTATAAGAGATTTCAAGATAATCAGCAGGAAAATTTCTACATCAGATATTAATAGACAGGATGCCACTATTGCCCAGTATCATCAATCTCTTTTTCCTCTTTTCAGACGTAACTGATATAAGAAACTAACATTAACAGAATGAATCTGCTATGTACAAGTAATCGAAGTGTACAAAACAGTGTTATGTATACCTATATTTTTGTAAGGCTTGCTGCATGATTTTGTTTATGTTATGTGTAATTATTGGTTATGACTAAACTGTTATGATCATCTATAATACAATATATATATATATATATATATATATATATATATATATATATATATATATATATATATATATATATATATATATATATATATATATATATATATATATATATATATATATAAAATCGTATTTTAAGATATTAAGAGTACAGATAGTACGATTTATAAATAGGATTGACTTAGGTGTTTGTCATTAGTAATAATAATATCAATGATACAACCGGTTAATAATTTTGGGGTAATTTCTCATTGGCTGGCGGGGTCAGGTGGGTTATTAGAAGAATTAAGTTATTTTCCGATTGATAGGCTTGGACAGGTGGGTTCTTTAACGATGTGAGATATTTGCGAAAACGTCAGGTAACTAGTAGGAGAAAATGCATTTTCATGGCATATGTTTATATATATGTCTAGAGATGGACAATTGTTTCATTCTTATTTCTTATGTTCTTGTTGTAACATCCATTTCCATACATATTTAACGTGTTTAGATATTATTTGAGTGAAACGTGTGTTTTCATTATTCTTTAGAATAACAAAGTGCTCATAGGACCACAATACTATTCTGGGACGATTGAGAATGAATCAAAAAAGGTATGGACAGTGCCATTTTGATACATCAGGATTATTGCCAGGCTGTTGCATTCGAGGATCTGAAAATCACTCGGAACATTCGATTCTTTTGGACTCGAATACAATATTTTAGGGTTATTTTGTACTCAAGTTATAATACAGTAAGTTCATCTTACAATTTTAGTGTATAACTTTGATAATTAAATTGTTTGTTAAGCTTTACAAAAACTTGTTGATTTGCTTCCTTATGTTAATTAGGTTTTGACGACAGTGTCGTAACAACATTAATCGTTTAGATGTGCAGCTTCCTCTCGAAAGGCTCTCATATGATTAAACTTTACCTATTAAAATGTAAAATCATCAATTTAAAGAGACATAAACTATTTTCTCTGTACACAATTTACAAGGTAGCCTGAACGTACAATAACATTTACAAGATTTATCCTTGTTACGTTCTCTGTTGCAAAGCTTAAAAAGTGCTTCAAGTCTATTTCGGCTTCGTCACCTGCGTCTTTGAAGAAAACTACGTCATAACAGTTCTTCCTGTTCTAGACTATTTCTAAATGTCCGTTTCGCAGTTTTAAGCTATTTGTACGATTCACGAGCAATCTCTTGAGGTTTTCCATTTTATTTCATCTTTTAACGAAAGTGTGGAACGTTATCGCGGGTTTCATTTCGTTAACAAATAAGGTTTTATGGGAATATAACTTATTTTCGCTGACTTAATAATCATCGTATTCATGTTTTTCCTCTATGCATTTTATGTTGGCCATAGTTTGTTTTATATTGAGCCAGAGCCGCCGTGTTACGTCATTCGGCTAAACAAGGTTTCCCGATTCCATCAAATCAAAAAATGTAAATCGATTTGTGAGGATAACGAAACTGGAAGAGATTATTCATGTTCATATCTTAATCGTGTCTAATAAAAATAACTATTATCATTGTGGGTACAATTATTTTTTCCCGGTTAATCTCATTTCAGAAAAACATATCCAATGGCAAAAAGTGTATAAGACGTTTTTAAATCATGTCAACACTATACCGTTACGATCATAAAATATTAAACAACATAATAATCGTGTGAATTCATAGAATTAATACCATTTTATGTCATCCTAAATGTGGCCTAACTATAAACTGTACAAACTATTATTAACATTATTTTCCTTTATTTTCTACATTGTGATTCTGAGACTATGTAATATGATCCAAACATTAATTCTTTAGTGACTGCCACAAAACGTATAAAGTCACAAAATGTTAATATCTAGTTGGCCCTGTACAGACGTAAAGTTAAAAATCGCATCTTTAACCATAATCATCAATCAAAAATAAAATATTGGTTCATTGGTATGTTTCAACCAAACACTCTTGCTACATGTCAAGTACATCACCATGATTTATCAAGGATGGACACACTGTAATTATGAAATCAAATAGTGAAAGCAAATCAAAACTGTATAGCACTTTCCATTTAGTTTCTTTTATACCATTTTAAATTATCATGATATGAAGCTCGTTTGAAATATTATATCAATATATTATTGAGTGCCTATTTTAGTCAGTTCTAGCGTCATTTACACCTAAAAGAAATGGAGCTTTGTGTAGGTAATACAGTGTTTCTTTGTTTTAATACGGCCCAGAAAATGAGAGCTACTTTCAACAGACAGGAGATAGGCTTCGATTATCAATCGGTTACTTTTTAATCTGGGTAGTTGCTTGGTTAAAAAGATTTTATTTTAACATCAGTAGCACACTCATAATATCAGGATAAGATTGATAAATAAGTGTTGATTGTCATATCCTAAATATATAGCAAACACCTTAATTATAATGAAAGCACGTTTAAGACTAACGTTTAAACATTTTTCATTTATTCCAAAACCTATCTCATACATTTATTTACAGTATTTATGTGAAACATATCCTTCAGAAGTTTAGAATTATTTTCAACACTAACATCACCGCTTAAATCATTCTTGATATCATCCGTGCAGGTACGTGAATATTTACGTATCTGAAATTCCTTGTTATGCATTTCAAATGCATAATTTATTATTCGGATTCACATTCCTAACTCCAATTTTTTCGTAGGAAATACTCAGTGTTTCAGAGAGCGGATGCCAAAAGGAAACTTTCGTTTTAGAATATATCATAGTGGGTACTCTTTCAATAGTAACCAATATTCTTTTATTTTGAATTATTCACCTATCACTCTAGATCTATGTTTATATTTAAGACTAATTCAGGCGAGTCAGGTATTTTATTTGAGTTATATTAGCAGTTATGTCAGCGAACTTTTTCTCTAAATGCATATTCGTAACAAAGAGTTCCGTTGCTGTATGTTGTGCGCTGATTGATTGAGCAAATAATGCAGAATAGAATCACTGCTTTCTTCTAGCGTAATTCGAATTTTAAATCCTATGGGAGAACAGACAAGAAGAGAGGACAGGGAACCGTTATGTTATTGATGCTTAACGAAATCTGAATCTTATTTCTTTATATAATAAACACAAAAGCTGTGGTCTTAGTATTTGGAAAGAACTCTAGTGATCTATGTTTGTCGGGGGTTTAATGCAATATATATTTCGTGTTGCTTCTTACAATAGTTGGTAACTTCATATCTTTGTAGTTTATGTAAATATTTGATAAAGCCGTCTAAGTTGAAAATATAATGTCTTTAATTGGCATTCTACCCAGATTAGTTATCAGCGAGTTACTAAGCTCCCCTTTCTCTTTTATACCTAAACGTATATCAAAACTATCCTGTACAAATCTAAATTACAGCCTAAACTTGGAAAGACAACCTGTAAATATTTTACGGGTTTAATAAAAGTACTTGGGATAGTTGTAATACCGGGATGTGTTTGATTTATACTTTGAATGCATTGAGGTGTTTTTGGTTGTTGCAGAGGGTTGTATATTTTCATTAGGATGCATTTCAACAGATGCAAAAAAAAAAATTAAAAGAAACACGTAGCCGATTAAAACAATTATAACTAGAAAAAGGGCGATAAATGCGTATTTTTATTTTACTTCCTACTCTAATGGTAGATATCAATCAATACGTTTAGTTGTCGATTTCTAATAGATTGCAGAACCATCAAAAGTTATTCATTACTCAAATACCCATCCCTTGTTGCCTGATTGTTTCTTTCGAAGGGTCTAGTGCTCTTGATCTAGTTTCGTTCAATTCTGCAGTTTACGTTGCGAATCGGCAAAAAAAAATGGCATGTATAATCTGTAATCGCTACTACTAGTGGGATTAAAAAATTAACTAAGGTTGTGGCTTCTTAAATGCCATACTGTTAGATTTTGTGCCAGACATTTTTTATTGGAACAAATGACAACTATAATCCTCTACCTATATTTGCGATGATAGAAATGTGTTATGATTAATGTGTAGTTCTTATATTTTGTGATTGTATCAGGTGCTTTAGAGTAACAGTTGGTAACTCAGTGTATGGAAAAGAAAAGACGTTTGCATCACAACGTATGATAGAGACAGTCTTGTACCTGTATTTGTGTTCCTGGAAATTTCTAGGTTTATTTCGGCCATTAAAAATTTCCAGGAACACATGTACAGGTATAATACTGTCTTATAGAGCACGTAGTACAAGCAGTGTTCGAGATCTATATCATCAAGCAAAATAATCGATACAGGTAACATTTAGACATCTTGAAATTAATTAAATACGGACATCTGTATTGTTATAAGCATTATAATTGACATAAGTTACTGTTTCCAATAGAGACGAAATCCGGCTTTCTTAACGTTTATGATTATTTATGTTTTGGGTAAATATTTATTCTAAAAATATACTCTCAAGCGATTTTTCAACCTAAGACATTTCACCTCCTTATGCTTCGTAGCACAAATGTAATTTTAAGGTCGGTGCAAAATATTCTAAACAATGACTCAAATATATGTTTTTTAACCTTAATTTTGGAATAAGATTGCAAGATAACATGATTTTCGTTAAGCAGTCCAAAGTTGATTGCAAATGAAAGTACCACAAATAAATACCAGTCAATGTTGCTGAAACGTGCGATAATAAGACTGGGCATTTTAACTGTGTCTTTGATAAAATGTTTTTCTTTACAAATTAAGAATTTATGACAGGGCTTAGCAACAGTTTATACTAGCTGCTGCATTTTTGTAAACTCTTGTAGTATCCACCGATACAATTCATGCATAACAATATCACTCACTAATAGAAAGATAATGTCACCACAAACAACGCAGTCCTATTCCAATTTTGAACTGCTGAACATGTCCAGAGATTTTATTTACGATTTAGCTTTGCTGTCATAGATTTAATAGCTTCAAAGTATTTTCAGCAGTGAGTGTTTGGTACCGTCGAACACACCGAGTAATATACGTTTTGTTTTATACCGTGTAATTAATATGTGGCTTACTTAATCATTATATAATCTAATTTTTTATTGAAACTTTATCTATCAGGCATTTACTATATCATACAAATTAGTTTCAAAATGTAGGGTTAATATTTTTTCTCCAGAATTAATTACATCAGTTGACAATGTATGCCAATATTAGACTGTACAATGTAATGATGGCTAAATGCATCACAATATGTGTACTCCGCAAAATATTGGTGCACACTTTTGTATTTTTCTGGCGTACAATCATGTAGCATTTCTCCCCATTAGCTATTTCTAGTCAGGCACTTGAGGAATTTTGAGATTGTTGCAACTATATTTATGCTATTGTTATATGATTTGAATTCATGCTCAGGTAAATAATTTTACGTCCAAGCAGCAGTTTTAAGATGTTGAAATGAACCCGAAACTGTTAACCTGATTTTATTAATTCTAGTACATGTGTATATGTCAACGCCAAAAGCATTTGGTTCCATCAACTCTGCCCAGTTCAGTTTCTTCGGCCGACTTTCTAATATCACACTTTGTTTTTGTCTTTTCAAAAAGTCATCGCTGACATATTTTTAAAAGTATGTATCAAAAATGTTTAATAATTTTATATAAAGAACCGAAATTCAGCATTACATATTTTTGTCTAGCTAAATAATTTTGCAATATTAGGATTGGACTAAGTGTTAAATTTAGTACCAAGACAAGATTTATATGTAGTGGTAAGTTGTTTTAATCCATCTCCTGGGGTGATTTGTCCCGAAATAAGAGCAAATTAGTAATAATATCTAGTACTTTTGGACTAAAATTATCATCGATTTGTTGCAGCTTCCTGTTGGTTTACAAATATGGAATAGTGTCTGTTTCTTGATCTCTACGATCGAGTGTTGGAGTGCCCGTACCTATAACAGATTTTACTCCATCCATTCCGATGATGTGATAATATGATAGTGGGACGATAGGGACTCTTTTAATCGTTGCTACAAGTATTGGATTTAATTTTATTTCTTTTGAAATATACGCGTGTTAGCGGTATTGCAAATAATCACTATAGGACACAGAGAATAAACTTGGAGTCCTCACAACTACTGGTACATTAATCATAGGGCCTTGCGTTGCCCAGACTATTGAAGCGAATGTTAGATCAGCCATATCCGTAACCTGTTCAGCAGACTAGAACCAACGTTCGCTACATATATTTTTTCATCAAATGTATTCATTCAAGGAACATTAAAAAGTTTTCATTTAAAAGCAACCTCAATAAATAAGCTCAATTGCAATACTGGTAACTAAAATCATTGAGCTTTCTGTGGCCATATATATTTGATATATATTATTTGTGATTGATTTTGTTAAATATATAATTAGATAATGACCTCACGGTTTCTGGAAGGATCTTATTCAAACATGGTTTACGTTCTCTGCAAAATGACAACCAAATCATGTCAAACAGCAGCAGAGAGAGTGAACAGACCACTTATTGGAATGGTCACTCTTGTGTTTAGACCAAAAAAATAGTAACCCTTCATAGAGGTCAATACCACGTCTACGATTATTGTTCATCCCAAACAGAATTGTAGACGAACCCTCTCTGCTGCTATCAATATTGAGAATCATCATCTGAATCATGGGAATCTTTTGTTTTGTTCTTCAAGTAATATTCAAGTTCTGATGGTGGTTTTTCTATTTTTGGATTTATGTTCTTTCTTTTTCTGTAATAGTTCATCAAACTTCTGTATCGATCTCCACCGCAATTTTTGCAAATCTGATATAATCCTCTAACGCCGTTGTTACATCCAACACATCTTCGTGAACCAGCATGAGGATTTTTCTTTAAAATATAATTATGTTTTTGGCAATATTCTCCACGGCACCTTTTGTTGCATTTATTTGTTGTTCCTTGAATTAACCACGCACAGTTGTTTATTATATGAATGATATCTGTTTAATTAAATTTACACCCCTTCTGCTGATATCAGTTAAAAAATTTTTATATTTAAAATAATGGTATATCCAGAATCTCATACTGCAAGAATGGCACGAGAACGATTAGAAGCAATTAAAACATTTCTTCCTGTCAGAGACTCATTTAGAAAAAATCTACAAGCGCAGCAAGAAGCACAAGTTGAGTACGAAGAAGAAACTAAAAAACTGTTTAAACCCGTCACTGCAGCTACTGAAAAGGTTACAGCTGTCATCAAAGAAGATCTTCTTCCGGTATCAAAACAAACAGCAGAACAAACTGAAAAAATAGCAAGAAGAACTAAACAGACAAAGAAGATTTTACGAGATCTTCCACCTGGCATAGCCAGGGAAATAGCTGCGGCTCAACCTCCACCTGTTGGTGAGGAAATACTTGAAGAAATTGGAAAACTTCGTACTGAAGTCGCCGACGTGCAAAAAGAACATGCACCTGAACCCGAACTAGTAGAAAAAAACTTAGAATTGATTGCAAAATTTAGGAAAGGGGTTGCTGAAGAAATTAGAAATACTAAAAGAGAACAATTACCCGAAGCAATATTAAATAGTATATTTAATAAATCTAGTATTTTAAAACCCCATTATGAAAAAGTAAATGATGATAATCTTATTAAATATATATATCGCGTATATTACAACAAAAAACAAGCTAGAGGTCAAGAATATAAAAATCTTAATGAAGAAGTAAAAGGACTTTATAGAGAGAGACTGAAACAACAAGAACAACTCGCCCCTTTATAGAGAGAGACTGAAACAACAAGAACAACTCGCCCAGTATCAACTTCCTCCACCTTTACAACAAATAGAACAACAGCAATTGATGTTGAAACCATCTAGAGAGAAAAGGAAGCAGATGGCAAAGGAAATGAAACAAAAAGCAGAAGAAAAATGGAAACAAGAAGAAGAAATATATAGAGATATAGAAACTAAACAACAGGAGAAATTACGTTCACTGGGTAAAGAAAGAGATCCTGACGATGATCCTCCAAGCGCTGTAGGAAGTGGGTTCCTGACTACATCAGAAGGAAATAATTTTATTTGTCCTGATAATATCCTCAATGACGTGTCATGGTTAGAAGTTCTCATTGGAGGAAAACGTGCCGGAAATAATTCACCAGAAATAATTAATGAAGCAGCTGATATTTGTCGGCGATTATTTCAAGGCGGTATCATGGATATCGGAGTTTACCGAGAACTTATCGATGAACTTGTTGATGACTAATTGTTAGATAAATGGTAAATTAAAAAAGATGATCATACATAATCATCGTAAACCTGTACAGGCCAGAGCGGTGAACTCACGATTACCAATCTACAGAGCTACTTACGGAGATGGACTTGGTGATGTTCTGCGGGGATTATTCACAAGGATAGCTCCAAAAGCAGCACCCGTTGCAAAACAAATATCGATGAAAGCTATCGATATTGTTCGTGAAAAAGCTCCTGGAGCAATTGTCAATGTTGCTGGTAAGGCGTTTTCGGCAATCAAAGAAAGACTAGCACGATTATTGCGACGAAAACAACAACCACCAGTGAAACTGGCAAGTACTGAAATTATGCCCGTAGACGTAAGCAAAATAATAAATCAGGCTGCAAATCAAAAACTAGCGGAATTATCTGAAGAGGCAGAAATAAATATATCATCAAATTTGATAGATCAAAGACTCAGTGAATCAGGAAATAATATTTCAAGCATGATATCAGGAAGTGGAGTGTCCAAACACGGTTTTCGTGTTAGACGAAAATAATTATAATAAAATGTTTAAACGTGAATCCGATGAAGCATTTGATATGGAGGCACCTGTCCTTAAAGATGAATCGGTACGTGATTATCAGTTTTATTCTTATGAGGCACGAATACCAGATCAACGTGGAAGAATTGAACTACAAGTTCATGATACAAGTAGATACCTTTTACCCGCTGAGGCTTTTCTTGAGGTAGAAGGTACAATTATAAAAACGGATGACACTAATTACGGAGGTGCAGTAAAAGTTGGTTTTGTCAACAATGGGATTATGGCGTTGTTTGATAGCGCCACTTATATGATCGATGGAACAAATATTGAATCGATTCAGAAAGATGTAGACGTTGCTACAACAATAATAGGATTAGCAAGATATTCTGATGATTATACAAGATCAGCAGGTCCTACAATGATGTTTGTGAAAGATAACTCCAATAACCCTGAAAGCGATCCGTATAATATAAGACGACCAAGAAATTTTGCCAATAACGCTGATGCTGATGTGGCCCCAGTGGTTCATGGTTCTAGCGAAAATTTCAACTTGGGATTTGCAGCACGTAAAAATATGTTACTAGGAGACAATAGAAGATTTTCATGTGCAACTCCACTATCGCATATTTTTGGATTTTGTAGAAATTTTAGAAAGGTTATTTTTGGAGCTAGACACACGGTTGCTCTTGTGCGAAAAGGTGATGATAACGATGCTCTGTGGAGACCTGTTGGTGATGCTGGTAAAGTAATATTGTCTAAACTTTCACTGTGGATGCCGGTAATGACTCCAACGATCGCAGTAGAACAAAAATTAATTTCTTTCATGGACACTGGTGGTAAATCCTTATTGTCATGGTTAACAACAAGCACAGATAGTATGCAAACTAACGTTAACGGTCAGTTTACATGGCATATAGCATCACAACAGGGTGTTTCTGCACCCGACATATTTTTGTTGCGACCGCGACATATTTTTGTTGCGTTTCAGGAAACTAATCGATTAGGCTCACAAGTTCACTCTCATATGATATTTGATAAAATAGGTATCACATATATTTCTTTACGGATAAACGGACAACAAGAACCAACAGAAAATATACAACTAAATTATGAGCAGAATCGTATAGGACGTGCATATCATCGTTTAATATCATTCATGGGACGTGATCAACATGTTGATACCGGTTTGAAAATATCACAATATGATTTCAGAACTTTGTATCTGATTTATTATTTTTCACTGGAACATCTTGATCTATCAAAACAATCTGTCGTTGATGTCCATCTTAAAGCAACATTGAATACAGGTAGTGCTAATTATAGAGCAATTGCGGTCATACTCAGCGATAAAGCCATGTTACTTGAAGGTGGTAGTGGTCGAATGAGAGTCGTTGATGCACCAGTGGAAAATCTTTAATTATTCTGAAAAATATTATTTATATAAAAATGTCGTATAGTCATGTTAATGTTACTCTGACTCCCGGTCAGGTCAAAAAGCTTCAATCAAAAACCACCAGCAAATGCGGAACTAAAATATCACTAAAACGAGATCAGACGGGTGGTGGTCCAAACAAATTATCGTTGACAAATAATCAGATTAAACATTTTAATAAAGCCCTAGAATCAAAAACTGGAGTAGTTCAATTACGTCTTTCTCCGAGCGCCATCAAAGACATGGTTAAAACTGGTGGTATATTTCCACTTCTTGCGGCTATTCCAGCGTTAATAGCTGCTGCCGCTCCAGCCGTAGCAAAAGCAGCCGCGTTAGGTGCTGTTGGAACAGCTGCTGGAATGGCTCTAAAGAAAGCAACTGGTGGACGATATGGCAAAAAAAGGGACGCGGCCTAAGATTACCGGGATCTCGCCGGGATCTCGCTGGGGAAGCGGTCTGAGGCTCCCACGTTAGATGTTCCAGCATCAAATTTTAATTTACTTGATGCTGCTAAACGATTAAAAATAAAAGCCTTTAGAGGTGTTTTTATGCGAGATCAATTACCAAAACAACCAAACAAACTCTAAACAGGTATTATTAATCTAGACTCGACTACAGGACCCGGTACTCACTGGGTATCATACGCGGTTGATCCACGTGGAATCGTTTATTTTGATTCATACGGGTTAGCTCCACCTGCTGAATTTATCAAGTATGTCGCACCACTCCACGCAAGAACCAGAGGTTCCAAAGTTTGGTATTCAACGCTACCCACATAAACAATGACAGATTCGCCAATATGCGGCCGTGAAGTAATTAATGTACTCGACGCTATATCAAAATCATCCAAACCGCCACATAAAGTTGTGCATGATTATACAAGCAACCGATTCGTTGCGCGTAAAGCGTTTTAAATAGATCTTGGATCATATATAATGGTTGATATTTACGGAAGAAGATCTTTCCGCGTTAAGAGTGTTGATCTGTCGAAGTATGCGACTAAAGATGAACTCGCTGATATTATGAACCTGGCTGCAGTTGATCCAGATGAGGTCGTTATTTTTCAAGATCGATATGGTAAACTAAAAACGAGCAATATCAGATGGAATGATATAGTTCGACGAGTACTCTGTGCAGTTACAGATAATATTCCTGTGTTTACTGACAGCGGCAAAATCAGAGATTCAAGTGTATCATTTGCAACAATTAGAAATGAAATTACAAGAAGCGTTGCTCATCGTGTGAGAAATACCGGTGACACAATGACGGGTGAACTCAGCATGAACGGAAATAAAATAGTGGTTTTAAGAGATCCAACATCCGACGAAGATGCAGCAACAAAAAAAATATGTCGACACCGTAGATGGTAAATTATCCACGCTGCGGGCCGAGTATGACGTTCACGTGGGCGCTTTTGCAAGATTTCGCAGAAACCATCAAAGAACCGCAGAAGAATTCTTCGGCACTCCGCACTCCGTTGACATAAATCTCGCTGATATCAATACGAACATCGACACGATCAAACGAACACAGCAAGACATCGTAGCGGGGATTTCTGAGATCGTTAATAAAACCAATTTGATTAAAATTTCAGCCGGAATAACTCCCAGACACAAACATCGTATGCACTGTATCATCGGGATTCGCAACATGGTCGCAGCAAAATAAAACCATCAAATATACCGCAACAGTCACTGGCGTGTACAGGTTGTCTGTGTTCAGTGGTGCGCGATTTGAGATATTTACAACGTATCCATGGCGTCATTCAACGGATAGGTTTTCCGGGGTTGTATCTGTTATATTAAATAGCGGAACCGAAGAAATTTTTTTCCTGGAAGCAGATGATAAGAAATTACCAGCAAAATCTTACTGGTGGTGTTTGGAATTTGTAGCTGAAACACCTCAATTGGTTACTGCATAAAAATGTATGGACGGTGCACAATACAGATACAATCAAGCGCGTGAATGGCAGGCGGCGCTAAAAGATCGAGTCGAACAATATACAGTAAAAGTACAAAAATATCGACGACGATTAGTTATCGTTGATGTGATTGTTTATTCAGTATCCGCTGTTGTTGCTGGAACTGGTGTGATATTATCAGCGGTGACAATGATGGCACCAGCAGCCGTAACTATTTGTATTTCAGCAGCAACAACGATTGCAGGTGTGCTTAATATCATCACAAAAGAAATATGCACCTGCACGAATGAAAAATTATCCGATTACATGATAAGATTGCATACAGCGACGGTCGCATACTCGAAGTTATCTTCGTTGTTATCAGCGAGTCTCAGTGATAAAATTATATCTGATGTCGAATTTTCAATGATGACTAAAATATATCACGAAGGTATCGGTATTAAAGATACAAGAACTAATAATGACAGAATTACTCCAGCAGATCGTGACTAACACAACTCCGCCAAAGATAACGATGATCTCGGTAAGTTCAACTAATCCTGAATTTAGTATTAACTTTCCTACTGAAATTCCAGTAAAAGAAATAGCATTAGCTCAATTACGAGTATATTACAGCTGGCCAACTATCAGATCAAAATCATTTAATGGTACACCAGCAAATAATTTGCTTGTATTTGCTAACAAGAACAAACCAGATGGTACTCCTGACTGGATAGATGTTGGAATACCCACTGGTAGTTATGAGATCGAACAAATCAATGAGGAATTTCAACGTAGAATAAAATCAATAACCGGAAAAGAAGCAAAAATATCAATTAACGTTTATGAACCGACGCTGTCCTCGACGGTTGAGATACATTCTCCTGATTATGCCGTTGATATTTATCAATCCACGATAAGATCCGTACTAGGTTGGCCTGAAATTCCCCCGGTGTATGAAGGACCACCAGAACCAAAACGAGCTGATTTTACGTCAACAAATAGATCTCGTCACGATATTGAAATGAATTCAAATTGGTTAGATTATATAGAATTAAAACCAGAGGTGATAGGGGGAGAACTTTATTTTGATCCTGTACTTATTTCTTATAATCTTAATAGACGTATTATTGCTTCGAATATTGATTCTATATTTTCTTCAATAAACTCAGACCATACAATACAGTTAAATAGTTTACGTGATAGTTTTCGGGAGTATTTATCTGATTTGACATCTGCGCGCGATAATATTATCAGGTACATAGAGGTTTTAAATTTTATAGTTGATTCTTCTGAAATTATCTATAATAGAATTATAGAAGTAGTTCTTAAGTCATCAAGCGATTATAAAAAATCCTTCGCAACCAAGTACAAAATATCCGAAGCTGATATTGCAACATTTAAGTTCCCTGATTATAATCCAGATAGATTAAGAAAATCTGTCAATGATGTTATCGATGAACATTTTCCTAAAATACTCGATGCATGGAGAAAACTAGCCCCACCTCCAACTGTTCTCAGATATAATAATGATCCACATGGCGGCGGCAGACACGTTTCTCCGGGAATCGTTAATGTAACCAGCACGATCGTGGTCAATCTGGTTTGTGACGTAGTCGATGGCAGCTATCAAATAGATCTCGGAAAATCAAATTAGGCTCAACAAGGATACATCCTATATACACTTACACCACAAGTTCCCCCTGGAAGTTTAATCGTGCAAGAACCAACTAATCCTGTGTATCTGCGGTGTCAGAATAATATATTAACACGAATAAATTTTAAGCTCACAGACCACATTAATCGCTTAATTGACATGCGTGGAGAAGAGCTTCTGATAAATCTGTATGTGAAATCTTAATTAATCCAGTAAATATTATATAATGTACCAGCACGTGATTGTTTTTTATACACTTGAAAAACGCCATCAGAACAGTGTTTTCAAAACACAGAGCAATTTAGCGTTAATTTAGTTATTGATGAATACGGAAGCGAGAACAGTTAGATGAGCTCCGCCGAGATCATCTGTAGAGAGATCAGATTCTAAATTATACACACTCCTGTATTAAACTCGACCAACTTAAAAAAATAAATAAATATAATCACTGATGGGATAAATTAATCAATTTTGTACACAATCTGATGGGATAAATTACACAAATCAATCAGTTTGCTAATTCTGATGGGGTAATTGGTACTGAAAATTATACAAATTAATCAGTTTTCAAAACAATACTACAAAAAAAAATGTTGTATTATTATTCTGAAATATTTTTATTATTATTCTGAAATATTTTATTTTTTTATGAATCAATCTGATGGGGTAGTTGTTACTCAAAAGTATTCAAATCAATCAGTGTGCTAATTCGGATGGGGGTGATTGCTACTCAAAAGTATGTAAATCAATCAGTTTGCTAATTCTGATGGGGTAATTGGTACTGAAAATTATACAAATCAATCAGTTTTCCAAAAAAATATTTTATTATTATTCTGAAATATTTGTAAATTAATTCTGATGTGATATACAGTGAGGGAAATTATATTACTACTCAGTCGTTACCCGCTGAGATAATTTTTCTTAAGTATCTTATGCGGGTACTGATTTTTATTTTTTTTTTATTTTTTTTTGTTTCGTATTCGCTGGATAATTCCGACCTGATCTTTTCTATTGCAACAGAAAGAGGAATAAATTCATTTACTTGATCATCGTTCACCATAGCCAGTGACTGAAACATAGCTGCCTGAATCCGCTTTATGAACTTATACTGAGATGATAGAACATACTTATTTTCATTTTTAAGTTCTTTTAACGTTTCAAAATCAGATATTATTTTTTCAGGATTTAGTTCATCAGATATATTAATTCCGTTTTTTTTTTCTAGTTTTTTAATAGCAGAAATAATGTCTTTGATATTTTCTTGGTTTATTATATAACATGTAAATCTTTAAAATAAAAAAAAATTATCCCTGAACCCCTATCGAGTCTTTAGCGAGTTCGTCGGGATGTTTCAATGAAGAGCCCCTATCGAGTCTTTAGCGAGCTCAGATTATGAATGAAGGACGGCACAAACATATATTATGAAATGAACTTCTATTCGAGTTTTTTTAGCAAGTTCATTAAGTATAAAATGAAATATATACAATGAAATGGGTATGTACAATGTTTGTACTTTTCTATTGCAACAGAAAGAGGAATAAATTCATTTACTTGATCATCGTTCACCATAGCCAGTGACTGAAACATAGCTGCCTGAATCCGCTTTATGAACTTATATTGAGATGATAGAACATACTTATTTTCATTTTTAAGTTCTTTTAACGTTTCAAAATCAGATATTATTTTTTCAGGATTTAGTTCATCAGATATATTAATTCCGTTTTTTTTTTCTAGTTTTTTAATAGCAGAAATAATGTCTTTGATATTTTCTTGAATTTATTCCTCTTTCTGTTGCAATAGAAAAGTACAAACATATAATGAATGAACGACAGTACAAACATATACGCTCAGCAAAATCCCAGCCACAATAATCAAGCCCGTGGGTGATACGAAAATATGTATCAACCACTGGTTGATACGTGGATGGGTTTTGCTGAGCGGGGGGATCTGGCGGAGCCCCCAATTATTATAAAAATCGCAATTATGCGCAAACCACCGACATGTTGTCAGCCATGGGGATTCGATCCTGGACCGCGAGCGTCACAGTCCAATACGATACCGATTGAGCTATCAAATCTTGTTACAAACATATGCTTCGGAAGTTAATATATAGCTAATAATCATTGAAAAGGAACTAATTTCGAATAATACAATTCTGAATTCAAGAAATACGTTTATATGATATATTTTCACCAAACAAAGCTAAATTAAGGAATTTCCTATTTACTATACCACGCCATGTATGATAGAACATCCGGTCTAGATCATCTAATTGCTAGACTGGTCAAAGGGAGTTTACTCGATAAATAAATAATCACACATACATGCACAATCTCGCATTATATTTCTGCACCGAACAAGGAAAATGTACTGATTTTTAATTCCAAACACTATCGTGGACCTATGAGTCAGTACATTGATACAGACTAGACGCTGGATTCTGCACTCAGTAGGCTGGAATATACATGTCGGTTTTCTGTAGGTTAGATGTAATGTCTATGTGTTGCGCTGTTCTAATAGGGCAGAAAAATACACGAACTGTAAAATCAACCCTCCAAAAGTGCGTTCATGTATATTTTAATTCCATTAATACTAATATTAATTCTGTCTTATTAGTTGATTTTGTTCATAGTGAAACTTGCAAGTAACCCAGGTCTACATAATGAGGGGGTCAATTAGACAACAATAGTGATCCTGAATTTCTTCCCAACACAAATTTATCATAATCAATCAAATCAACATCATAAATCCTTTCAGTAATGCATACTGTTCAACTGACCTTGGATGTTATGACCATAAATTACCTCCCTTTCATGAGTCAAAAAATAAGTAGTATAATAATGACAATTTCTGACCCCCCAAAAAATAAATATATTTCGAGGTGGTGATGATAGTTAACAGTACTGAAATGTGATTTTCTGCTTATATTTTTTTGAGAAAGCAGTTTTATATATATTTTCTGCTACGTTTTGTACTGAATATGGGTGAATATTAAAGTATTTCGCAGCAGAACATATCGAACGAAATATAATTTCTTCACCAGTTTCTGTGTTTGCAGCCTTGATCACCCTTCTAGAAACTGTCTTACATCTTCCAGTATTACCACGCATACTTTTCTCACTCTGTGAGATAGCTTGTAAATTGGATAGGGAGTTATTCTGAGGATTCCCGTCAGCATGATCAATAACAAGATCATCTTTGATCACTCCGAAGAAATACTAGTACGTAAATCGATGACAAAGATAATGTTTCTTTCCTCCCTCATATGTGAATGTGAATGCTAGATAACCAGAATTAATGATATGACCAACCGGTCTCTTCAACCTGCAGTGTCTGATCATGACATTACGATCTGATTCATAGTTTGTTATTGTGGGATGTGGGACAAATATATTTTGCTCCATATATGCAATAATATTATTTGTTCAAATCATTGTTTGTCTGAAATCTTGATATATAATCCTCCACGGATTTTATAGCGTTTTCACTATTATTATTTTTTTTTGTCATAATATCTTTTAAGTTCTCTGAACCGTTTTCCACCTCACTTTCCACATAATTCTGTTTTTCCTCGCACTCCAATACCACATCGCAGACACGGTATTGGTCCTAGACTTCCTCGTCGTATACTTTGTAAGTGCATCCAACAAAATTCCTTTCTGCAGGATTTGTTGCATCGATTTACTGAGCCGATCATCAACCATTTGCATTGAGACATTGTATATATATAATTTTCTTTATTTAAGTATTTGTTTTAATTATATGAATGAGTTTGAGAGATTATCCCAAACTAGGCCTGTTAAATATAAATTCAACCTCGACAGATTATCTCCTGACTTGCCAGTACGAGATCTGGTTGATCCGAAAAATAAAAGTTTGATCAATAAAATTCACGACGCCAAGAAAGAATTTTACACGGATGGTGCATCTCATACATGGTCAAAGTTCAAGATTATACGCAATACTGTCAAGGACGCCACAATGAATGACAAGCGAGCGGCAACTATCATTAACTACATCGCTGAGTATGAGGGCAATCAAAAATATTTCTTCAGAGTAAAATTTATTGTATTAACAGAAACAGGTAGTTGGATTATCCGTGACAAATATGATCCTGTCCTTGGCAATAATAAAATCGCCATATTAAGTAAAAATTCCAGACCGGGTCTATTGACGGGTATTGACAAACCGTATTATGAGCGAGCGTATCCTGTAACAGCGGTTATTTATGGAATCTATGAGATAAATAAAAAACCCAACGTTGATAAACTGACACCCATGAAATTTTCAAGGTTAAATTGTGTAGCCGAACGAGTAATAGAACACTTTACAAACGCGATGCGTGGAAACGGATTAACTGATTTAAGACGTAAAAAAATAAACTCGTGGGCTGATTCAGTTAAGGATACCGGTGCTACAATAAAAGATGTTGCTGAGTTAGGAAAAATATTAAAATTTCCAATAACCCTAGCGACAATAACGGGAGAAGTACTGTACGAATCAAAATATAAATCAAAAGGAGCTTCAATAAATATTATTGATCATAACGCGCACGCATGGACCAGCGCAGTAACAATATTTCCACGTGATCGAACTATTAGATTTTACCCCCCAGATATGGGGGCAGATATGTTTGATTTTATCAACGAAATAAGTAAAATCGATCCTGTATCGGTATGGTTATTTAAAAGTAATGAGGAAGGTGAATTTGATCAGTTTGTTAGACCAAACGGTGAAATATATCGAACAGAATCTCTCCATGATGAGATGAAAAATCTCGCGGAGAAGTTTTTAGAGCGCAAACACGCGGAAAATACTGACAAATTACTAACTAATTGCTTTACCGTTCCATCTGTTGCGGTTCATTTCGCTAGAGAAAGAAATTCATGGAAACCAACACGATTTGATTTACTCGAGGATGTACGCGCAAGTTGCGTCGAATACGGACACGGTGGATTGTGGAATACCAAGTATAATTACAACGATGTTATTTCGGTTGATATGGTTGCATGTTATCCGGGAAGTTTTCTAGGATACGGAGATTGTTCTGTATACTTTAAAAGATTCGGTCACCCTACAAACGAGATGACGCGAGTGGCAATTAATGGACCATTACCTGATTTTGATCTGACTGGATTCGCTTGTGTTGAATCATTCGAGCTTAAGGAAAATCTTCACAAGATTTGTTATGTTTGGTTTGGTAGACATTTTTGTGAAAAACGTTGGGAACCTATAGTTTTATTACGATATTTGCTAGATTGTGCGGTACTGACATCGTTGGTGGTTAGTGAGGCAATTATATCATATCACGCGCAGACCGAAGTTTGGTTGCCCATGCCAGATTCTATCAGTGTTGATGAAGTTATTAGCGAGTTTAAGGAAGAATGTCCTGATGTTTCCGAAGATGATATTATCAAAGAAGCTCCTAAAATTCTCGAGATTAAACTTAAAACCGCAAAAGATCTCGGTAGAAAAATTATAGGTAAATTTACTCAGAGTGGTGCATATGATCATAAAAGACATCACACACGATTAATTTTAGATGATGCCGAGTACGATTTTATAATCGCTGATACAACAGCGAGAAATATATTTATAAATCGAGAAAGTGTTTATTTATCCGACGGAACAAAATTGGGTACGATCGTTAGTTATATAAATGATATCTCCCCACAGTATGCTCATCTAAGATCTTCCATGTTGGCTTATGTTTCTATAAATTTATTATCGATGATTAATAGATTTCCTGAGACCGCAGTCAGAGTCGCAACAGATTCGTTTTATATTTCGAGTAAATATTTAGAGTTTGTTATGAAATTTACAAGTAATGATGAACGATGGAGTTCGTGGAGAATAAAAAAGGAAATATTGCACAATTATACAGAATCAGCAGATGTTCCGATGAGACATTTTTATCGTAAGTGTAATAAAATATCAGAAATGTCGAAAGCGCCATCGTTGAGTGATCCAATAACTAGATATAAGACAGTATATCTCAATGGACCTGGTGGATGCGGCAAAACGATTCGAGCGATTAATGTTTTTAGAAATTCAGATATGATCGTGCTGACACCCACACATAGACTTGCACGCGAGATGAAACAACGCCAAGCACAATCGTGTACGTATCATAGTTTCTTTCGGTGGCGCTGGGATACATGGACCCCTGAACGAATGGGAGAAAAATATATACCTAAAATAATTATTTGGGACGAGATATGTACGGTGTCATTGGATACATTAAAAATGTTTCTTGATTGGTTGCTGACGAAAAATACCGCTGTGGTGGTGTGTGGCGATCATGGTCAACCGCCGCCTTTTGTTGGACCATCTCCACATGATTGGTTAAAAAATTTCGTCGATTATTACGAAGAAATAGATGATGATCATAGAGCTCTCGATGCAAATTTAAAGGAATTTAAAAAATTAATCAGATTACAATCAAACAAAATTCAGTGTGAAATAATACGCGGAGTAATCTCAGAGACCTCAATGAGTGATTTTTTGAATTGATGGAGACCCAACGATTTGATCGTGGCAAGCAGAAAAATAATCAGAGACGATTTACAACAGCAGTTATTTCAGCTGCATAAAGAAAAATATTCAGAATTACCCGTACCGTTATGTTATAGACCATCAGATACACGAAAACAGAATATTGATGTTGATATTCCAGGACAGGCTGAGAATCAAAATCTCGTTTCAAATGATATTGTCGCTATTGATATCAGTGTGGTCGAAGATGTATTACGCGCTGACAAATCTCCATGGGTGTTGGGATACGCTATAACGATCCACTCGTCTCAGGGATTAACTATTTCTGACACACGAGTCTGGTTTGTAGACGATCACATCGAGTGGTCAAAATTTAGTTTATTTATCGGTATCGAGGGTGAGAAATATATCTCAATTACGTAGAATTATAATTCCTGAAATCGTTAATAAATTTAACGTCATTGATGATGATATAATAAGAAAAAAATTAATCGGATACAAACAATCTGATAAAAAAAATAAACGCGACTTTGATCTTGATGTTGAATTTATTATTGAGTTAAAACAGCAGCAGAATAATCATTGCGCAAGTTGCAATTGTATAATGCTGTGGAGGTATTCGAGTAATGATTCAAGACAATTTACCGTAGACAGAAAAGATAATAGTCGCAGTCATACACGAGAAAATACCATGTTGACCTGTCTTGAGTGTAATCGACGTAGAGGCGCCAGCGCCTTGGGTGCTGCCACTAGTGCTAATTAAGTGATCGCGGTGGTAATTGTGTATCCGTGGGGATTATTTGTAGTTGCTCACGTACAAATCCACGTTGAGGAGCAGCCGAATCTAGTCTGTATATTGCAGGTCTCCCTGAAGATCTTGTCACGGTGGATATTTTGTGTGTGGTAACACTCCAAATAGGATCAGCCGCTCTTTTTTTACCACCTTCAAGTTCACCCGGTTCATATAAATATCTAACTGTAACATCACCCAATATTTTTTGTTTTTCAGTACCTTTTCGTTGTGTTGGTATATTTTTTTGTGACTGCGCTAATGGGTTTCATGTTGGTTGTTCGTGTGATCTCGCTATTTAATGCAGCTATCACGCTTGGTAATCTTGCAACCCATTCACGAGATCTCGTATCCTGAATAAATTCCCTCGCGTACTGATATCCAAATAACCGCTCAGCAAGTGTTCGATTAAATCGCTCAACAATTGCCTGATCACGGTGAATTGCAGTATGACCTCGTCGTATTTTGGTATTATGTCGTTTCATCAACGATGATACTGGACCAAGAAATTCCCTGCCAGGATCAACCTGTAGCATCTGTGGCAATCGCAGACCACCTTGTGGTTCACCACCTCGTTGATAAATTCGTTCAAACGCATCGGCTACTTCAGATGATGTTTTCGTTGATAGCGGCTCTGCCTCTTTATATCTACTTGCAACGTCAATAACAGTTAACGCGTACTTGAACGTTTTTCCACGCACAGTATCATGTGGTAAAAACAGAATATCTGCTTGATGAACTTCATTAGGAACACTGTCATCGAAATACGCGTACTGAATTCGTTTCGGTGGTGGTAGATAAACTTGCCATATTGCCTGTTTGGATAACCACGCGCTATCAGTAGAATGTTTAACCGCTGCTGCATCAGCGAGTTTACCAATTGCTGCTTTGCCTCTCCAATATCCTCTTGGTGAATAATAAATTAATTCCATTAATAATTACCAGCCACAAACGCTAATTTACTTTTCATCGCGGATCTTACTAACCAATTAGCTAATGATTCTCTGATATTTTTCTTTTTTATGGAATTTAACGCGTGAATTAATTTCACATCTGCAATATGCCTATGTTGTAGATCTTTATTTTTATAAGCCACATCATGAATATGACAAGCTCGATCAATAGCGTTTACTGGTTCCTCGCCTGGTTTTGATTGATCTTGATTATCGAGCCTGATATCGAGTCGAGTACCAGGACCGCAATAACTATATCCTGGTAGATGTTTTTCTCCTGGGTATTTAGCCCATGGAGTACCCGGAAACTCTGACATCAAATTAGCAATATCACCACCGCGCTTATTAGGTAAAAACGAAATTTTATTTCTACCGCACACAGAACATTTTCCACCATACGCTATTTTTTATTTTTTGTTATAACTGTAGCTAAATCAGTAGTTGGAGTTTTAACTCTACAGCGTAAACAATATAAATTCATGTTATAATATATATGGATATAATTGATTTCTCAGCAACTCGGCAGCGAGAACCTGTTAAGCATCATCCTGCGCTACCTAATTCCATCAGAATGATTATCATAGGACCATCTGGATCGTGTAAGACGCAATTATTACTTAATCTGATAATGAGATGGTTGAAATGGGATAAATTATATTTGGCAGCACCATCCGCTGATGATCAACGATGTTATGAAGTATCAAAAGATTTTAACGAAAACGCGCGATTACTGGACGAAGATAATGATGTTATAGAGTTTATAACAGATATTGATGAAGCACCGTCCGTTGATTTTTTAGACGGATTTATTAATAATTTAGTTGTGTATGATGATGTGATGCTAGATAAACAATCAAATCCAGCCAGAATATTTTCTCGCGGCAGACATAAAAATACAGATGTGATCTATGTTACTCAGCGATATACACAAATACCAAAAGTGATCAGGGACAATTGTAATATTTTAGTTGAGTTTAATGGCGTAGACACACACATGCTACGAAATATTCATCAAACTTGGTGCAGCGGTGACATGGATATAATTAAATTCAAAAATTTCTTTTCACGAGCGCAAGCTACTCCGCATGGATTTATAACAATAAATTTACATGATCCTAGAACAAGATATTGTGTGGGTCTTGATAAAATATTTGGATAAATTAATAAATTTAATTAAACAGATATCATACATATAATGAACAACTGTGCGTGGTTAATTCAAGGAACAACAAATAAATGCAACAAAAGGTGCCGTGGAGAATATTGCAAAAAACATAATTACATTTTAAAGAAAAATCCTCATGCTGGTTCACGAAGATGTGTTGGATGTAACAACGGCGTTATAGGATTATATCAGATTTGCAACAACTGCGGTGGAGATCGATACAGAAGTTTGATGAACTATTACAGAAAAAGAAAGAAAATAAATCCAAAAATAGAAAAACCACCATCAGAACTTGAATATTACCTGAAGAACAAAACAAAAGATTCCCATGATTCAGATGATGATTCCCAATATTGATAGCAGCAGAGAGGGGCGTCTACAATTCTGTTTGGGACAAACAATAATCGTAGACGTGGTATTGACCTCTATGAAGGGTCACTATTTTTTTTGGTCTAAACACAAGGGTGACCATTCCCTTAAGTGGTCTGTTCACCCTCTCTGCTGCTCAAACAGTTTTATAAGGGTCAGCATTCTTCAATGTTAAAAGAAAAGTCTTTGATAACAGTGTGTTATAAACATTTTATATGATATCAGAATTATTTAGGTTCAGGACTTAATAGATAATAATATTTTTGTCTTAAAACTCCTTCTCGATGATACCAATTTTCCAGAGCTTCAGGGTATCATCATGTATTATTACAATCCTTGTAAGAAATGAAAATATAACTATTTCATTATATTTTTACATTATTATTCACAATAAAACAGGCTACCAAAACATTTATATTTTTAATAATTATAATAGTCGTCCACAACACACCGGAAATGTAAACATACTTTAGTA
Source organism: Sinohyriopsis cumingii (assembly GCA_028554795.2). NCBI lineage: Eukaryota > Metazoa > Mollusca > Bivalvia > Unionida > Unionidae > Sinohyriopsis > Sinohyriopsis cumingii. Next base: position 1,110,704 of record CM068841.1, read on the forward strand.
TGGATGAGACTTTACCTTTAAATTTCTTTTTTGTAAATATTATTCACATTTAGAACCTTTCATAGAATGCCGACCACAAAAGATTCTGTTGTATATTAAGAGAAGACAGGATAGATAAGTTTGTTTTTTAAAAGAGCATGTCCAAATTATTGTACATTTATTCAACAATGCATTACATTTTTCTATATTTTTGGATGTTTACTTTTTTCTTCTTTTAGGATTAAGGTTACTTCCGGATTAAGAGATCTTTATCCATATATAAATTCAAATTTATCGATTGCAGATATTATATATTGAACTGGTAAATGAATAAAGATAAATGAACATTCGCCTGGTTTTTTCTGCACAAATAACCAATACAAAAGTGACTTATGCAAGATAAAGGATCAGTTTTGTAACGCTTTAAACAGGAGGTATCATATATATGTAAGATGAAGAAGTGCGTGCCTCTTAACAATTGTGAGAAGGACAAATATTATAATAGATCGGATGCAAGTAAGGCTACAATCGTTCTATATCATTTATGCAAAATATAGGCAAAACACGACTATGTACAGATGCATTCCAGAGATATACATGTCATAGTATTTTCAACTCTTAGGCAGCAAATACCAATCCAAGCAAGTTTTGTTGTCTTATGAATCAACGCTCACGTTGATTAAACGTACACATTTGATTTATGATGCAGATATGAAATTAATATCCAATATGACTAACATTTTCGTTCTTGTCTATCTCATTATTTTAACCCGTTAATTTGCAAGGTAGCATGTTGGATTACCATCGAGCTTAATTGCAGTAAGATACCATCTGCGAAGTAATAAACATCCTAACATTTCTAGTTAAAGAGCTATCCATGAACTGAGATATATGAAGTCCTGGAAGTTTATAGAAGGACATGCATTGATGTAACACCAGGCTAAAATAATGCTCAAAGTCAGGATTGATTTTCTCTAATTCCTCTATATAGGAAATCACTCCCCAGAGTACATACGTTTATACCACTCTAAAAGATTTACTCATGATGATGATCGTGTTGAATGAAGGTTTGGGTACAAAAATAAACGTGGTCAAGATACTTACCACATCCTTTGTCAAACCTTTGGGTAATTCTTGAGACTGTACACTGGTGTTATACTCCATGATGGTGTCCAATACATAGAATCCGTGTATGTTCGTCTGATTTGCATAACTCAAGGGATCTGTGTTGTTTTTAGTGACCAGGAATCTGGGCAGCCATTGTGCAACAAAACATTCACTTCCCTTAAAATGATCTGACACAAACAATAGCATAAAAGCTGAGGTTACATCACAAACAAATTAAATTTCATCTAATATGTTATGAAGAAAGGGATCCGACAGCTAGATAGTTTGTGCTGCATAACTTAAGGAAATGCATACTGCTTTAGCTTTGCTATCATTCATCTGTTTTCTTTGACATGCTCTGTATATAACAAAACACTGCATGTATATGATATCGCAAACAGGCCCAAAAGATACATACATACATACATACATACATACATACATACATACATACATACATGCATGCATACATACATATATACATACATACCAAAATCGGTTTCATTATGTCATATATTTATTGTAAATAAATGGGCGTGACTGTCTGTATATACGCGCCATTAATCCGTTGAGTACGTTTCTCCTACTAATTAGCAAATCAAATTCTGCAAAAACTCAAAATTGTCTTCTCATCATGAACTCCGAAGGAAATCGCTAACAACTGTAGTTATGACTAAAGAAAAGATCGCCTAAATTGTACGAAAAAATGAAAACGTTTTAATAATCCAAATTTGTACGTTGTATATGGTAATCTATGAAGGTTCATAGTTCTCCCTTTTTGACAGTTTTGGGGTTTAGACAGACAAAAACGGGACAAAACTATAATGTAATGCTGCAACATGTGCTGTCATCTTGATTGGTACAGAGTCCATTCGAATCATTCATAAGATGTAGCTTATTGACAGTCATCGATAAATCAACGAATATTAATAAGATATACTAGTTATCCGGAAATTTCAAAATAGCATTTTATGCGTCGTGAAGAATCGTGATCTCATATGAAGTCACTCACCTCTCAAAATAATGCCATGGTAAGCATATTAAATCATGCTTCAACCTTTATCGAGCATAAATGTTGGAAGAAATTGTTTATATCTCAAGAAAATAAATAATATAAATTAATGGAAATCAGAAACAAACAGAGCGACTTCTTTAATCGTGTCAATATGAATGCTCAGGGTTGTTTTTGTCTCAGTTTTACTTACTAAAAATATCATAATATAGTTTGACTTCTCTGAGTTGATCGGCCGGCTTGCACTGCAGCCTAATGAACGTATGATTCCTGAGACTAAAATTATCAGCTAGTTTCCTTACTAATGAGGATGTATAATCTAGATCGTCCCATTCTTTATGCTCTTGTCTAAAAGCTGTTATTTAACTGTTTCTTTACCTTCCTCCAAATCAAAAGAGATAAATATAACCGTGTTATCTCTCTCCAGAGTACTGATTCGTTTTGCGACATCCAACATGGCTGCCAATCCAGATCCGTTGTCATCGACCCCTAAGGAAAGAAACTATAGAAAGCATGATGTAACACACGATTGTATGGATGGCCTCTATAAAATTTATAGTAATCCAATGCAACAACCAACTTTAAGTGATAATTATCGAGCAGAAAATCAATTCAATCTCCAGTATTCATTACAAGAAACGTTGACCCATTTTCTAAATGTTTTTTCTCTATTGCAATGTTTATTATTATTTATGTTTCACGAAAGTAAATTTTAAATATTAATCAACAACTACATAATCTACAGTGTGTCCTTGTTTCTTAAAGTCATATGCATGATATGTACATTCTATCCTAGAGGCTCCGGGTGGCCGAGTGGTCTAAGGCGATCGCCTTTAGAGCTCAGTTATCTCACATTGGTTGAACACTGGGGCTCTTCCAGCTTGAGTATGTGATAAAACTCGCCAGTAGATTTACCGTAGGTCCGTGATTGTTACCAGAGTTTCCTCAGGTTCTCCATACTCCAGTTAAACTGGCCGCCATGTATATAGCCTCTTATGTGCTGTGACAAAGCATAATGAATATATAAGGCATAAACTATAAATCAAAACAACAGGATATTTTTATATGGTATCAAAGTTGAGATACGACAATTAGATCACACAAACACTAGATTAATTTTCAGTTCCTTCTTACTGTTTTATATTAAAACAAACTCTTCAAACGTTTTTTAGAACCTATTAGTATTGTCTACCGCCTTCAAGCCAGATTTTACTGGGTGAAAGTCACATGGTTTGAGTAGACCTGGAGTGATTGCTCGACTTCAAAACGTATTGCTCATGTATCAGTAATTATCTTGAGGCACTACAGCCAATGTCACGTAAAACAGGCACACAATCCTTTTATCTAATTGCTGTATTTGTTCACGTGTACAAAAATACAAAGTTTACCTGTTGCGCTGAGCCAGTCACATTATCTACTCTATAGTCTTTAATTAGAAACATTAACGTTTTGATTAAACATATTTATTCCTGCTCCCCTATGTCCTGGTCAGAAAATTAGTCTGTGTTGGATTATATATCCACTCATGACTCTAGGTAGGATAAGTTGTTGTTGTTGCTGTTGTTGTGGGTTTAATGCCAGGTAAAATATTATGCATATAGGGTTCAAAAGACCCAAGAAAGCATAAGCTAAACGAAAACAAAACCTACATTCAAAAAATAAGAAATGTTGGCCACAAAGATCTTTTGTTACAAGGGCATGATACGAAACGAAAAGCATAATCTTCAAGTTTCATAACTTTAGCATAAACACAGCACAAGAAATTTATTTAAAGTAACCCAAAAAAAAATAACCAAGGTCATTTCAGGTTGAGATATCGGTCACATTCGCCTACGTTTGCAATGATGGTCTAATATTCGTTAAAAGGCATCCGTTCATCATGTGTCGGGAGTTCAGGTATAAAAGAAATGGCAAAACATGGGCTAAACGTAACAATCTTAACCAAAACTTAAAAAATAATGTACGTGTGTGTAAAGACTTTGTCTTATAATGTTCATCCTGTGAAACCATCTCTAAACAAGTGTTAAGGTCAGAGGAAGAAAACAATTGAAGCTACACATATGGATATGTTTCTACATGCGCTGTCGATGACAAATACACGACGCTAACACATGCGTTAGTACAATAGCACTCCTCTACTTCGTAGGAGCGAGCTAAAACTACTTTCCTACGTACTTGTTAATTGCGGAGCAAATAAGTTTGAGAAAGTTAGGTTAGAACATCTACCAACCTATCTGAGAGAATATATATATTGTACAGCACGAGGCTGTAGTTGGTCTAGTAAAGCTTGTTGTTGTCGAAGTAGTTAATAAGATTGCAAGTGCTTTTTGAGATAGTTCCCTAGGTTAAACGTGTTGTTTCCTCAAGATCTTGTAAATATTAATGAGCATGTAGCATGTCATGTTTTATTACATTGTATTAATAACAAATTTCTTTTGCAACAAACAGAGTTTGGCCAGAAGCACACTGAATTATTCATCCAAAATTGTGTTAATGTAGATAGCCATTCAATGAAATCTGCCACACTTCACGTGTGCATAACGGTCTGTACTAAATTGATACCTGGCGAAATATTGACTGTGTCATAATGTGCACAAATCCCTACAATTCTGTCCTCGAAAGTCCCAAACCGTTTTCCTTTCAGGATCCCAATAATATTGGACCCATGTACCTGCAAAGAAACAATGAAATTTATTTTTTCAGGAAATATTATTTCACTAAAAAAGATACACATGACATAAAGAAATCGCCAGAATTTGGATTTCCGATACGAAAGGTACGTATTTAAGTGTCTTAAAGTAAAAGTAGTTGCTCACGCACGTATTGAGCATTGTGTAAGCTGATTCCAAGTAAAGTCACTTTTTTAACTAAGCAAGAGAGAAAGGGGGTAAGAGATCTCAAGCGCAACGGAATGTATCTCGTGCATTTTCCAATAAACGCAGGAAAAAGTAAAACTTTCGAAATTGGCGTAATATTTCAAATGAATAGAAAATATACGGGTTGATATTAACCCCACGGCTAGTAATGGTACTCAATCGAAGCAGATTGCCTACAACAGCACGTATGAACTAATCTACATTAAATCATTACAAATTACAAGCATACAAGGAAAAAAGAGTGGAAGGAAGGAAAATGAACAGAAATGAACAGAGAAATATGCAAACAATTAAACGTGTTAAAAATGGATTATTATCGATCAATTGTGTGTGTGTATCTGATAAACACACACACACACACACACACACACGCACACGCAGAGAGAGAGAGTGGGAGAGAGAGCATACAACTGAGTGTTGAAACAAACATTATCTGTTGTTGTAAAGTTGTGGAATTCAGTATCAAGTCCAAATCTCCGAAACTCTTGGTAGATGAATGTTCTTGCCAATTCTTTATACGTAGGATTTGTTTCATGATGTCGGATGTTGGAGAAATGCTCTTGTATCGTGGTCCTCATGTAGCTTATGTCGGCTGAATGGCATATTTTCACTGTAGAAAGGAAAGACGTGGTAGATATAGAAATACATGTAGCCAATGTCGGCTGTATGGCATGTTGTCACTGTAGAAAGGAAAGACGAGGTAGATATAGAGATACATGTAGCTTATGTCGGCTGTATGGCAGGTTGTCACTGTAGAAAGGAAAGACGGGGTAGATATATAGATACATGTAGCTTATGTCGGCTGCATGGCATGTTGTCACTATAGAAAGGAAAGGCGGGGTAGATATAGAGATATATATAGCTTATGTCGGCTGCATGGCATGTTGTCACTATAGAAAGAAAAGACGGGGTGGATATAGAGATACAAATAGCTAATGTCGGCCGCATGACATGTTGTCACTGTAGAAAGGAACGACGGGGTAGATACAGAGATACGTGTAGCTTATGTCGGCCGCATGACATGTTGTCACTGTAGAAAGGAAAGACGGGGTAGATATAGAGACACATGTAGCTTATGTCGGCTGCATGGCATGTTGTCACTGTAGAAAGGGAAGACGGGGTAGATATAGAGATACATGTAGCTTATGTCGGCCGCATGACAAGTTGTCACTGTGGAAAGGAAAAACGGGGCAGATACAGAGAAACATGTAGCTTGTGTCGGCTGCATGGCATGTTGTTACTGTAGAAAGAAAAGACGGGGTAGATATAGAGATACATGTAGCTTATGTCGGCTGCATGGCATGCTGTCACTGTAGAAAGGGAAGACGGGGTAGATATAGAGATACATGTAGCTTATGTCGGCTGCATGGCATATTGTACCTGTAGAAAGGGAAGGCGGGGTAGATATAGAGATACATGTAGCTTAGGTCGGCCTCATCAAATTTTGTCACTGTGGAAAGGAAAGACGGGGCAGATATAGAGAAACATGTAGCTTATGTCCGCTGCATGGCATGTTGTCACTGTAGAAAGGAAAGACGGGGTAGATTTAGAGATACATGTAGCTTATGTCGGCTGCATGGCATGCTGTCGCTGTAGAAAGGAAAGAAGGGGCAGATATAGAGATACATGTAGCTTATGTCGGCTGCATGGCATGCTGTCACTGTAGAAAGGAAAGACGGGGTAGATATAGAGATACATGCAGCTTATGTCGGCTGCATGGCATATTGTAACTGTAGAAAGGGAAGACGGGGTAGATACACATATACATGTCGCACATGTCGGCTGCATGGCATGTTGTCACTGTAGAAAGGAAAGACGGGGTAGATATAGAGATACATGTAGCTTAGGTCGGCCCCATCACATTTTGTCACTGTGGAAAGGAAAGACGGGGTAGATATAGAGATACATGTAGCTTATGTCGGCTGCATGACATGTTGTCACTGTAGAAAGGAAAGATGGGGTAGATATAAAGATACATTGTTACTACAGGTAGACTGATTGTACTCAGCATTTAGTTATGAAAATGTTTAAATAATAGTGTAAGCATACGTAGATACCTCTAGTACTGAGTATGTTCGTTAGACGTAGCTGAATGGTCTCCCAATGCGTATGCTCTTTTGACCCTATATTCACGACTTAGTTACATCCTTGTTGAAGTATCTTGATTAGTTCACGAATGTATGGTGACTGATTTGTTCAGCCATGGCGATGGGTACCATAGCTCATAGCTTGTGTATTTGGATTAAAGTCTCAGTATAGGATAGCTTATACGTGAGTAAGTAACTTTTGTGTAAATATCTTACTGCGTGTAATTTCGATTCATACTGCACTCATACTCCTGTACGATTTAACGATTGCAACTCATTCCGTGTTTGGCGTGTATCTGGTACGTACAATCATAAATATAATATGCCTTCATTTATGTCAGAGAAATCTGGCGTACGTTTTTATTGTGAGGGCATTTAATAACATGGTCGCCAACAGAGTAAGTATGATTCGAAAGAATACTGATTAGTACGACTAAGCTCCATCATACGGTGGGGATTCCGCATAGTTGCAGGAGTAATGTGATTAATGCGTGCAAGCAGGTGACATGAGCAACTACCCATGTACCTGACTTCCTTTGTCGATAGGAGGTAAATTAGAATTATCTAACCGGTATGACTGCCAAGGAAGACACATGAAGTATGATACTAAACTAAACAACAAATAGGCATTTTTTGTTACCAAAATCTGAAAATAGTTTATTACCAGTAAAAAGCTATATTGAACTTAATAATTTTCCCTATATCAACCCTGGCGTTCAACTGTTTTCTTTCATTGAAAATATAGCCAAGTGTTTTGGGGGGAGTTTTTTCTCTCGTTTATACGGTCATGTAAATTAAAGCAAGAAAATCGTTTGTAGAAGAGATTTCTGAAAAATTACAAATTTGATCGGATGTAAATAATTTCAGGATATAAACGTAAAAATCACTTTGGTGAGTTCTTAATGTAGTGCAATGATAGAACTGTACATTAAAAGAGAGTTGAATAGCGAAACTTGAATCAGATATATTTATCTCATTCATTTAATATTTTATTATCATCACAATATATAGTATGGGGGAATAAGGGGGTGTGTTTATCATCAGCGTTATGTGTCAATAAATGTAATATTATTTGTGTACCTTCCGTTTTTTTGTATTCATTCTTTGAGTGACGATCGCCTGTCTCAAACATTCGCGCTTCCCTGTCTTAAGTATCTGATTAAGTGTAGTGGAGTTTGTGATTAAGTGTAGTGGAGTTCGTGATTAAGTGTAGTGGAGTTTGTGATTAAGTGTAGTGGAGTTCGTGATTAGGTGTAGTGGAGTTTGTGATTAAGTGTAGTGGAGTTCGTGATTAAGTGTAATGGAGTTTGTGACACTGTGATCTACCTTATGCTCGTTAATATAACGTATGAAAAAATTCGAAACAGTTAAAAGTAATATTCTCCCATAAATAGCTAAATGTTTTTGGCAAGCCTTTAAGGACGGGTTGCCTATTTCTTTACTTTTTTCTTTGGAAGCCCGACACTCGCTGATTTTGTTTTTAAAATTCACCGATGAGGATATATAAGGATGTCTTTTGTGATGAATATTCATGGCCCGGACAATATGTTAAGTTATGTTTGTTTAAAATATATCTGTTTAGATATTGCAAAGTCTCCCATAATTCTGGAGTCGTGCTGGTTTAGTTTGTAAAATGTCTGGTCGTGGGTTCGATATTCACACAGACCAGCTAGTAGTAAAGTGGGGCACTAGAGCGTCAATGGGACTTAGCATTAAAAACACCCCCTGGGTAAATATAGCGTCAAGGGAAATTTAACATGGAGAAAAATCGTGGGCAAATATAGCGTCAAGGGAATTGAACATGGAGAAGAATCGTGGGCAACTCTAGCGTCAAGGGAATTGAACATGGAGAAAAAATCGTGGGCAACTCTAGCGTCAAGGGGAATTGAACATGGGATTTTTTTTTTATATATTTTTTAAAAAATTTAAAAAAGGGGTAGGCAATGGAAAGTCATTCTCTTTTCGAGAAATATGGGTGGCCCTGAAAAGGGCCTTTGGTTTTTCTTTTTCTTCTTCTTCTTCTTCTTCTTCTTCTTCTTCTTCTTCTAATTTCTTCTTTTTCTCCACCAACTTCTTATTTTCTCTCCTACACTCTTTCTCTTATTTTTTTTTTCTCCTCCTCTTCTTTCTTCTCCTCCTCTTCTTTCTTCCTCTTCTCATTTTCTTCTTCTTTTTCAATTTTTTCGTTCCATGCTCTTATCCTTATCTTTTCCTCTTCATCCTCCTTCTCCTCCTTTATTTCTTTCATCACACCACTTATCATGTCCTTTACCTTTCTTAAGTTGTTAATCTCCATTTTTACTCTATGCGGACTATAAGAATAGTGGTCTTCATTGAGTCTCACTAGCATTTGTTCCATCATGCCCAAATTGTCAAGGACGTCTTGCAATGTTTGCAATGTATCGAGGTAGTTTGAAGCCATCTTCTCTGTAGAATGGTTTGAACGACGAATACTGTGGGTTCTTATATGAAAAGCGCGGACGTGATGGAAAACATCCCCCAAGACATAAAAAAATTATCTTACCTAGATCATGACCAAACAACGCGCGGACGTGAAGGAAAACATCCCCCTACTTTTTCATTTCATATAATAAAACCCAAACTATACTTTCTTATTTCATATAATAAAACCCAAACTATGCTCTCCACATACGCTAAGAAACCCATAATCTACTATTCACACAAACATACCTGAGCTCTTACAAACACTAACACACAAACACATATCCTCACACTATGAAAAGAAGAGTCAGTGTTTATATTCACACTACTCTACCTACACACATTGGCAAATCTATAGTTATTTCTTTTCTAGAGTATTGGGTAGCCCTGAAAAGGGCTGGTGGTTTTTTTTTTGAACTCCAGATACACCTATCTAATGATGGCACCTTCCTGGCCTGGCGCCACACACGCATCTTCTTCCCCAGTCTCCTTTCACCTTTCTTCTTGGAAGTGCAGAGGCGGGATGATTGGCTTCAGCACCCCAATCCTCTGTCTCTGGTATCTTGTAAGTCATCCTCTCTCCTATTTTATTTTCCTCCTCTTCCCTCTCTCTTCTCTCCTCCTCTTCCTTCTTTATTCTTGCCTCTTCTACTATGGCTTCCGCGGATAGTTCATTTACTATGCGCCTGGCATATTCCAGGTGCATCTGGAGTTCTAGCAGTTTCACAATTCTGGTGTTCATTCTTCTGGTGGTGTTGATCAATCAACAAGGGTAGCTAGACTGCCGAGCGAGTTTCAATTTATACTGAAAGCGCGGACGTGATGGAAAACATCCCCCTAAAAACATAAAATTGATCTTACCTAGATCATGACCAAAAAAAACACAACGCGCGGACCTAAAAGAAACACTCACTCACTTTTTATGCTACCCATTACTATTGTAAAAAATTTTCATTAATCTCTTCAATAGACTATTCAGATACGCAAAGCAATCCAATCTAACCTCAAATCTGCACCTCAAACACCAAAAAAGACATCATTTTAATCTACTATCCACACCAACGTACGTGAGCAATTACAAACACACAATCTTATACACAAACTCATACCCTCACATTTTTATTAAAAAGAGTTAGTGTTTATATTCACACTACTCTACCTACACACATTGGCAAATACATGGTTATTTCTTTTCTTGAGTATTGGGTAGCCCTGAAAAGGGCTGTTTTTTTTTTTGTTTTTTGTTTTTTTTGTTTGCTATGGCAATCTGTTAGTTTCTAAGAATGCGATGTCCTCTGAGGATAGACTTTCTGGCAATAGGTCTGCTTCTTCGGAAAGAGAAGAAGAACTCTTTGGTGTCGATACGACAATCGACAAAGCCTCTGTCAGGTTCAGCTTGCTGCTGCTGTTGTTGTTGTTGTTGTTGCTGCTGTTGCTGCTGCTGTCTCTGAAGTCTGTACTTCTCTGTCCATTCTTCTTTCTCCCTGTTCACTTCTTCTCTGAAAAGCTCTTCTATCAGGTCTTCAGTGACTTTTAACATTCTCACATTCTCTATCTCTTCTGGCTTCGGTATCAGACTGTGTCTGACCCTATGCAAATTCACGTAGGCTTCGTTTAGCTCAGCTAGTTTGGAGCACATCTTCGTAGGAGGATGAGTCGACAATGGATGGTTAGACTGGAAACTTCCCCGGTTTTTAAAGTCAAAGCGCGGACGTGAAGGAAAACATCCCCCACACGGTTTTCGAGCCGCAACGTTCAATGAGTGTCATGAGAGGGATAGTAAGAAATTAAAGAGCATGAATCAAACATTCTTATAGGCAAACAAAAGACAAAGGCATTTTTTTCAAAACACAACATTTGTTATTCAAAAATCACTTAACACTAACCAACAACAACTCTAACATTTTTTAACAATAATCCAACATTATAACATCAAACATTTTTTTTCAAATCACAAACATTTTTTCTTCAATTCACACTCTTCTTTAAACAGGGCTGACAACGTTGTGAATGAAATTGTGATTTCCACTGTTGGAAGTCATTAGGCCATTGATGGACACTACGTTTCCTAGCTTGAGACAAAAGATAAGCATAATGGTCACAAAACCATCGATCTACTTTCACATCGTTTCTAGAAGAAGAACGAGGATCAAAATGAGTCACTAAATGTTCTAAGGAATAGCCCAGGCTGCGATGATGCAGAAAATACACACAATATTGTCCACACACCAAGGAATCTGTGCCTTGTAATTTCACATTATTGAATCGGGTGGTCTGAGCATTTCTTCTCATAAAGTCGATGATATCGTCTTCCAAAGGGGGCAATCCGTACGAATCGAAATATTCCACACATCCTTCTTGAGGAAAGTAGACGGCTACCCAGTGGGTTCCTGGGGGATGACTGTCGTCCGTGTTGATCACGTAAGCTTGATGGTCTTGAGGTTTGCGATGAGGGAGTTCATCTTTAGCACAGACGACAGGATTCCAAGAAGCCGTATACGAACTGTGGTTCAAAAGGTAATAAAGTTCCCAGGTATCCATTGATTTGTGTGTATGTGTTTTTTTCTTCTTCTTCACAGGCAATAATAAGTCATCAATTCGATCCTGACTTTTTGCTTGAAAATGTCTGACAAATAACCGTTTCTTCGTTTCGTCTCCTCACTCTGATTCAGGAGAGCTTCGATACGATGGATCTCTTGAGTGGTTAATGGTGGACAAGAATGTTCACGCAAGTCTTTATACCACTGATGCAACACGTCTTCGTCCGAGATGAGACTCCAAGCTTCGTCCAGATACTCGTCCAATTTTTCTTCTTGACTCAACATCAGGCATTTATCGTGTTGAATTTGACTGGGATGATCGTTTTGACATCCATGACACTCTTTCTTGATCAATTCCGTCATTTTTTCGACCAAGTGTTTGGCAAACCAGCAGACTAAATGGGCTTCTTGTTCTGGCCATCTCGACTTCATCATGACAACTTCTTCGTCTTTGTCTTGAGATTCTTCTCCTTCCACGGTCTCCTAACATTCCATCTCCAACGTTTCTCCACTTTGTAAAGAGGGATAACAGTCTTCCATGGCATCTAATAATCTAGAATGACTTCTCTCAAGCTGTTGATTTCTATGGTATTATCGAATTCTGCATACAGGATGACGTTCACTGTCGCTGGCAGTGCATCTTTAAACTGAAGTTCCACACGAATCTGGCCGGATTTTATAGGGTGGAAATGTCCCTCGTCGCTGCCTTGGTCTGGAGTGAAATCGAAAGCCCACAAAGCATAGCCTCCTGCGTAATCTTCGTACGTAATGCCGTGACTGGTGTTGGTTCCTAACTGGCCGGTGGCTTCGTACAAGGACAAGTACGATCTCAAGTAATTCATCTTCGTGTCACTAAAGTCAGGTTCGAAAGGTCGGGTACAAAAGGTCTTGCCATCGCGACTGACTGCGATTTTCTTCACCTTAAAGTGTTGAATGTTGAAAGGATTTTTTTCGAAGTCTCCGTTGAAGGCTGAATTCAGGACCATACCAAGGATTAAACGCTTGGGTAACTGTCCGTGAAACAGATGATCTTCGATCATGGAATGCTGTGCAGCAGGAATGGTGAACGTTTTCACTTCCACGCGTCGTATGGGATACTTGGCAGACGTTCTGCTCAACGTCTGACTGATGTCGTTTCCCACTTTAGGTAACACTTCCACGCGTCGTACGTAGAGTTTGGCCTCCTCGATTTTGCTTTTAGGATTGCCGCCAGTAGTAGCATCATCATCAGCCAACAAATGGAAAGCGGTACTGCTACGATTCAGTCTCAAGCGGACACCGTTCAGCAAATATTTCTCTTGCAACCACATGTCCAAATGCAAACGATCCATCAGTTCTAAACTCTTTTCACCTGTGATTTTGCTTTGTCTTTCCACAAAGCCGTCATTGTCTTTTTTTAATGTGTCAAACTCCTTCGCTTCGTCAGGTTCCCATAGCACACAAGCATTGAGATGAGTATTCTTGGCATCTCTTCCGTACGTCAAGAGATTTTCCAGGTAGGCACGGTAAGGGTAAGTATCCATGCTGCTGCTGACCAGTTTGTTGTTCAAGTACAAGTCCACTGAGCTGAACAAGGAATGCATGAAATTGTTGACGGGAGCTATATTCTCAGTGTCTGCTACTGCACCATTATCCTTATCTAGAACTTTGACTTTCAAGTACAAGTAACTGCTATTCAGATCGATGTAATCTTCGGGCTGTCCCTTGATTTCAAACTCGATGGGAGCGGAATCGGCCAATGAGGAGACGGGGTGAAATTCCACCCATTGGGATTCTTGCATGGTCATCATCGTGGGGGGCATGGCAAACAGATAAAGTTCCGTTTTGGAACAGGCGCAAGACTCTCGGTGCATCATTTTTTTCTCTTTCTCAATAATCGAAAACGTCTAAGTCTCGAACGGTTCTTCTTTTCTTGATCTTTCTCGCTTGAAGTCTGGTGAAAGGGTGTTTTCTTCGTCGTCTCTTTCTGCCTTGTCCTTGCTGAATGCCTGATTCGGTAGCGTGCAGGGCATTTATAGGTGTGTCTCGGCGGCCCAAAAGGTCTTTGCCCGTTTGCAGCAAGACATTTTTGCCTGCCCTCATGAAGGCTTCTTTAGGGTTTTGTTTGTCGATGATGACATTTTGGAGAAATTCTTTGCCTTGCGTCAGTGCCGCATCTTTCAAAGCGTGCAATCCGCGTGTCACCATCGGTTTCAACACCGGGGCCACCGAACGAAAGGCCGATTTTAACATATCTCCTAGACCGTGTCCTCGCTGTCGTGCAACCCCTCGGTACACTGGATACATGACTTACGAGTCGTGAGAAAACCGTTTTCGAAAATGGAGTTTCACCGTGACTTTTCCTTTGGTGAATGGAATATTTTGTCCCAAATCTCCTTTTATAGCAATGTTGACCGTGTCCAAATAAGACTTGCTGACAGGCAAATAGTGAGGATGGACAAATTCGCGGTGAACGTGGTAAGTGTTTTCACCTTCCTCGTCAGTGTTTGTGGCAGAATTTACTTTGAAAGGAATGACACGCAGTAACGGTACGGAGGTGTGTCCCACCACGTTGTACTCTACCACATCGGAGTACACAAACATCAAATTCAGTCCTTGGTTCAGTTCTACCGGGAAACGAAAATACCTTGCAAAATGCATGTCGTTGTCAATCTCTGCCATTTTAATTTTTTTGGTCTACTTATCCGTGACCAAATTGAGGTCTCCACCCAAAATGTCATACAATCCAGGGCAAAATTTAATACGTATACTTCTTTCCTCACTATCAAATTTGATGAGTAGACGATGAGACTGTTGATGGTACTTAATGGTGACACGTTTATCTACTTTGGTCAGAACTTTGTCAAAGGTTGCATTGAATTTGTCAGCGATGGCCTCCACCAGATGTTGACCACTAAAATAATCGCCTGAATTAATTTTAAAGTGATAAACGAAAAGAGGAGGAGAAGAGTCACTGCTGCTGCGGGGTAATAGGTCCTTTGCAAGATGTGAGTTATGTTGAGGACTGCCCGTCATGGTTTGCTGCAGTGCTGGGTCCAAAATTTCGACGTCAAAAGTGTTTTGAGTTTCAGCGATGTTTTTGATTTGTGTTGGGTGAATCATTTCTACTAAAGCCACTTCCCAATGGGCTTCGTGATCTAAGGGGATGGCTTGAGGCAATTTGGCCGTGTAACAGCACAACGTGTTGTTGGGAAACACCTCCATGGAACTGTCACTGGGTAAGGTTAAGTAAAATTGGTTTTGGTGACTCATAATTCCACAGTTCTGTGGCTGTCCGAGGGGTTACTGGACGTCAGAGGCGTGTCTCCGCCCAAAATGGGGTTGTTGTTGTTGGAGTGGTGACTGGCACTGGCACTGGACACAAGGTTCCCGTGGTTCCCGTTGGAAGAGAATTTCAGGGAGGGATTGGGAAGCAGGTAACCGATGCAACTGCTCAATAAAATGGTCCACAATTGTTTGTCTCCTTGTTGCAAACTCAAATTGGCAATGGCTGCCCCGATGACACAATACACCACGAAGATTTGGCAGAAAAAGACGATTTGCGTTTTAGGCACACGTTCTCCACACCACACCCACAAGGGTTGTTTTTGTAAATCTTGCACAGAAGAACTAGGTGAAGGAGGAGTGGTCGACGTAGCTGCGTCTGTGTGAAAGGGCATGATGGTCACTTCTTTTTATAGTCGATGACGTGCGAAGCGTCGATCCAAGAATCAAAACTGGGTAGATATCCTTTCCAACGTACTTTGACTTCTTTGACACGTCGTTTGCCCACTTTACGGGTTCTGCGTTCGAGAATGCTTTCGATGTCGTACACGTCGTCTTCTTTTTTGGTGACACGTTGTAACTCAGGCAAATAAAACGTTCCTTTGAGCACTTCTCCGTTCATGTCTTCCAATTTATAGACGGCAGCATAACGGCCATGCACTCGTCCAGTGACGCGAAACAATTCGGTCGTCCAGTTAGGTAAGTAACCTTTGTCGAAAGTGCGTTTGGTTTTGCCAATGCGTACCCAATCTCCTACGGCCAAGTCTCCACTTTTCTTGGGGACAGCCCTCGTCGGGGACGTACCAAACAGGCGCTCAAACACCAACACTTCGTTGTCGGGAGTCACTTCTTGCGGGGCACGTCCGATGCTTCGATGGTAAAATTGGTTGTACGCTTGCACCAGGTGCGGTAAGATGTCGATGTACTTCAGAGTGTGGTGATGCGTAAAATATTTCCACATGCGTTCTTTCAAAGTGCGTTGAAAACGTTCCACGATGCTGGCTTTGGTTTCGGGATTCTCGGTGGTAAAAAAATGAATGTCACGTTTCTTTAATTCTTTTTGGAAAGCTTGGTTCAGAAATTCGGTGCCTTTGTCCGTTTGCCATCGAAGAGGGTGACGACCGCTTTGTTTCAACACCCGTTGCAGGGCTCGCACTAACTCGCTGCTCGATTTGGAAGTCAAGGGCACGACACAGGCAATTTGGAAAAGACGTCGATGACACAGAACAAATATTTGTAGCCACGATTGTAACTGGCCAAATGAGAGACATCGGCTAAATCGGCTTGCCATTGATGATCGATGCCATCCACTCGGGTGCGACTTCTGGCAAACTTGCGTCGAATGGGTTTGTGTAAAGTGTAGGTAGCTTGTTCTTGTAACCATCGTTGCACTTGAGGTAAACGGAGACTTTTCAGTCGAGTTTTCGCAGCACGATACAATTTTTCAACTCCTGCGTAACCTGCAGGATGCGAGGGATCGTAGTAAATGCTGGCTAAGACTTTCTCCATTTTTTTGTGCTGGTTGGTTGGTGTGTTAATAAGGCACCCACTCTTGGAGGATGCTACTCTTTTTCTCTTGGGGTATTTTCTTGGATTGCAATGCTTTGCGTGTGTGACCGGCAATAGGTGTCGAAGAGGAGGATGTCTGAGCGGGGGATATCGGTTCTTGTTTCACTTCTGTCTTCACTTTCTTTTTCTCTTGTGATGAAGAAGGGGTGGCCATCATCTTTTTAATCCATCCAATTCTGGAGGTGGGTGGTGTTGTTAACTTGCGTACTTTTTCTGGTGGAGTTTGAAACCCTTCTTCTTCTTCTTCTTCTTCTTCTTCTTTTCCTTTTTCTGTTTTGGTCACTGGTACTGGTACTGGTGATGGTGCTGGACTTTTCATCAAGGTTTTAAAATCTTTCAGATTGGGTAGAGCTGTTTCGTCTAAAGCTTTCTGGTGAAAGAGTTGCAGTCGTTGCAAGAGTTGACCGTACTTTTGCGATTTTTCTGTTTCGGACAAATCTTGGCGATCCATCAAGGACTGCAATTCGTGTTGTAACTGGGACATCTCGCTCAAATTGGGATTGGGAGGTAAATGCGGGGTGCGTTGTTCTTGCCACCGATGGTATTCCATCCATCGTTTGTAAGGCACTAAAGCTAGTTTTCGTCCTTCCATGGGGTTGTCAGGGGTCGATTCTGAGATCTTGGGACTTCCGAGAACCTTTTTATCTTGCTCCCACCAGTCCTCCCAACATGGTTCCCAAGACTCCTTTCAGTATGGGGCCTAACAAGAGGGGTAAAATGCCTCCACGTTGGACCAACATCTTCTTCTTTTGACGAATGGGAATTTTCTTTTGAACCATTTGGCGAAGAACGTGACGATGTTTGCCTAAGCATTGTTTCTGGTGTTTGGACAAAGGGATCGTGCCTTTCAAGACGTTCAAACAACATTCGCACACGGTACCTATGACCTCTTTGGAGGCCGATTGAATGAGTTTTTTTCGTAGAGGTGGAGAAGCTTTGGACAGGATAGATAACATGTCCCCATGTTTGACTAAACGTGGTGGTAGTCCTTTTCTTTTCTTTCCTTGGGGTTTTCTGGAGGGTGACATCTTTGAGTCTTCAGGAGCACGAAAAAAACACTGATACCCCGACTTGGTCACAGGCCTTATTTATACTGGAACGCGTCGCCACTGATTGTCTTTACGTCGTTTCAGTTTGAGGACAGGCATGACACATCGTGCAGGGGTACGTAACGGACTAAATCGAGCCAGTTCTTGCTTGGACAAATCCAGTAAACTTTGTAACATGCCCGATCTTTCTTGAACTTTGATTTTGGGAGAAGGTACTTTGTGAGCAGCAGCCACTGCCACTAAATTGGAGGGTCCTGCCACTGGGGAAGTTCTTTTTGGGGTCATCAACGGTGAAGTTCTTGGTGTAATCAACGTCTCCAAGTACTCTTCAGTTCTTGGTGTCATCAACGGAGAAGTGGATGAACGTGAGGCTGCCGCAGATGCAGTCACCGCCGTGGCAGGTCGTGGTTTGCGAGTGTAAGGTTGCGTCCTAGCCGAAGAAGTGCCTCTCTTGCGACTAGTTTTCTTCTGTGGACTTTTCTTTTTCTGGGGACTTTTTCTATGTTTCTTTTTCTGGGGGCTTCTTTTCTTTTTCCGGGGTGGTGTCTGAGAAGAGGAGGGTCCCGCCACTGGAGAAGTTCTTCTTCTTGGGGACCTGGTCTTTTTCTTTTTCTTCTTGGGACTTCGTTGGACTTTTTTCTTGGGGATAACTTTGGGGGCATTAGGATCCCATCTTAAGAGAGAGCGAATGATGACCCCTCCTAGAGTACCGCTCCCTCCAGGTTTCAAAATGATTTGTTTTTTGGTTTGAGTGTCGATGCGGGGATCGGCCAGTTGGACCAAAGCGACTTTGTTTCGAGCGAAAAAGCGTTTGGTTTGATGAGGAATCTGAATGATTCCTTGGAGTATTTGACGTGCCGTCACCGTGAACCATCGTAAGACTTATTTGAGACTAGCTTCTAAGACACGAGCTCGTATTTGTGGATTTTTTCTCGACTGATGCCATACAAGGCACGAATCAATTTGACGGGAAGATGCGACTGAAGGGATGTCATGTTGACGTTGTGTGAGACAGACGAAAAAGGGTCTGAGGCTTTTATAGATTTTTTTATGTGGAGTGAAATTAAGTCGTGGACGGAGACGTGTACAGGACAGGCCCTCCGTCTTGGCACCAGTGGTGAAACAAGTGGGTACGAAATCGCAAATCCTCGGGGGTCGTAGGTTTCAAATCGACGAGTAAATAGGCGTGTGGAGTTTGAGTCGCATCTTCGTACGCCTGAGTCAGCCAAGGCGTTCCTAACTGTTTGGCTAAGACTTGCACTTGCGATTTATCTCGAGGGCTTTTAAACAAGACCACGTAATGCGCATTGAGACTGATGGTGCGATGGGCTTTACTTTGTTGAAACAAATTTTGGGTCATGTAAACGACACTGGCATTACGGTGATGCCCTTTGCGCGTGAACCACAGTTTAATTTCTTCTTCGTCTTCTCCTAACATGTCGTCGAAAATAACCAAATGGGTTTGACGGGAGTCAGAGACGATGCCGTCGTCTTCTTTAGGAATGCCTTCCAAAAACACGATGGAATCGCCTTGACTTTCTCGCAAGAGGCTGTACGCCGATTGCCACTCTTTGTAACACCACACGATCCGCTGAGGTGGCCGATCGATCAAATGATGTTTATGTTCGATCAAACGTTTGACGAATTCGGTTTTGCCTGAACCGCTAGGTCCAGCAATGAGCAAGTTAAAAGGATGGCGAAGATACAAAGCCTCCCAACTGGCACGATCTAAGTGTTCGTCGATGACTTTGACAGTAGAGGAAGAGGGAGCAGAGACAGCACAGGTAGCCATAGTGTGAGAAATGTCACTTGTGACACAAAAACAAACAAGACAAGAGTTTATATACTTTTTCAGAACACGTTTATTGAATGTTTCAAACATGAATACGAAAGACAAAAATACATAAAAGCCAAAGGCTTAAGTACAAGGATAAAAGGCACATGATAACCATTAACGTGGAATAAACACAAGTGTCTGTACAACAACATGTTTTGGGTAATGTTCTAACCAGTTCTATAGTAGGGGGTAAGGTCACACAAGTGTCCTCCCGAAAGGGTCTTTCAGGCCTGTCCACAACAGTCCCGTCCTGGGTGACGGGTTCTTCTGGCACCGTCACTAACACGGGTTGAAAAGTAACTTTTTTCCTTGAACAACTCTTGTGCATACTGGGCCACTTCTTGGGTCCAAGCCTCAAAATCCCATTCTTTCCAGGCACGGACATCTGTCCAATGGGGATGTAAGTCACAAGCTACACACACATCGTCATACACGTCTTGGGTAGCTAAAAGTTGACGAATTTTTTTTTCCTGTTGAGGTCGAGAAGTATCCAGATGAAACCGCAAGGCTTTGAGCAAAAGGAGTATTTCGTGACCATTTAAGGCCATTGAGGTGGTAAGTACTAATCGTAAAGAGTCCACAAAGAATCGGCTGGTAAACGAAATCCCAGAAAACAAGTCACTAAGACACACACCACTTGTCGACCCAAATTGAATGGATACAGTTCTTGTAATAATCGATGGTAATGATCCACGGTTTGAATATGGTCATTGAGTACCTTCCACGGAATCTGTTCAATAATATGTGACATAATCCGTGGCATGGCAACTTGATTTTATACTGTCTTTGTTTCGGAAGCAATAAAGGTAATTTCTAACTAAACATGTTCGTTCTCCAGTAGGGAATTTAAATGTTACATACTGTAACTGAAACGTCAGAGTTTGTCTAGATGTTTCGTCTTTTTCTAAGCAGATTTCATGTAACAAATGTTGGTAATCCTTTAACTCGTCTTCCTCAATGCGTTGCAGTAAGTGAATCTCGAAGTAACCAAAATTACGAACGTCTAGTTCATCATCATTCACAAACTGAAAGTGTTCAACAAGGTCTGACCACTGAAAAAATTTCTGACGAATCAGTCCTCTTATACCATTCAGGTACCAATGGTTAAAGATCTGGTGACGTAACGGATGCAATTGTTCTTTTCGTTTGACTTGTATTTTCACCAGCTCTCGGTAAATCCTTTCTCTCAACTCCACAGGCAAAGCACGAATGTTCTCTTGTAAAGTATCCATGAATAGGTCATACTAAATCCTCTTTGGTCTGACACAAGACATGTACTGTTTGCACAGACATGGTTTTAATTCATTGTCGAATCTAAATCGTTTAAACACTAATCTACACGTTACAATTCGTTCAGAAGTTTCCTCTTTCACTAAGTCGACATTGGGTAAAAGATGTTGGTAATTCGTTAACTTTTCCTCTGGAATTGGATCCAGTACGTTTACAATGTAGTAGATAGTCTTATCCATAACACACCATTCCTTTTTAAAACCATGGGGTCGTTGATCAATGTCTGTCCAATGGAACACTTTCAACTCAATCAGTCCTTGTATAGCCTTCAGGTACCAGTGGTTCAAACACCGGTGACGTAACGGATGCAACTGTTCTTTACGTTTCACTTGTATTTTGACCAGTTCTCGGTAAATCCTTTCTCTCAACTCCTCAGGCAAGCCCAAAATGTTCTCTTTTAAAGTATCCATAAGTATATACACTGTTTTTGGAATCCTTGCTTGGTGGCCAATAGCCTCGTTTACCTTTGTGCCTCATGTAATATCCACTCATAATCAGTCTTCTTATACTTTGGAACAAAGCATAATTTAAAAACGGTTGAATAACTTTGCGTTTGCGTTTCACTTGTATTTTGATCAGTTCTCGGTAAATGCGTTCTCTCAACTCCACAGGCAAAGCACGAATGTTCTCTAGCAAAGTATCCATGAATAGGTCATACTAAATCCTCTTTGGTCTGACACAAGAAATGTACTCTTTGCACAAACATGGTTTTACTTCAGTGTCGAATTTAAATCGTTTAGTCACTAATCTACACATTACAATTCGTTCAGAAGTTTCCTCTTTCACCAAGTTGACATTTTGTTCAAGATGTTGGTAATTCGTTAATTCCTCTGGAATTCGATGCAGTAAGTTTACAATGATGTAGTAGATAGAATCGTCCATAACAAACCAATCCTTTTTAAAACTAGAGGATCGTTGATCAATGTCTGTCCAATGGAACACTTTCAACTGAATCAATCCTTGTATAGCCTTCAGGTACCAGTGGTTCAAACACCGGTGACGTAACGGATGCAATTGTTCTTTACGTTTCACTTGTATTTTGACCAGCTCTCAGTAAATGCGTTCTCTCAACTCCACAGGCAAAGCACGAATGTTCTCTTGTAAAGTATCCATGAACAGATTATGGTAAGTTACTTCAATGTCTCGGTCCCACTAAGGGTAAGTAATGACAATTCGGTGACCATCGAGCATGTTCTACGTATGCCGAATCTTGCGGTTCCCAGTGGTGAAGTGACACACCGCAACTGAAGCACTTGACTTTATCTCCTTCGCCCAAGTAGAAAAATCCGGCTCTGGCTAATTCTTCGGGGGTCGGTCCTCCCAGATACTTAGGCCATTTTCCTTTGAACGATTGAAGACGATTTTCAAAGTCGCAGTATTCCGACAAACGCACAGGAAACGAATATTCGTCTTTCACAGGTTCGTTTCGATGAGGGTTGGGTGACATGAACAGGAGTTTGCTCAGGGCTGGATGACATCCGTAGGGGGGTAGACGTGAAGGTGAACATTCCCCTTTAAAACGAAACCCAGTAAAATGTCCAAGAGGACGAGCGGCATCACTTTCGCATCCCTCAGGTTTGACACGCACAGCATCCCTTTCCATGATAGTTGTAGTGACACTAAAGTTCCCATGATGCTTTACGGCATCGCTAAGGTCACAACATACAGCATCGTACCCATCGCAAGGCTCACAATCCCATTCCACTTCAGAAGCCTCACACTTGAATTGTGCCTTTCTAAACAACTTGTTTTGTGTTTCTCTGAAAGTATTCATCTTGTTCGCTTGGTCTTGGTAGTCACAATGAACTATTTATCTTGCCTAGGGTTCCTTTTTTATATACAGACCAATACCGACGTGTCCAAACGGTAAGGTGAAATGATTGGGAAGTCGCACTCGCTTCTGGTACACGATTTGATAGACTTTTTCCAAGGGTCGACTGACGATGTGATGAGTGGGTAAACGTACAATCTTGTTCGGTTGATAAGTGGTCACTATAAAGTGTTCATCCTCTCCCGATTGCAAGGCTTCTTTCAATATCCCAAAGTTGACCACACGACTGGTACGATAATTCAGAGTAAGTCCTTTCACTTTGCACGTCGTGTGCACTTCTCCTTGTTTGTCCCGGTATTCGTAGCCGTAATTTTTGGGACCGCCACTGACGAAACTTAGAATCTTATCGTCGGGATGCTCGTCTGTCCAGGCTCCTAAACGGTCTCCTTCGATGTCAGGGTGCTGTTGACTCGGGTGATGGATGTAAATGCAACTGTCCGTGTCAAAGTGCAGGACGCGTTCCCCTAACAGTTCTAAAGCTTCGTACAATTTTAAGCGAGCATGAGCTGTCACGTAAACCGCAATGATGACATTTCCAAAAGGGTCGTCTTGTACAAAGTCCAGATCTTCTTCGTAATTGACCAAGATCAAATCCTAGCGAACGACGTCCACGTGTTTCATGTATTTGGTTTTGTCGTGAATCATCTGGAAGTAGCGGGAAGGTTCTGTCAAATATTCCGTCTTGGGTAAACACGGTCGTTGTGCCATTTTACCCCACAAGCAATTTAACATCACTTTGGCAAACGACCGCCTGCCTTCGTTTTTCTCGATGTGGTCTAAAGTGATGCCTTCTTGTTCATAGTATTTCTCTTTGAATTGTATTTGGTCTTCGGGAGTGTGACACCAGGAAGGATAGCCGCTGGCTTCTTGTTTCAGTTTCAAAAAGGAATCCACGTAGTCGGCGAAAATGCCTTTCTGACTGGGGTCACCCTTGTGGTATTGTTGTGTCTTGGGAAAGTGGCAAATTTCGTACACTTCTAACAGTTGGTATCCCATGTCCAGAGCTTTGAACAATTCCACGCTGACCCAGGTTCCCGTCAAGGCACGTTCTTCCTGGGTGTGCTGACAAGGTTGGTCTTGGTTGCACGTTTCGGCACAAGTACGGCACAGTGCAAACATCAGTTTGCCTTGACAATGGTGAGGTAAGACGGGATGGTACAAGTCCGTGGGAGGCAAAACTTTACACTTGATCAAGCCTTCGTATTGTCGAATGTTTTTCAGGTCGATGTGTTCCGTCAGCAATTGCGGGTGCCCTACAGGAAAGCGACAATATTTGCACACGTAGGGATACAGCGAACACACGTCCAAGTATTTGATTTCTTCTCCTTTCTTTCTCTTCGTCGGCTTGGTACAGCAAACAGGTGGCATTGGTCCTTCCTCCGTACAAACTATCCCTCGGGTTCAGCGGGTCCATGAACTGGCAACTTTCCACGAGGCGTTTAAACTCGGGATCGGTTTTCATACGGTGATCGTACTCGTGTTCCCACATTTCCACCACTTGGTATCCTTCCTGTTCCAACTTTAGACGCCGCTGACAAGTGTCCTGGTACAAGTCTTCCATGGTTCGTTGTAAAAACTGATTTTTAGTGCTACGGTCAGGGTAACAGACGGGACATCCGTGAAATAAGCAACCGTTAAACTCGTACACGATCTTGGGGTTTTCTAAGTCCCAGCCATCGACCGAATACGTTCCGATGGTCTTTTCACCCCCTCCGTTGCGGGCATGCTGAATCCATTTGTCTTCCTTGTCGCACAAGTAATGTAACCAACGTAGGGCTTTGACCGAGTATTGACGTTTGACAAAGTGGGTCGTTTGAGGGCTGATGACAGCAACGGTGTTTTCAGGCATGAATCGTTGTCGATACACTAAGGAACACGCTTTGGCAATGGTGCAAGCTTCTTTCAAAGGATCGACCCCTCCGTGTTCCATGAACAGTTCTCGAAATTTTCCACAGCAACGCCGTAAAATGTCCACGTCGGAACGACAATACTTTAGCATTTCTTCTTGAAAGTCGAAAGGGTCCGAGGCGTGAGCCTGGTACCAAGCGTATAAAGCTTCTCGTTGTTCGGTACGCATGTTGTCGGGGTCGTAATAGTGAGCCTCAGGTAAATGGGGTAGAACGGCGTGTTGATTGGCTTCCGTATTGAAAAAGTGTGGAAAGTACCCTTTAACCATTTCTGTCATTCCAAACGTTTTAGGCATTCGACTCAAAGGCATGGCCAAATAGCTCATCGAATCTTTAAACTGTACTTGTCCCACTTGCATGAAAATGATTTTGGCTCCATTCAAAGTCACTTTAGGACGCTCGGTGCCATGTTCCGTATAGTATCTGAGAAGAAACTGTCCATCGTATCCGGAGAAATTGTGAGCCATCACTGTGGCATGACGATGACAATCTCCGTAACGTTCGATGTCCTCTTGGCTCCACGTCTTGTCGATGGGGTCTAAGACCCATTGTGCAAAATCGGCTAACGTGTTCGGTCCCCGAAAGATTTTTTCACGCCCTCCGGGAATCTTGCTGCAGTGAGGGCAATGACTGAAAATAGGTTCTTGAATGCACTTCTCGCACGCTCGATGAGCCACGCAGAAATTAGGAATGTGAATGCCGGTCTCTTGCATGCATTCGAAATCGAAAAAGATGAAATTGCCTTTTTTCTTGTGACCGTCCTCTTTCTCTGGTGGGGGTTGGTATTTTTGCACGTAGCATTGGTGTTCCAAGTCCACGATGTGGTGACAAATGTGACATTTTTTCTTTCCTCGACATACGTGTGCCTTGGCATTATTGGTAAGTATGCCTTGTCCACAGGTAGGGCACAATCTCAGCAGTTGACAAGCACATTTCTTCTGTGAACCTTGTGTTATCAAATGTTGCTGGTAACGGGTAGGGCTGACAAACGTACGCAGACAAGTTGAACAAGGCACTGGTCCTTCGCTCAGACAGGGTGAAGAGGCCAAACATCCTGAGCATTTCAATCCACAATGCTTGTGTTGCTCTCGATTATTATAGCCACAGTCACATTTCTCACAGTAATAACTGTATCCCAGGAATCCGGTGATACTGGTAATGGTATCGAAATGTTCATCGTGATAATAGACATGAATGTATTTTCCGTCCTTAAAGTCTTGGCCTCCAAACAACAGAGGTCCGCTCACTTCTTGAGGGTGCACTTTCAAGGTGTATCGTGGAGCTAGGGCATCTTGCAATTTTTGCATCTCAGGAATGCCACAGGGTGTGTCTTTGAATAGGCCAGCTTGTTACAACAGGAGTTCTGCTTCGTTTCGCTGTTTGGCTCGGTCCGATTGTTGAATAGTTTTCCAGGCTCTTTTCCATTCTGCCGTGTCGTTCTTGTTGGCATAGGTTCGTCCCACCACGATGGCTCGAGCTAAACACATCTGGTCTTGAGGGTTGTGAATTTGGACAAGGCTACGCTTAATGCTGCGAAGCTCGTTCACCAATAACATCTTTTTGCGTCCAGTCCCTTGAGGAGGAGAGACGTGGGTCATGTCCAGTGTGGCTTTACCATCGATGATGTCAAACTGGTCATTAGATTGTTGTACGTGTTGAATCTTGTCCATGACTTTGGAAGCGGTCAATTCTGCAGGGGTGCTAAACTCGATCCAAACAGGGGATTTCAAACCGTCGTGTTGTATGGAAAGTCTCAAGCGATCGTCTTCTTTGGGTTGACATTGTCGCTTGAGTGAGGTGAGCAAAGAATCCCACACCCCAGTTATAAACACTTCTGCTTTCTCTAACGGTACTTCAGCCTTGAAATCTTTAAACTTCACTGTGTA
Source organism: Sinohyriopsis cumingii (assembly GCA_028554795.2). Classification (NCBI taxonomy): domain Eukaryota; kingdom Metazoa; phylum Mollusca; class Bivalvia; order Unionida; family Unionidae; genus Sinohyriopsis; species Sinohyriopsis cumingii. Next base: position 1,137,380 of record CM068841.1, read on the forward strand.
TTTGTAAGCCGTGGTTCTAAATTTTCTAGAGGAGCGCTTTTCCTTCTCTCGAATGGAATAGTATTTTTCAGGGTTGACTAAGGGTGGCAAACTTGGTTTAGAGGGTTCGGATTCTGGTTCACTCATGTCCTCTTCAAAATCACTGGCATGAATTTGTGCCAAGACTTCAGCTCTGGTACGAGGCGAAAGATCACGTTTCTGCCTCTTACTTTCTTCTTCTTTCTTCTCGAATGAATAGGATCGTTTCATCTTGAGTGCAAAACGTCAAATGACTCAAGTTTAAACACCATAGACTAATTTATAGTCATGACAGACCAGCGTATATAAAAGGGTGTGTGTCTTGTCCTTTCACTATTCATTTCACTCTCAAGCCGAGCACAACGATGGAAGAGACTAGCCAAATCGAACGTTTCGTCAGAGCTTTGCTAGGGGTCATTAGAAAATTCTCTTCAGACCAGCCCACGGACTACTCTCCTTCCTTTCGAGATAAAAGTCAAGATACTTGCTATATCTGTCAGAAGAAAGGGCATTGGTCTTCAGAGTGTCCAGACCGTCAAAAAAGAAAAAAAAACAGGGGCTAAAAAAGACAGAAGTCAAGATACCTGTTATTATTGTCAAGAAAAAGGACATTGGTCTCCAGATTGCCCAAAAAAGAAACAAGAGGAGTCAGAAGAAAAGAGGAATTCTTCAGAAGAAGAGAGGGATTCTTCAGAGGAAGAGAGGGATTCTTCAGAGGAAGAAGAGGAAGAAAGAAGACAATTCTATTTACAAGAGGCAAAGAAACAGGAGAAGAAAAGAAGGGAAGAAAATGAGGAAAAGACGGTGAAGAAATTCAAAAAACAGAGAGACTAAACAAGCAGAAAGAAGAAGTCAATGAACTTTTTATTAAAGTGTTGTCTTGTGGGTGGCCCTGAAAAGGGCCTTTCTTTTGGTGCAGGGGTGAGTTCAAGCAATCAACTTTAACTGCCTTAAGCCTTTGCCACGGCCAAGGCCTACTTCTGGACTGCGTAATGTTGATGATGATTGGGTTGAAATCACTAAGGGTGGTACGGTAGGCTTAGTCACAGGGTTAACGTGTTTAGCTCGGGAAGGTCGTATTCTCCTCGGTCGTGATAAAGAAGTCTGACACATTTGTTTCAGACTTCTTAACTCCACTAAAATGTCCAACAGTACCGTGACCGTTTGATTTACACCCTCTTGTTTCTTTGCTGCTACTTCTTCTTGCTGTTGTTGCTGTTGTTTTTTTCTTACCTCTTCTTCTTGCTGCTGCTGTAGGAGAAAAGCTTGTTCCGCTTCCTTTTGTCGTTGCATAAATTTCTCCAATTCTTCTTTCTGTCTCTGTCTAAAATTCTCCACTTGCGGTAATGAAGAAGGTAACGAAGGTTCCGGAACAAATTCTTGCGAGGTAAGAAAATCCACAAAATTCCAATTCACCTCTTCTGAAATTAAGTCCGGGTTCCCTTGGGCGGTCTCCACTGCTGGTGCACCCCAATGGATCGTTTTCTGAGTTTCCGTCATGTTGAATCACTGTCGCATAGATTGACTGCACACAAGCGCTAACGAATCTATATAGACCACGTGACGTCACAGACTGCTCTCTTCGGATTGGATGCGGGCTGACTGAATTTTGTAACGCGTGTTTCGATTGGTGAATGAACTCAATCCGTTTCAATCCTTCCTCTACCTACAAATAAGCGCAGTTCACTACATTGATTCACCTGTTCTCGTCGCTTCAAGATGTGGACCACACTTGAATCATCCACCCTTGTGTCTTCCATGATGTTTAGGACGGACATGCTCATGTATGTCCGGTCCAAGTGGAACGTTGTCGACAAGTCAGACACCAGTCTGTGGATACGAAGAGTGTACGTAGAAAGACAAGGTTGCCTCAAGAGAACATTGATTTATGGCCCTCGAGTAAGACGCAGCTTGAGGACAAGAAGATGCCGCAGATGCCCTTTATGTCAAGGGTATATTAACATAAACCTAAAGGCCCTTTTCAGGGCCACCCATATTTCTCGAAAAGAGAATGACTTTCCATTGCCTACCCCTTTTTTAAATTTTTAAAAAAATATTTAAAAAAAAAATCCCATGTTCAATTCCCCTTGACGGTAGAGTTGCCCACGATTTTTTCTCCATGTTCAATTCCCTTGACGCTAGAGTTGCCCACGATTCTTCTCCATGTTCAATTCCCTTGACGCTATATTTGCCCACGATTTTTCTCCATGTTAAATTTCCCTTGACGCTATATTTGCCCAGGGGGTGTTTTTAATGCTAAGTCCCATTGACGCTCTAGTGCCCCACTTTACTATTCCAGCTCTAGTCGACTGCCTCAGTATGTCTTTTGAGAAATGCACTTAACTCCTCTTTCCACGGCATGCTATAGCTAATTATGCGTTAAAAATGCTGGTAGAACCAAACAACAAACCCAGTCGCAAAGTTGCATCCATAACTTTAACATACCGGCTAGAACCCTGTTCTAAGCTCATTCAGTTTCCTCCGACTCTATCCATATTTCTGTATTAAAATTTCTTTTAACAATCTTTCTGTAATAATTTAAAACCAAACTGAAGCAAAAAAAACACATGTACAAATTCCTTCAAGATAACGATTTAGTTTTAAACAAAAAGCAGAGTTATTCAAAGACGTTATCCCTGAAGTTGATGGAGATTCAATGATGACTACTGAGTAGTTTACGTCCTCAAATGAAACCAAAGTTTTCTTTGGCTAATACGATGGATGAAGTGAATGACTTATTATAGATATGCTTTGTTTCCTGTTCCTTACTATATGGTTACTTTATCATATTTTACTTTAGTATTTTATAACTTTTCCAGGGAAGGGATCGGCCAGCCTGGCCTTTTGGAGTGATGATTATTTTTAATCCTATTTGTATCCTTATTGACTAACGCATTTACGTCTTCCAGATTAGATACAGTACCGAAGTAGTCGTTTAGAAAATAAACCCGGTAGACAATGTTGTGGAAAGTTTTGAAAAACCTATATGAAATTCAAATTTTTGAGGTAACTCTTATTTGCGTACGAGTCAGTTACTTCAATGTTGGAGCATGTACGTTTCAGTACAATTCATAATACGCCTATATATGTACAGCGATATCTATGTTGCAGTTAAGAATTCCAACAAGTGTTGTGAATTAAATGACTCTAAAATCGTGTAAATTGAAAATATGTTTTTACAAAGTTTGAATGAAAATGGGTTATGGACAGTCATATGATGCGTGCTATTTTATGCAACCTCCGTATAAACGTATGGTCGCGCAGTTGTTTAAAATATCATAACTGAACGTGAGTGTGTTTGCGTGAGAAAACAAAAGAGAGATATACGGGAAGAGGTTTTGTAAACAAATATACTATGTATAGTGACAGGACTGCCACTCTGTGTATAGTCACAGGACTGCCACTCTATGTATAATCACAGGAATGTCACTCTATGTATAGTCACAGGACCGCCACTCAGATTTGGCTATATATCTTTATTTTAATCCTCATATTAGGAATAAACAAACCGCTCCGGTGGCCTAGTGATTAGAGCGTCCGCCTTGGACATACCAAATACTTACACAAGTGGTACAAACAGCTGCCTCGCTTGGCGCTCAGCATTAAGAGGTTAGTGTTAGGATTGCAGCATGAAGAGGTTAGTGTTAGGATTGGTCGAACTGGTGTCAGGATAATATGACTGGGTGGGACATCAGGCTACATGTCTGTGGCCTGATGCCCCAGCGCTAGACATCACCATAAACTGCCACAATGCAGACATTGTAGCGATATGACTGAAAAATTGTTAAAGCTACGTTAAAAATCCAAGTCACACAAACACACACACACTCAGGAATAAACAAGAATTACATTAAAGAACAGAAGAATGTGGCAGAGATTGCACACGAATTGGAGATATCCACCCTTTCCGTGGTATTTTGCTGTAATTAATTCTTCAGGTCCAGAATATTTAAAAAACGATGGATGCTTTGAAAAGCAAACTAAGCAGTAGAAGCAGAAAATAAGATGTGACCAGTTTAATAAGATCAATTTAAATCGTGATCAACAGAATTTCTGCACATGGCCATTCTATGCCCGCATATCAACAATTAGTATGAAACGTGTATATCTGGCCAATATGATTTTCGGATGACATTATTTCGGAGACAAAACCAGAATTCATTTTAGGCTATGACACGAGAAAGAAAGACATTGCCCAGCACTAACTTAACATATTATTAATGACTCAGTTTTGTTTCCGTCTTTAGGTATTACATTTGTAAATGATGAAATTCACATTGTAGAATGAAATCTATTGAATGAAATAATGAAATGGAATACATTACCTATAAAGGTCAGCGCCTTATATTTAGGCTTGTACACATCTGTACATACGCCTTACTGCAGTGTTTTATTGTTTTAAATATCGTCCCTAACCTCCATCCGTCCTGGAGTGTCCTTACAAATATTACACACTGTTGGACTCATCATCCTATATATCAAAATGATGATCTTCTCATCTGTATATTTATTATTTCTAGAGATCAAAAACTGTATTATGACATACAGACTATATTATGACAAAATACGGCATGTTTATTTATTTCTGCCTGTTTATTTGTTTCTACATAGTGTTAAACGTTTTACTGTCCATAGACTTGCAAACAAAATAAGACTCGACCTTTCGAGGCGGACGCTATAACCACTAAGTACCAGAGCGGTCCCCACTAATACAAACTGCCAGTCTGTACGTTTTTCTTTTCCTGCAAAACACAGGCGATACATCAGGAATCATTTTCTGACTATGTTGTTTATGTAATCATACGCATCAACATGAATTCGTTGATCTACAACAGTTTTCTGACACCTTTGTACGTACAGTCACGAAACGTGATCGGTATCTGTATCTTGCATGGTTTATACTCATCTCTGGTAAATACATTTATAGTTATTCTCCAGCAACGACCAGGACATGTTCCGATTTAGAATACCTTTTCTGTATGTAGACTCATGAAACATAATCTTTGTGTTCATTGTGTCAATACGCATCATAAACAGGTATAATCATATCGCTGTGACCTATTTTTTACGTTATATTGATTACGCTATTTTGATACATTCAGCCTCTTTCCAAGGACCTTGTGGTGTGTACAGTCATGAGCTTTGATAGGTGTTTTATATAAGGAGTTTCAATCACCTCAATGTCCTCCTAGTGCCGTCCCAAAATCCACTTGTTCTACCTTTAGTGAATATGCTGAAGTTTGATTTATGCACAGTCTAAAAGGCGATAAACATCATTCTGTATAAGTGTTGTTCTTAATTTATACTTTTGTCTAAAAGATTTAAAACTCGCATATCCTAGTTAAGTGAGAAACACGACACAGCCAAGCTGAGGTTGCTTCACATACTGTGTGGTTCACTTATTCACGACACCTGGACAGTTTCATACATATTGTACATACATTTGAAGCCTTTAAAACTCGGTCATCAGCAACATCATTTAAAACAATACTTAAGCCTTATAGAAGATGCTTAATACGTAGGCAAACTCTTCACTACTCTTTGACTTCCTCAATCTGAGGAGCACATAGTCTTTTTCTAAAGCCATTTTTCATTTTGGATGGTCCACGTTAACGTCCAGCACACGAAGAAAATCATCATAACTCCTATTCCGTCAGAAGAGATATCATTTCTTGTGTTATGTCACGCATTTCAGAATACAAGACCTTGCAGAGTAAATGTGTCCGACAATAAATATTCTTACCTACTGTAGCCTTAGGTTCTCTTCCTAAGCTGGCCTTATTTCTGTTTTCCAGTTTACTTTCCATCTGCAAACACAGCATTTGCGTTGCTCTTTAACGTGAATGTGCACTCATATTCAACGTTTGCAAACTTCATAATGTAAAGAATGACTAACTTCACAAATATCCAAACGTTGTACTCTTTTCAGACCTGCTTGAAAATTAGGGGTCGGCAAAAGCAGGGCTTGTGGCCGGAGCTATTGCGGATGCATGACCAAGATTGCTGCCGTTCGTGATTATGTGTAGTTGTTGGCATAAATGGCAAATAATTTCCGAACATGTCTTTGTGGGCGAAATTGTGGGAGCTACAATGCGAACCCGTGTACAAATCCTCGAAACATTATGCGGATCCTTCCGCAAGTGGTCTTAAACTATGCAACAGGAACAAGCGAAACCAACAAGATTAGCACAATTAAACCAATTACTTGTATCCATAGAATAAAAAGTGAAATTTTTTAAAAAATGACTTGTAGTAGTGTGACTTAAATTCCAAATAGTGCTTACCCTATATCAAAATAACAAAAGTATAAATTGTCCCAAATAAATTCCAGTGGTGTATCGAACGAATTCCAATATTGAATGTGTTGATGTGACACTAATTTGAAATACGCAGATGTGCTAACAGTCTTGATGTATCCAAATGATTTAATCAAGAATGTCGTTAAATGAGTTGACATTAACCATAAAATGGGGGTTTAGTCCAAAGGGTAAATACGCATTTAGCAATTCCAATGAATACTTTAAATAACTAAATCTTCTCACATTATCACTAAACATTACTAACACACTAATTCCACCACAAGTGTTACGATAGGAATGAATATTTCTGATGTAAGCAAACTTAACATAAAATATTAGGCACAATAGGGCCACCTGGATGAGGATCAAAAGTTCATGTCAAAAACAATCTAAATTTCAAACAAGGTCAGGCCTTTTATTTAAATTTTAATAGGTACATGGCAAATATCTGACGGACCAGGAATTTGCAAAGTAAACTTTAATGTCTTCAACTCAGGTCCAAGTTTTCAAACTCTATATTAAAGTTTAGTCTACACTCATAGACAAAGAAAGGCTATGTAATACATTTTGTGCACAGAATGACCGTTGCCATTTCACAATAGATAGCCAAACTGTATGTGAAACAGCGGCGAGCAAGAAGATAAGTAAATCATTTCATACAAAAACGCGGAGGTCACACTTTCACAGAATCAGCGAAACTTGTGATCCGCTCAGCGAACGCACACCGGCGGCTCGTGTGGTTAGGTCTTGTATCGAGAGAGGAGAAATAACTGTCCTTGACGGCGTCACAAATGAACCAAGTGATTGTGTCGAAACAAGCTGATTCAGGTGTCATACTGAATTTGTTAGTAGCCCAATTCGCCTAAATGGTCAAAAACGGTGGTATCTTTCCACTTTTGGCGGCAATTCTTGAATAAATCGCCACAACAGCCTGCAATCGCTTAAGTGGTTTCACTTGGTAGCACTGGATATGCCGGACTTAAAATCTTACACACAGAAACTGGCGAAAGCATCGACAAAGTACACACACACACAGGTCGCGAACGACCTGGGGTGGGTATTTTTACATTGCTAAATGCGCACAGTCTCACTTCGATATCACTGGCACAAAATAAAGGCCAGGTGCTTCGATTAACACCTAAAAGCTTGAACGCACAGACCGCCAGACCGACTCAGACTAAGTCAAGTATGATGTTACCTGTCCCCAACTTTACATTTGATAGACAACATAAATTTATATATTTTGGCCGGGTTTCATGCGCGATGAACTAACCGCTAAGAAGTCACATGCGTTTAATCATGGCCTACTGAGAACTGGCAATATCAAATGGAGATAAAGCGTCATGTGATTGATAGGATCCATGGCAGGAATTTCATCTGAGATGAATCAGCTATGTAAACACCTGTGTACCCTTCAGTGCCGAGTAGCAAAAACCGTCGACGGGAGAACTCAACAAGGAATAGTGTGTGTGTGTGTGTGTGTGTGTGTGTGTGTGTGATTTGGATTTTTAACGTAGCTTATACAATTTTTCAGATATATTGCTACGATGTCTGCAGTGTGGCAGTTTATAGTCATGCCACAGACATGTAGCACGATGTCCCACCCAGTCACAATATCCTGACAATAGACCGACCAGTCCTGACACTAACCTCTTAATGCTGAGCGCCAAGCGAGGCAGCTGTTAGTACCATTTTTGTAAGTCTTTGGTATGACTCGACCGGGGATCGAACCCACGACCTCCCGTATACGAGGCGGACGCTCTAACCGCTCTAACCTCTAGGCCACTGGAGCAGTCAACAAGGAACAAAAAGTGATGTGTAATTGTGATGGTGGATGGTGCTTTTCATCGCTCTGTGACATCTTTATGCTGACTGGCGTTTTTCGGATTAACATGTTGCCACTGATATGGGGGCGTTTATCGATTTTACCATAACTTATAGAAGACCTATCAAAAAGGTACCTACTTTGGATGGATTATCACTCGTAATAATTGTACTGCAGTAAATCTGGCTTGTGGAATAGAATTTTTTTTTAAGATAGTATGTGCAACCGTCTCATCAATTTATGAAGGAAAAACATTTTTACCATGACCGTGATTGAGATTGAAATACATGGGTTAATAGTTCATAACTCTAACCAGTTAGGTCTTAGAAACATAAAACACTCATATTATGTTAACCGCGGTGGCTTAAGAACACATATATATCCCTACCCAGTGTGCCAACATACAGATAACGCTGTATTATTGACTGGCGCTCTCACCGTATAATAATATACATGTATTTCTTGTGCGCCACTAAAATCCTGCTCACGCCGTTGCAATAGGTTCGCTTACAAACTCTTCTGCTTTAGTTAAACTAGTTCAGCTTGACTGTTCACTCAACATACGTAGTTTCTTAAAGAAAACCTCTGTATGATCTATTTGGGTTGGGTTTCAGTACATCTACATTTCTGATGTCAAGGTGTCTGACGCTATTGTTTTGCACTATTTATTCCCGAAGTTAAATAAGTAAAACATATTGACATTCAAAGTGATATGGATGTTATTAGATAAATGCAACTATGATGTTGTAATCTTTCATGATATCCATGATGTTTTAACCCTCATGATACCAATGATGTTGTAACATTTCATAATACCCATGATGTTATAATCTTTCATGATACCCATGATGTAAACTTTCATGATACCCATGATGTTGTAATCTTTCATGATACCCATGATGTTGTAATCTTTCATAATATCCATGATGTTGTAAACTTTCATAATACCATGATGTTATAATCTTTCATGATACCCATGATGTAAACTTTCATGATACTCATGATGTTGCAAACTTTCATAATACCCATGATGTTTTTAACCTTTCATGATACCTGTGATGTTGCAATCTTCCATAATATTCATGATGTTCTCACCTTTCATAATATCCATGATGTTGTACTTTTTCATAATACCTATAATGCTGCAATCTTCCATAATATTCATGATGTTGTCACCTTTAATAATATTCATGATGTTGTCACCTTTCATAATATCATGATGTTGTAATCTTTCATAATACCCATGATGTTGTAACCTTTCGTAATACATATGGTGTTGTAATCTTTCATGATACCCATGATGTAAACTTTCATGATACCCATGATGTTGTAATCTTTCATAATATCCATGATGTAAACTTTCATAGCAACCATGATGTTGTAATCTTTCATGATACCCATGGTGTTGTAATCTTTCATAATACCCATGATGTTGTAATCTTTCATAAAATCCATGATGTTGTAACCTTTCATGATACCTATGATGTTGCAATCTTCCATAATATTCATGATGTCGTCACCTTTCATAATATCCGTGATGTTGTAATCTTTCATGATACCTATGATGTTGCAATCTTCCATAATATTCATGATCTTGTCACCTTTCATAATGCCCATGATGTTGTAATCTTTCATAATACCCATGATGTTGTAACCTCTCATGATACCCATGATGTTGTAATCTTTCATAATATTCATGATGTTGTAAACTTTCATAATACCCATGATGTTGTAATCTTTCATGATACCCATGATGTTGTAATCTTTCATAATACCCATGATGTTGTAACCTTTCATAATATACTTGATGTTGTAATCTTTCATAATACGCATCACGTTGTAATCTTTCATGATACCCATGATGTTGTAATCTTTCATGATACCCATGATGTTGTAATCTTTCATGATGCCCATGATGTTGTAATCTTTCATAATACCCATGATGTTGTAACCTTTCATGATACCCATGATGTTGTAATCTTTCATAATACCCATGATGTTGTAACCTTTCATGATACCCATGATGTTGTAATCTTTCATAATACCCGTGATGCTGTAACCTTTCATAATATCCTTGATGTTGTAATCTTTCATAATACGCATCACGTTGTAATCTTTCATGATACCCATGATGTTGTAATCTTTCATAATACCCATATTTGAAAACTATATTTGTGATCAGCAAAGTTAGCTTATACTAACATGTTCTCTTTCTGAAGAAAGCTAGTGCTGCACTAGCCACTCTTAATTAGGGGAAAATTATTGAATGCGTCATTTCCAGTTTGGTCTAATTCATCAAACAAATATGCGCACAGTTCTATACATTGAATATTATCAATCAATAAATGTTTTGTGACAATTTTTATTTTCTATCCCCTCCTTCTCTTCCCCTCTCACTATATTACACACACAGACACACAAACAGACAACTTCGCGATGTCAGAAAGCGATAGATAGAGATCCTGCACACTCCAGTGAACATATGTTATTGTATGTTATTTTGTACTGTTTTCCTCGTTTTCTGAATATTTTTTGTAATCATATTGATATTTAATCATTAAGATGTAAACAGACATTTGACCAAAAGAAAATAATTACATTTTCATGGTCAGTCATCTTTAGTTTAGAATTGTTATTTAGGTATTGAAAATCTACACAAAAGTCTACATAGCGTTTGTATCTGAATCCTGTACAGCCGCCATTTATTGTTAGTGCACAACAAAGTCGAGATAACTAATACGGTAAAAGAATCAGGTAAAGTTTATAAAAGGTCAAGGTTTTATAATACAGCCACTAGTGCACACGTCCCTCGATACCTGCAAATATTGATATTGGCCTTGCACAGGGAATTCATAAACAAAGAGAACTCTTTTTAGATTTTAAAATGAAGGGCTCTGTCTAAACTTTTCAAATCTTCTCCTTCTATTTGCTAAACTTTTCAATAGTGCCCACAATAAATAAATAATTTCCTTTTATCCCCGAACGATGTATGATGAAGGGATTTTCAGGGAACATGTGGATTCAAACAACGTTCGGACTATTCCACTATGGTTGATGCCAAATAAAGTAAATGAAGATTAAACACGTTAAACAACAGATGGAACTGAAACGCTTCTTACTGTTTCATGTTCCTTTCCAGTTGTCACTCGCATCTCCTATACGTTTTCAATCACTTCTTTTAACATAATCCCTAATCAGAGAGTAGTTTATTATTTAAATTGGAATGTTAAAATCTCAGCGGTACCACACCGGCGGTCTAGTGGTTAGAGCGTCCGCCTCAACTGCAGGAGGTCGTGGGTCCGGTCCCCGGCTCAGTCATGCCAAAGACTTACAAAAATGGTGCTAACAGCTGCCTTGCTTGGCACTCAGCATTATGAGGTTAGTGTTAGGACTGGTCGGCCTGGTGTCAGGATAATGTGACTGGGTGAGACATCATGCTACATGTCTGTGTCATGATGCCCCAGTACTAGACATCACTATATCCTGTCACAATGCAGATATCGTAGCGACCTGCTTTATCCGAGACGGATGCTCTAACCACTAGGCTATCCGAGCGGTGCCCTAATCGTGGTAACTTGATATAAATGTCGCACAAAGTGTAAATCAACTTGAAAAATGGATAATGCTTCCATGGTCCTTATTCTGCCACCTGTTCAATAAAATTCATCATCATCATCGTCATAATCATCATCATCATCATCATCATCATCACCATCAGCTCCTTAGTCTTGAAGACCGTTGATGCAACGCACAAGACCTAACAACCAGCTTCCTCCATTCCTCTCGATTTTCGGACTTTCTCAGTAAGTCGCTCAATGTCAAGCCTGTCCACTCTCGAATGTTATCTTCCCACCTCTTTCTTTGCCTGCCTCACGTTCTTCTTCCTTGTACAGTACCTTGTAGGATTGTATTGGCAAGTCCTGATGATCATGCGACATACCCATACCACTGCAGTTTCCGTTTTTTCACTATGATCAGGAGGTCAGCGTGAGGCCCAATGGCTTGTCTTATCCTTTGCCGTATTTCTTCATCGGTCATATTGTCTTTGTATGTGACTAAAACTACAGACACTTATCTCAGAGAAATAAATCATGTATCTGTGTTCTCCTGTGACGGGCAGTGGAGCTAGGATTGTCGGTGGCACTGGGCCTACCAACTTCAGGTGGTCCAAAAAAGCAATATATTGCTCACAACAAAATCAACGCCTGTTAGTTCCGAAGGCTACAAAGAACAAGAATTTTAACATGCTTGATGTTTGACTCTTATATTGTTATAAGAGTCTATGACATTTAAGAGTCTATGCTCTTAAAAAAGTAACAGAAAAGAGTGAAGACAATAAGCTTTGTAAAATTTAATAAATAATTTATTTCCATAAAATACTAAGTGAAAAATAAGAAGAAAAAAAAACTTATGGTTTTACGAATTAAATCCAAAATTAATACAAGAATTAAAAAACACAAGTCCTGTCAATAAAAACTCCTAAGTGAAATACGGTTCAAATCCCGATGAAAATCCAAAATGGAAGTCGATGACGTCTGTAATAGTCAGCGTTGAACTAATGTGTCAACAGTCTTTTCTTGAATCACATAAAATATTATTCCAGTTTTGAAATCGATATAAATTCAGTAAATGTCGTTGTCCAAGAATTATCACAGCAATTTGCATTTCCAGGGAAAATAATCACTTGAAATTCAATAATTGGGAGAAAATAAAAACTCACCCCAAACTGAACACAGTATAATGTAACTTGACCTCTCAAGTGTTAAGGCACGACTAATATAATTCTTATCATAACATCAGTTATAAATCTAACTATAACGCAAAACAAATTCCCGGATGGGGGTCAAGAGTTCAACCTTCCATAAGGAAATGAAGTTTGTTACATGATAAATATCACGTCGACCACTAATGACATTGACTCAACTTAATGATTCTTAGTGTGAGAAAGAAAAAAAATTTAAAAAGTTGTTTACCAAAACTGTCAATGATTTAGGAACAAGGTCAGCAACTAGATACGATGTATCATATATTAGTTGTTTACTTCGAAAATAAAAAAGGGTCAGGACAAACAGAACTGGACTCTGTTCTTGACAATATCAAATCCAGTAAACACTGTCACATTACAAGAGCATGTAATGGAGTAAAAGAAAATTAAATCTAACAGACAAACAATTAAATTAAATATACGTAACAATGTGCAATCATATATTCGCTCTCTTTATTTTTACTAATAAGGTAATCATACGCTATCATACAACAAACTGGTAAACCGATTTTGATTGTAAGCAGATTCTATCTGAGAACATGGGGTGCGGCCATTTTCGCAAACAGTGCTATTTATGCATGCATTTCTAAAACAGAGTACTCGTCAGCAATCCCGAGATTTTCCCGAAATGAACTGTTGATGCAGTAAATTATAGTCGTGTAGTGTATATGAAATAGGTACACGATGGGCGGCTTGATGCAGAAAACTACCACAGAACCCACGATATCGCAGGAAGCCACCATTCTGCACGTGCATTGACTATATAAACAGGCAATAAAGCAATGTGGGTAACATGACCATAATATCGCCTGTTTATCTATGCCTCTTTGTCAACTGCTTGTTTGGTTTTAAGTGGCCCATACTCACATTGAAGGCTATACAATTCCGACGATATTAAGATATCCACAACTGCAGACAGCCAGGTCTGGTTTGGTTTGTTCTAGTATCTAAAAATCAACTTATTGTTTGCAAGTCAGGCTATGAATAACCGTAAGCTTTAACAGCTGATGGTGAGTGGGATTGACTCTTTATGATCTTATGTGCGTCCCCTAGACCTGGTTTATTACGGAACGAAAACATGTTGTGCAATCAGATGGGTCCTCGTGACCTGCTTTTATTGGTTTTTGTTACCCTGATCAGAGTAAAACTTTGGAGAAATGGAAAATATTCGACCTACTTAAAGGCTCCTTTTCTTGAGAATTGATGCAATGGATGACAAAGGTCTTTAATCTTTATGGTAAACAGTTTGCAAAAAGTGGGTAAGAAGGTTGGGGTTATAGAAATTTATAAATTACACATGTTACTAGGCCAAAGCTACGTCGGCAAAGCAATGAGTTAAACACACTCGTTTCTGAATACATATTTTTTAAGACGTTCACATAGTCTCACACTGTCCGTAATAAATATTTGTTTCACAAATTCGGTCCCGGAAATGTTGATGTCTACTCATCGCTGTATACACCTGGCTGGACTTCAAAGTGTATGCCCTTCCAACGATATTGAATTAGGTACGTACACAATGCCAAGTTACCAACAACAAAAGCAGAAGCTTTACGAGTTGCAATGAAATATCTTTTTAATTTTACTCACGAACCAACTGAAAATCAAAGAAGTACAAAGCAGTTGTAAACTTATATATTGTATTTACGCTGTTTCAATGATATACCACGAGATGTATACATTTTTCATGAAAAGGAAACGAGGCTTGCCGAGTTTCCTTTTAATGAAAAATGTATGCAACGAGTGGTATATCATTGATACAGCGGACATGCTATACATATATTTTATTTATATTACATACAAATACGCATATTTGCACTTTGAATGGAGTTACGATATGTTTTGTGTAACATTCTATTTACCGAGTGAATGAACTCCTCACATCCCTGCGAGTGAGTCCGCTACAAAATTCAGTTGTACGATATTTCTTGTTGTTCACAATCACATATGCAAATTGATAAGCTGATTGTTTTCTTTTTGTGTTTCTATTTTTATTCACATTTATTAAATTAGTATGAGACACAGTCGTGACTTAAACATGAAATATGATTTTTTATGAAGAAAGTAGTGCACTACAAACACGGTTAGCTGGACTGTCAGGCATTCACGTACTGGCGTATGGAAATTAGCGTGGAATAGAAACTAAGCGAAATGACGAACCAAAAAGAGGTAATAAAAATATTTAATATATTGACAGTTTATCTAAGTCATTATTCTGCTATAAATAATATTCATAAAGACTATAAATATCTTTCTCTCTCTCTCCCTTCCTCCCTCTCCTCCTTTGGACGGTTTGACTAAATTTTATCATGATTCATAGGTCCAGAGACATCGGCGTATGACACAAACGAAAATCCACAACGCTCGTATTTTCATGGATTTTCGCCCGTATCTAGCTACGATAAACCAGAGGGAGACAGAGAGAGAGAGAAAGGTGGGTGTGATCATTTTGACATTTTTATATCAAATAATTAATAATCGATTTAGAACATGATAATAGCTTTACTAAATAACAACAACAAAACATTAAATACGCTACAGTATGTGCGTCTCGTAACCAACAAATTTAACATATAGGCCTAGTGTCGACTGGCTATTGCAACTATGTATCATTGATATTATGAACACTGAAGATAGATCCCAAGTAAAGCGTAAACATATCGTTACGACGCACCAGGTTACTGTAGGTTACTTGGTACAAGTTCAGTTTTAATATTTTCGTCCAGTGTAGTATGTTTTTCTCTCTCACTCCAGATTTTTCTTGTTTTGTTCCTTACGCACGAGACGGGAACGGGGAATGGAATTTCGTTTAGAAAACAGGGACTATTAATACATTTTATCGTTATTTTCTTATGTCATGGTAATTAATGAATGAGTAGAAATTCATCATTGATCTATATGTCTGCAGTTGACAGAATGTTGTTATATTCGTATAATTGTGCCATGGGCAGATCACAATTTAATATACCAATAGTACTGGTATATGAATTTGCTTTATACCAATTATTACTTTTTAAGAAAGGTCACATCAAACCCGTCATATATATACCAAACAGACCACGACTGAAGGGTTGTCGGTAACGCATACAGGGTCGGTAGGTATAGAAATATATTGTGTAATAAACGTAACATAAAGTTACAGTCATCTCATCTATTTAATAAGCAATATTTATTACGGACAGAGAGAGGTTATGTCAGAGGCTTATGTGCGGGGATACAGGCATTTGTAAGAGATAAATGGGACAATTTACAATTGTATTCGATAACGGCTTAGTGACAAAATTCGAATACCACATTGCAATAATCACATTGCTTATTAAATAGATGAGATGAAAAGAGGAATAATTTCCTTATATGCATTTCGCTTTACACACACTGCATGTGGAATTATGAACGTGCCATACAATGCGGACCGACGTCTTGGTCGTTTTTGTTGTATATACAGGCCCATAATTTAGCTTCATCTTACGCTCGTATATGTAAACTGATAATTATCAAAGTAGCAATAAAGAATTTCCTTTTAAGCTTGGTACTATAAAAGCGTAACATCATATGTAAACGTCATTATTTCGTGTATAAAATAAAAGCAACCGGTTCAATTTGGAATGTTCGAAATGGTGTTTATCTTCAGTCAGCAGACAGTTCAAGTCAAAAGTAAGATGTGGTATCACGTGTCATTAGTCCTGGGCCCTGAATTTATTGCAGAAAGGCGAAATCACTAACTCTAGACAAAGATCTGTAAATTGACTTAGATAGTCCAAATACTGTTTCAGAGAGAGATAGAGGGAGAGAGAGAAAGAGAAAAGACGTGAAATTAAGTACCTTGCATCTGGGAGAATGCAAACCTGAATAGGCAACATCTGGTGACAACCACAACAGGCTAATTACATGAATAGCACAGACAATTTTAGTCATTCTCTCTTATTTGCCTGTATGTTAGCAGATTTAATGTAGTTAATATTCACCTGAAAGCGACGATGTGTCTTTTGTATTCTTTTATTTTAAGTGCTTATTGTAGCATATAGATAAGAAAGCTGAATTATCGAGCAATTGTTTCATAGATTAAGATCACATATCAAGTAGAAATGTTTCAGCTGACCAGGAGGACAACTCAATTCTCTATGAAATGGTGAAATATAAACACCCTCAACGCCACCCCGAATATAAGCATATCAAACGTTTCTATTCGGCTGTTCATTGACTCTGCGTATATCTGTTTTGTTCCTTTAGCTTCCGCAAGATTCATCATTTAGCTGCATTTTTTCTGAGTGTCACAATATAGCTTAGCAAAAACATTGCCCAGGCTTTCCATGCTTAATTCCCGATAATGAGTTCGGACATTTAAATGTGGACAAGGTTCCAATAAACTAAAATATTCCGTCACCGGGAAAGAAACTCCGGTCCTATATGTAAATGTTTCGGATGGTTTATTATCATCAAATGCATTGGGTTGAATGCGAGAAAGACTGCTTAAATCGACTGCGTGTTTGATGTGCACTGTTAACTGATATTAACAATGTACATTTTGCTGAGCAAATATTGTGCTTCTCTAAACGTCTTATTGTTATTTGGATTTATATCATCCCAAAATATCCCCACATACTTGTACACTAAATATATTATTCTAATCAGAATTGTTTGAATAAATTCTTCTTCCATTATTCATCCTTTCTCTTTCTCTCTCACATTCACAAATGAAGAGAGAGAGTAAACAGAAAGACAGATAGATCCTGTACACCCTCATGACATGCTACGTTGTTCTATATTGTCTTGTTTATCATTACCTGTAACAGTTATCTGCAGCGCTAATCATGAATGTTACAATTGACAAGCGAACTGTGAATTTATGTATGATAAAAACCTCATTAAAGTTTCACTTCCAAATCATTCTGAACATAAATTAGTCTGAGATCAACTTATCCATAAAAATAATCCACATTCAACTTATCCATAAAAGCAATCTACATTCAATTCTTCATGACATTTAGAAACGGTTTATGCGGACGAGTCATTTGTCTCGCATGAAAACAGAATATATATTTTAAGCGATAACAACGGCTAACGTCAAAAAGTAGAACGAATACAAGCCAGACAGTAAACAAGTTCAAAATTTTGAGAACACTATCACATTTGCACACGTCCCTAAAACATGATAAGTTAGATACATGTAAATACAGCGCGTGCCTTGCACTAGGTGTTCGGATATAGAAATTTTATTTGCATTTAGCATGTGGTATTTTCACCATTCTTTCACTGATCTGTTCGAAATATTTCCTTCAATTTTCACTAAATTTCTCATGACATAAGGTTGATACTATTCAACACTAATTCGTGGCGAGAAACATAATGATAAGATCAGGACCGTAGACAGCGATCAAGGGCCCTAAGGGTAAAAAACCACCCGGACCTCTCCTACTTTTTGTTAAAACAAACTTTATCTTTTATAAAATTAAAAAGTTTTGTTCTGCCGGGGCCTCTTACGGGACAGGGCCCCGGCGATATAGCTCCTCCTCCCCCCCCCCCCTCCTTGTCGGCCGTATAACAAATTTAGCAGATGAATTAGTATTAAACAAGATATCAAATTCGACTTTATTCATTGGTCGCAATTTTCTTCCCAAATGGTATTAGTGATTCGTATACACATGCATCCTTACAATCACTTATCTTATTGACACATTCCAGTGACTGGAAGTGCTTTTGCAATGTGTTCTGGTATGTTTCAATCTCGGTAGACAAGTATTATTGAGTGTGTCAATATTATATTCTGGCCATACAATACATATATGAACAGGCAATAAAAGAATGTTGGTCACAGGGTCGTGATGTATTTTGTTTTTATATGTTTCTAGAATTGTTGACTACTTGGTTTAACTGGCTCATAATCACATTTAATTCTATTGAATAGACTCATTAGAGCAGATTGTTTTGGGCAGAGATCCACAACTGCAGCCTAACAAGCCTGGTCTAATCTGGATTCGAAAAGCAACCTAATAATTGACAGTCAGGCGACGGTTTCCCGTAAGTTCTAACAGTGGATGGTATACGCGATTCATTATTTACATCATCTGTACTTCTGCCAGACCTGTCCTGAAATAGGTATATTATGGAACGAAGAAGTTTCTTCCGCACCTACTTTATATGGTTCATTTTTCGCTCATGACCCAAACATACGACAAATTGTCCTGAGGAACTTGTAGATTATTGACTCGTCTACGCTTCTAAGGTAGGTTTTAATCGACCAGATACTGAAAAGACCACCTTATGAGTGCTAAGCTGCTATTCAATCATAGTTCGAAGACCGGAAAATACATCTAACAATATTCGTTGTTGTTGTTACAGCGTTTAACGCCAATTTTCAGCACAAGATAGACAACCACTGAAAACCCCAAAAAGAACCACCGACTCACGAGAAGCTACTGACAAGCTTTCTCACGCACCTACATTGGCCGAGCCCGAGACATCTCAACACGCTGACGGTGGTGACATGATAGTGATCCGTAACGGTGGGTGCTTTAGACCATTCGGCCACATTCTTTGTCTAATCTTTACACACAGTCCATTCCAAATTGTATCAGTAAAATTGTCCTTTCTGTCCTGTGTACAATGTCTATGATAACCACTGTAATGGCGAAACAGCTGACTTCAGATGAAGAACAATTACAAGAGCCGCATCATAAACAATGGCATCATGCTTCCCACTGAGTCGAATAACAGGTGGACTGATAAACGAACTTGATGACCATAAAGTGCACTGTTTAACTCTGCAGATGCCAACACATCTAGAAATGGCTTAAACAAAAACTCTAGTCCAAAATATTTTGATTAACCCACATAATGTACGTTTCGTTCCTGTCGGTTTGCACTCTGACACTCACGTCCAGTGACAAATGAATTATTATTAGTAGAAGTTGTAGTAGTAGTAACAGTAGTATGATCATCTTTGATCATTAATCTTTTATTACTTCATGTTTATATTTGAAAGAGTTTTTATTTCAACGGCATTTACAATTCTTAATATTCACAGTGTAACCGTCTATCTTTTAATTTATAGAATTCGGTGTTTTAGATTCGGTATAAAGGTGTACAGTCTCAATTTGTGTTTAGGTGATTTTATATATTGACATTTTAAGAGTTTTACCTTAGATTAGAGACATAACTAATACTGCGTTAGCGTACCGATGGAATAGCTTATCTTCTTAGATTGTTACGTGTTGAAAAGATTTAGCTTTTAATGTTGTATTTTATTTAGCTCTTTCTATTTAAATGTTCAGAACATTACCTCTAAGCTGCACCATGTGGCTACTATTTTGCTGAATAGCCATTGCACTCTGATATATATTTCCATAACACTTTCCACCACCTGTGCTTATAATGTAATTAGTTTGTATTAGTTTCTCGTATTTGTAATTATTCCAGACGTGAAACATTAGCATTATTATGGGTACTTTGAACCGGTCCTACTTATATATCCTGTGACTTTCCCTTAAATCACAAGCGAGTCAATGATTTAAACAAGTGGACATGAACATGTTGTTTCGATCTTCATTATGACCTCTCCGGTGGCCTAGTGGTAAGAGCGTCCGCCTCGGATGCGGGAGGTTGTGGGTTCGATCGCCGGCCGAGTCGTACCAAAAACTTGCAAACATGATACTAACAGCTGCCTCGCTTGGCGCTCGACATTAAGAGGTTAGTTTTAGGACTGGTCGGCCTCGTGTCAGGATAATGTGACTGGGTGGGACATCATGATACATGTTTGCGCATGATGCCCCAGTGTTAGACATCAATATAAACTGCCACATTGCAGCGATAGCGATATGACTGAAAAATTGTTAAAACTACGTTAAAAATCCAAAATCCATCACAAATCACATCGATCTTCATTCATTTTCCTAAACTACATCATTCATTTTCCTAAACTACAACGTGAAAAAAATAAAACTTGCTTATATTATGGTGAATGATTTCTTAAAATCCTAAAGTTCTGTGAAGTCCAGTAGTTCCACTTAATCCAGAATGTTCCAAAACTATTGCGAATGATATACAGAAGAATCTCTGTTATAAATCAAATCCAAAATTTGCTTTAAAAGAATTCACGATAAATTTATCAGAGCTATTAATCGAAATGCCAAATGCCCTACACAAAATTTCACGATAATTCCAATAGATATATAAATCTAAATGCCATTGAATATTTCGCAGTAAACCGTACAGCTATTATAATATATACAAATAATAGTCGAATGAAAGTTACAGCATTGCAATTAAAACAAATGGGTATATTAAATAAGAAATCTTTCTAATCAATGCAGTTTTCAAAGACCAGTATGAATATCAAGAATAATTACTTCTGTGTAAAATGCTTTGATATAATAAGCAGTAGAGAAAATGCAATATTGGGGTATTAAACGGAACGATAACTTTCAAAAACATAATCTAGCTAATCAGTAGGCCAGTCTGAAATTTGTACCAGTACCGATGTCCTTGTTGGATCACGTCATGTTTACTTGAAATGTTACAAGACATCGATGTTGACATTTCATGATTGATACATTTTGACAAATGCAAACTAGAAAGTTAACATTACAAATTTCTTTATCTGCGCATGACTTCAGCAGAGGTTTTCCATTTCTGCCAGCACGGTCGTGAACTCGGCTATGTTAATGGTTTTATCCTACAGAGTATAGTTTTAGAGATCTTATTGAGACTACTTCCTGCCGCTGCGAGAAGCTCTGAATTGATACGTATTTGAGAATTCAATAGTTTGAAAATTAGTATTTCAGCTCAACCTGAGACACCGGTTTTTATTGACATGGCTCCAGCAACAATTCCGATTGCCCTGGTCACAATTCCAGCAATACGCAGCTTACGTTCTAATTAAGAATGTAAAAATCAATTAACGCACATGGTATTACTATTGAGGAATCTTTTCTTCCCGCAAGTATACGTAAAGTTTAAAAAGTAACATGCCGAGATATTGGCCTTTTCTTGGAGGTTGCAAGGTAGCATCGATTAAAACAGAGTTTGTAGTTCACTGTCCTGAGATAAACATATAACGAAAATATAGACTTCTTGGTTTCACAAGGTACGCAACCAAATGAGTGTCAGGTCCTGTTGATAAACCCAGGTTGATAATGATATTTTCCCTTTTGCGGGCAATCATGAGTCCGAGTTCATACTGCATAGAGTCATCTCTGAAATGTTTGAGTGATTGGCAAAAGCGGCCGAACAAAAATTGGTAAATGGATGAATCAACGGTGAGGCCATAACCTTATACGATTTCTATACAGGAGATTTTGGCTACGTGCCTGGATAATCAAAGACATTTTTTCCGTTTATAAGTCTTATACTTGTATTGCTATTTTTATGTTCACGTACTTTCCTGGATTAAGATCAACCTTCACTTCGTAAAAGGAGGTTAGTGTTTGAGAACATCTTCCATTGCAAATCATACAAAGTTCTACAGGCACATCAATAACCCTCATTCGGAAAATCAAGCACTGCAATAACAGAGTCTCGTCCGAAAGGATTAAAATAAGACATTGACAATTTCCGTGCCTATACAGTTTAAACAGGTCTGGATGTTCGAGGTTAACATAATAAAGTGAGTAAAGCGTACTAAAGTCGTGCTGGGAAATTAAATTGTTCATGTCCTACAGACGTTATATATGATGTTATACGTGCGTCTTTATCCACTGAATGACTCGTTGATACAATCCGACGTGTAAATTTTCATGACACAAATTTATATTCTGCGACACCAGCATCGTGGAAATTAATCATAGGTGTTGCCTTTTTGTTTAACATAACTGTGTTTAGCTACAAAAATGACACGGGGAACGTTTATAAAAAGCCGAATATAAGTGAGAGTGGAATTATGCAAGAAATCTCCCGTACGCGTGTTAAGCTGGGCTTGGATTGACGTTAATGAATACCTTTTCCACAACTGTAGCAGCATTGCCTGACTTATTTTGATGTTGTCCCTTTCATTATAAAAACGGACGCTTGTGTCTTCGTTAACATCATAGACGGGCCAGCAGAACTTGAGTAATTATCCATGTAACAGACGATTTTATGAATTGTTGTAGCATTGTCAACCTTGTCAAGATTTGCTTTAATTGCCTTTCCATCGATGAGGAAGCGTGCGCTGTTGACCAACGCCGTGATACAGTAGTTGACAAATCCGTCATTATCGTTGGTACCTTGCGCAGCACTTTTCACTTGTATAAGGTTTCTAGGACTTCACAGAAGCTTTGCATACAGAAAATACCGATATCTTTCATGAATCTGAACTGCTAGTGCCCTGAACTTCTTTGGATCCCTAGACTCTTAGTGTTGAAAATATTGTCTCATTGATCTCACAACACAGGCGCTTCCATGTTAAAAGCGGGATCTAATATTCATTCTTTGATCTGATCTATTGTTATATATTTCTGCGACTTTCTTTAAGTCTGCAGACTGATATGTATGACGTATTTTATTATTATATTTCCATGGTTCGGTAATGCTCCTAAATACCAACCTAAACCATGTGTTGACCAGTGATGTCGATGTTTCTTTTTCTCAATACGTATTGGTCATTTGTGCTGAATGTTTTGAGCGGCATTTATAGTATTTGCAAAGATCCACTGCCGACTTTAATGATAAAAATGTTGCTGTGGTGTTTCAGTAATTAATTTGAACACGGGTGGTGGTGACGGTGGTGGTGGAAGCTTCTTAATCGCCGCTCTGAGTCTGCATCAAGTTCACGTATGCCTTTTGCTATCACACAAATTGTTTCTCAAAGTTCTTCTATGTCTTTTTGCATACCTGCAATCGTCTCTGGCAAGTGTCCAGTAGTCTCTCTGTGGTGCCCTCGTAGGTTTTTGTATATATCTTACGCGTTTGGCTCTCTTAATAATATGACCCATTTTTTCTTCTGCTCCCATCATCGTCGTGGTGATTTGTACAGCTTTCTTTACCGCTTCCTCAGCTTCTACGGTTTTGGCTACAAGCTATTTTGTTGCTTTGATCAGTGGCGCAAACGTTTGCTCAGAGCTCTCTCATATCTTCCAGTGAAATGTGTCACGACCGCAAAATGTCTTAAAAACGCTTATGGATATAGGTATCAATACAAAAAGTTCAAAAATGTTCGCGATCAGCTTCGTACGATTTTCTCCGTAACATTTTATTTATCATCATCGTTTAAATTGCCATGTAAAAAAACGGATAGAAACTTGCGTGGTCTACCAGTCAAGTCATGTATGAGGAAATTATACGAATCCTAAGTGACCAGCGCAGTTACATTCCGAAGCTAATATCATTAGTGATCGGTGGAACAAAAAAACCCAATGAACGCTTACGAGGCCATGAACATCAGTGGTAGGAGTATTGTCGATTGTTGATACAATTGCGAACAGGCAACCCCACTTGAACCATCTCAAAATCTTTTTCAAAAGCAGCCTTTATTCGAAGAAAGCATATTAACAGCGATGTTAAGAATGTGTTGTTAAAACCTCTTAAGTATGGTGTAAGAAGCCTGTACAGGAAATTCAATGTTAGAAAACTTAAAATCTCCCAGGTATTGTCTGTAGCTACAATGTTGTAGAAAAGTACACAAAAATAAGATTACTCATTATCAGCACTGGACATCATAGTTTTTTTTACATATATTACTGACCACAGCGGAAGATACATTAGTATGGGCATGTAATTCGATGAGATAAAAGGTACGGGGAAGTACGAAGCTCATCTCCTAAGCATCAATATGTTACCTCCTTTGGAGGATATTTTAAATATTCCAAGAATCTTCGCATAATTAATTTAATTTATGTATGAACTGCTTTGGTGTCCTTATCGTTCAAGATTGCGTAAACACCACCATCAAACCATAACGGCGACGTAATAGATGGTGTAAATCCATCTTTGGTTGAATGACCAGGCATGGCAAACTTTACGCTGAGAACAATGACAAACTTGATTCCAGCCGGCAGCGATGTCTCAATCTCGTGCTCCAGCTCTGATGTGATTACCAGAAGCATGTCTAATTTAAGTTTTCAACCTATCTGCTTGGCTTATATACGATTGTAACGATCGAACTATAATCTTGAAGTTCGCGAGAGTTCTTTTTATAACTTAAATTCTATAACGTTTTGGTGCTCAAATGCCTTACAGCAATAGTGGCTACGATGCTTAGACGGCTTTGTTTATCCCCAACTATGCCTGCAGTTTCCTCTCGAGCCAAGCGGGCAGAAAATGCTCACATAGTTGGGAATGAAAATACCATGAAAGCATCGCATCGACTATCGCCGCTCTCTCGGTCAAACGCGGTGCAACTGTAAGACCTAATAGTTCAAGTACGTATGTTTTTCCTGTACCTCTTCTAATGTTTATATTACGTTCTTCTTTGGATTATTTCCTTTTTTATGCTAAAGTTTCTGTTAACTTCGGCTGCGGTGCATCTTAGGTAAATGCTAGTGCTTCAGTTAGGACTCCTAGTTTTTCACTTTCTACTCTCAGTTGGCGGCAATTCTATACCTATTTGCTCAATACTATCACCACATATGCACATAGTTCTACACACAGAAGTTTTGACTAATCTAAATTATTTGAACAAATTATTTTCCCATTTCACTCATTAAATTGCTCTCTCTCTCTCTCTCTCTCACACACACACACACACACACACAAATAAACATGGAGAGAGAGAGAGTTCTAGTACACCCTAATGGCAGTTCATGTCGTCTTATACTGTCTTTTTACTCATTATGTTAACATTTATCTGCAGCGATGACAATGGATAAGTAAGCTTTGTGTCTTTGTAAGTTAGATCAAAATAATATCAAATATATATTGTTATATGCAATACTGCATAATTATATGTTATATTTATTAGTCTGAAATCAACTTACCATACAAAAGTATCCACACACAAGTCTTCATGATAGTTAGATATGATTTCTGTTGAGCCACCATTTATGCCGGAAGCAAACCTAGTATAGATTTCAAACAATCAGAACTGTTGAATTTAAGAAATGCTACCTGTGAGTGTCATGAACGTAGTATGAAACTTTCAACAAATCAATAACTTTTGCACACGTCTCTAGGAGACGTTAATCTCAATATTGTCATTTACCTTATACGGGGCCATGCACAGGGAATGCCCATGCATGCAGATTTGTTTATGACTTTAACATTAGGAGTCTTGCTGATTTATTTACTAATCTTCCCAAAGTATCTCCTTCATTTTGCACTAAATGTCCAGTATGGTTCCTCAATGGATAATACATATTCCAATATGTGCATCAAGTTTGATGGTTGCAGTGAACATGAAACGTTACTGTGGCTTAAAGTAAGGTACATGCTATTCGATTACAATTGGTGCCGAAAAAGCTTAATTAACGATTTAACGTATAAAGAAGTTAAACAGCATCAGGCGCAATCTTATTACATTGTTTAAATTTCATTCTCTGTTGCTATTAGATTCTCTGTTATGCAAGGATCTTTTTCAATCACTTATTTATTTCCGTTTTCTTTGCAGAGGGGAGGGGGCAGTGACCAGAGTGTATATCATGGTGCTTGGGGCAAGTTTTAGTTTACGCAGACTAACTTTATTTAGTGTATGAACTCATGACTGTAGAGAGCGATCACGGGCCCTGGGGTAACAAACACCCGGACCTCTCCTAGTTCTTGTTCAAACAATTTTTAAAATAAATAAAATTAAAGCGTTGTTTGGCTCGGGACCCCTAACGGGCTATGGTCCCCAGGAATATATTCCAGGCTGCCCTTACCTCTTGTCGGCCCTTTGTAAACCAATAGCATATATAACTCACGCACGCTTGATAAAAAATATCGATAGGCAATAACAAATTTTGTTCCTTGTGTCGTAATGTCGCCTTTTACCCTCCTAGGTAAATTCAATGTTTGAATTTTAGCATCCTGTAAAATGCTGTCATTCAGATGCTATAGAAACGTTGTTGACAACACTTTCACTCTTGTATTCTAGAACAAACGAAAGAACAAGTTTTTTTCTGGAACATACATGTCATGATCATTGCAGATGTGTCCAATCAAATTACAACACTGAATTATTACTAAAGGGATGTAAATGTTGATGGATATACGGTTCAGAAAGTGATGATTTTGCACTCGAAACCCATCAAACTAGTTCAGGAATGCAACCATAATCACATTTGAAGTCTTACCTTTAAGTTACCAAATTAGAAACCTTGTCTAGCATGGAGACGTTTCTTTGTGGGGCCACTTTTTTGTCATTATCATGGTGAATGTTTGATGTTACCAGTTCTTTGCAATTCTGCAATAAATCCAAGCGTATCTTGAACATTAACGCAAACAGATCGCACACAATTTAGGCCACTACTGTAGCGATAAGAGGACATTCGTATCACTCTGATCTAACGTCAATGACAGATTCGTCATCTGCTAAGCAATCACCGATTCATGCGCACTAAAGGCTGTAATTTAAAGCAGGGGAATTCCAAGCTGATTAGATATTTAAGTGGGAAAGAATGTTTCCATTTTGAATTTTAATCCCATCCTGGCATAATATTGAATTGTTTTAGATAATGTTTTCACTTGACGAGTTGGTTTCTCAATTATGATTCCTGTGATTACTGCCGCAGAAGGCGTCTAACTTCTGGCACAATTCAGAATAGGCATATAAATAGATGTCAATATTAATTATTTAAACGCTTATAAATATAAAAGCTTATACTTTTATTCCATTCCATGCATCCAATATGCTACTAATTATTCGCACGAGGACCAATAGCAACCAAGACGCTCGGATACCTAGGCAATACACTTCCTATTGTTATAATCTGGTCTCTTAACATTTAAATGACGTGCTTACAACTTTCATAATCTTGTTCAACTTTCTTGGCTAAGCACAATCTATCAACTAATCTTTTCTCTAGCAAATTCGACATTAGTTTGTTAGGCTTCTTTTCTATAGTTTCTGAAGTTTGGCCGATAAGCTTCAGGGACTAACTCATATCTTCTTAAGATGCATTCTTTAACCGTATCTAAGTCATTACTTTATTGAACTGACAGTGAACGGTTAATATCACTAGCTTTACCAGTGAGTACACATTGTAATAATTGAGTCCAAAGTCCCTTGGCCATTTCAAATTGTCAGCAACTGTTTCAAATTATGGAAAATATTTGTCTACTTTTTCTCTGAAAGGGGACACTAATCTTATATTTTTTTCAAGATCAAAACTTAAATTTGTATTTTAAGTATGAATGTGCTTTTCACTTGCCGGTTCCATTTCTTTCATTCTAAATCGATATTCCCTCTCTACAGCCTCTGTCTTGCATTTGCATCTCTTTCTTTCTTTCTTTTGCATTTGTTCTTTTTATAATTGCATTTGTCTTTCTTTCTCTTTCTTACGCTTGTAAATGTATTTGTTTTTCTTTCTCTCTCCTCTTTCTCATATTGTAACTGCATTTGCATCTCTCTCCTCTCTTTCTTCTTTCTGAAGTTCCAGCTTCCTTAACTCATATTCCATCTTGTATTTTAATTATAATTCCTTTACTTTTGTGTCAGAGTCTGATACAGGCTTACTGATCGGAACCAAAGTACTTTTATCCAAAAACAATTTTCTACCAAGTACTGAATCAAAATATTTCTTATTTCCTGTTTCTTTAAGAAAGCCTTTACCTCAGAAAGATCGTATTTTTTGGCAAGTTCAATGAATTCATCTGTTTTGAAAGATCTAATTGTTCCTGGGTAGGATTTGAAAGAGATTTCCACTTTTGAGGAAATTTAGGAAAAAAGGTTACCGATTTCACTGAAAGTTACAAAAACTATGGGAATTCAAATTTAAAAAAAAAAAAAGTTTTATGAAATATTCTAACCAAAATTCAAAATCCCGGACGAGCTCCCAATTCTTATGATAAGTGTGTAAGCTCGAATAAACATTAACAGAAGAGTGAAAACAACAAGCTTTGAAAAAATATATTTTCCTGGACAAATACTGTAAAAATTAAAATATGAACTTAGGGAATTTTAGAAGTCCTAATAATAAAATGTTCTAATTATTTCAAGTTCGAATCCCGACGTAAAATTCAAGATGGAAGGCGATGACGTATACTGTAGCCTGTACTGTGTTGAAGTCTACAGTTCCTTGTTTTGTTTTGGAAATCCGAATAATTTTTATGAATGTTCAAGAATTTTATATGAGCACAGGTATATTTGCAGGAAAAAAAAGAATTAATCCTTTTGAATCCAAATAATTTGAAATAACTTCAAATGACTCATCAGACCCCTTCCAGTATAAAAGCCCAACTGTTACTTCTTTAATACGATGTTTCAGAACTTGAATTTTGCAACCCGGATAAGGGTCACGTGGTCATCTTTACATATAAAAACCTTACGTAGCCCCTGTATGTCCTTGATAAGAACCAATCATTTTTTTCAGAGAATAAAAGTTGTTTACTTTAATAAAAACTATTTACAAATCTAGGGTCTCGTATTCAATACAGGCCCATTCTCACTAGTAAAAAAAAAGAACTTCATGACGTGGCTGTTACTAATTCTGAATTACGGTCGGAGACCAGGTCAGCCTTCTAGGTTTACTAAAACAAACAGTCAAGGTCAAACTATTTTCTGGAAAATTATCGAATTCTTAATAAACAGAACTACATCATTTTGATATATAATGAAATAAAAAATAGAAAGATTTTAATACTTACAAACAATTAAATCAGATACAAAAATTAAATCAAATATACATAACATCGATAAAGATTAAAATATATTTGAAAATATATTTGACAATATAACTATAAATAACCCTTTTGATGCAGTATTTATCTGGTATGTATACGGGTTAGGTGTCTAATCAATACGCTTTGTTTTATGCTGGAATAAAACATTTTAGATCGAATCGGTCAGACGTCACACAAACATTCGTGCCATATTAAGCTAAGACATTTCTTAGAATCAAAAACCTGCATAATAATTTGACTTGATAATGAATGTCCACTCTCTTTTGCTTTTTTTAGAAACGTTTTTGACATCTGATTTAATTTAAGGATTTATGAATCTGGATGTTACATGTTTGAATACGTGATTGATTCCAGAAATGTACACAAGTTCGTGCTGTTTGCTTATAATAATAATGAGGTCCAATCATTGTTTATACACATATCGGAAGATGGAATTCACAGTAGCGTTACAATCAGTAACTGGAAAGGAAACATATCGCAATGTTATTAACTGTCCTTTAAATTACAACATCCACCCTTACCATCGTTGAAAGTAAATGCAGCCATGGCACCAAACATGAAAATATGGCTGCGTTTTTAAAAGATGACAGCGACATTTCTTAGCTCGGAAAAGAAATTAGAACAGGAGCGACATTACAGAATCATACACGGAGAGTGCAGGTTACTTTATTTTATTCGGCGTTTGTATGTATATTTATTTTGTATTGTGTATGTAGCAAGATTGAAACCGAATGGATGCTTGGATTGAATGACGACGCAACACAATGTGAGGGTATGAAAGTTTATGAAACAAACAAACAAAAAATGTTCACTACAACACATATGCAAATTTACTCGCACACCCACCCGCTAAATGTAATACACTATTACTATACTGAACATGTTACAGATACACGCATGTGTAACACAAATATGAGTCGTTCTCACATTACCAATGTGTACAATGTAAAGAATATTTACGAAACCACACGAGACATAGACCGACACGAATCTGATTCACAGTATCGTACGATACAAAAATAAAACAAGTGTGGTTCGTACAACCATATAATACCAATAGAAAAAGGTACGGTTCACACAACCATGTGATTATGAAAAATAAGGGGTTCACACAACCATATGATTACAATAGAAGAATATTTATGGTTCACACAGCCAAATGACAATGTATGTATGGTTCAACTAACCACGTGTTACAAAGAAAATGAAGTGTGGTTCAAGTAACCACGTGTCCTTGTATATATTACACAGTGCAACGGTCCTTATCCAGGAGTTGAGAATTACGTCAGAATCCCCCGTCCTTCTCCGGAATTATACGTCCATATTCACCAGTTCCCACCATGAAATAATTACACTTTCGGTTCAAATGGCTTCACTGCCACACTATGGATAATAGCCTCACCATTCGGGTTCTTCTAGCCGATCTATCTGTCTATTCATTCATACACACCTACAGACAGACAGCTTTAATAAACCAATCTGGTCATAACAAGGAACAAACAAAATTACATACGAGAAATCCATAAGTATATGTTACTAAAACAATTTAATGTCAAATAAAACCCTTATCGATAAAATGTAACATACCGATTGTTTTCTTGTTATTGTTATATGGTTTAACGCCATTTTTCAGCACGATATAGGCTATACATGGCAGCCAGTATAACTGGTGGAGGAAGAACCCTGGAAAACCCCTGGAAGAACTACCGACCAACGAGAAGCTACTGGCAAGCTTTCTCACAGACCCACGTTAGCCGAGCCTGGGACTCGAAGCCACATAGAGGTGAGATGGCAGTGATCCGGAACGGTGATCACTTTAGACCACTCGGTCCCCTACTGTTTTTCTATTGTATTACACACGCAGAATGAAAAATAAGGCAGTAAATTGAAAAACAAAAGATATTTAAACTATAAAAGTACACGTACAAACTGGATTTGTATCAAATTTAACACTTACCACTATGGCTGTAGTTCGAAGTAAGAGTTGGTACTCTAACAAGATCCAAGCGATCATTGATTGTATCTCCTAGAACAATAAGCCTTCTATAAATACATCAGAAAAAAATCCACACGACCAGGGGTAAAGTACCCGTGCAGACAGTGCTATACGAGTATCTCGCCGCAAGCGACCTACGACGAGATGCGTGTATTGTTCAGGCATACAAAACCAAAAATTGAACCACCCTAGGTAACGCTGTATGAGTCTATGAAGTTAATAAACCAAATTGTTCTTAAGGCATCCCAAATATTTTTCTTGCCTTATTCCGTGACAGTGTACTTGACATGTATCAGTAATTAAGGGGAGAGTGTTTGGGGTGTATGTAGTACTAATATTAGTACCCTTACTCCTACCTCGCGGATAGGTACTAAGATGAGCATATACGTCTCAGTGGAGCAAGCCGGGTGTGATTCACACCCGGCGCTCTTTAAGCCTGATAATAACACTTTAAACATATTCCTTGCATACAATCCAATAAACTGAGTTCGGAAATATCGAAAATCATTGTAGAAATAGTTGTAAAATCTCGTTTACCATTTTTATCCGATATTTTCGTTTAGATAGTGTGCCATATTAGTTCAAATAATGATTACATCCGTTCTCAGCCTCGTTTGTTTGTGTGCCATATAAGGACATTGAGGTCTTATTTGGAAACGTAAACAAATCGTGGTAAAAATTTGGCGCGGTTTGAGTCAGACATTCGGCTCATTAAAAGTAAATACGGTTTATCGGCAACTTTGAAATTCCACCAAGAAGCGATTATTCGCCACTTGATTGACAAAGCATAGCGTAGAATATCTAAATATGGTCTGGCAAGCCTTATATAGAAAAGGGGTCACGGCCAGAGTCTCGCGTTATCTGTCATGGCGAACACGGTGAGGTTAGTGTAACCATGCCAATTTATTTTATCGTGTAAGGGCTTAATAAATTCAAAATAACCCAAACTTTTTTCATAACATGATTATACTTGTGTAGCAGATTTCTACACTAATTGTTTTTCTGACTTTAGTGATGATAATTTTGCTCCATTACATGATATGGGATCAGTTAGTAGCCTACCCACAACAAATCAAGTTGATGCTACGACATCGTAGCTAGGGTGTACGATATTTCTGACATTTTATAAGCTATACATACGTTGTGTACTGATATTAGTTTTCAGACCTAGCCTAATTTACAAACATAAAGTGAAATTGTGACACAGATCCTTGCCATTTTAGTGTGTCCTAGTTTTTTTTTTTATAAGGTTTAAACAAGCAAAATTAGTTATTCGTATTTTTTAATATCAGCCTAAGGAATCACCTTTAGGCATGTACATATATAATCTAAAAGGAACAATGTATTTTACTTATTCATTGTAATTACGAAGTCCTCCTTGACCTTTTCTACTAAAACGCATTTTTGTGAATTAATTAAACGACCTGATTATGTCATTATGGTACATAAAGACTGTTGGTACATCAACCTATTCAACACTAGTTGTACATTAGCACATTCCAAACTTGGAATTCAATCGGAATATTCTATAATTTCTGTTTTTTGATTGAAAATTTAGGATTAACTAGTATTTAATTCCCAGTACTATATATTCATGCTAAGTTTTCACTATGTATTCTAGGGAAATAAATTATTTGTTGATTGTACTAAATTATTAGGTTTGCTTCTGTTGTTAAATTGTTCAAGACATTAGAACCGTAACTGTGTATTTAATTTGTGCAGGAAAATAAGTGCGTTTTCCATAGGCCAGACCAGACATTAGGAAAGATTAAACAAAGAATAATACCACATTATTACTGTGGTGCTTATTACCCTCTTAAAAATTGCCATTTATTCATATGCAGCGACTTTGTTCAAAAGAGCATTTTATTACATTTTCATTAGAGGGTGAAGCTTGCATTCCATAAACGTTTGCTTTTGTAGTTATTGTTGTTAGCTGTTAGCTGCGTATGCATCCAAACAAATGATTGAAATTTTCCACAGCTATTAGATTTTCGCCCTATCTGTAATCTGACGAATCGGACTCAAGAAACAGAGCAAGTAGCAGATTTTTTAATGCTCGGAGTGAGACAATAATCAAATTCGCTATAAAGTTCAGCACACAAGAACACTACAGCTATGTACCATTTAATGTTGACAAGACATTGACATTTAGGCCGTCCACCAATAAGCCAAGATCGCTTAGTTCAGCGTAACATAGCCAAGAGAATGTGTTCGTACAGATTAAGTAAGGATTACTTAAATATGTTTTAGTTGCTTTAGTACTTTTGTAAACATAATGTTTTACAGATTGAGCGTAACAGCGGATGTCTTGTCAGATTGCCATGCTTACGTCCAGGCGACGCACACATCGTACCCGTTGTGTAGCGATTGTTTCAAAACCTGCATGATTCTCGAAAACTCATGTTCGTCAGCTGAAGATAATACTTGTCTGTTTTACTGTTGGGAGACCATTACATAAGAGAATGATCTCTGCCTGTGTATCATCTTGTATGAGAAGGGAAAGAACTATACACGGGTACTTCATATAAATAGATCTGTGTATGATCTTGTATGAGAAGAGAAAGAACTGTACACGGGTACTTCATATAAATAGATCTGTGTATGATCTCGTATGAGAAGAGAAAGAACTGTACACGGGTACTTAATATAAATAGATGTGGTTGCATATGCCATTTTTCTTTAAAAACATGAAAGTAAAGTTTTACATTTACAATACAAATGCAATGGAAATAAATGTAAACATCAGTTATTAACTTCAGGAAAGCATTCTCAAAACGTGTTCTGATCGGTCTAGCCCTCTGCATATTACTCCAATACCGTTTTCAGTCCGTGCCACGAATCTTCTATACCTAAAGAATAATATTAACTTTTCCAAAATACAAAATCAAAAGATAACCAATATGCCATAATATTGTAAATGCATTATAGCTGATGATGTGCACTGCACCTGCTTAGCAAATGTTTGTAATATTATTCAGTACTAATTAGAAATCTGATCTATAGTTGCCGTGGTTTGCTTTTTACCAAATCGCAGAGGTGTTTCAAATTTGTTTAATCTCTTTTTAACCAAGACGTGGAGACAAATTGTCTACTATCATTGATATTTCTTATGCTCCCCTAAAACTCGTTTAAGCCAAACTCCATACCGTATAAAATTCGTTCTTCATATCTCTTGATTTCACCAGAATTGAAAAAGGGGTCAGAATGAATAAATTATTGAGCATATTATGAATAGAAGCATCAAGAATAGTCTGATATTAGTTTTGAAAGTGGTGATGGGGTTTGCAAAAATACAAGTTTTGTTTATTGCTGTTCTTTCTCGAACTATTTTCATAGATTAAGACTTGCTATAATAACACTTCTTGCTATAATAATTGTTGTATTTTCAAGCATGGTCTTTGAATAATCTAGTTAACATTTCCTCTAAATGTAATATTTCTTTTATATTGTCAACTCAATATTTCAATGTCTCAAACAGTACGATCGAGATCAAGTACATGTCCAACTATGTACTCCCATATCTTTCAATATTTCCAACATAGTCCTCTTTACTATGTTTTCTTGAACTGTATACTTTTTTCTGCACTAATTCAATTTCTTATCCTACACTTTTTCATGATGGTAATTGTTTTTTTTTCTTCTCATAATTTGAGGTAAATGATAAAAGGGTTGAGGCCAATTTATTCATATATAATTTAGAAATAATATGGCAATGTCTATAACATTTTTATGAAGTATAGAAACCTCTGACAACCGGCGTTTGTCAGAAAAAAGGCATAGCAGAGCAAGGCCTCGTGAATGATAAACTGAGTATGTTATATTCAGGAGTGGTTAAGAAGTTATTTCCTTTCCTTTGTAATGTTTTGTTTTTCTTCAAGAGTTTAACATTACATTCGCAACTTTGGTAGAGAGATAGAAGATGGCATGAGCTATAAACTAATTGATTTATGTACGATTCGAATGCTTCAAGTTCAATTGCTCAATGTATTGTCAATAAGTACAGGACCAAACATCATTTATGCTTGAAAACATCATTAGGGAGCACTATCAAGCTGGCAACAAATGTTACTTTACCAAATCTCACACTCGATTCACCACAAATGGGTTGTTTAAATAAATGCCTTAGTAATGTGTAAGAAAGAGAATAAAACTGGTTAGGAAAACAAATCATCAATCCGGCAATATACAAGATACTGATTACTGAGCATGAATTGTTCAAAAGGCTTTCATTTGCTACGTTTATAATGCTGGTAAACTGAAGCAACGTTTAACAGAGGCAATAATATATGTTTTATATCTGCACCTAAAACACTGGATTCTCTAATAAAAGAGTTTAACATCTTATGCACAGACTACCATTGCATTTGGCGTGCTAGAGTAGTACACATGATAATATGCCCCATGCAGAAAATATATTGGCCAAAGTTCGACAATGGATCTATCTATCGAAACCCTGAAAATATAAATAGGTGTGCACAAAATGTTTAGCAACTGTGTATTTTATACTCAGGTAAGCATTCGTAGCCAAATCAAAGCCATACTGTTTCAAAAACATAAGTCGAGATAGTTGGGCAAATTACATGTTGCGATTTAAGATGGCAGTATTGTTTGTGAGAGAAACAGGTATAACGTTAATGGCGTCACTGAACAATGAATATACAAACATATGTGCCATACTGCTTTGACCTAATTACAAAACTTGAAGGAAGACTAAAGTTAAAGAAATACTCAACCACATCTCAAGTCAGCAACAAATTGATATATTTGAAAGGTATAATTGAACGTATGTTATCTAAACAACCTAAAAAGTAAGCAATTATTATTAGATGATAAGAGTGTTAAAACACTGTAATCTGCTACCGTCGAAAAATATTTTTTTTATATATTTATTTTATATACAATAACATAAATACTACACAAAATACTATATTGACATAATAGATATTGAACGCACCATCGGACATTGAACTACATAGATATATTTTGGATAGTGTGGTTGTGGATATATTTAAGGTATTGAAAATTTTGTGAAACAAAGGTACTCACTGATCGTACCATAATTGCTATCTTGTACATGGACAATGGAGTTCCGCTTATGATTTCAGTATATTCCCAAATACCTCCAACAAAAAGAACTATCATCAATTAGACCACAGGTGACTCATATCGGAGGAATTTCTATGTTACCGGCAGACTAATAAAGAGATGACATTTATAAGCCGTCCTTACGAGAGTGATTTAAAAAATACTAAAGTCTTTGATACTTACGGAAGTAGTTTTTTTAACATTCAAACATAATTACGTCAAAATACTGTTTTTCTAAACAACCCCGAAAGATTCAGTTTGTTAAAACGTGCGGAAAAACGCTTTATATAGCTGCAAGGGAAAACATACACTTTTACGTGTCTTAAACTATGTAAAACAAAACGAAAACCAACAAGTTATGCAATGTGGAAAATATAAAGTATTTATCAAAAGTAAAAGGTGAAAATTTAAACTAACTTACAGTATCTTTGACGAAATAATAAACAGTCATAAATTTTCTATTAACTCGTAACGTGTCGATTAATCCTAATTAGTTCCAGTGATATTCTTAACATTTTTCACTATTTTACAGACGTATCAAAAGTACTGATGAATAACAACGATATAATCCAAAAAAATGACTTTAAATGAATTCACAGATTCTGAAACAGCTATACATTCCAAGCAATTCGAATAGTCGAGGCAAGTAATCATTTCACTGAATATTTGATTAAATAAATTAATATCTTCAAGCAAAATGAACTAAATGTCTCACATGACCAATATTCATACTAAGAATTCCATCATCACTCTTTTGGTTACATCCGAATGCAACACAGTGCACCATATTTTCTGTACAAAAGCACGATCGTACGCTATATCACATAGACATTTACGTGGGGAAATTAAGTTCTTGAATGGCTAGGTTGAATAGAAGGGATAAATATACGTCATATCCGGTTTTGGCACGCGGAAACTACCGATTGTTTACGGAGATTGACAAATAATTTTTCATTTTATAAAGCGGAGTTTTAAGTCTAATTAAACATTTTTATGGTGTGCATACATAAC
Source organism: Sinohyriopsis cumingii (assembly GCA_028554795.2). Classification (NCBI taxonomy): domain Eukaryota; kingdom Metazoa; phylum Mollusca; class Bivalvia; order Unionida; family Unionidae; genus Sinohyriopsis; species Sinohyriopsis cumingii. The sequence continues at coordinate 1,175,110 of CM068841.1, forward strand.
CAATGCGTTTTGTTTATAACTATAATAATATCACATGTTTGTACAATATAGGTGGCAGGTGACCTTTAAACAAACATATCTTATATAACTAGCTAAGACGTAGCACAATTGAAATACCCATACATATTACAGAAGGATTTGAATTGGTAAACAAGGTCAGATGATTCACATGAAAACCAAACACGAGTTAAGTCAGCTTTGCCTTTCAGGAACTCATGTCCCGAAATCAAATTGTATTGCCTCTTCTGCCCAACACTTAAAATAATGGAGTCGATAGTTAATATTTACGAGGTCGCTAAAACTTACCTCCTAATACGCGAGTGTATTAGCAAGAAAAGGCAACACATCAAATTTTGTCACTTTAGCATTCGAGGGTATAGTTTGCGAAATATTTTTGGGAATGACTGTGCAGGAATAAATGTTTACCGTAAAATAGCCTGGTTTTATAATTTAGGATCTATTTTGTCAATTGAACTTTGATAACAAAACATGTTTTACGATAACAATGTGGAAGTCATATTTATGAGAAAAGAGACAGATGAAATGTTGAAACAAAAAACTGAGATAAAGCTTGAATGAAGTTGTTATCTTCATAGATTACACGGTAACAATATCAAGGTGTGTTTATTGTATCAACTAAATACCTATACTGGCGTATGGTGGCAAAACAGCCGTATTTAATGTAATATGTTACACGTAAAGCTAGTATGATCTTACTCATTTCAAATTTTGGCAATTTACAGTTTGCTTCTAAAGATGGTTATTTTTAAATTTGAGATGAATATAACCTTTGCGTGTCATCTTTAGTTATATCGATTCTAACGAAAGATGACTTTCTTCACAAAACGGCTCCATAGACACACAACCTCATTCATCTGTGAAAACGCTTTAAGGTGTTTTAGTCTCTTGAAATAGATAAATAGATAGATTTATCTTTGGAAGTTATACTCGTTAGTTGTCAAATAATTTCAGCTGTCATACTTTTGATACGAATCTTAGTCTTCTTGATTGTTTTTCAATTGGTTTCATATTTATTAACCTCTGAGAAGTCTCATTTTGCCGAATTACCAGTTTAGGGTATACATCCACACATTTTTTGTCAAAATTGTATACCATAGGTATCAAAAAGGGTTCATACGCATTTCAGAAGCACATAAGAATTACATAAACGTTCAATAACTGTGAGATTGAAAACAGTAAATCATGCACACAATCCTGAGAATAAATTAAGGCAATAACATATGTTATGTATGAAAGAGGTGTACATTGCACTTTCGACACACATAAATTATTTTAGTTACCCTTCTGATTTATTTTGTCATTTTGTGGGTTTAATGCCTATCTGTATCGCATGATTGGCTTACATGGCATGCAGTATACTGAACGACATGTCAAGAGGCAGATCCATGCCTGAGTGCACTTACGAGGATAAGACGGTAGGATATGCTCTTAAAAGACCTTACGATGTTCATCGAGGCAGTAACTCCGTGCATCAATGAAGATGCCAGAACAGCGATTACGGAGTACTAAATGACAGAAACAGATATGGGGGATGGTCAGAGTTAATGGTTCAAAGACTCGCTCAAGCCATTAATAAAAGATTTCAGCAATAAATATCTGGCACAGGATTGTTTCACCAGGCGGAGTATCATTGATACTCGACCTACATGCAAACAGCTGGCGAAAATTGAAGAGACAGTGCAGAAGCGCACGCAGCATACGGCTCAGAATTTCAGTGCTTCCTGTTTTAGATGAAGAAAAACGAAACAACAAGTGTCATCTCCTGACAGCGAGTCACAGCCAGTCCAGACCACAACGTAGCCTAATCAGCTACGCACGTATTCCCATAACAAAAACCAGTTAGTGACATTATGGTGATCTTCGAACTCGAAGGACTATTAGAATCAAGTATGCTATGTATGCATGCATTTCTTTGCCTCAGTTTTTGGAACATGGGTTAAATTAACACTTTCGACCTATAGCAACAGCCAATTAAATTAATTCAAGTACCTGTGTATTGAGATAACAAGGACTTACCATTTTAAAAATGTGGATATATACCTAGATGAGTAGATTCATAGATAGATCGATGTATACAATTCATGGGAAAGAAGCGTGCAAAAATGACCAATATAGAGCTAGCGTATGTTCAAAGCGATGTTCAAATTAATGTTTTTATCTTTTCTCTGTCCTTTCCTTCTTTACTTTTTCTCTTATTCGTTCAGTCGTATTTTTATAATTTTGAACATATTAAGACAGTTATTAATTGTTACTGATGCACATGTACTTCTGTCTGGAATGATAACATATTCATGCGATCTGGAAACAAAGTTTGATCAATATAAACGTTATCTCCTTTGCTGCCCCGAAATAACCACACATAGCCTTGTAATCGATCTCAAAAGACCGACCAATACAAGGCTTTTCATGATAAGCGTATTTGAACTGACGACAGAATTTACCGCATTTAATAAAAAGGTGCAGTATTATTTTTGGTGCACGTAGGTTGCGATTTAAAACTGATAGTTTGTTATTCCGTGAATGTATGAACCAGTTTTACCAATAATAATTCATTTTCTACATGCGTCAGAAAGTATGTTTTCAATATGGCACGTAAGTTCATACCCCACAGGGGTAAGCAATCTTTCATACGGATTTAAGACGTTTTCATCAGAACCCAATGCCCAATGGACTTACCGTGACAATTAAATAATAAAATGGCATACTTATTATATTAATGTTCTTTTGACGCAATTGGTAAATAAATGAACTGAAAGAACAACATATTCAATAATAATTAACGGGAAAAGATTACACGACATTAATAATAACTTAACGAGTGAAATTAGCATGTTCTATGTATCTCTGCATTCTTGTGAACCTATTTAACTTGTTCATCTCTATAACAATACGCCTGGTATCTGTTTTGGTGAAACCTTTTTGTAAGTGTACATTAGATGTACATAAATTTGGATTAGGCGCATCAAATGATTATCAGCTGGCGGACGTCGTACAAAACACCGAACTAGTTTTAACGTGGGTATGCAATACGGAGTTACGAACTGAACAACCACATCGAACAGCAAGTCAAACATGCAAGAATAAATGTTTATGTAATACATATTTAAGTGAAGCCTATATTCGTCAGGCTTACACGTTCCGTATACTGAATTATGTTACCTGAATAGTGTCATTTATTTAGGAAATGTAGCAGAAGCATTGTAATTTTTTATTTCTATATTCGCTTTACGCAATCTCTTGTTTCTAAGTAACCATATCAGAGACCGATATGACAAATTGTGGTCTGGGATTATGAAGTGCATTCAGGTTATACCAAAGTTTAAAAGGATTTACATCATTAGCGAAGCAAAATATCATGTAAAAGTGTTACTCTAGTTCTGTCAAAATTGATACTTTTATACGAAGTGTTTAGAGACTACACAAAAATATAATGTAAGAAATTTTTTGGTGTCCAAGTGATTCAACAACTGAGAATCGAATAATAATTTCTTGATTTGTCCATGCTCACTGCCCGTTTTCAGCTTATGGGTTGCATAGGATTTATGAACAAGAGGAACAATGCATCCTTATCAGATGACTAGATTACATATATCTGATCCAGGTCTACACATGATAAATGTATGAAGCCGATATATCGTGCTTCCATGAGTCATTTGTAGCACAAAAAATACAGGTTTGTACCTGCCACCTTTCTCGAACTAAACCATTAATACTCTCGTGTATTTGTGTGTGTGTGTGTGTGTGTGAGAGAGAGAGAGAGAGAGAGACAGAGAGAGACAGAGAGACAGAGAGAGAGAGAAGAGAGAGAGAGACTAACTGTTGATACAAAAAGAAAGAGAGAGAGAGAGAGAGGTGTATAGGAAATAAACCTGTACATTTATTCTACAATTCGTGCAATTAAATGAAAAATCAAAGCAAATATTCCCTTTTGAAACAAATTTCAATCTCTCATGAACTTAAACCGAATTTTTAACCTTAGATAAAGACGCAGGCGATCTGTTTTTCTTTAACAATATGCTTTACTGAATGGTAATCACTGAAAAAAAGCATGAATTATATCCAATATCACAAGTGTGACCAAATATATTTTGTAAAACCCCTCAAAACTCTTAAAACTGTGTATCACTTGGGCCACTTTTACTTTCATTTATAATAGGTTGTTTTGTTTCCTTCGGGCGTCACAGATTTTAAACTATATATCCTTTAACAAAGTTATTGTGGCATATGGATTTGTACGCTTTCAAATTACGGAATAACTGTCAATTATCGTACAAGTTTTTAGATTAGATTACGTTAAGACTTTATCATTCGTTCGGTTCGCACATGAGTAATTGATTTTTGAGGAAATACACGTTGAGCAAGTACTCATTCACCACTTATCTCCAGGATTAGGTCCAATTCTTTTATTTCTGATCGTTATTTCAAAATTCTCTGGCTTGTTTATGTTTCGCTCTTCTTCATTTGCACGCTGTAAGCGTTACCCACGGTCAACTTTGTAGAAATCTTACACAAAGTCCCCTCTTCTTGCAAGAGGTGTGGGTTGGCGGATTGTACCTTCTTTCAAGGTGTCCGCTTAATTTGGTTCTCATTATCTAAAGGTTGACCACCCTCGATGTTATTGCCCAGTTCGAGTAAATATAAGTGTAAATGGTGAAACTTAAAGGTGGAATAGATAGAGATCTGAGCAAATATATAGAACAAACCAACACGAGCCCCCGTACATGTAAACAAACAATTTAATCAATTACATAAAACAACTATGATAATTCATTACATCAGGAATAAACTCTGTTTTTAGATATACAATTTTCAACGAATTACAAAAGAAAATACAAATATATTTAAATAAAGTAGCCGATCTGTTTTACATAGATAGATTTAGTTCATCATAGGATCGAGTGAACAATCGAAGTCAATGCCTTGTACGATTGCATAATCTGTTTCTTTGTTCACTCCACTTCCACTGTAGCTGTTCCTTCGACTTCCGTCGGTCTTGCCTTTTTCGGTCCTCATTCTGTGCGTAGCACGTAGATTCACAGATACCTGGATCTCAGGATAAGTACGTCTCACTATACGTTTTAGACACAGTCTCACTATACGTCTCAGAGATAGTCTCACTATACGTCTCAGAGACAGTCTCACAATACGTCTCAGAATTAATACGTCGCAGAGCTGATACGTCGCATGAGCTATTTTCTCCCCTTTTAAAAAATATAAATAGAGACAATCTAAATTTCCTGTTGTTTACGAATATAGGGACTTTAATTTCGCCCTCTTGTTATCAGATCTTAATATCGGTCCCATAATGACCCTAGTTAGGTTAATGGCTAAATCATCACGCATTAACATCACACAATAACACACCACGAGGCATAACGGTTCCGATGCCAGCCTCAATTTACACAAGTGAATAAATGAAATACATTAAATGACTTCTACGTCATGTCCGGCGAATACACATTCAGCCTTAATCATACGTGAAATCTTCTAAATTCGGTGAATTCAAACGGATTCTCATAACTCATATTAACTAATGTAAAGCATGAAATTCTTAGAACCTACTTATTATACAAACAAGACGACTAATTCAAACAAATCGTCAAACTTATCTAAAGATTATTGTACGACTTACTATGCATAAACTCAACACAGTTATACTTCATAAAGCAAATTGATATACGAATGTGGTAAATAGATTCATGCAAATATAAGTAAATAAATTCAGCAAAGCATTATATATGGCATCAACAAATTACATGGAATTGTCAAAATACATTTCCTTTCAACGTTCCTTGCTTCTACTGCCAAATTTGTTCGTCGGTTTTCCTTCGACAACAGTCCTCTTGGACAACTGTTTTACGAGAGAATTTCTCACCAATTTCTCTCGCAGTCTTCTTTACACATGTTTGTCTCTTACAGAAAAGCTTAGACTGATTAAAATATTCGATGTGGGCAATATTAAAACACGCTCTTTATTTAGCGTAACCAATCAGGATTAAGTATATCTGCCGCCTTTTTCTAGAGGCGCCAAATATGGGGTCAATTTGACCTTCTACGTCGTGACTACTGGTCAATGGAAATTCTCAATTTGTGACAGTTTTACCATGAAATCAAAGTTTACCGTGTCCCTAATAGTCCATCTGGTTGCTAAATAAACAAATGCTTAATTAAGAAAACAATTCTCCCCTCGAAAAGACATTACCGACCATAACAGTATGGCGATTTGATACGCTCCTGTCCCCATAAATCTGGTCTCAAACTAATGCATTCTTCATAGATCGCCAGAGGTTTGCCTCTTCACACACGCTGCATATCGATGGTCAGTTCCGATCAACTAGAATATGTAGCCACGTGGACCGGTAAAGGCAATGCTAAATGCAAGGACATGGAATGCGTCTACCGAAAAGGGTGCGAAACTAGATATTTTCATCGATCGGAAAAGAGGATTTAAAGAATTATCATCTGATTCTGTCAATTTTCAAAGAATTTTCAATGTGTCCGATGTTAAGTTTTATCAGTCATTTCATTTTTGGCGACACGATTATCATCCCGGGTAACTTTTATTCGTTATCTGTGACAAAGTCCCTGAAGTGATATTTCTGTTGTTTTTTTTAATTTTGGTGTTTAACGGCACATCAAAATTAGATATGTTATATCTTGCTGAGGTAGTTGAGATAAGCTGCCTACTCCAGGCAGGATAAGAATATTTTATATTGTAGGTCGGGGAAATCATAGAGGCTTTCGAATCTTCTTTTCACGAAAAATTCTTCCTCTATGATTAAAAATGTACCTTTGTTAAGGTCACGTCAATTACATCCGTTTTCACCTCACATTATTCTTCCGTTTAAATTTGGAACTGTCTTACGTAATTGTGAATACTTTCCCATGCTGCCAAATGCATAATGCTATATAAAAATGGCATTTCGTGAAAACGGAAATTTTCATCTGGAAGCGAAATCGGGGTAAAATAATTTTAGGTCTGATGCATTTCTAGACAAGTGAGACAGTTTGATAAGTTTTGTTAGGAAGAGTTCAAAGTTATTAAAGTATAATGAAATACAACATACATCGAAACAATACGTGATTAATTGTTTCAATTTTCGACTATGTTGTTATACAGATCATCAAAGTGTATGGTTCTTTTCGATATGCATTTTTTTCACATATTCCCCTTATTTGAAAATACTTTCTACGGTCCTTATCATATTAGCCAAATATTTATGACGCATGTGCAATAGATACGGAAACGTATGAAGCACAAGTATAAAACTGAAACTGGTCATCAGATTATCGAAGCTACGGGTATATTAGCGTTTATTAGCTTCTTGACAAATGATGGTATCAAAAAGACCAGAATACTTGCTCTTACTTTAAGGGAAGTAATTCTTCTAGGTATTCTGTGGTTGTCTCTTTCATTACGTAAGTTGTCTATCAATTTGTCGCGGCAAAAACTGCTTGTACATTTTGCACACGCTTGCCTCATGAAACCAGTACAGACAAGACACGGTTTGTTCAACTACTCCATAGCAACGTAGATAAGGTTGCACATAAGGCTTTAAGTCACGGCTGAAAGGAGATGTTACAAGGCAAAGGTGTACAACTCTCACACTGTTGAGTGTTGGAGTCCATATGCGTGTAGTTTACCTATTCTAGTTGACAGCTATTTTGAATACTATTCAGAAAGCCATGTTCTGTCTGAAGCAAACATTCTATAAAATAACTGCTGCTGCTGGGTTTCAAAAAAGCACAACTAACATATTGTTCTTAAAATGCATAAATATTTTTCAAAGACGTTACGGGCTGCTTTCCTTTACTTATATGAAATTGACCATGGCAAGAAGGTATCAGAGAAGGATCCATAAAAATACGACACTTTTATAAAATGTATAGTGTGCTTTGTCAATAACCGATCATGATAATGACCTTCACAATTTATATCCCTGTTTAGGCCCCATTTTGCATTTTCCACTTTCATATAGATACAGTGGCGTACTAAGGGTAAATGTTGTCTAGGGCGATGATGATGCGTCCGTTGTTTGGCTGCTCCAGGACCTCTGGTGTTCCAGTAAACTGCCCCGTCCCTCCCCTCCCAGTTAGTACGCTACTGCATAGATGTCATTTCAATACGATATTTGGTACGTATCAGAATCTTCAACCATTCTGCACTTATTCTGCACTTACCGGAACTAGGATAGTCACAAACAAACCTTGATGTATTCCATAACTTAAAGAACTACTTGGATCGTGCTTTGATGCATATATGTGGAAAGGATTTTCAGAGGGTTTTGGATTACAGGTTTCTGGGTTTTGAATTCCGATTGAGCTATAACATATAAAATCAGCCCCCAGTTGTATTCTTGAAACACACTACAACATTTTGAATGTCAAAGTACGGCGAATAGCATGTCCTACTGCTATGTAAGCTCAGCCTACTGTAGGCTGTCACTAATCGTCTTCACGTCAAAGAAATGATTATGTTGCTGGTGATTTCAATAATCCTTAATTATGCTCTGTACGTTATTCATATATGGATCATGCACTGAGTGTTTATTCCAAATATAGGTAAGAGGCAGTCATTCGACAAAGAAAACAACTCTATTCTTAAAGAGGCAGTCATTCGACAAAGAAAACAACTCTATTCTTAAAGAGGCAGTCATTCGACAAAGAAAACAACTCTATTCTTAAAGAGGCAGTCATTCGACAAAGAAAACAACTCTATTCTTCAAGACGCAGTCACTCGACAAAGAAAACAACTTTGTTCTTAAATAGGCAGTCATTCGACAAAGAAAATAACTCTGTTCTTAAAGAGTCAGTCCTTCGACAAAGAAAACAACTCTATTCTTAAACATGCAGTCCTTCGACAAAGAAAACAACTCTATTCTTGAAGAGGCAGTCATTCGACAAAGAAAACAACTTTGTTCTTAAATAGGCAGTCATTCGACAAAGAAAACAACTTTGTTCTTAAATAGGCAGTCATTCGACAAAGAAAACAACTCTGTTCTTAAAGAGGCAGTCATTCGACAAAGAAAACAACTCTATTCTTAAAGAGGCAGTCATTCGACAAAGAAAACAACTCTATTCTTAATGATGCAGTCCTTCGACAAAGAAAACAACTCTATTCTTCAAGACGCAGTCACTCGACAAAGAAAACAACTTTGTTCTTAAATAGGCAGTCATTCGACAAAGAAAACAACTTTGTTCTTAAATAGGCAGTCATTCGACAAAGAAAACAACTCTGTTCTTAAAGAGGCAGTCATTCGACAAAGAAAACAACTCTATTCTTAAAGAGGCAGTCATTCGACAAAGAAAACAACTCTATTCTTAAAGAGGCAGTCATTCGACAAAGAAAACAACTCTATTCTTCAAGACGCAGTCACTCGACAAAGAAAACAACTTTGTTCTTAAATAGGCAGTCATTCGACAAAGAAAATAACTCTGTTCTTAAAGAGTCAGTCCTTCGACAAAGAAAACAACTCTATTCTTAAACATGCAGTCCTTCGACAAAGAAAACAACTCTATTCTTAAAGAGGCAGTCATTCGACAAAGAAAACAGCTCTATTCTTCAAGACGCAGTCACTCGACAAAGAAAACAACTTTGTTCTTAAATAGGCAGTCATTCGACAAAGAAAACAACTCTGTTCTTAAAGAGTCAGTCCTTCGACAAAGAAAACAACTCTATTCTTAAACATGCAGTCCTTCGACAAAGAAAACAACTCTATTCTTAAAGAGGCAGTCATTCGACAAAGAAAACAACTCTATTCTTAAACAGGGCGTCATTCGACAAAGAAAACAACTCTATTCTTAAATAGGCAGCCATTCGACAAGGAAAACAACTCTATTCTTAAAGAGGCAGTCATTCGACAAAGAAAACAACTCTATTCTTAAAGAGGCAGTCCTTCGACAAAGAAAACAACTCTATTCTTAAAGAGGCAGTCATTCGACAAAGAAAACAACTCTATTCTTAAAGAGGCAGTCATTCGACAAAGAATACAACTCTATTCTTATTGACTTCTTACTGTATATTTTAGAGATTCAGATTTATTACTTTGTAAATTCTTACACTGTATTGAAAAATCCATGCCAATGGCTTGTCGAATATTCTTCTGTGTTGCTGAGAAATAATCTTCATTTTTAGAATGGTTAATTAATCGCGCAGCTGCGTTGCAATGTTGTGTGGTCACATGGAGTAAAATTAAGTACAAATGTCAAGGATATAAGGTATTAGGTTATCAAAATAACATTGCTATCTTAAGTCGCAGAAACTGATTTGACCACCCACTCGTTACAATTCCAGGTTGTCTGTACCACAATAACAAATTTATCTGGTCTGTAAGTAGGGTAATATATTTTAATTATTCAGTCCACAACTTACGGTGTTATTAACCTGGATTTCTGTATAAATAGTAACTGATTGCTAGGTTATGTATATGTTGTACTGTAAATCGGTATATTTGTACATGAAATTTGAATGATGTGAACTAAATTAAATGCATTGTGTGATGAAATGTTGAATTAAGTTGCATGGCAAATTCCAATATGCTGACTATTGATAACCATATGCATTTTGTCCATTCGAGTATGCGGTGGGATTGCTAGCATATCTTTGATGGGTCAGCAAATAAATGACTTATGTTGTCTGTTGATAAGAGGATAGATTGTCGTCTTTATTATTTTGTTTTGTTTATATACGGGTATTTAGGGTATTTACTTAATGGACTGTCTTTCATGGTTTAATGATGAAAGATACAGAATGATAGCAGAGAAGTGTACCAGGCATGCACGGTCAACGTAGAATTATGAACTTGACGAAGATAGATACACCATACTAATAGTACAGTGTACCAGGTGTTTGTGATGCTAATATATTGATGTTCCCGTGATTATTGGACTGTCTTTCGAACCCTAATGCAAGTTAACTCTATGCTATAATAACAGAAAAGTGTAATAGTACCGCACACTGGAACAAAAGCAGTGTTCACGACAAGCATATACTTGCATCTATGATACATTGTCTCCTTCCGCTTCCTGTTCGTACATATATGTATAATCAAAAACAAACATGCATTTTAAAGCGTAAATCATGCTATAAATAACTTACTTGAGTAGCAGAATACTGACTGTATCTGCTCCGTGAACTATCTTCTTCATTCCGACATGAACTCAATAGTGTATATGGAAATCCATCAGACACTTTATAGGGTCGGCTAAAACTAGATTTTAGTAAATTTCCATTTGCGTTTGCTGAATGTAGCGATAATACTTCAAATACTATTTTTAAGGTTTACAACTTTTGTTTAGAATTTGTTCTATCTGTCGGATTCAAAAAAGTTTTGAAAACTCGTTTTAGTAAGAGTGTGTTTAATGTGAAAACGTTGAAAAATAGTGTTAAAACAAGATCAAGTTTAGACGCACCTAGGGATTTCCTATTCAAAATATAAAGCAACACGACGATTAAGTAATGGCCAGTATGGGATGGGATTTAATCGTTTTAATGCACATGAATGTATTATCCAAGGGGTAAAGCAGTGTTCATTAGCAGCAGTTAACACAAGCCATTTATTGTGTAATCTGATTGTGTGGTTCATTACACGTGTTACTGATTATACATTCACGCTATAACGTTTCAGTATATATTTTATAATGAGATGTGGAATCATATCACTGTGAGAAAAGGAAATCGTAGCAAGGTGATACTACTTATTTAGCACTATTACCACGACATGGTAATACGAATGCTATTATTGTCATGTAATAAGAGTCAGATTTTCGTATTTAATTATTAAAATTAAAAATGATTTAATTGTATTAGTAATGTTGGTCAACAAACCACCTCATGCGGCCATCGACCTTAAACAGTTTGTATGTTTCGACTCACCCTAAATTGAAAGGTTGGACACTACTGATGCATGCAATATCTTGGAGAGCTAATGACTTTCTGTACTTGCTCAATGTATCAATGAATATCGGTAAATGATTACATAGATTGAATAGGCAGAAAACTTTCTTGCAAATGTCGTTAATTGTTATTACAGACCTTGTAACATCCTATCTGTTACCCTCACACTACTATATAATGTTTCAAAGAAATACCAGCAGTTGCCTTGTACTGTAGTCTGCAATATGTGACGGGAGGCTTTTTGTTGTCAGTATGTTCGGTCCTGTTGCCTAGACTGCTGAAAATTACACCCCAAGAGGTTTATGGACGTCAGCAAAATATATAATTTTCTTTTCCATCATAGGTTAAGAAAATGCGGGCTGTATAGTCTAACTGCTAGGACCTAATACATTTATTATGGTACTATGTATTTCAAAAATGCTTGTCGAACATACTAGGGTGGATGTGAACGTCTGAAGTGATGAAATTGTTTTTTACACAGTACCTAGCTCAGAGAGTTGGTACCCCAAAAAGAATCATTTATAAATAAGAGTTGTTTCAATGGGTTATTGTCTTATATACTATCTAAAGAAATATATAAAAATTGGTTAACACTATTCCTGAACAAATCGCAATACATTAAATAAACATCATCTGATTCGTGCTGCTTGATAATAAAATATAAGGATTTTTTTGTTCAATTGTTACGAGTCTATGCTCTTAAAATAAATAACAAAGTGAAATTGCGTACGCTTTATAAAATTCACCAAATAATGTATTTCCCTAGAACGCAATTCGAAAATGTAATAAAAAGGAACATACGGTAATACTAATTAAATCCCCAAACTAGAATTATAATTTATTTCAGTAGAAAATAGAGTGAAAATATAATAAAAGGAACTTATGATATTGCGAATTAAATAAGAAATAGTCCTAGACTTATAGACAGAAGTCTTAAAAACTTGAAGTCCCTATTAAATTTTAGTAGAACCTCAAACTAAATCGAACGCTGAAAGTGTTGATGTGTCTGTGGTAGCCCGTAAAGTGTTGATGTGCCAACAGTCTTTTGTTGAATAAAAGTAATATAATTGCAGCTTTCAAATCACTATATACTCCGGTGAATTTATCTGTCCAAGAATATATTTTATGAGCACTATTATGTTTCCAATGTGTAATCACTTGAATTAAATAATTTGAAGAAATAAGCTCCATCCCGAAAAGAAATACTGGACACACCATGTAATACAACTTGATTCTGCTAGATCATAGTGGACAAATTAAAAACCCTTCACTAACAAGATTATATAATCTTCTGCCTGACCTCAGGTGACAACCAACTTTTTCTATAATAAAAAAAAAAACATGCCTTAGTGGACAATAACCTTCTAGAAACTTTTTATTATTTACCAAACAAAATATCTGCTATAATTAGAAATTTGTTGCAAAATTTATAACATGAAATGTTTAGTAAACAACCGGTAGACTCTGCAGTTCTTTGTGGATTACTGGATTCAAATCCAGATAAATATATTTTCTACAAAACCAAAATCAATAATTCGGCTCAGGAAGAAAATGAACTCTATTTTGGACAAGGTCAAGTAAAACATACAATGTTAAATTACCAATAGTCTATACTGAAATAAAAAAATTAAAACTAGCATACAATGCAAATTGAATACACATGACGCAATGTTACGCTCGTTCTTTGCAGTTGTTATCGTTACTGTTACTATTTCTTCGAATCCTAGTGCAGAAAATCAAAACTGACAAGTGTTTAAAAATTTCGACAAATAATGATTTAATTATATAAATAAAAGATTATAGAGCATTCCTCTCAAAGTATATCAAAACACAACAACAAATAATTTCAGGTCTGAACTTAAAGTAGGACTGAATAATCTTATTGATCTCAACGTCATATACATCCCCACTTGAGCTTATGTCAAAATAACATTTTCGGGAAAAAAAACGCAGAAATTTTAATTTCATTTCTAGAAGCTTGGCTGCGTATTGAACTCAAACCGAACTAAACATATTTGTAATTTACAAGCAAAATAAAAACGTGACCGTAGACAGGTACGCATTAAAATTATATCCTCAATCATGGACAAAGAACGAGTATACAAAAACAAAGTATGTATACCACTATTGAAAAACGCGATTTGGTTAAGCCCTTCCTTTAGGACTATGTAATAGTTTATATTACAGAATGATTCGTATTACTATCGTGACTAAATATCATAATTGCTTGCATTATTATATGTATATTTCATCCTCTTTTAGATTGATTCCAGTCCTTTAAAGCTTAGTCTTTGATCCGGGGAACTAGAACTATAATTTCCCCCATGCATGTGTCTTATGATTAGCAGACACCGAAGTAGCTTTCTGGAGGGCCTTAATGTAAGAATGGAGCAAGTGAGAACGAAGTGTATTAGATAACTCAAAATGAACGCGCTAAAGAAATATTTGACAAGTTGTTATGCCATGCAAAATGTTATTTATCATTCAGAATCATTATAAACCTCACTCGTATAGCAGGTTCAAACAAGAATGAGCCTGTATTCCCACATACGGTCCAAATGCTGCTCGTGGGCGATATGTATCTTTTGTGCGCATACGTTACACAACAATAACATAACTCTCTCATGGCGGCAACATTTGAGTTCTGCAAGACACTGGAAGGAGGGTATGGACGAAAGAATAGAGACCATGCCATTCAATGCAGGTATCTTTTCGTCTCATAAGTGAATTCAGTATATAAATAAAGTACCACAAGGCTTAATATAGTGAATACAGTTTGCAGAGGAAGGTATCCACTGGTGAATCAGCAGAAAACATAATTGTTCACTTTCTGGTTATAAATATGCCAATTTTGGAAACTGGGAAAGCAGCTAAGAAGAAGAAATGCTATCCAAATATAATGACTGTCTGACGAGGTATGTGAGTGCGAAGGATGCATATTGCTTTATTAAGCATAAGCTCAGTGGACAGCTTGAACACCGCCGTGGAGACATCATACAAGTTTATTCCGTTTCCCACACAAAGCAAATACGTCAAATTTAAAGAAAGAGTGAGGTTAAGGAAGATTGTAATCATGATGTCATGGAGCAGTAATCGTCCCCTATGTTGACTATATTCAATGTATCACCTTCTTTTGGTCCATGAATATATCAGTTGAAGTAATCCCGCAGAAACCACTTTGACCATTGAACTTCAATAGACATCTGTGAATATCAAAAACTTGTTTGATTCTACAGATTTATTTCTACTGGATCCTTTGGAGGCAATCGGAATAGCATGCGGTTGTTTGTTGGAAATTCTGTGGATATTGGTGCGCTATTGCCTGAGAATGATTTAGTGATTGACAGATACATACTTCCCCCATCTAGCCTACATTAATTACAGGGGCAAATAATCCAGTCAAAAGAGGCTGTGATACTGGCCAAAATGTATGGCCATTGAATACGTTATGACGACGTGTAGCACATTGACACTTGCTGGGCAAATATTCTAATAGCTACAGGCATTCAAGGCGCGCCACAAAATATGGTTTGCGTTAGGACCACACGTTGAGATGGAAACAATTTTAATAGAGCCACAAAGTCAGTACAAAACCTCAGTGTGATATGAAAGATCTGGAGAATATTAAGAGAATATATGCTTTTCTTCAAACGAGACTGTTTTTCTCATCCAATTTTTGTCCCATTTAAATTATAATTAACCCTTCACATTTGCAATATAGTTAGCAGAATCAACACACATAATTTATCAGGTATTATTATTGCCTCTCACTCTGGTCGTCAGGTTTCAAACTCTTTCATGAGAATAAGAACAATTATCTCGGTAGAATCTAGCTATATTTACCGCTCTTAGGAAAGAAACAAAAGATCAGGAAAAGGTTATAATTGTTATGTGTTGGAAGTATTGCACCATGTGCGTTTGGAACCACGTGTTATTATTTCTAAAATACTGCGCATTATACGAAAATATTACTGAGGACACTGGGGTGACCTGTAGACCCTAAGTAAACAAGTTCTACGC
Source organism: Sinohyriopsis cumingii (assembly GCA_028554795.2). NCBI lineage: Eukaryota > Metazoa > Mollusca > Bivalvia > Unionida > Unionidae > Sinohyriopsis > Sinohyriopsis cumingii. The sequence goes on from CM068841.1 coordinate 1,191,047, forward strand.
TTAAGAAAATATAAAATAAAACCACTTGATATCATTAGTGTATTGTCACATTTAATCGATGAATGTCATATGAAAATAACAACACGTAATTAATATATTTTATATGGATAACTTTTAAGTTGCGTCAGTTCTAACTTGGAATATCTTCTATGGTAGGATATGGAACGATACAATTTAATACTAGGTACAGTTCTAACTAATTCGGTATTGACGGAGGAGATTTGTAATTCATGATTTTCTTGGGGACAACATGTCTGTACTGGAAGTGTAGCTATTACTAGCGCAACGATACTCTACATTAAAATCTTCTTGTGGAATATCGTATGAACTGATGATTCAACAATCATATTGGTAAATAAGTGACGTTTCAATTGCTTACAATGCTTTATTCAACTGGGGTTTGTTGGGGGTGTTTAAAAAAGTTTAAAGAACGCAGGTCTGACATAACACGTTTCTGTTTGTTGCGTTTTTTGTAGTAGCTCTTGGGAGAGCTTGGAAGCTTGTAGTCAGTGATGTGCATAGTCTGTTGCCTGGAACAGTGTTTTTTGTTACAGTTCGTTCCACACAGCATCACGAGTTTGGTTCCATCTGTAGCTCAGTAAATGTTCAGCTAAGCGTCATTAAGTGTAGCTAAAAATATGTTCTTCTCTTCACACAAAGTAGTAAAGCTAATTAGATACTTTTAGCTACATTTAATGATGCTGACCTGAAAATTTACTGAGTTACAGATAGGATAAAATTACCATGCAACAATGTGAAAAAAGTTACATGATGCTATTAAAAGCATCCAATTATCGTTATCATGACGCTCACTTTAAACAAAATGCTGAGAAAATTTCTAGGTTTTAGTCATACATGCTTTTGAAGTCAGATTTCTGAAAGTAAATTACTTAGCTGCCATACACAATGAATTAGATTACATTGAAAAATCTCTTTTTCACAGCCATTCATTTTTTTCTTAGAGGCACACAACAAACCCTTTTGTCGAAAATAAACTGCACCACTGCAGCAGTTCACATCAATTCTGCGGTAAAAACAACGGATTACACCAAACATTTTCAAGTTTTCGTGTTAAACTAACTTAAAAATTTAGGACCAGTTTGTGAGTCTACATAACCTTTGCAAGAATAGCATTACCTCAATTTTTGCTGTATTAAAGTCAAACAACCAATGTCTTGACCAATAGTTAATCGTCTGTGAATCTGTATTAAGTGCATATTTGATTTCGTAAGTATCATTTAATGAATATGCCAGTGAGCGATCCATTGCAACGAATCCTTTTGAATTCAAGAAATTGTGGCCTGTATCGTTAATATGTACAATGAATTATAACAGACCTAAAATAGAACCCCGTCGTATACCATCTGCAACACAACAGCCAACTGATTTGGCAATATTTAGAAGACTGCTTTGAGCCTGTTTGATAGGTAGTCCAAACACCAATCAATAAAACAGATATAAATACCATTGCACTTTAATTTATATATTAGACCTTCAAACAAAACCTGATCAAATGATATAGAGTCCTTAGAAATACCGCACTGTCACAGAAAAAGGAAAAAAAAAACAACTTGGTTTTGCCTTAGAACGATTCGATGATTCTTAGTCGTACATGCGTAAAACGCTACATAGGGTGGAGACCGCTCCGGTGGCTTAGTGTTTAGAGCGTCCGCCTCGGATGCGGGAGTGGGTTCGATCCCCGGCCGAGTCATACCAAACACATAAAAATGGTTCTAAGAGCTGCCTCGCTTGGCGTTCAGCATTAAGATGTTAGTGTTAGGACTGGTCGTCCTGGTGTCAGGATCATGTGACTGTGTGGGATATCATGCTACATGTCTGCGGCATGATGCCCCAGTGTTAGACATCACTATAAACTGACACATTGCAGACATCGTAGCGAGATAACTGAAAATGTTTTAAGGCTACGTTAACAATCCAAATCACATCACATCATACATCACACCTTGGATGGATAATTGTTTTTCTAGTTAAGCAACTGAACTAACATGTATCTCGTCGTAGATCGCTTGCGGCGAGATATACTAAAGCACGGTATGCACGTTTGTTTTACCTTTACTGACACTCATTCTCCTGTAGATTTAAGGCAAATTGCTTTTCTAACTGATACACTGGTCGTTTGGTTCTTGTCAAGGGGTGTACATTCTCCATTTTTGTTCTACAGTCATAGGGGTAAGTGTTACATTTTTGTTTTATTTGATATGTGAAACATATTCAGATTTTAATGTCGTAGGGTGAAATTATGCTTTTACCACTATGCAGACCTGAAACGTTGTGAACTTTTGAATTGTTACAAGTTGCTATTAAGAGTTTAATTTAGTAGCGATTATATAAAAAATTTAATTCCATACCTGGTATTATGACCAGTTTGGTTTTAATGTAGCTGCCTGCGCGTATGTGTGAGCGGATATTTCAGGATGTCGGTCTGGCCGTCTGTGTGTTTGTATGAGGATGGAAGCTGATGCAACCATCAAGGCCATACAAGGACGGAACCGCTGATTAGTAAACTTGTGCGCGTGGTGGACCCATAAAGTTTGTGTGTGGCCAATACAAGTGTGGGCCAACCCAAGAATTCAGTAGAACTGTGTGGTTTGTCAATGGACACGTTTGCAAGCTTTTACAAGTATATATGAGTCATACGTCTGTACAAATGACTGAGTCACGAGTCATATGTTTGTTTCAATTGATTATGTTGTTTAAACTGAGTACAATTTTAGTCATTTTCATTACATGAGATTATTTAAATCTTACTTTCACTACATGAGATTATTTGAATCTTACTTTCACCACATGAGACAATTTGAATCTTACTTTCATTACGTGAAATTACGTGAATCTTACTTTTACTGCATGAGATTATGTGAATCTTACTTTCAATACATGAGACAATTTGAACCTTACTTTCATTACGTGAGATTACGTGAATCTTACTTTTACTGCATGAGATTATGTGAATCTTACTTTCAATACATGAGACAATTTGAACCTTACTTTCATTACGTGAGATTACGTGAATCTTACTTTCATTACATGATAGTTCTTGGGATTCTTTGAATCTTACTTTTATTACGTGAGATTATATGAATCTTACTTTCATACATGATAATATATTAATCACATTTTTGTTTTCCCATTTGTGAATGTTTGTGTAACCAATTGAATAAGACATTGTTTAAAGCTTGAAAAGATCACATTTTATTTGTAGAGTATATACGTATTTGTATTAATTCATTTCATAAACTTCCATCATTCATCACATTGTGTTGTGTTGTCATTTAATACAAACATCCATTCAGGTCAAATCCTGTTAAACGCACACGTTCTTTTGTCTAGTATAATACATGTACCTTGATACATATTTATGAGCTGAAATACTATTAAAATGTTGGACAGAAGGCCAGGTTGATGTCATAATACAAATGCATTAGGAATTGTAAAGATATTGAAAAATATTTTATGTTTCTGTAGCTTTCAAATAAAAATTAATACTGAAAAAGTCTGTTACCTGAAGGACTCTGGCGCAGTTCTTTGTAATCGCTTACATTATTGTTGCCGTTCCCCATAAAGAAAGAAACACTTTCTAAACATGTAACATATTAAAAAGAATACAGCGTAGTTTATCTATGAATGGAGCTGTTTCTCTTAGCAGAAGCTGACTTATTGTATCCACACCAAATGCTTTGAGTGTGGGTAATGCTTTGGTTGCATAAATACATTCTTAATATGTTCTTAATGTACATGTACTACTTTGTTATTAGTTTTCATTGTGTAACCGTTTGATTGACATTGGTGTCATCAACCTCCGTTACCGCAGCGAGAAAGGACTTGATACATTCTGCTATACGATATCAGAAACTACACCCTAAAACGATTCATTCACACTAATGATCCTTAGTGAAGGCACTGATGTTGAACACTTTCTTTGAAAAAACGACGTACAATTTTTAATACGGTTTCGAGTTTGCACCAATATAATCAACAGTTACAATTTACGAATACATTTCTCATTTTCTTCCCTTTTGACCTATTGCAATTTGTTATGTACCATTTTGTGTTTTTTCCAATGACTCAGAGTATTACAGTTTATATTAAATTTTGAATGCGGTTGCGCTTCCTGTTTGGTATGCATATTGTGCTATCATGTCAACATTCATCCCTCAGTTGAATGGTTACTGAGAGAAATCATTACTATCTTCAGCAAACTGAATAGAGGACAAAGCAAAAGTTGAAGCGGCATAAGTTAAACAACCACATGTCCTTATCATATCATCCATTCTATACTTGATATAGGATTATTAATCGTTTCAAATCCGCTTTATTATAAAGTCATACTTCTCTGCTTAAACAATGGAAGATTCATAATGCAGCCAAAAACTGAATAGACCTTGTAATCACTTACACTTTGCATCAACAGAGACCTAGAATCGTTGCTGTGTTTTCTGTTACTCTAATCGGCTCAGTTATTACAATTTGCAAGTCAGTAAGTATCATTACTTCCAGAGAGTGTTAAATTCAGCGATGCGTAAGACTCGTTTAAGTCACCAATGATTATAATATTATCACAGATCACGAAGCCCCGCATATATTATTTAAACTTAGACTCGCCTATTGAATCCAACGTAACAAGCGTGAAATGATAATGATACAGTAAATGGATACTTTCTTTGGTTACTTGATATTTCCCTGCACTTGTCATATTTCTAAAGGTGCGTCTATAAAATATTCATTGGATAAAAAAAATATAGTTTTGAAAATACAACCAATTACACAACTTCCCACTTTTAAAAACCGATGTCATCAACCGAGTAAATATCTTATATATATATATATATATATATATATATATATATATATATATATATATATATATATATATTATGTACACAAATTATTCATAATATCTATTCACAAAATGAACATTTATCACGTTAAAAATTGCAATGCAAAGAACACCGTGACATTTTAAAATTGAGATTCATTTAAGTAAAGAATTCATTGTTGATGTTTTACCCAAATGGATAGTTTATTAACCGGGTAATGCAACATATGTAAATATGTAGTTATATACAAAATATGAAAATATGCAGAATTCTAAACAATGTGTTTGATCCAGTGTTTCTTTACATATGATATCTTGTGAATTTTGGATTAAGAATCACGATCAATCATGTTTAAAAGACAAGCAAATAAAACAATTTTTTGGGATACGCTGCAAGTTACGTTAAAAAATGTTCAGCAATATTACTGTTTAATTTACGGTACTGTGATCGAAAAACATGCTCGTTACTCGTTCCTGTTCTTCTACGGGATGTGTGTCAAAACTGAGCTATGGTTATTGGCAGAGAATTAAAAATAATAATGCCATAATTCAACACTTGTAAGAGCAATGGTGCCTAACACTTGTCTATTATAGCTGCCAAGACCTAAAAATAAGACAGATAAAATAATAACAAAAGACAGATAAAATAATAACAAAAGACAGACGAAATAATAACAAAAGACAGATGAAATAACAATTCTTTATATATCAGTCCATGAAAACAGTCTTTATACGGACATTAAAAAAAGAAGTGGCACCAATAGTACGAGCAAAATGGGATACCCAGTGAGGTCATGAAGACTGTCTACTCCTGAAAAAAAAAATTAAATTAGAATATTTTAACCTGAAGTTTTCGAATTTTACTAGACACCATATAGCTGCGTGTATACGACAACCATGATCTCTTTCTTTTGTGAATTAAAAACTCGGTTATAAATTAAGGTCAGCTTTGATTGCTTGATTTTAACGGTATAACGGTATTAACATATCACTCACTATATCATGCCGAAGAAGTCGGAGTTGGGTGCCTTTCCCAAGGACAAGCCGAGGAGGCTTTTGCAGAACGACCCCGTGACCCATGGATTACACGTCCGACACTCTAACAACTTCGCAACCGTGGGTTCCTAAATAATGTCTGGAGAAACATTGTCGCTGATGGGAATCTAACCGGCGACCTAGCTTAAGAGATGATCTATATCGTCCATCTCTCTAATCTACTTAACAACATAAAATGAGGCATTCTTTTTTTTTTTTTTTTGGGGGGGGGTGTATTTACGAGGTCATAGATACTTCGTAGCTTTTCTCCATTTGTATATATTGGGTGTAAAAACGTACCATGAAGAACAAACAGTGCGTATTGAGTGTTTGCAATTTTAATTTAAAAAAAGTCCACACAAATTTTAAAACAAGTTGATGCATACATCATTTTGTATTCCATTTTAGTTAGAAATTATTTTAAAATCATATAGGGTTTCTATGTAACAAGTGGTTCCATGAGTTGCTAAAAGTTATCACCATTCTGTACAGAGGTCAAACACGTAGACAAATCGATGCATTGGTGCACAATATGTGAAGACGTGAAACACGAAGATTAATTTTTTTCATTTAAATTCAGTTATATTTCCATCTTTCGTTGAGATAAGCACGTTACACTTGCCGTTGAACTGATACGTTAAGAGTAATACCTCTTGATATTTTTGTTCAACCTGTTTCAATTATGTTTAATATGTGTTGAAATTTCATCAATAAAGTGCCAGAAATTGATCGACCTAAGTACTTGAAGAAACAACCTAATGGCATTATACGGCGAACAAACATTACCTGATGCAATCAAGTAATCGTGACAGACAATGGATATTTACATGGTATGCAAGAGGTATAGACTCTTTCAAATATAATTATGAATACGTCCCTGTACGTAAAATGGCATTATTAAAAACGCAGCATTTACTTTTCTTCTCAGTTTAATGACAATTAAGATACCACATTGGTCCTTTATAATTGTGAATCTCATGGACATCAAATACGTTTAGTGGCATTTGGAAGCAGTCTAAAGTCTTTGAATGTCAATTTCTTGCTTTTTTCTCTATATTATAATTGTTTTAGGCACTGTGGTAAATATGAATTCGGCTTTATTAAACATGTCTTTATTCGTGTGACGGGCGAGTAGAGGGATCTCTAACGGGTGCATTACACATGTAATGGGTGGATGGCAACATTTGGCACTGAATAGCTAGTACTGCTGCTGTCATCGGTTTGAATCCCTGTGTTGCAATACATTTGATTTAATCAAGAAAACGAAGCGTGGAATCGGACATCTTATCAACATATATTTTTTGCGTTTTTGTTATTTAATTAAACATTTCTTGGTGATAAACTTTCCCCAAATTAAATGAAACACATATGTTTATTTTTAACAACTAGGAATAGAAAGCATTTTCTTGTTTCCACATAAAATAAACTTACCGCTTATACTGTTATTCACACAAATGAATGAAATCTGAGACCAGTTTCCTGAAGTCATGCATGTGAGATTCGTGTTACTTGTGGAAGGAAACACAACTGTGTCTTCAGTGCATCTGTACACTGCCGTTAGACCATCCTCTGTTATCTTATATATGGTATTCACTATATCTGGTGGTATCCCGCAATCTGCAATAACAAAGATGACGTAATTGCTTATTATTTTTAAAGTATAATAGCATTTACACTAAACAAGTAACAGAAATAGCGCAAGACAAAACTTTTCTGCAATATATGGACCTGATTTAACATCATCTTTTGATAATTTCTACTTACGCGTTACAACAGGCTTGACGCTCCATTCCGGTTTGGGAAATATATGTGGTTTACTCAGGCTTTATCCTTCATCTTGCCTTAAAAGTTCTCAAAAAGTATCTTGAAAAGTCTTGGGACTACATTTCAGTATGTTATTGGTATAACTATTATGTTTTAAAACAAATATTGCAAGCTAGAAGAAATTTCTCCGCTATCAAAGATAAAGATCTAATAGGATAAAAACTGAATCACTCACCTATTCTAATGAGACAGATAGCGGTGTTTGATTGCTTGAATGCCAGGCATGATGTCATGTACATATTATCAATAATTTGTGAAACGGGTTCAGCAAACTGATCATGTTTAGCGCGCGATGTTTTTAAAAGTCACACCTCCCTTTTCTCAAGACGCGGTGTCTTTCGAAGTAAAAACCTATCCATAACAGTTCTATGCTAACAATCCAAGGTACGATAGGAAACCTTGAAAAGAAAAGACTCGCATTTTGATTTAAAATGATTTTCATAGTTATTCTGACCTAATACCATATATTCTTCACTTCTATACTATATTCTGGACGACTGACTCCTTTCAGTTTATACCACTCTGATTCTTGTACATGTTAATCGAGTGAATGAATAGAGGACATCTGCTTTTATCTTGTAAATAACCGAGAGATTTCATGGAGGGGATGAAAATACTAGAAATCTTTACAGCCGAGATGGCATATATCCGTTATCCGATCCGAAGAATTGCATTTTCAATTATGTTATGTTACAACGTATGGGATAGCAACGTTAATAACATCTTGAAGTAGAATGTTTACGGCATCCGGCACAAAAACAACAGTCCTTTGTCGTTTTGTCGTTTATGTTCTACTGCATTGTATTTACATTCGCACCGAAATCACATGTACGGCCATAATTATCTTTCTCAATTCAACGTAAAGGGGATATAAAAAGAAACCACCAAAAACTGAAGAACCAAAAACTACATTGCGGGATTGGTATTTGGTTCTCGCGCCTAACAGATGGCCGTGTTTACCACTAAACCTGTTAAACTAGCGGGTTGCTTTTCTTGGTCATAATTTAATCAATGTCTACTGACCGAAAGTAAATAAATAATTGTGATAATTAACTCAGTTTTAATAATTCCATAATATAGTTTTCCCAACAGTCAAAAAAGGGTACCACTAGCAAACAGTTTATTTACCGCAGGTTTAAGGAACTTAACCAGGAAACTACAGCATAGACTCACAGTCTACACCTTTTCATGTAGCTTATATATTTGATGATCACGATAATGTGTAGTGGACCTTCTAGTAAAGCCTCATTGAAAAGGTTGAGCCACACGTTACTCGTAGACCAAAAAGACCAAAAAGACCAAACATGTAATTAGCTCTGTTTTTCAATGGCAACACAAAAAATGCTTTACACAAAAATTTCAACTACATTATAAACACCAGCGAAATTGGAATAACTTATAAAAAGAAATTTCCTGACAAAAGCTACACGTGAAACCAATTTTTCTTTTTCTTTTCGAACGCAGCCTAGTTGGAACGGAAAGTAAGCATTTCTGGCTCACCAACTGACTCGCCTCGGTGGACAATGGTGAAGAATCACAAAAATCAATTATTCTACAATAAGACGATGAGACTATTTTAGATCTACATAGAAAAGATGATTAATGATTTCCTCATACATCTTGCTAAAGACAGATGCCTCTTACACAAAGAGACTATCGATGAAACCTTTCATATGCTAATCATTAAGGGACTCGGTGTTTATAGTCCCACTACTCCAAATTCACACAAATTGGCAACTTGAATAGTCTCTTTTCTAGAGATATGGTTAGCCCTGAGCATTGGCTGTTTTTTTCTAACTCCAAATACAACTGGCTAATAGTGACATATTCCAGGCCTGGCACCATAGAGACATCGCCGGCCCCAGCCTTGCTCCCAAGTTAAGGTTGTAGCTGGTAACGCGGAGGGGAGTTGACTAGCTTCACTCTCCAAGTCTTCAGTTTCAGGGATAGTGAAGGCTTCCCTCTGTCTATTCCACACTCGTGTATTCTGTGCCTCCTTATCTCCTGCGCACGCAACTGTACTGGTACTGGCTGTGGTGCTTATATATTCTGCGTTACTGGAAATGGCTGTGATGCTGGTACTGGTTATGGTACTGGTACTGATCGTGCCATTGTTCTCACCTCAGGCTTGACCTCACACAGAGGCCCTAGCATGAGATAATTAGGATTCTTTCTTCCTTATCTTCTTTTCCTTTCCTCCTCCTCCTCTTCTATTCTCGCACTTTCTGCAATCGCCTCCATGGTCAGCTCATCAAAAAAGAGTCTTGTATACTCCAGGTACCTTTCTAGTTCCAACATTGTAGCAATTGTTTCACTCATTTTTATGTTGACTGGTCACCTCTAGGTAGCCAGATTGACGAACGCTCTGCTTTATATCCGAATCGCGGACATGAAGGAAAACATCCCCTTTACCCCAAAATTCACAATACCTATACCATCACCAAAATACATGCAACGCGTGGACCTAAAAGAAACACTCACGTTGACGTTTTTACCTACAAAAACATACACACTAACTGACAAAACAAACAATCGAAGTGTTGATAGGCACACTTCCATTTTTTGACATAAAACTAAGAAACGAAGTGCTTATAGACATACTTTTCTTAAACTTACTTACATACAATTGGCAATTTGACTATTATCTCTTTTCTATATAGTTGGGTGTAGCCCTGAAACGGGCTGATGTGTTGACAGGGAGTTATTGCAATCTTTTATTGCCTAATATTGCGTCCCATCTGGTTGCAGGTTTTCCGCAGGATAGGGTATGCTTCTGTGAATAGAGAAGGCAAGCTTTTTCGTGTCCACGCGCCCGTACATAAAACCTCTGTCTGGATTCTGCTGTTACTGCTGCTGTTCTGTCCGCTGCTTCTGAAGTCTGCACTTCTCCGTCCACTCTTTTTGCTTTTTCTAGATTTCCTCTCTGAAGAGCTCTTCGATCAGGTTTTCAGTCACTTTCAACATCCTGACATTCTCTACATCTTCAGGCTTAGGTATTAGGCTTTGCCTGACACGATGTAAATTCACGTAAGCTATGTTCAGCTTGGCTAGTCTTGATCAGATCTTCATTGGAGGAACAGTCACCAATAGATGGTCAGAAATGAGATATCCTCGCCTTATATGGCTCAAGCGTGGACGCGATTGACAACATCCCTACGGTTTTTGTTCGGTCGGAACGCTATGGTGGCTGATCTTTATGGAGAGGGATAGAGAGAAGTCAAAGACTATGTATAGTCACAGTGTTTATTGAATACAAAAGACGGACACATTTTTCAAAACAACATTTGTTTATTTAAGTCACAAACAACTAACAATTTCAAATAAACAAATAATTTCTCAAACATACTATTTATGACATGGGTGACAACTTTGTGACGTCAAGCTAGACTTCCGCAGAGGCAGGTCACTTGATCATATATGGACACGGCGTTTCCTTGCTAAAGATAAAAGATATTCATAATTGTCGCAAAAAAATCGCTCTAATTTGTCATAGTCTTTAAAACAGTCACGATCAAAATAAGTCACTAAACGTTCTAAGGAATATCCAAGACTGCATTGATGAAGAAAATGCACACAATATTGTCTACACACTATCGAATCCGTGGCTTGTAATTTCACATTATTGAATCGTGTAGTCGGGTCATTTCCTCTCATTAAGGTGGTAATCCCTACGAATCAAAAGACACCACACAACCCTTTCTGGGGAAGTAGACGGCTACCCAGTGGGTTTCTGGGAGATGACTGTCGTCCTTGTTGATGACATAAGCATGATGGTCTTGAGGTTTGCGATGAGGAAGTTAATCTTTAGCACACACGACATGATTCCAAGTATAGTGTACGAACGGTTGTTCAAACGGTAAAAAAGTTCCCATGTATCCATTCTTAGTTTCTTTTTCTTGTTTCTTTCACATGTAAAGATATGTCATCAATTCAATCCTAACTTTTTGCTTGAAAATGTCTGACGAGTGACCATTTCTTAGTTTCGTCTCTGCACTCTGAGCCGAGAGAGCTTCGATGTGATGGATCTCTAGAGCAATCAATGGAGAAGAGGAATGATCACTCAAGTCTTTATACAACCGATGCAAAACTGATTCTTCTTGACACATTATCATACATTTATCGTGTTGAATTTAACAGAGATGATCATTTTGATATCCATAGCAATCTTCCTTGATCAATTCCGTATTTTTCCGCCAGGTCTTTGGCAAAACAGGAGACTATATGTTGTTCTTGTTCTTGCCTTCCGGACCAAATCATTATAACATCTTCGTCTTCCAAGGCTTCCACGGCATCCTCCCATTCCATTTCTTTTTCCCCATTCAAAGAGAGATGAAAGTCTTCCATAGTTTGTAATAATTTAGAATGACTTCTCTCAAACTGTTGATTTCTATCGTATAATCGAATTCGGCATACAGGATGAAGTTCACCGTGTTGTCTTTGGGTAAAGGTTTTTTAAACTGAAGTTCCACGCGAATATGGCCGGATTTAATAGGGTGGAAATGTCCCTCGTCGACGCCTTAGTCTGGAATGAAATCAAAGGCCCACAAAGCGTAACCTCCTACCTAATCCTCGTACGTAATACCGTGACCGGTGTTGGTCCTTAACTGTCCAGTGGCGTCGTACTGGGACAAGTACGATCTCAGGTAATTCTTCTCGTCAGAGTTCGAAGGGTTTGGTACACAAGGTCCTGTCATCTCGATTGAATTCGATTTAGAACACACCGAATTGATAAAAGTTGAAAAGAGTTTTGTCGAGGGCTCCGTTGAAGGCTATATTGCTGACGATACGAGTGATTAAACGCTTGGGTAACTGTCTTGGAACAGATGATCTTCGATCATAGATCGCTGTCCAGTTGGAATGGTGAATGTTTTCACTTCCACTCGACGTATTGGATATTTGGCGGTCGTTCTGTTCAAAGTCTTACTGATGTCGTTTCCTACTTTAGGTAACACTTCCACGCGTCGCACGTAGTCTGGCTCCTCGGATGATGGTTTTGTAATAGGCAGCATCAGCCATCAAAAGAAAAGCGCAACTACTTCGATTCAGTATCAGTCGGACACCCACACCGTTCAAGAAATACTCATCTTTCAACCCCATGTCCAAATTCAAACGATCCATCAGTTCTAAAATACGGCTTTCGTCAATGTTGTCTCTACGTGCCTTATTTTATCTGATAATATGTCCAACTTGCCTGGCGTTTCAGGTTCCCATACCATGCAAGCATCTAGATTGGTGTTCTTAAATTCTTTTCTGTACGTCGAGAGATTTTTCAGGTACGTTTGGTAAGTATACGTATACATGCTGCTGCTAACCAGTTAGTAATTCAAATACAAATCCACTTCGATCAACAACGAATGCATGACATTGTTGACGTGGAGTATTTTATCCTCACCAATTAGATTGTGACCGTCCGTTGATGTGTCGATCACTTTTACTTTCATGTACAAGTAACTGCTATTCAGATCTATGTAATCTTCGAGCTTTCCTTTGATTTCAACTTGATGGGAGCGGAATCCATCAAAGAGGGGACGGGATGGAATTCGACCCAATGTGGTTCTTGTATCGTCATCACGGTGGGTGGCATGGCAAACAGATCCAGTTCCGACTTGGACCAGGTGCAAGAATATATGCATAATTTTTCTCTCTCTTTGATTTAATAAACAAAACTTCTAAGTCTCAGACGCTCCTTCTTTTCTTGGTCTTTCTAGATGTATGGGTGTGAAGTCCTCTGAATGGTTTGTTTTCGTCGTCTCGTTCTCCCTTGGCCTTGTTGTGGCGTCATGGAAGCATGAATGCCTGACTCCGTAGCGTACATGGCATTTATAGGAGTTTCTCGTTAGCCCAAAATGTTTTCCCCGTTCGAAGTAAAATACTTTTGTCTGGTTTAAAGAAAGCTTCTTTGGGGTTTTGTTTGTCGATGATGACATTTTGAAGAAATTCTTTGCCTGGCGTCAAAGCGGCATCTTTCAATGCGTGCAATCCTCATGTCCCCATCGGTGTCAAAACGGAGGTCACAGAACGAAAGACCGATTTCAACATATCTCTTAAACCATTTCCTCGCTATCGAGCGACTCCGCTTTACACAGGATACATGACTTAGAAATTGGTGGAATTTCACCCTGGCTTTCCCTTTGTTGAATGGAATTTTGTTTCATATCTCCTTTTATAGTAATGTTGAGAGTGTCATAATACGACTTACTGACGGGAAAATGGTGAGGATATACAAATTCGCGGTGAACGTGATGCCTGTGCCCACCTTCCTCGTCAGTGTGCGTGGCAGAATCGACTTTGAGAGTAATAACACGCAGTAACGGTACGGAAGTGTGTCCCACCACATTCTACTCCAGCACATCGCAGTACAAAAAGATCAAATTGTGTCCTTGGTTCAGTTTTACCGGAGATCGCAATATTTCGCAAAACTCAAGTTGTCATAAATGGGTGGTACGGGTCGACCCTGGAGTATCTTGACGTCCCCATATTAAATGTCATACAATTTCGGACAAAATGTAATGGACACAACTTTATTGTACTCGAGAGTGACACTTTTTCAGACACTCTCCAAGGCTTTGCCAAACACAGCTTTGACTCTGTCAGCAGTCGTGGTCACCAGATGTTGACCACTAAAATAATAGCATGGCAATTATCATGTTATATATGTTCGTATTTCTTGGGAGTTTATATATATATATATATATATATATATATATATATATATATATATATATATATATATATATATATATATATATATATATATATATATATATATATATATATATATATATAATTAGTATAAACTGAATTTGCATTCAATCTTTTTGCACTTGTTTGTCATGAACTTCGACCTTAAAAGTGTTTTGATTTTCGACATTGTTTAAGATTTATGTACAGTAAATGATATCCACCAAATCCAATTCCCAATGGGCTGCGTGATAAAATTGGATCTATTGAACTGTCACTCGGTAACATTAGGAAAAATTGGTTATTCAGGATTCCAGAGTTCTGCTGTCCGATGGGTCACTCGAAGTTAGAGGAGTGTCCAAAAGAGAGTGGTTGTTGTTTGGGTGGTTATTGCTGAGAGAGTTACGCGTTGTTACCGTTTGAGATTTTCAGGGAAGAAAAGGGAAGAAGGTAACCGATGCAGCTGCTCAGTAAAATGGTCCACAATTGTTTGTCACCTTGTTGAAAACTCAACTTGGCTTTGGCAGTACACTGACACAATATACCACAAAGATTTGGCAGAAAATAAAACAATTTGCGTTTTAGGCACACGCTCTCCACCCCACACCCACAAGGGTTGTTTTTGCAGACCTTGCACAGACGAACTCAGTGAAGAAGTGGTCATTGTTGTGATGACTTAAAAGGCATTATGGTCACTTCATTTTATATCCGAAGACTAATTGTCTTATATGACTTATAGTTGAAGCGTAGATTCAATAATCAAAACTGGGAGGATGTCCTTTCCAACGTACTTTGACTTCTTTCACACGTCTTTTTGGCACTTTACGTGATCTTCCATCGAGTATGCTTTCGATGTCGTACACTTCGTCTTCATTTTTGGTCACGCGTGGTAACTCGGGCACGTAAAACCATCATTTTATTACTTTCCCGTTCGTGTCTTCTAATTTATTGATGGCAGGATGACGGCCACACTCACGTGCAGTGACACAAAACAATTCTTGATTCAATTGGGTAAGTAACCTTTGTTGAATGTATGTTTGGTTTTGCCAATGCTCACCCAATCTCCTGTCGTCAATGCTCCATCTTTCTTGGAGACAGGCAAGTTTCAAGCTTACCAAACATACGCTCATAAACGGTCACTTCGTGGTCGGAAGTCACTTCTTGAGGAGCACATCCGATGCTCCGATGGTAAGATTGGTTGCACGTTTGGACCAGGTACGGTAAGACATCGATGTACTTGAGAGTATGTTCCTGCGTGAAATATTCTTTCAAGGTGCGTCGAAAACGTTCCACGATGCTGGATTGTAATTCTGGTTTCTCAATGGTGAATATCTCATTTCGTTAATTCTTTTTGGAAAGCTTGGTTCAGAAAGTTGGTGTCTTTATGAATTTGCCATCAAAGATGGTGACAAACACTTTGTTTCAACACCAGTTGGAAGGCACGCACTATTTCATCGCTCCACTTGGAACTCAATGGCACCACCCAGGCAAATTCGGAAAAGACCTAGATGACGCAAAACAAATATTTGTAGCCACGACTATAGGTGACCAAATGAGAGACATCTGCTAAATCGGCTTGACACTGATGATCGATGCCCTCCTCTAGGGTGCGACTTCTGGAAACGTTTCGTTGAATGAGTTTGTGTATGGTGCACGTGGCTTGTTCTTTTAACCATTGTTACACTTGAGGTAAGCGGACACTTTTCATTCGGCTTTTGTCAGCACGATTCAATTTCTGAACTCCTCCGTAACCTGCAGGATGGGTTGGATTGTAGTAAATGCTGGCTAACACCTTCTCCATGTTTTGTAAAATGTTACCCACATTTTACTGATGCTACTCATGTCTTCGTGTGGTATTTTGTTGGACTGTAATCCTTTGCGTGTCCGACGAGCCATAGGTCTCGAGGAGGAGGGTCCTGTACAGGGATAATTATGTCTTGTTTATCTATTGTCTTCACCTTCCTTTTCTCTTCTGTTGAAGAAGGGGTGGTCAACGCCATTTTAATCCAAACAATTATGGATGTAGGTGGTGCTGTATGCGTACATTCTCTGGTGGTGTTGTAAACTGGCGTACTTATGTGGTGGAGTTTTAAACTTTTCTCCTTTTTCTGTCTTGGTGACTGGGGTGGTAGAGGTGGTGATGGACTTTTCATCAGTGTATTAAAATCAGTCAGAGTTCGTATGGCTGATTCGTCTAGAGCTTCCTGGTGAAAGAGTTGCATTTGTTTCAATAGTTACAGTATCCTTGCGAATTTTCCGTTTCTGACAAATCTTGTTGTAACTGGGACATTTCGGTAAAATGCGGGGTGCGTTGTTCTTGCCAACCATGGGATTCCATCCATCGTTTGTAAGGCACTAAAGTCAGTTTTCATCCTTCCATTCGATTCCAAAGCGTATGTCTGAGATCTTTTGATCCTAGAGATACGTTTGATCTTCTTCTTCCTACATAGTGTTACCTATCCCTTGTGACGCACCAGCTCTCACGAGTCCTGTAATCGCTGGTAACAATATAGCTATGAGTATGGGTGCTAACAGCAGGTTTAAAAACCATCCGCGTTACATTAACATCTTTTTCTTTTGACGGATGGATATTATCTTTTTAACTATTAGGTGAAGAACGTTTTTATGCTGGGTTAGGCATTCTTTCTGACGTGGAGACAACGTTATCGTACATCTCTAGACATTTAGACACCATTCGCAAGCTGTATCGATGATGTATTTCGAGCGGGTTTAAATTATATGTTATCGCATGGATGAATGAGCTTTGGACGGGAGGGACAACACGTTCTAATGTTTAGCTAAACGAGGAGGAAGTCCTTGCCTTTTCTTTCTTTCTGGGGTAGAAGATGGGTGGCTTCTGGGGGTGACAGCTTTGTTTGTTCCGGGGCACACACTAAATAAACTAACACACTAACCATTTCTATTCTTTTTTTGGGACTATCGCTTCGTCAAAAAGGTCACGACTTTTCTCCAAGATCGATATTAAAACATTCCTCTCATTTGGTTGCTCCTCTTTTTCTTTGAACCAGTGTCTTTTACGCGGTTGACGTCGATACTTGACTAAGCGTTTTCTCGGATGATGAGACTGTCTTTTTCTTTTTTCTTTTTATTGGTGTTGTTTGACAGGAGAACGACGAACGCGATGGTGTGCACTTCTTTGAGGGGCATCTGTTGAAGTTCAGGAGCACAAAAACACTGATTCCCATCGTTTTTCACGTGTCCTTTTTATACTGGAATGCGTCCCCACTAATTTACTTACGTCGTTTCAACATCATTACAGGAATCACGCGTTGTGGAGGGGTTTGGCATAGGACTAAATTGGGACAGTTCTTGTTTGGATAAATCCAGTAAACTCTGTAATATGCCCTATCTCTCTTGGACTTGGATTTTGGGGGCAGTTTCTTTGTGAGCAGCTATCACTGCAGCTAAAGAGGAGGTGTCACCGCTGGAGGAGAATGTTTTGGAGACGCGGGTTTTCATTGTTTCAGCAAATTAGGAAGAACGCATGTAAAATTGGTCTTGCCTGGATTCACCTTCAACGGAGAAGCGGAAGAACCTAAGACTACTGGAAACGCGGTAACCGTCGCTGCGGATTGTGGTTTGCGAATGTAAGGTTGCGTCCAGACCAATCTGCCTCTTGAGGGTAGACGCTGTTTTCTATGGTCTTTTCTGTGACATTTTCTTTTTCTTTTCCTGTGGCTGTGACCTGGTTTTGACACCGTTGCACTTTATCTTCTTCTTATGTGATCCTTTGGGTTGGGGAGTGGCTTTTTTCTTGGGAAAGACTTTGAGGGCATTAGGATCCCGTATTAAGAAGGAGCGAATGATGACACTTCCTAGACAACAGCCGACTCCAGGTTTCAAAATGATTTGCTTTTTGGTATAAATGTCGAAGCGGAGATCCGCCAGTTGCTTCACGGCTAATTTGTTTCTGTCAAACAGTGCGTTTGGATTGATGAGGGATGTGAATGATGCCTTGCGTTAATTGACGTGATGTCACCTTAAACCACCGTAAGACTTCGTTGAGATAGGAATCTAAGACACGATCACGTATTCAGATGAGACTGAATTGATGTCATGTTCACAAGTTGTGAGACAGACCAAAAGTGTTCGGGGTTTTATTGATCTTTTTCATTGTTATGTCGACGACAGGGAAGTGTACACAGCAGGCCCTCCGTCTAGGCACCTATTGTCAAACAGATAGGTACGAAATTGCACATAATCATGGGTGGCGGGTTTTAAATCTACGAGTAAATTGGAATGTAGGGTTTAAGTGGAATCATCGGACGCATGGGTCAGTATTTTCATTCCTAAACAAGACCACGTAATGCGCATTCAGAATGACGGTGCGATGGGTTTTACTTTGTTGAAGCAACGTTTGAGTGATATAAATGACACTGGCTTTACGATGATGCCCTTTGTGCGTAAACTACAGTTTAATTTCTTCTTCGTCTTCTCCAAATATATCGTCGAAGATGACCAGATGGGTTTGATTGGGGTCAGTCACAATCTCGTCGTCTTCTCTAAGAATGCCTTCGACAAACACGATGGAATCGCCTTCATTTTCTCGCATGAGGCTGTAGACTGATTGCCACACATTGTAACATCATACGATCCGTTGAGATGGATATTGATCAAATGATGTTTGTGTTCGATCAAATGTTTAACAAATTCGATTTTGCCTGAACCGCTAGGTCCGGTAATTAACATGTTAAATGGATGGTGCAGATACAATGACGTTTTGAAATCGACTTTCAAGCTAGCAGTTTTCAAGCAAACGCAGGGAAACGAATATGTGTATTTCACAAGCTCATTTCGAAGAGGGTACTATGAACTCCGTAGGCGTTTGTTCAGATTTGGTTGACATCCGTTGGACGATAGCTGTATGGTTCCACGTAGTTGATGACATCGACAATCAAACTAGTAAGGAGTCGACGATAACTAGTGACACGGCTTTTGCAACCGTCAGGTTAGAAAAGCACAGCATCACTTTCGATGGTAGGTGTAGTGGTAATAGTAGTCATAGCAAATTTCTCCATGATGTCCTGCTGATGTTGTCATAGCAAAGTTCCCAAGATGTGGTACTGAATCGCTTAGGTCACAGTGTACGGCATCCCTGCAATCGCAAGGTACAGCATCGCACACCACTTGAGAATCCCCGAACTTGATTGGTGACTGTTTGTTAGCGGTCACCTTTCTCGCTTAGTATTGGTAGTTACAATGAACTATGGGTCTTGGACGTTGTCCCTTTTTCATATGCTGACCAATATCGGTTTGTTCGTACGGTAAAGTTAAGTGGTTGCGAAGCCATACTCGCTTCAGATACACGATTTGACAGACTTCTTTCAAAGGCTGACTGACGATTTGGTGTGAGGCTAGTAGGTGGTCACTTCAAAATATCGATCCTCTCCAGATTGCATGGTTTCTTTTAATACCCCAAAGTTCGCCACTTGACTGGTGCGATAACTGCGAATCAATATTTTCACTTTAAACTCTATTTGGACTTCTCCTTGTGGGTCTCAGTATTCGTAGCCGTTCTTTTTAGGACCGTCACTAGCAAAATTTAGAATCTTGTCGTTGGGGTTTCGTCAGTCCAGGCTTCTAAACGATCTCTCTCAATGACAGGGTGACGGTGAGCCAGGATCAAGTCCTCACGAAGGACGTCCACGTTTTTTATGGCTTTAGGTTTGTCGTGAATCACCTGGAAGTAACTGTAAGGTTCGGACAAATAGCCTGTCTTGGGTAAGCACGGTCGTTGTGCCATTTTGCCACACAAACAATTCAACATCACTTTAGCAAATGATCACCTTACTTCGTTTTTATCGATGTGGTCTAAAGGGATGCCTCACTGCTCCCAGTATTTCTCATCGAATTTATTTTGGTCTTCGGGAGTCTGGCACCTTCTGGTACTGTTCTGTCTTGAAAAACTGGTAAATATCGTACACTTCTAAATAGTTGGTATCCCACGTCCAGAGCTTTGAACAATTCCAAGCTAATCCACGTTCCTGTCAAGGCTAGTTCTTCCTGCTTGTATTGACAAGATTGGTCTTGGTTGCACGTTTCGGCACAAGTATGGCACACAGGAAATATCAGTTTTCCTTGGACATAGTGAGGTAACATGGGATGGTACAAGTTCGAGAGGCAAGACTTTACATTTAAACAATCTTTTGTATTGTCGAATTTTGTCCAGGTCGATATATTTGGTCATCAAATGTGGGTGCCCTACGAGAACGTGACAATATCTGCACGTGTAAGGATACAGTGAACACACATCCAAGTGGTTGATTTCTTCTCCTTTGTCCTCGTTAGACTAGTACGGCAATCTGATGGCATTTGTCCATCCTAAGTAAAAACTTTCCCGTGGGTTCAGTAGGTCCACCAGCTTGTCACTTTCCACGATACGTTTAAATTCAGGATCGGTTTACAATCGGAGATCGTACTCATGTTCCCACATTTCCACCACTTGGTATCCTTTTTGTTCCAACTACAAACGCCGTTGACAAGTGGCCCGGTACATGTCTTCTATGGTACGTTGTAAACAAAACTGATGTTTTGTGTCACGTTGAAGGTAGCAGATGGGACATCCGTGAAATAAGCACCCGTTAATCTTGTACAGGATCTGAGGGTTTTCTATGTTCTGACCATTCACCGAATACCTTCCGATGATATTTTCACCTTCTCCGTTTTGGGCATGTTGGATCCATTTGTCATCTTTGCCGCATAAAGTAATGTAGCTAGCGTAGGGTTTCGACCGAGTATTGACGTTTGACCAAATTGGTCGTTTGATGTTTTATGACAGCCAGAGTGTTTTCGGGCATGAATCGTTGGCGGTACATTAAGCAGTTCGCTTTGGCAATGGTCAAGGCTTCTTTCAAGGAATCGATCCTTCCGTGTTCCATGAACAATTCTCAAAATTGTCCATAGCAACGCCGTAAAATGTCCACGTCGGATTGACAATACTTTGACATTTCTTCCTGAATATTAAAGGGATCCGATGCATTACGGTGGTACCAAGCGTAGAAAGATTCTCGTTTTTATTTGCGAATGTTGTCGGGGTCGTAGTAGTGAGCCTCAGGCAAATGGGGTAGAACGGCGTGTTGGTATTGAAAAAGTCCGGAATTAAAATTTGGCCGTTTCTGTGATTCCAAACGTGTTAGGCATTTGGCTCAAAGGCAAAGCCAAGTAGCTCAACGACTCTTTAAACTGCATTTGACCCACTTGCATGGAAATGATTTTGGCTCAGTTTTAAGTCACTTTCGGACGTTCGGTACTTTGTTGGTATAGTATCTGGAGAAAAAAAAACATTGCCCATCGTATCCTGAGAAATTGTGAGCCATCACCGTGGCATAGCGATGACAATCTCTATAATGTTTGATGTTCTCTTGGCTTCACGTCTCGTCGATTGGGTCTCAGATCCTAAGGGCAAATTCGGTTCGCGTGTTCTGTCCCTGAAAGATTTGTTCACGTCCTCCATGAATCTTGCTGCAGTCAGGCAATAACTAAAGATAAGCTCTTAAATGCAATTCTCGCACGCTTGATAAGCCACGCAGAAATTAAGTATGTGAATGCCGGTCTCTCCCATGCGTTCTAAGTCGAACAAGATGAAATTGCCTTCTTCTTCTTCTTCTGGTCATCTTCGTCTTGATGTTTGGAATGGTTTTTTGAATGAAGCATTCGTGTTCCAAGTCCACGATTTGGCGACAAATTTGACATTGTTTATTTCCTAAACATACGTGTGACTTTGCAATGTTGGTACGTATGCCTTGTGCACAAGTTGGGCACAATATCAACAGTTGACAAGCACTTTTCTTCTGTGAACCTTGTGTCATGAGATGCTGTTGGCAACATGTAGGACTGACGAAGGTGCACTGACAAGTAGGGCAATGCACTCGTTCTTGTTCATCGTCAAGACAGGGTTTAAAGGCCAAACATCTCTCACATTTCTATCCACAATGCTTGTTTTGCTCTCGATTGTTATAGCCATAGTCACATTTGTCACAGCAATTCCAGGATTCCGGTGATACTGGTAATGGCATCGAAATGTCCAGCGTGATGATAGACGTGAATGTATTTTCCATTTTCTAAATTTGTGCCTCAAAACAACAGATGACTGCGCACTTTTTGATGATGCACTCTCAAGGTGTAGCGTGGAGCCAAGATGTCTTGCAATTTTTGCATTTCAGGAATGTGTATTTGGATAGCCCCGCTTGCTATAACAGGATTTCTGCTTCTTTTCGGACCCATTGTCGAATAGGTTTCCAGAATCTTTTCTATTCTACCGTGTCGTATTTGTCGGCATACATTCGTCCCACCACGACGTAACGGGCTAAACACATGTGGAATTGATGATTGTTAATTTAGACCAGGCTATACTTGACGCTGCGGAGGTTGTCCACCAGTAGCACATTTCTGCTTTGTCCCGTCCCTTTGGGAAGAGAAACGTGGGTTATGAACAGTGTTGCTTGAATCTTGTCGATGACTTAGGAAGTTGTCAATTCTGCCGGGCTGCTAAACTCGATCCAAACGGGTGACTTCAAACTGTTGTGATGGATGGAAAGTCTCAAGCAATCGTCTTCTTTGGCTTTACATTGCCGTTTCAGTGTGGTTAACAAAGAATCCCACAAATTCGTGATGAACTGTCGGACTTGAAATCTTTAACCTTTACCGTATACGTACAGACTCAATTCAATATTTTCTAGAGGAGCGCTTTTATGTCTCTCAAATGTGATAGCGGTTCTGATGGGCTTATGGTGGTGGACTTTGGTTTGGTGTAGACTCTCTGGGCCTGGTTCTAGTTCACTCATGTCATCTTCAAAATTGCTGGCATGAATTTGAGCCAAACGGCAAAAGGTCATATGGCTACATTATAAACGATGTGGGTCATTACATCAATGTCAGACCAGTGTCTTACCATTATAAAGGTCAGTGTCTTCCCTCCCAGTATTCATTTCACTCTTAAACCTACCAGAACGATGGAAGAGGTAACACAGATCGAACTTCTGATCGAAGCTTTGTGAGGTGTCATACGATAGTTTTCTTCAGAGAAGCTGACAGACTACTGACTACTCCCCCTCCTTTCGAGTTAAAAGTCAGTATATTTGCTACATCTGTCAGAAGAAAGGGCACTGGGCTACAGAGTGTCCATAACGTCCCAAAACCAAAACGGGTATCAGAAGAGACAAACGTCGAAATACCTATTATTATTGTCAACAGAAAGGACTTTGGCCTTCAGACTGCCCTAAGAAACAACAGGAGCAAAAAGAAGAGAGAAGTTCCGAACAGGAAGAAGAGGTACCCTCCAAAACGGAAGAACACCAACACGTCTAGAAACAGAACAAAAGAATACGAGACGAAAGTGAGGAAGATGATGAAACTTCTGTGAAAGTGTAGAAATTCAAGAGAGAGAGAGAGAGAGAGAGAACTTTTTAAAGTAATGGGCTGTGAATTGGATTGTAAAGTTTGTACCAGAATATAACATAAACAAAACGTAAGAGTCTCTTGGAATTTATTTTCTGGAATAAGGACTTACACTCACACACTCACAAACGTTCATCATGGGACAAAAAGGGGATTTTGAATTTTAATTGATTTTGGCTAAATGACTAGTATATCTTTTCGAGCGAAGAAGGTGGCCCTGAAAAAGACCCTTGGGTGGTTGTTTTTTTAAACTCAGGAACGGGATTCAATCAGTTTTAACTGTCTTAAGCCTTTGCCACGGCCAATGACTACTTCTGGACGTGCTCATGTCGATGAAAGGGTAGAAATCACTAAGACTGGTATCTCAGGCCTAGTACCAGGGTTGTGCTGTTTGGCTCGTGAAGGTCTTTTTCTCTTGGGCCGTATTAAAGAAGTTTGATACATTTGTTTCAGACTCCTTAACTCTGAAAAAAATGTCTAAGAGTACCGTCACCGTTTGACTTTCACTGTCCTCATTCTCTCCTAGACCTTGTTCTCTGCTGCTTCTTCTTCTTCATGTAGTTTCCTTCTTCTTCTGACTGTTGCTGTTGAAGGAGAAAAGCTTGTTCTGCTTTTATCTGCTGTTTTACAAAACTTCTCCAATTCATATCTCTGTCTCTGTTTAAAATCAGCGACGTGTGGTAAGGAAGGAGAAGGTGGTGAAGGTGCAGATACAAGACCAAATTCTTGCGAAAAGAGAGAGAACATTCACTAAATTAAAATTATAATTAGGAAATATGACGCCACATATAGTTCTCTTCGAATTAGAAGAAAGACTCCGTTATGTGACTGAATTTTCTAACGCGTGTTAGGATTGGTGCAAAATACTCCATCAGTTTCGATCCGCTATTCCACTATAAATAAGCCCGATTCACTTCATTCCCTTCGCCTGTTCTCACAAAAAGACGTGGACTAACGTTGAATCATCTACCCTCGTATCGTCGATGCCGTTCCGCATGCATTTACCCATGTGTGTCAAAACATCGTGGACAATCATCAAGATCACAGATATGACCGTTTGGAAAAGAGGGATCTATGTGGAGAGATAAGGCTGTCTGAAGCGAGTCCTCATCTACGGTCCAGAAGTCAGAAGAAGTTTGAGGAAGAGAAGAAGACCTATGCAATGACCACTATGTTAACTGAATGATATTAACATAAAAACCAACGGCCTTTTTCAGGGCCACTCATATGGTTTGAAAAGATATCTATTTTCTCTTACCTAAATTTCTTTTGTAGATTTTATATTTTATACGTGATAGATTGATGTTCATTAATCTTTGTATGTGATATATATGTCTAAGTCTCTACTGTATTTTTCTCTACCTAGAGTAGTGCGTATTCAAGTCAGCCACTTGCAACATTGTTGCCAGTGTTCCTCCCAAATGAGGTCAGCCACTTGCAACATTGTTGCAGTGTCCACTACCGTAATGTTAATTCCTATTGTGTTAAAACAGGACCATGTTTAATTCCCGTTTGGGGATATAGTGCTGGGATCCGTTTTTAATAAAGAAGTCTACGTGAGGCTATAAATCGTGACTCTATAGTGCCGGAACACCTTTTTCACTGGATTTTCCATTGAGGCCCTATCGCCCCTATACACTACTAACATCGGTAGCAGCTGCTACAAGCCTGATAAGCAGAGTCGGCTAAAATTACCCATGTCTATGTGGATGCTTGTATGTATGTCTGAATGTTAAAGTTAATTGTAAGCATATTGTTTGCGAAATAGTTTCTTGTGAGCTAAGGTCTTTAACTGGATAAATGCAAAACGAAACTTAATTTTATTTATTTTCGTTTATTATTTTTTAAATGAATGTTTCGTAGCTCTGAAAATAATCAAAGGGCATACAATTAGGGGGTTCATCTCAATATCTGCTCCAGAAACTTCAAAAAGTTCAAAACACAGCTGTTTGGATCATACTTAGAGTACCACGATCAGAGCACACCTCCCCGCTGCTCTGTACCCTACGCTGGCTATCCATTCGATCCAGAATCAAACACAAACTTTGTTCTCTGTGCTACGTTTCACTGTTGGACTCTAGTCCAATATACCTATCCGACCTCACACATGTGTATACACCAGCAAGATACTTACGCTCCTCTTCTGACAATCGTATACTCATTATTCCCACTATGAAAACAAAGTCATATGGACAACGTTATTTTGCATACTAGGGCCCAGCAACGTGGAATGAATTGCCCACTGAACTTAGACACAAAGACACAGTGATCACATTCAAGAGGGCTCTCAAAGCTCACTTATTTCGACTGCAAGGACAAACTTGTAGACCTAATAATGTTTCCTACCTTAAATATTCTCAGGATGTTTTTTTAATGTTTTCTAATTTCATGGTGTTTGTTTTTGTAATCATATCATTATATGTTTCTTTATCTTATAGGTGTTGTCTCATGTTGTAAAGCGCTAAGAGATTCTAAAGATTAGGAGCTATATAAAATCCTCATTATTATCATTATTATTAATTAATTAATTAATTAATTAATTAATTAATTAATTAATTAATTAATTAATTAATTAAACGAACATTAGCAGTATTAATAGCTATTTTAAAAACTCACGATTGATAACATAAATCTAGTGAAAATGTGTGATCTAAAATAAATAAGGTGTGATGGAAAGAATATATACTCCAACATAAATGTGTATTTGCCTATTCTTTATTGTTTACTTCCGTATTATTAGCTTACCGACAAGCTTACTAACTGAAAAATAATAATAGCAATACTACTACTACTACTACTAATAATAATAACAACACATATACTAAGTTACTTATATGTATTTAGTTCCTTCCTTCCATTATCATGCACTTATTTACTCACCAGTTTCCGCCAGATAATGGAGACTTAAGTATAATGCATCTGCTTGTTTTCCCAGAAACTTTAGGTTGTCGTCTGTGAGCATGACATCCATGTTGTCACAAGGTTTATGATAACAGTTAATCATGTCGCCACGGTAGTCTCCTGCAAATTAAATAACTATAGGTATACATTGATATGAATTGTACTAATGTGTAAGTACAGAAAAACGATCACTCTATAAGATGTTGTTCTGTAAATGAATTAATGGAAAGGAGCCTCTTGGTCCAGTATTGCGAGCCAAAGAAGCTATAAAAATGAGAAGGAAAAAAACAGAAATAAAATTTAAAAGTAAACACTTTTCTTCTATAACACACTGAATAAACGTTATAATGTATCGTAAAGAAATGTACCACTCATGCTGTACAACGTCTCGCATGAAGTTTAACATACACCTTTTAACAGCGGTAATTGCAATATCACAAACAAATTGTATATTATAACTCTGTGGTATATTCATTTATAAAAGGTCAGTTTAGACTAGTTTGACGCGTGTGAGGTAAGGTAATCCACACTGAACCATCGGAACTACATATACCGACTAGTAGAGTGTTCTAAAATTAAAACTCCGTTTTGTAGACATTTGATTGGAAAGGATTTTGAAACCCTTAAATCAAGCCAATTTCTTTTTCGCTGATATATATATATATATATATATATATATATATATATATATATATATATATATATATATATATATATATATATATATATACTGCCCCATTGATATATTTTTAATCCGCCCCTCCCCCTTTTACCGGTCCCTCCTCCGCAGAATCCTCTGTATACACATAAGTTTGTTAATGCTTCTCAAATATTTGGATATGAAATTATCTCTATATGACAGATACACATATATCTGTATACTTATATTTATATTTGCGATCCATTGTACCGAAGCAAGATAGGACGGATGGATCGATGACTGAGTGGCTAGATTCATTGAAGGAATCGTTAAGTATGTCACATGTAATTAAGTAGAATGAGACCTAGACGGTATAAAATTGCTAATCATATTAAAGATCAGGTGGCACAAAACAAAGTGATTGATTCAACTGGTGCAAAATAAATAGTTGAATTGTGCTTCTCGTTTTGTTCTCATCAGTACAGTTCGAAGATAAAATGATAAAGTAATGACACAATAGTGGAAATGTTCACATATATACGTGTCATTATGTTATAGCTACGACATTTTTATTCTAAGTATAAGGTCAACCTCTTATGCCAAAACATAGGCCACTGGTACGTACTATATTTCTAACTTGACCATTTAATGTTTAGATTTGGATCTAACGGATTATTGTTTCATTCCAAGGTATAATTAAATAAAGTAAAAGAGAATTAACTAAATTTAGCGCTTCCTGGACATATTTCTTGGCAAACGTTGGGTGGTTGGCGGCTGTTTGAGCTTGATCCGTGCGGTGGGTTTTGGAGTCAACACTCTGACACATTTCGACAGGAAAAGACTTCATACATACCGATATGTACCACGGTATACCGCAATTCAATGTTTTGGGAAAGTGGCCTGACATATTTTTGTTCAATGTCCGTCTGTCAATAGCTGAAAAAATATTTTACTTTTATTTGCAGCAAAAATAACGATATATTATATATCTGATATTATTTGGAAAAATAGTAATTATCTTAACAATACAGAAACGAAAATAGCAGTCCACTCACCCCATCCCAAAATAATAAAATAAATGATCAGTACCGTGTTTTGTTAGTTATTGCATAGGTTCTAAAAGGTGTAACGAAAATGGGATGATAAGGTTACATAATAGACGGTACTCTGTATGAGATCATGTTGACATTAAAAAGCTAATTTCTAAATATATCAGTTGTTGATACTGAAGCCTTCAATTTGCTTGCTACGGTATTGATATAACAGGGAGGCAAACTTTTACCGGGATCCCAACACCCGGGAAAGATATTTATCGGAGCTGGCCAGTAAATATAAAACACTCGATAAACGAGAAAATATTTAGTGGACTTCAGAAATTAAGTTCAGACAGAAAACAAGCGCTCTACGAATTTAGTCCTTTAAAACGATGCACATACTTAAAACATTCACATACGCCAGTAAATATCTAAAAGATAACATGTTGTTTTTTTAATTTTATAAATCAGACATTTTGATTTTGCCCAACGTCTTTAACCACATTTCATTTGCCGGTAATACCGCGCAACTCTAATTGAAATGAAAAAACTTCCTCTCATTTATACACGTCTTGAAAGCAAAACGGTGCAAATGTGAAAAAAAATATGTTGGAGATGTTTGGTTTTTGTGAGGGTGGGGAACGGGTAGTCCCACGCGAATATGGCCGGATTTAATAAGGTGGAAATGTCCCTCGTCGATGCCTTTTGTCTGGATTTAAATCAAAGGCCCACAAAGCGTGACCTCCTGCCTAATCCTCGAACGTAATACCGTCACTGGTGGTGTTCCTTAACTGTCCAGTGGCGTCGTACTGGGACAAGTACGATCTCAGGTAATTCTTCTCGTCAAAGTTCGAAGGGTCTGGAACACAAGGTCCTGTCATCTCGACTGAATTCGATTTAGAAAACACCATATTGATAAAAGTTGAAACGAGTTTTGTCGAGGGCTCCGTTGAAGGCTACATTGATGACGATACGAGTGATTAAACGCTTGGGTAACTGTCCTTGGAACAGATGATCTTCGATCATAAATCGCTGTCCAGCTGGAATGGTGAATGTTTTCACTTCCACTCGACGTATCGGATATTTGGCGGTCGTTCTATTCAACGTCTTACTGATGTCATTTCCTACTTTAGGTAACACTTCCACGCGTCGCACGTAGTCTGGCTCCTCGGATGATGGTTTGGTAATAGGCAGGATCAGCCATCAAAAGAAAAGCGCAGCTACTCCGATTCAGTATCAGTCGGACATCCACACCGTTCAACAAATACTCACCTTTCAACGTCATGTCCAAATTCAAACGATCCATCAGTTCTAAAGTACGGCTTTCGTCAATGTCGTCTCTACGTGCCTTATTTTATCCGATACTATGTCCAACTTGTCTGGCGTTTCTGCAAGCATCCAGATTGGTGTTCTTAAATTCTTTTCTGTACGTCGAGAGATTTTTCAGGTACGTTTGGTAAGTATACGTATTCATCCTGCTGCTAACCAGTTAGTAATTCAAATACAAATCCACTTCGCTCAACAACGAATGCATGACACTGTTGACGTGGAGTACTTTATCCTCATCAATTAGATTGTGACCGTCCGTTGATGTGTCGATCACTTTAACTTTCAGGTACAAGTAACTGCTATTCAGATCTATGTAATATTCGAGCAGTCCTTTGATTTCAACTTAATGGGAGCGGAATCATCAAAGAGGGGACGGGATGGACTTCGACCCATTGTGGTGCTTTTATCGTCATCACGGTGGGTGGCGGGTGGCATGGCAAACAGATCCAGTTCCGACTTGGAACAGGTGCAAGACTATATGCATCATTTTTTCTGTCTCTGTGATTTAATAATCAAAGTCTCACACGCACCTTCTTTCTTGGTCTTTCTAGATCTATGGGTGTGAAGTCCTCTGAATGAGTTGTTTTTGTCGTCTCGTTCTCCCTTGTTGTGGCGTCAGGGAAACATGAATGCCTGACTCCGTAGCGTACATGGCATTTATATGAGTTTCTCGTTGGCCCAAAATGTTTCCCCGTTCAAAGCAAAACACTTTTGTCGGGTTTAAAGAAAACTTATTTGGGATTTTGTTTGCCGATGATGACATTTTGAAGAAATTCTTTGCCTGGCGTCAAAGCGGCATCTTTCTATGCGTGCAATCATCGTGTCATTATCGGTGTCAAAACGGAGGCCACGGAACGTAAGGCCGATTTCAATATATCTCTTAAACCATTTCCTCGCTGTCGAGCGACTCCGCTTTACACTGGATACATGACTTAGAAATTGGTGGAATTTCAATCTGGCTTTCCTTTTGGTGAATGAAAGTTTGTTTCATAACTCCTTTTATAGTAATGTTGAGAGTGTCATAATACGATTTACTGACGGGGAAATAGTCAAGATATACAAATTCGCGGTGAACGTAATACCTGTGCCCACCTTCCTCGTCAGCGTGCGTAGCAGAATCATCATTGAAAGTAATAACACGCAGTAACGGTACGGAAGTGTGTCCCACCACATTCTACTCCACCACATCGCAGTACAAAAAGATAAAATTGTGTCCTTGATTCAGTTCTACTGGAGATAGCAATACTTCGCAAAACTCAAGTTGTCATAAATGGGTGGTACGGGTCGACCCTGGAGTACCTTGACGTCCCCATCATAAATGTCATACAATTTAGGACAGAATGTAATGGACACAACTTTGCTCTCCGAAAATGTCATCAATTCGACGAGCTACTTAATTGTTCTCAAGAGTGACACTTTTCGGACACTCTCCAAGGCTTTGCCAAACACGGGTTTGACTAAGGCAGCAGTCGTGGTCACCAGATGTTGACCACTAAAATAATAGCATGGAAATTATCATGTTATATGTGTTCGTATTTGTTGGGAGTTGATATATATATATATATATATATATATATATATATATATATATATATATATATATATATATATATATATATATATATATAGTATAAACTGAATTTGCATTCAAGTAGTTTTGCACTTGTTTGTCATGAACTTCGACCTTAAAAGTGTTTTGATTTTCGACATGCAAAGACTTGCAATAATAATTTATGCAAAAGCATAATCATGAGACTACTTATCCGTCTGATAACTCTTTTATTTGTATGTTATCAACTTATCAAAACAATCATCTTATACAATAAAAACAATCATTCAAGGATTGTTGCAAATCAGCATATGTTTTTCCTTGGTCAAATTAATATTAACAATTTTAACTTTGGCTTTTCAGGATTTTCAGTATATGTGTGCGACATTATTGGATGCAGTGATATTTACTGGAGCTTTAACTGGTAATTTTGACTGTCAGTACTATTACTGTATTACGTAACATTTGGAAAGACAGGACAATTTTTTGATGTTTTCATAATGAACTATTAGTTACTGTACAAATATTTTTTTCTGGGCATGATGGTATCCTTCTTTAAACCATTAAACTGCGAACCTAGTCAACAGAGAATTTGACATAGGACAGTAATTAGTATTTTACTCTTATGACTAGAAGATATAATCGATTTACAGGGTTCTGTTATTTTATTACCAGGCAAGATATTAATGCTGGAAGCAGTGCCACAAAAGTACTTTTTGTAGCCAATCTTTAAATACTGTCATTTTATCTCCAGATAAAACCGTCATCTCCTTGAAATCAATTGCAAAGGGCCAGTTTGTGTTGGAGCACTCTGGAACGTTGCTGTCATACAATAATGGCATTGTAAGAAAAAATGACTATGACAGGAGACGACTTAAAAGTCAGCTGCTATTTTTTGAACATAAGGGTGATAAAATGTGGTTAGTATAATTTATAGTCTTTAATAGAGAGTAAATAATCATTTAATTCTGTCCAAATTCATTTCACAGTTGAGAAGAATTTAACCTGTGGCGAACAAACCAGCTGGAAGTAGCCTATCAATGTAAACCTACCTATCCCATTTGGTACCTCAAAAATATAGAATGCTCCCTTTTATTATGTTTGTTGGGCAACAGTAAGATGGTATTTTTTATTTTTAAAGAAACATCTGTTATTTTATTATGCCTTGTTCTTTTATGTGTTGTAAACGTTTTGGACTTTCATTTTTCTTAATTGGAGGCATATGCACTGTACTAATTGAAATCCAGATATTTACGATATTTGCATGCTGCGATTGCTAATGTATTTTATACTTACTGGTGATGGCATGAATAGATTTTATGTCCATTACAACAGTTTTTGGGAGACATATTTTACAGCTTGTTATCTGCTTTCCAATGAAGTTTTTGTGCAGATATATCTGGACAAAATTATCTTAAATATATGACAACTGTATCACTTTGACCTAATTTAAAGGCTTTTGTATTTTGTAAAAACATGTATTTGTTAATTACACCCTCAAACACATACATTAGTGAAAATATTTACCTAGATACATCTAAATTAAAGTAACTCATTCTTACAAAAAAGATTGGATATTGTGACCTTTGTTGCACACTTTAATGGTTAAAATGACATGGGTTTTTCTGTAAAAGATTTCTTATAATGTCTACTTGGTCTTAATGAAAATTATGCCATTGTGATATCCAAAACCACAACCATGATGGATATATTGAATATATTCTTATTATTTCTCCTTTTTTCATATCATACTAAAAAAAAGCTGCCTTATCCTTTGAAGCACAGTTGATGCTTATTGCAGAATTGACTCAACATTATCAAGACAGTTTGGCAGCCGCATTCAGAAGAAAAGTAACAATGCTAATGTCAACAGAGAAGTTATTGTTATTAATGGGTAAATGCACTTAATATACAGAGCTTCGAAAGACATTTTCCCTGGTGATGCAATGATAAGAAATGAAGAAAATGGTTCTGAAGCCACTGATCAGGTAAGATGAAGAGAAATTAACACTAGTGTTAGTTTGAAACATCTAATTAATCGGAATACACATTTTTGTCAGCTCAGATCTGCTAGTTGTCTATGGGGCTTTAAAATTTCCATCTCCATCAAACATTTATAAGTGGTAAATGTCTTGTCCATCTATTTGTTATACAAACAATTCTCGCATGTTTAATAATAAAGATGAGGCGAAGGAAAGAAAATTTCGATGTACATAAAAGTGAATGTTTTGTTGGTTAAATCTCCTCATCTAATGTTAGAAAGGAAGTAAATTAGAATTACAAGGATTAAATGGTCATGGTTGGGTATTTATCGATGTGTACATTTTACCTAATCACTCACAAAGTAAATAAAGTCCGAAGTTTAGTTTGAATAGCGCTTCATACGTTATGGGAAGATTTACAACATTCACGTGAGACTGACTATTTTCTACAAATAAATTTAAAAGCTATACAATGAGTTGGAAAAATATTTACAATGAATGCTTTTGCGAATCATTAATTTGTTTTTAGGTGGAAATTTTAACTCCTATTGAATATCATATAATTATAGAATTATTATTATTTTATTATTGATTAACTAAATGCAAGATAATATTTTCTCTGCGAGCTGACAGCCTGTTATGAAGTTTCTGAACTTGCAGTCACTTAGAATGAGATTGAAAGAAATTGACACCATTTACTTTTCCATATCTCTTACTGTTTTATTTAAGAATACATATTAATATAATTGTCATAATTCATATATCAAGTAGGGCATAGATTTTACCATGCCAAAATGGATATCCACCATAACCTATGAAGATCGTATCCGATTTTTAAAATAGAAATGGGTAGCTAACGATTATTTGTATGTCGACAACTCGTGTTTGAAAATATTACCCATTATCATGACCACCGATTTCTTTTCCCATTTCCTACTCAAGGAGATATACATAGTGGGAGCTACAAAATTTTCACAAAGTGTGACCAATCGCAGCTTTACCTTGATATAATTTTGTGATCTACGAGATATATTGTTAAATTAATGTTCGCTCATGTTTCCTGCAATAAAATCGACAATTCCAGTTACAAGGACTTAATGTAAACACAGTAAGAAAATATAATAAGAGGAAGAATACATTTTGAAACGCAGATTGAGACAGAACAAATTCGAGCTCCAAAACTGAGTGTGTGGGAACCGTTTCATTCCTTGCCGAGGAATGATCAAACAATACAAGAAAACAAGCAATATCACAATTAAAGTAATGAGGTTACCTGCCATATACAATAATTTATAGGTTTAGGAAGATTATATATTAGTAGAATAGTATGGCGGCATAGCCTCAAACATGGAAATATCGCCGCAATGTAAAGTAAAGTTATGACCTCCATGCTGACATGTTTCTTTACGACATCTAACTAGAATATTCCATGTGCAAACAACGCACATATCTTGTATTGATTTGGCGCAATATCCACATTGGGATTTTAGCCATAAAATCGAAATGGGACTTTAACTTTGAGGCTAAAGTAATGTGTTTTTTTAATGACCCTATAGCTGCTATGGAAAATGTTCTGTCAGGATCATCTATACTTTTAGTGACAAACCACATATCTATTGACCAGCACAAACATATTCCAACACGTATCCATACATAGTGACCACCACCTACATTAGCTCACAGTAAAGGTATTATGTAAGTAAGTTAGTGAAATAAACACGGAAGACCTTCTACATAAAAATAACATCCCTACAACTGTTATAACCCATCCTACCACACTTATAACCCATATAATCGCAGCCGTTAACTAAAAGAAGACAAAAAGGGTAGGAGTGCTCACACATACCGCCTATCACTCCTGAAAAAGATAAGAATGTTTATACGCACATACAGTACACAATATCGTACAAGACAGAAGGGTAGAGGTTTGTTTGGAGTGTGTTCAGCTTTTGATTTGAAATACATAAAAAACATTTAGTATTAATTCATAGGTTTAGAAGTAATATAGTTTAATGGGGCACAAGTGGAATGGTCATGTTAACAAAGTCCATCCGGTTTTCATAACCTTCTTACTGAACAGCACTGAGATCTTTTCACTATCACACAAGCCTATCGACCAATACAAACGTCTATTCATCAACATTCATATGTGAATTAAACATAGCAGGTCACGATATCCATATATAGACATTAAACATGATGAATATTAATACACACGAAACGGCAGATTTTGGCTTAACTTACCCTTCCAAGACGTTTGATACAGTGTAACCAATGTCAATGTTGTTTCGAACCAAGTGAAGTTTAATATTTATATTATTATTTTCGTTTTGAATGTCCTATATTTAATTCGCTTGGTAACGGTTACGCACTGTCGCATCATAAACGATAACATAAAGTGAATAACAAAATATTCAGCGTCAGTTTGGATCATTTTTTAAAACTGTTAAACTAAGTCAGCATTTTACGTCAAACTAATGCTTTATTACGCTTTAAAGTTGTTGATATATCTGTTTAAGATTGAAAATTATAATACATAAATACATTAGTGTTTTGCACTGAAACCAGTTTTATGGGCTGATTGAACAATTATATATTTTTCCAAATCATTTTTTGTCATATATCTATTGTGATTTCCATGCGGAGTATCATTTTCCTTCCCTATCAAGAACGAGTTTTTCTGGAACCAGTCGTTGTGTGATCGACAGATGTAAACGCCATCACAACAAATATTAGCTAATCATCCCATTCACAACAACGATAAACATTTGGACTAGAGTTTTGTTACATCTGTCTGCATTACCATCAGGCATTGAGTTACATAGTGTGGAGTGATTCGTTTGCTTCATATTTGCCAATAGCACCTTTATCTGAGCCGTGAAGAAAGAATTTAAGGAAATTCAACTAACCCATTAGTCACATGTTCTCAAAATGTCATCTTTGACAGACTGGAATCACAACTTTGACAAATTGCCCGTTGTAATACTCAAAGGTGTTTTTTTTATTTTATTAATGTTTTAATGTAAATCGGGTTCCTTGTAAAACTTCCTAAGAACTACAAATTTCTTTTATTCTTTACTTTCTTGTATTTTGTTCCAAAGCCATTTCAATTTAATAAATGTGAGGATCACAATGGTAACCATGATCTACATATGTTTCTCATTGGTGATACGTCTACTTCGATGCCGTTCTGAATGCGTTGTATAGAAATGGTTACACTGATCTGGAAGGGCGTCCACTGCATTAACCGTTGATATGTGTATTTACCATACTTTTATTTTCACTTTGTTACGATTGGTTTCAGGGTTTTTAAGATAAAATAAAACAAGTGAAATATTGGCTTTTGAAGAAACCAGTATAGTTTAATCTAATTAGTTTCTCCATTGCTGCATCACTGCACGAACATATAGAGTTTTCTGTCCACCCGTTTGATTTTATTTACCATTGTTGTGTACATTTAATTTGGTTGTTCTGTTAGATAGTTTAATTTTATTTTATTTCATGATATGCTATTGTAATGTAAATTGACTTGACCTTGTCCAACATTGAGTTGATTTCTTCTTGACCCAAGTTGACTTTTTTTGTTCGTCGTAAACAACTAATACATAGTTAAATTATTTTCTCTGTGTATCGGCTTATTATCAGGATCATCATAGAAGAGGTTGTTATGTATATTTGAATTAATTTATCTTTGATTTAATTTAATTGTTTGTAAGTTTTAAAATCTTTATTTTATTTCATTACATATCAAGTAATGTAATTTTGTTTACTGGAATTTTATTTTTTCCAAAAATTATTTTAACCTGATTGTTTAGTTGAAAACACCTAAAAATAGTACTTTGTATCTTTTTGCTGATCCAGTTCCCGCCCTTGATTGAGAATCAACTAAACAACTTTTTTTTAATTAATTCGTGATGTTTGAATCATAATAGTGAAATCGAAGCTGAGTGAGACTATGTGACTTTACTAGCAAATACGTCTACGCTGTTTTCAAAATTCTGGAGGGTTGACCCTCATCTGGGAACCTCTTTTGCGTCTCAAGTTACTGTATAACCTTTGTCTATAGTTAGAGGCATTAGTCAGTAGGTTTTATAAACACTGGGACATAGGCTGTTTTGTTTCTTTGTTGTGACAAGTTGAGTTATATTTAAAATTGTATTCAAACTATTTGGATTCTGAGAGATTAGTTCTTTTTCCTGCAAATATTTGAGTGTCCATACAGAATTCTTGGATTTAGACATTTATTTAAATTTCTTCGGAAATTCCAACACCGGAATATAGTCTATGGAACGAAAAATAACTGTAGAATCAGCAGCAAAATGCTATCTAAAGCGTACGTCATCGTCTTCCATTTCTGCATTTTCGTCGGGACTCGAACTTGAATTCATTAGAACATTTCATTACTAGGACATCTAAAATTTATTTCTGTTGATTATTCCTGGATTTAATTCTCATTTTTCATTTTAACTTGATTTTTCAGTGAAATAAATTATTTGTTAAATTTCTCAAACCTGCTGTTTTCACTCTGTCTTTCTTACTGCTTATTAGAGCCTAAAGACGTAACATACGAAGGTAAATATGTTCATTTGGGTCAAATTTTTGAAGTTGCCTAAGTGAATTATACATAATCCATGTTATTGTTTTGTAATCATTAATATCACTATCGAAAGTTCTTTTCCATTTGGAAATGACTTTTTTAATTATAAAAGGGTAATTGTGGCATGAGGTCAAGAGGATAACTGTATAATCTTGTGATGGTGAGGACTTGACCATTCGTACGTTAACGTGTAACACTTTCAAGTTGTATTATGTTGTGTCCAGTTTTATGATAAATTGTATTTCTTCGAGTTAGTGAATTCAAGTGATTATGTTCTCTGGATATACAAAAGTACACTGATAAATTTCTGGGATAAAGACATTCACTGGAATTTATAGTGTATTCAAACCTGGAAATATATTACCGTGATTCAACAAAAGACTGTTGACACATCCTGACTCTATAAGCTATCACAAACAAGTAATCTCCATTAGTTTTTTTTATTTCTTCGGGAACTGTACTGAGTTGTATTCATGACTTTAAATTGTTAGAATATGTTCTGTAATTCTTGGATTATTTTGGGATTTAATTCGCAATATCAGAAGTTCTTTTTTTCTCTCATTCTTTGTATTCTACGTAAATAAATTATATTTGTTAAATTTTACAAAGCTTGTTGTATTTCCCTCTTTTCTGTTACTTACTTTAAGAGCGTAGGCTCGTATCACCTTTAAGATCACAACGTTTCTTTAAAGATCTATCGCAAATATCCATACGTTTAAGTTATTGACGTTTCCAAATACTAGTCTTCTCACGAGATTAGGAAACCAGATCAATGTAATGGAGATATATTCACACATGCAATCTTTCGGATTATATCTTATATAACTCAAAATAAATTACGACAGATAGCCAACGAGTTTATGTAAGTCATAAGAAATAATGGATTGCATGTTTTGGCAGCAACCATGAACTTTTGCGGATGCTATTTTCCGGAATGCAATTAATGGAGACTGCTCCTTGTCAATGTGATGTGTGTAACAAATACATGGAGCAGACTTTTGTTGGACTATTTCGTAGCTACGGCCTATGATCATATTTGTAGTTCTTTCGAGTAGAGTTAAGATATCACTGATAGATTCACTTTTCCTGTCACTTCCTGTTAATGTATGTAAATAATTTGAAATTAGTCTAAATGTAGCCTTAAAAGTACCTAAATTATGTTGACCATGCCCGTGTTTTCCATAGGATTTATATGTTCTACTCTTTACCGGATCGCGTTATACAGATTTTCAACGTTTACCTTTCAAACAGTAGTCTATTTTCTAAATTCGCATTCATGAGAGTGCATCCCTTGTTAATATAATTATTTATTTGTCTTTTTCAGTGATCCATTATCTTTGAATAATTAAAATATATTCATTTACATTACTGGCCCTTGTCATTTGACACAATTCTTCAAAATCTACTAAAGTTTATGATTTTCAAAACAATATGTCGTAGGTTACTACAAAGTCTTCATTATCTTTGATATGGTATTGCTTAGTAACACTTATTCAAAATAATCAATAGGAAATAATGTCCGCAATCGATTTATCTCTAACTGAAATGAACGCTTCTAGAAAACAGAAAGTTACAGTTAGCAGTCGGTTGCCTGCTTACACTAAGAGTTTTCGTTAAGTTTGGAACACTAACAAACTGACAATGTTAATTAACCACTGGCAACCATCAGATCTAATAATAATCTTAATATTAAGACTTGCTGACGACTTTGGGTTACTTTCTCATTGTCTGGTGGAATTTAGACAGTTCGAAAAGAATTAACCACATTCCCTTAGGATGGGCTAGAGGAATAAGTATTTCGAATTTTGTATTGGGTGATATGATTTGTCATGTGTGCGTATGTTTTAAGTTATAGTCATAATAGAATATGTATACAAGGAGAGCTGTAAGCAATCGAATATCATTCCTAGTCTGGAGAAATTCTTATTTTTGTGTACCTGTTGTATCGTCAAGTCTGCAGATGTATTTTATGTTGTACCTAGATATTGTGCTTATCTTTATGATTATAATGTCTTTGAACTAATAAGAATTATTCATAGGTGTGCCAATTTGGCAACGTGTCGATTCTTGGCGGACCAGTACAAGTCCTTTTTTTTGTTTTTGTTTTTTTTTTTTTTTGTTTTTTGTTGTTTTTGTTTTTACGGCACTTTCATTCTTTCTGACGACCAGTACAATTCTGTTTTTTTGTTTGTTTATACGTCAGTTTCATTCTTTTTGACTTGAATATAACTTTTTCAGGATCATTTTGGATTCACTTCATAATACTGTAAATGCCTCTAACGTTTTCATTTCTAATTGTGATAATTTAATTATTTATTAAGTTTTAATAACCTTCTGGTTTTACTTTTTTCAGTTACTTAGGTTATGACCATAGAATCATACTAGATAGGAACTGAGACTGTAGTCATATTCACACGAGTCAATAAATGATTACAATCAGAAGTGAAGAGTAGACGCGTAATACCTTCAGCTCAATTAACACATTGGCCTAATTGTATTGAATATTCCGTGATACCTTGATTGCCAGATTCGTAAATTAGTCTACGTCTGTCCAGTATATACTGAGAAAGAAGTCCTGTTCTTTTTAGTCCATTTTAAGTACTCGCATTCTGATGAGGTTTGGGAAAATAGATTTATTAGGATGTTTTCAATATTTTTAATTCTGTGATTGAAATAACTGGACTATATTTTTATTAACTTTCTCTTAATGTACATTTTCTGCAAAATAGGAAAAGCCATTATAAAAAAATTCTTTATATAAATAGATATTATTGGCCATTGACTCAAACTTAAAATACAACACACGCATGATAAACGATTATGCTGCCAATGTGTGACGGTTAGAGCAAAATCTGTTTCAAATATTGTAAGGCTATTATAAATATACAAAATACTTCACGACCTAACAAATTTACAAATATCACAGATATGTGTAGTCTCGAGATTTATGCATTATACGCAAACTTAAATGTAATCGGGTTTTGTGTCTGCGTATAGCGTTACGCAAGAGTGGTTTATTTACGTCTTACATTATTTCACAACACTGGATTCGGTTCACCCAATGCTGCAAGAGCAGCGTGATTAGAATGAGAAAACCGTAGATTATACAATAAACCTGGTACTTACAGTCTCGTTGTATACAGTAACGTCAGAAAACAAAAGGTTTCGTCAGTAATCTGTCCACTTTCCGGAGCAAAAAGGTCCAGCTGCAGATGTACTGTAACATTACATTATTTTCTCAACTGTATTATCTGATATTGTTTGATATATTGGAGGAACTAATATTTATTATAAATTGTAAAGGTAGTCAAACCTATGTCATATAACGCCAAGTTATTAGATGCATTATAGTCTATTTCGCATTTGCAATTTTATAACGTAACAAAGGAATTGAATTCATCTAAATGAGTACAGAGTAAGAAAATATTAGTTTATACAAGTATGCGAGATTATTCACATCCGATACGGTTTCATATACTAAATTGGTTATTATGATAATAATTAGGTACAGTAATTCTGATGAAATTATTTATTACGTAATCAACTCCACATGCATGTTTCCTTAACGTACATCATTGCATTTGTACATGAAAGTGTCGTATGTACTCGATGAGCAGCAGAGAGGGCGATCAGACCACATAATCCGAGCAGAAAACCATTTTTGTCCAAACAAAAATCCGTGCTAATATATAGGTCATACCACGTCTACATTTATTGTTTTGTCCCAAACAGGATTGTAGACGAGCCCTCTCTGCTGCTATATTAATTAAAACGTTGTTATATCAAAATAATGGTACATCCGGAATCTCATACTGCAAGGATAGCATGAGAACGATTAGAAGCAATTAAAAAATTTGTTCCTGTCAGGGACTCATTTAGAGAAAGTTTGCAAGCGCAGCAACAATCGCAAGTTGAGTACGAAGAGGACACTAAAAACCTGTTTAAACCCGTCACTGCAGCTACTGAGAAAGTTTCAGCGGCTGTTGAAAAAACTATATAGGGAGATATTGCGGAGGAAGATGAGAAGAGGAAAAAGGGCATTTTTCCGGTATTAGAACAAACAGCAGAACAAACTAAAAAAATAGCAAGAAGAACTAAACAGACAAAGAAGATCTTACGAGATCTTCCAACTGATATAGTGCGGCTCAACCTCCACCTGTTGGTGAAGAAATACTTGAAGGTATTGGAAAACTTCGTACTGAAGTCGTCGACGTGAGAAAAGAACATACACCTGAACCCGAACCAGTAAAAGAAAATATAAAATTGATTGCAAGATTTAAGGAAGGGTTTGTCGAAGATATTAGAAATACTAAAAGAGAAAAATTACCTGAAAAATATTATATTGTATATTTAACAAATCTGATATTTTAAACCCCCCTCATGAAAAGACAAATGATGATAATTTTGTTAAATGGATATATCGCATATATGCAAACAAAAGACAAGTTAGAGGTAATGATTTGGAATACGGAAATCTTTATGAAGAAGTAAAAGTCCTTTATAGAGAGAGACTGGAACAACTCTCCCAGTATCAACTTCCTCCACCTCTGCAACGAACAGAACAAAAACAACATTTTTCACCGCTGTCGGAAATTAAAAAGATATTTGGAATGACACCAACTAAGAAATCATCAGAAGAAGAAGTAACGGGGAGTGGCCTGGGAAATAATATTATTTGTCCTGATAACATCATTAATAATGTTTCACGGTTAGAAGTTCTCATAGGAGGAAAACGTGCCGAGAATAATTCACCAGAAATAACCAATGAAGCAGCTGATATTTGTCGGCGATTATTTCAAGGTGGTATCATGGATATCGGCGTTTACCGAGAACTTATCGATGAACTTGTTGATGATTACAGTGACTAGTTGTTAGATAAATAATAAATTAAATAAGATGATAGTACACAATAATCATCGTAAATCCTTATCGGTCAGAGTGGTAAACTCGCGATTACCAACCTATAGAGCAATTTACCGAGATGGGCTTGGTGATGTTGTTCGGGGGTTGTTTAAACGGTTAGCCCCAAAAGTAGCGCCTGTTGCAAAACAATTATCGATGAAGGCTATTGATGTTGTTCATGAAAAAGCTCCAGGTGCTATTGTTAATGTTGCTGGTAGGGCTTTCTCGGCAATCAAAGAAAGACTAGCACGATTATTGCGACGAAAATCACAGCCACCAGTAAAATTACCAAGTACTGAAGTGATGCCCGCAGATGTCAGTAGAATAATAAATCAGGCTGCAAATCAAAAACTAGCGGCGTTAGCAGATCAAGGACTCGGTGAATCAGGAAATAATATTTTAAGCATGATATCAGGAAGAGGAGTTTCCAAACCAGGTAATCTTCGTGTTAGACGAAAATAATTATAATAAATGTTCAAGCGTATATCAGACACAGCATTCGACATGGAAGCACCTGTGCTTAAAGATGAGTCTGTGCGTGATTATCAGTTTTATTCTTATGAAACACGAACACCAGATCAACGTGGAGGAAGAATTGAACTAAAAGTTCATGACACAAGTAGATACTTTTTACCCGCTGGGGCTTTTCTTGAGGTAGAAGGTACAATTGTAAGAACGGATAATACTAATTACGGAGATGTAGTAAAAGTTGGTTTTGTCAACAACGGGATCATGGCATTATTTAATAGCGCCACATATATGATCGATGGAAAAAATATTGAATCAATTCAGAATAATGTCGACGTTGCTACAACAATAATTGGTCTAGCAAGATATTCTGATGATTATACAAGATCAGCAGGTCCCACAATGATGCTTGTGAAAGATAATTCTGATCACCCTGAAAGCAATCTGTATGATATAAGACGACCAAGAAATTTTGCCAATAACGCTGATGCTGATATGTGGCCAGTAGTTCATGGTTCTAATCCAGATTTCAACTTGGGATTTTCAGCGCGTAGAAATATGTTGCTAGGAGCCAATAGAAGATTTTCATGTACAATTCCACTATCGCATATTTTTGGATTTTGTAGAAATGTTAGAAAGGTTATTTTTGGAACTAGACACAGGGTTGTTCTTGTAAGAAAGAGTGATGATAACGATGCTCTGTGGAGACCTCTTGGTGATGCTGGTAAAGTAGTATTATCGATGCCGGTAATGACTCCAACGATCGCAGAAGAACAAAAGTTGATTTCTTTCATGGACACTGGTGGTAAATCCTTCTTGTCATGGTTAACAACAAGCACGGATAGTATGCAAACTGGCGTTAACGGTCAGTTTACATGGCAAATAGCATCACAACAAGGTGTTTCTGCACCACGACATATTTTTATTGCGTTTCAGAACTATGATCGATTAGGTGATCAAACTCGCTCTCATATGATATCTGACCAACTAGGTATCACAGATATTTCCTTACGGATAAACAGACAACAAGAACCAGCAGGGAATATACAACTAAATTATGAACAAAATAGTATAGGACGTGTATATCATCGTTTAATGTCATTCATGGGACGTGATCAAAATGTTGATACTGGCTTGCAAATATCACAACATGATTTTAGAACTTTGTATCCGATTTATTATTTTTCGCTGGAGCATCTTGATCTATCAAAACAATCTGTCGTTGATATACATCTTAAAGCAGCGTTAAATACAGGAGGTGGTGTTGATTATAGAGCAATCGCGGTCATACTCAGCGATAAAGCCATGTTACTTGAAGGTGGTAATGGTCGAATGAGAGTTGTTGATGCACCAGTGGAAAATATTTAATCATGTTATTTAGAAAAATATATTTATATAAAAATGTCGTATAGTGATGTTAATGTTGCTCTGACCCCAGGTCAGGTCAAAAAGCTTCAGTCAAAAAAACGCCAGCAAATGCGGAACTAAAATATCACTAAAACGAGATCAGATTGGTGGTGGTCCAAACAAATTATCGTTGACAAATAATCAGATTAAACATTTCAGTAAAGCCCTAGAATCAAAAACCGGAGTTCAATTCCATCTTTCTCCGAGCGCCATCAAGGACATGGTTAAAACCGGTGGTATATTTCCACCTCTTGCGGCTATTCCAGCGTTAATAGCTGCTGCTGCTCCAGCCGTAGCAAAAGCAGCCGCAGTAGGTGCTGTTGGAACA
This sequence comes from Sinohyriopsis cumingii, assembly GCA_028554795.2. Taxonomy (NCBI): domain Eukaryota; kingdom Metazoa; phylum Mollusca; class Bivalvia; order Unionida; family Unionidae; genus Sinohyriopsis; species Sinohyriopsis cumingii. The sequence goes on from CM068841.1 coordinate 1,235,978, forward strand.
GCTGCTGACATGGCTCTAAAGAAAGCAACAGGAAAAGCATACAAAAAAGGGACGCGGCCTAAGATTACCGGGATCTCGTTGGGGAAGAGGTCTGAGGCTTCCACGTTAGATGATCTAGCATCAAATTTTGATTTGATAAAAGGTGCTAAAAATTAAAAATAAAAGCCTTTAGAGCTGTTTTTATGCGAGATCAATTACCGAAACAACCAAACAGTGTTGAAACAGGTATTATTAATCTCGACTCGAATTCAGGACCCGGTACTGATTGGGTATCATACGCGGTTGATCCATGTGGAATCGTTTATTTTGATTCATACGGGTTAGCTCCACCCATTGAATTTATCAAGTATGTGTGACCACTTCACGCGCAAGTTTGGTATTTCACGCTACCCACACAAACAATGACAGATCCGCCAATATGTGGCCGTGAAGTAATTTATGTACTTAACGCTATATCAAAATCATCCAAACCGCCACATAAAGTCGTGCATGATTATACAAGCGACCGATTCGTTTTAAACAAATCTTAAAATATAATGGTTGATATTTAAGGAAGATGTTCATCTACCATTAAGAAAAAAAAATCCGACGTTGATCTGTCAAAGTACGCGACTAAAGATGAACTCCCCGATTGCAAGGCTTCTTTCAATACCCCAAAGTTCACTACACGACTGGTACGATAATTCAGAGTCAGTCCTTTCACTTTGCACGTCGTTTGCACTTCTCCTTGTTTGTCCCGGTATTCGTAGCCGTAATTTTTGGGACCGCCACTCACGAAACTTAGAATCTTGTCGTCGGGATGCTCGTCTGTCCAGGCTCCTAAACGGTCTCCTTCGATGTTAGGGTGCTGTTGACTCGGGTGATGGATGTAAATGCAACTGTCCGTGTCAAAGTAGAGAACGCGTTCCCCTAACAGTTCTAAAGCTTCGTACAAGTTTAAGCGAGCATGAGCTGTCACGTAAGCCGCAATGATGACATTTCCAAAAGGGTCGTCTTGTACAAAGTCCAGATCTTCTTCGTAATTGACCAAGATCAAATCCTCACGAACGACGTCCACGTGTTTCATGTATTTGGTTTTGCCGTGAATCATTTGGAAGTAGCGGGAAGGTTCTGTCAAATACTCCGTCTTGGGTAAACACGGTCGTTGTGCCATTTTACCCCACAAGCAATTTAACATCACTTTGGCAAACGATCGCCTGCCTTCGTTTTTCACGATGTGGTCTAAAGAGATGCCTTCTTGTTCATAGTATTTCTCTTTGAATTGTATTTGGTCTTCGGGAGTGTGACACCAGGAAGGATAGCCGCTGGCTTCTTGTTTCAGTTTCAAAAAGGCATCCACGTAGTCAGCGAAAATGCCTTTCTGACTGGGATCACCCTTGTGGTATTGTTGTGTCTTGGGAAAGTGGCAAATTTCGTACACTTCTAACAGATGGTATCCCATGTCCAGAGCTTTGAACAATTCTACGCTGACCCAGGTTCCCGTCAAGGCACGTTCTTCCTGGGTGTGCTGACAAGGCTGATCTTGGTTGCACGTTTCGGCACAAGTACGGCACAAAGGAAACATCAGTTTGCCTTGACAATGGTGAGGTAAGACGGGATGGTATAGGTTCGTGGGAGGCAAAACTTTACACTTGATCAAGCCTTCGTATTGTCGAATGTTTTTCAGGTCGATGTGTTCCGTCAACAATTGCGGGTGCCTTCAGGAAAGCGACAATATTTGCACACGTAGGGATACAGCGAACACACGTCCAAGTATTTGATTTCTTCTCCTTTCTCTTCGTCGGCTTGGTACAGCAAACAGGTGGCATTGGTCCTTCCTCCGTACAAACTATCCCTCGGGTTCAGCGGGTCCATGAACTGGTAACTTTCCACGAGGCGTTTAAACTCGGGATCGGTTTTCATACGGTGATCGTACTCGTGGTCCCACATTTCCACCACTTGGTATCCTTCCTGTTCCAACTTTAGGCGCCGCTGACAAGTGTCCTGGTACAAGTCTTCCATGGTTCGTTGTAAAAACTGATTTTTAGTGCTACGATCAGGGTAACAGACGGGACATCCATGAAATAAGCAACCGTTAAACTCGTACACGATCTTGGGGTTTTCTAAGTCCCAACCATCGACCGAATACGTTCCGATGGTCTTTTCACCCCCTCCGTTACGGGCATGCTGAATCCATTTGTCTTCCTTGTCGCACAAGTAATGTAACCAACGTAGGGCTTTAACCGAGTATTGACGTTTGACAAAGTGGGTCGTTTGAGGGCTGATGACAGATACGGTGTTTTCAGGCATGAATCGTTGTCGATACACTAAGGAACACGCTTTGGCAATGGTGCAAGCTTCTTTCAAAGGATCCACCCCTCCGTGTTCCATGAACAGTTCTCGAAATTTTCCACAGCAACGCCGTAAAATGTCCACGTCGGAACGACAATACATTAGCATTTCTTCTTGAAAGTCGAAAGGGTCCGAGGCGTGAGCCTGGTACCAAGCGTAGAAAGCTTCTCGTTGTTCGGTACGCATGTTGTCGGGGTCGTAATAGTGAGCCTCAGGTAAATGGGGTAGAACGGCGTGTTCATTGGCTTCCGTATTGAAAAAGTGTGGAAAGTACCCTTTAGCCATTTCTGTCATTCCAAACGTTTTAGGCATTCGGCTCAAAGGCATGGCCAAATAGCTCATCGAATCTTTAAACTGTACTTGTCCCACTTGCATGAAAATGATTTTGGCTCCGTTCAAAGTCACTTTAGGACGCTCGGTGCCTTGTTCCGTATAGTATCTCAAAAGAAACTGTCCATCGTATCCGGAAAAATTGTGAGCCATCACCGTGGCATGACGATGACAATCTCCGTAACGTTCGATGTCCTCTTGGCTCCACGTCTTGTCGATGGGGTCTAAGACCCATTGGGCAAAATCGGCTAACGTGTTCGGTCCCCGAAAGTTTTTTTCACGCCCTCCAGGAATCTTGCTGCAATGAGGGCAATGACTGAAAATAGGTTCTTGAATGCACTTCTCGCACGCTCGATGAGCCACGCAGAAATTAGGAATGTGAATGCCGGTCTCTTGCATGCATTCGAAATCGATAAAGATGAAATTGCCTTTCTTCTTGTGACCGTCCTCTTTCTCTGGTGGGGGTTGGTATTTTTGCACGTAGCATTGGTGTTTCAAGTCCACGATGTGATGACAAATGTGACATTTTTTTTCCTGAACATACGTGTGCCTTGGTACTATTGGTACGTATGCCTTGTCCACACGTAGGGCACAATCTCAGGAGTTGACAAGCACATTTCTTCTGTGAACCTTGCGTCTTCAAATGTTGTTGGTAACAGGTAGGGCTGACAAACGTGCGCAGACAAGTTGAACAAGGCACTGGTCCTTCGCTCAGACAGGGTGGAGAGGCCAAACATCCGGGGCATTTCGATCCACAATGTTTGTGTTGCTCTCGATTATTATAACCACGGTCACATTTTTCACAGTAATATCTGTATCCCAGGAATCCGGTGATGGTGGTAATGGTATCGAAATGGTCATCGTGATAATAGATATGAATGTATTTTCCGTCCTTAAAATCTTGGCCTCGAAACAACAGAGGCCCACGCATTTCTTGAGGGTGCACTTTCAAGGTGTAGCGAGGAGCTAGGACATCTTGCAATTTTTGCATCTCAGGAATGCCACAGGGTGTGTCTTTGGACAGTCCGGCTTGTTGTAACAGGAGTTCTGCTTCGTTTCGTTGTTTGGCTCGGTCGGATTGTTGAATAGTTCTCCAGGTTCTTTTCCATTCTACCGTGTCGTTCTTGTTGGCATAGGTTCGTCCCACCACGATGGCAAGGGCTAAACACATCTGGTCATGAGTGTTGTTAATTCGGACGAGACTTGTTTTGGTGTTGCGAAGGTCGTCCACCAATAACATCTTTTTGCGTCCAGTCCCTTGAGGAGGAGAGACGTGGGTCATGTCCAGTGTGGCTTTTCAACGGTGATGTCAAACTGATCATTAGATTGTTGTACGTGTTGAATCCTGTCCATGACTTTGGAAGCGGTCAATTCTGCAGGGGTGCTAAACTCGATCCAAACAGGGGATTTCAAACCGTCATGTTGTATGGAAAGTCTCAAACGATCGTCTTCTTTGGGTTGACATTGTCGCTTAAGTGTGGTGAGCAAAGAATCCCACACCCCAGTGATAAACACTTCTGCTTTCTCTAACGGCACTTCAGCCTTGAAATCTTTAAACTTCACCGTGTATTTGTAAGCCGTGGTTCTAAATTTTCTAGAGGAGCGTTTTCCGTCTCTCGAATGGAATAGTATTTTTCAGGGTTGACTAAGGGTGATGAACATGGTTTAGAGGGTTCGAATTCTGGTTCACTCATGTCCTCTTCAAAATCACTGGCATGAATTTGTGCCAAGATTTCAGCCCTGGTACGAGGCGATAGATCACGTTTCTGCCTCTTACTTTCTTCTTCTTCTTCTTTCTTCTCGAATGAATAGGATCGTTTCATCTTGAGTGACAAAGGTCAAATGACTCAAGTTTAAACACCATAGACTAATTTATAGTCATGGCAGACCAGCGTATATAAAAGGGTGTGTGTCTTGTCCTTTCACTATTCATTTCACTCTCAAACCGAGCACAACGATGGAAAAGACTAGCCAAATCGAACGTTTCGTCAGAGCTTTGCGAGGGGTCATTATAAAATTCTCTTCAGACCAGCCCACGGACTACTCTCCTTCCTTTCGAGATAAAAGTCAAGATACTTGCTATATCTGTCAGAAGAAAGGGCATTGGTCTTCAGAGAGTCCAGACCGTCAAAAAAGAAAAAAAACAGGGGCTAAAAAAGACAGAAGTCAAGATACCTGTTATTATTGTCAAGAAAAAGGACATTGGTCTCCAGATTGCCCAAAAAAGAAACAAGAGGAGTCAGAAGAAAAGAGGAATTCTTCAGAAGAAGAGAGGGATTCTTCAGAGGAAGAAGAGGAAGAAAGAAGACAATTCTATTTACAAGAGGCAAAGAAACAGGAGAAGAAAAGAAGAAGGGAAGAAAATGAGGAGAAAAAAGAGGAAAAGAGGTGAAGAAATTCAAAAAACAGAGAGACTAAACAAGGAGAAAGAAGAAGTAAATGAACTTTTAATTAAAGTGTTCTGTTGTGAATTGTGAATTGGATTGTAACAATGGATAAAAAAATAAATTAATTATATAAGGTAAGTGTCTTTGAGTTATGATTTTAAAATAAGAACGTACACTCACGCACTCATACAAAGACACGTACTATAGGGGTAAAATGTTGTTTTTTTGAGTTATTGGCAAATTGAAAGGCTATGTCTTTTCGAGAAATGTGGGTGACCCTGAAAAGGGCCTTTTTTGGTGTAGGGGTGAGTTTAAGCAATCAACTTTAACTGACTTAAGCCTTTGCCACGGCCAAGGCCTACTTCTGGACTGCGTAATGTTGATGATGATTGGGTTGAAATCACTAAGGGTGGTACGGTAGGCTTAGTCACAGGGTTGACGTGTTTAGCTCGGGAAGGTCGTATTCACTTCGGTCGTAATAAAGAAGTCTGATACATTTGTTTCAGACTTCTTAACTCCGCTAAAATGTCCAACAGTACCGTGACCGTTTGATTTTCACCTTCTTGTTTCTTTGCTGCTACTTCTTCTTGCTGTTGTTGCTGTTGGTTTTTTTTCTTACCTCTTCTTCTTGATGCTGCTGTTGTAGGAGAAAAGCTTGTTCCGCTTCCTTTTGCCGTTGTATAAATTTCTCCAATTCTTCTTTCTGTCTCTGTCTAAAATTCTCCACTTGCGGTAATGAAGAAGGTAACGAAGGTTCCGGAACAAATTCTTGCGAGGTAAGAAAATCCACAAAATCCCAATTCACCTCTTCTGAATGTATGTCCGGGTTCCCTTGGGCAGTCTCCCCTGCTGGTGCACCCCAATGGATCGTTTTCTGAGTTTCCGTCATGTTGAATCACTGTCGCATAGATTGACTGTACACAAGCGCTAGCGAATCTATATAGACCACGTGACGTCACAGACTGCTCTCTTCGGATTGGATGCGGGCTGACTGAATTTTGTAACGAGTGTTCGGATTGGTGAATGAATTCAATCCGTTTCAATCCTTCCTCTACCTATAAATAAGCGCAGTTCACTGCATTGATTCACCTGTTCTCGTCCCTTCAAGATGTGGACCACAGTCGAATCATCCACCCTTGTGTCTTCCATGATGTTTAGGACGGACATGCTCATGTATGTCCGGTCCAAGTGGACCGTTGTCGACAAGTCAGACAGCAGTCTGTGGATACGAAGAGTGTACGTAGAAAGACAAGGTTGCCTCAAGAGGACACTGATTTATGGCCCTCGAGTAAGACACAGCTTGAGGACAAGGAGATGCCGCAGATGCCCTTTATGTTAATGGATACATTAACATAAACCCAAAGGCCCTTTTCAGGGCCACCCATATTTCTCGAAAAGAGAATGACTTTCCATTGCCTACCCCTTTTTTAAATTTTTAAAAAAATATTTAAAAAAAAAAATCCCATGTTCAATTCCCCTTGACGCTAGAGTTGCCCACGATTTTTTCTCCATGTTCAATTCCCTTGACGCTAGAGTGGCCCAGGGTTTTATCTCCGTGTTAAATTCCCCTTGACGCTAGAGTGGTCCACGATTTTTCTCCATGTTAATTTTCCCTTGACGCTAGAGTGGCCCAGGGGGGTCTGTAATGCTAATTCCCATTGACGCTAGGGTGGCCCCATTCACTACTTTCAAGATACAGCCTTACTGTGGTTCAAGTCCTACTTGGTCAACAGGACACAAATTATATCTGCAAATGGAATACACTCCAGCCCAGTTGGTCTATGCTGTGGTGTTCCACAGGGGTCTATTCTTGGACCTGTTCTCTTCATTCTGTACACTCAGTCACTCTCAAGTGTCATAGATCATCATTCAGTGTCTCACCAATTGTACGCTGATGACACCCAAATATACAAATCTAGCCACCCAACTGAAGTTGATGCTACCAACCAATGTGTAGAGAGGTGCATTTCTGATGTGAAATCATGGATAACATGTAACAAGCTGCAGATGAATGATGATAAAACGGAGGCCATTCTGACCACAACACAAATACTTTCTCATTCACATCCTTTACCTCAAACAATAAATATCAGCAACACCAACATTAAATTCACACAATCAGTACGAAACCTATGTGTTACTCTGGACAGTACTCTGACATTGCACCAACATGTCATGAACATATGCAAGGCTGCATATCATGAACTGAGACGCATCAGCTCAATTCGCAAATATCTTTCAGTTGATGCCACTAAAACACTTGTGTGTTCATTAGTACTTTCAAGACTGGACTATTGTAACTCAATTCTGTCTGGTTCATCTCAATATCTGCTCCAGAAACTTCAAAAAGTTCAAAACACAGCTGCTCGGATACTTAGAGTACCACGATCAGAGCACACCTCCCCGCAGCTCTGTGCCATACACTGGCTATCCATTCGATCCAAAATCAAACACAAAATTTGTTCTCTGTGCTACGTTTCACAGTCGGACTCTAGTCCAACATACCTATCCGACCTCACCCAAGTGTACACACCAGCAAGATACTTAGCTCTTCTTCTGACAATCGTATACTAATTATTCCCACTATGAAAACAAAGTCATATGGACAGCGTTCTTTTGCATACCAGGGCCCAGCAGCGTGGAATGAATTGCCCGCTGAACTTAGACACAAATACACAGTGATCACATTCAAGAGGGCTCTCAAAACTCACTTATTTCGACTGCAAGAACAATCTTAAAGACCTAATAATGTTTCCTACCTTAAATATTCTCAGCATGTTTTTTTTAATGTTTTCTAATTTCATGGTGTTTGTTTTTGTAATTATATCATTATATGTTTTTTATCTTATAGGTAGGTGTTGTCTAATGTTGTAAAGCGCTTAGTCCTCATTATTATTATTATTATTATTATTATTAATATTATTATTATTATTATTATATGACTGAAAAATTGTTAAAGCTACGTTAAAAATCCGAATCACACTCACACATACAAACATACACACATACATACACACACATACACATATACACATACACACATACATACATATATTATTTATGTGTGTGTTTGCGTTTTTGTGGATAGTTTGCATCATCTATCTCTGTCATTCTCATTGTTACACACACACACACACACACGCACATATGTATACACAATTATACACGTGTTCAGTTTTGTTACCTGTAAGCCATCTATTACAAATATAGTTATGGCACATACATGTTTGCGTGCAGTTCAACCTTTCCTTCATTTTGCAGGTGATTCATATTGATGTTGAGTGAATATCCACTTCAGCTGATGATACAACATACTACGTGAGACATTCAATAGCACTTTAAACTCTGTCATGCATGCAGAATCGTACCGATATCAAAGCATCCTGTGTGAGGGGTGTAATGCTGTTGGAACTCGTTGGGACGGCGCTCCGAGCCGTTTGGGCATCCCCTTGCTATTTTTGCGCTCGCCTTTGGACTTTGGACTTTCAACGTAGCTTTAATAAATGTTCAGTCATGTCGCTACGATGTCTGCAGTGTATCAGTTTACAGTGAAGTCTAGCATCAAGGCATCATGCCACAGAAATGTAGAACCATATCCCACCCGATCACATTATCCTGACACCAGGGCCAGTCAGTCCTAGCACTAACTTCTTAATGCTGAGCGCCAAGCGAAGCAGCTGCTAGTACCATTTTTATAAGTCTGAGATATTACTCTGCAGGGCTTCGAACCCGCGACCGCCGCATCCGAGGCGAACGTTCTAACCACTTAGGCTACCGGAGCGGTCTTATATTTATATTCAGTGCTCTGCTTTACACACATAAGCTACAAACATAAAGCATTTGGGAGATTGTTTTTATTTATATTATATTGTACATCACACACACACACACACACACACACACACATATATATATATATATATATATATATATATATATATATATATATATATATATATATATATATATATATATATATATATGCACCGTACCGTCCATTTTTATTCAAAATTTTGAATTAGGAAATCTTTCTTTCTTTATCATTTCCACTGACTAAGCATATATATATATTACTGAACTACCTCGTAGAGAAAAATAAAATTAAGATATGTACACAGACATTTTGAGCGCTACTAGTATATTTGTCACATGTCGTTGCAAACGTTTTAGAGGTAACAGCACTGAGCGTGTGCATCGCTGTATATATGCATGTGTAACCACGAGAGAGAGAAAAAAAAATAATTTTCCTGTTTAATAAACATGACTGACATTTATTATCGTATTATTATTTGAGTTGAGTAAATGTGAAAATATCACACGTCACAGTAATATTTAGCAACAACAAAGCAAACTGGATAGGAATGTACACGAACTCTAAATCAAAACAATACCTTCGCTATTTGAACTCAGTGGTTTCATTATGATGTAGCGAGAAGGCTTAAATGACTCCTCATTACAACAGTATTCATATGATGTCAGCAAAAAGTCACGTAAAAAATATAAACTTGAAGAATTTCTCAAAATTTAAATGTATGAATTATGAAAGCATTTATCATCAACTATCTAACTTATAAAGCTGGTTATAGTGTGGCTGGCTGGCTGACAAAATCTTTAAGCACTGCATTTTTATTACATCATCTTTACTAATTTTAACATACAATAATAATATAACATATATTATAGAAAATTGATGAATTAGGTTAAGGTATTAAAACACGCACTCTTTTTAGAAGAGTTATTTTTCTTTGGTTAAGACAGGTAATACTGAAAACACTAGGACAGAGAAAACATGAACACATTTCGTAAAATGGTGTCTGGGTGTCTAACTATACTGCCTTGAAACTATGAAAAGAACTGAAATAATATCTTTCTTTTCCAGGAACAAAGATTAAACCCGAATTTTTCGATGTACAAGAGAACAAAGGAACCCCTAGAGTATACTCATTATCAATCATACCGGTCAACACCATTAAACAATATTTTACTTACACAAGTTTTGACTGCATCATGTTTACAACGGATTTCGAACCAATTTAATGGTGACATGTAAGTTCGATCTACTAATCGTTGCTTATCATGGTTTATTTGTAATCATTTTGTAACAAAGTAAAGTCGTTATTTTTTCACATTTAGGCCAGACAAATAATATCAGTGAATATATATTAAGTTATGCGAATAGTTGATAAATAATATATGTATACAATGCATGGGAAAGATGACACAAGTGAATATCTTTAATATTTTCTTAACCAGTTTCCGAGGTAATCGGCACGCGTACACAAAATGTCAGTAATGGCAATTCATATTGGTAACACACATCATATTATATCGTGAGGGGGCAGAAAACGGCCTATATTCATTACAGTTCTTTCAAATCCGACAGGCCGCTCCGGTGGCCTAGTGGTTAGAGCGTCCGCCTAGGATACATGAGGTCGCGGGTACGAACCCTGGCCGAATCATATCAAAGACTTACAAAAATGGAACTAACAGCTGCTTCGCTAGGCACTCAGCATTAAGAGGTTAGTGTTAGGGCTGGTCGGCCAGGTGTCACGATAATGTGACTGGGTGGGACATCATGCTACATGTCTGCAACATGATGCCCCAGTGCTAGACATCACTATAAACTGACACACAACATACATCGTAGCGACATGACTGAACATTTATTTAAGCTACGTTAAAAGTCCAAAACACTCACTCACTCACATAGATCCGACACTAATATGATGAGTAAGTGTAAGAAGACAATTCAACCCGGGGTATATTCCAAATGTTAGTTACGACCAACAATGTTTCATATCAAACCCATGCAGAATACAATTCGATTGGCTTGTAATCTTGAACAAACAAATATAAAGTTTAACGCACGACTGCTCAAGAAATAATCTCTATTCATTTTGCATTTTATAAAAAAAAGAAAAAAGGGAAAACCAAACAAATAAAAACAAGATCTCTGTTTTATTTCACGTCCGTAGAACCTAAACTTGAATCCAAGTTTTATTTTAAGAACAAGAAACACAGGTTGAAAGGATGTTTTAATCATGTCTGCACAAAAGACAACTTCAATCCGCGTTGAAACTGTAAAACGAAACAGAAAACAAGACCACGGCATGTTTTCAATCACCTCCGTTCAAAAAACAATTTCATCCTGCCTTCTACTTTAAAATCCACTAGGCACTCAGCATTAAGAGGTTAGTGTTAGGACTGGTCGGACTGGTGTCAGGATAATGTGACTGGGTGGGACACCAGGCTACATGTCTTGAACATGATACCTCTGTGATAGACATCACTATAAACTGTCCCACTGCAGACATCTTAGCGATATGAATGAAAAAGTGTTAAAGCTAGAGAAAACAAGACACCAGTATGTTTTCAATCACGTCCATTCAAAAAACAATTTCCTTCTGCCTTCTACTTTAAACTCCGAAAAGATCACAGCATGTTCTACGGTAAGTCACGTCCTCGTAAAATTACCAGCCTGAATTTAGGTTGCGACACGATCTAAAATCAAGATGCACACACACACACAGAACTTCAATCCGCGTTGAAACTGTAAAAGGAAACAGAGAAAACAAGACCACAGTATGTTTTCAATCACGTCCGTTCAAAAAACAATTTCTTTCTGTATTTACTTTAAAATCCGAAACATCACGGCATGTTCTAAGTCACGTCCTCGTAAAATTACCAGCCTGAATTTAGGTTGCGACACGATCTAAATCAAGACACACACGCACACACACACACACACACACACAACTTCAGTCCGCGTTGAAACTGTAAAAGGAAACAGAAAACAAGACCACAGTATGTTTTCAATCACGTCCATTCGAAAAACAATTTCCTTCTGCCTTCTACTTTAAACTCCGAAAACATCACGGCATGTTCTAAGTCACGTCCTCGTAAAATTACCAGCCTGAATTTAGGTTGCGACACGATCTAAATCCAGATGCACACACACACTCACACACACACACACACACACACACACACACACACACACGTATATATATATATATATATATATATATATATATATATATATATATATATATATATACCCAAAACATAAGTGATTTGTATGACCTCTTTCTATCTTTCCCTATTTTCTGTCATATGTTTACACATGCATGCATATACACAGAGATGCATATGCACGGTTGAGCTTCCTGGAAGACATTCGAAGCCACATGTAACGAATATTTTCGTGGCACTCAAAATGTTTGTGTATTGCGTATCATTTTATTCATTCTTAATTGTGTATAATTATAAATTGAATATATCTGAAACTTTAGTACAGTAATCAATGCTACACAAACCACAACCGATCACTGATACCTATGGCAAGTCTACCCTTCACCGGCAAATACTTTTCTTGCTAACGATAAATGATGTTTTTAAATATGTCCCCCAACCCCAACCCCCCTCCTTCTTTTGCAACATAAATTGTTACATCAAACATGCATGATACTTGTTGAAAGCAATGTAATCACGCTTAATGATATAGTATGCGCTCATCCACCCACTCACTAAAAATCCCAGAACAAACAGACAAATACAAACACTCACAACCCACAATGAACAAAACAAAACAAACAGAAATATGATCCGAATCGGCACATATATTGCCCACCCATATTCCGTCAGAATGACACTGCCAAATATGTTTTATCTACTATATCTGAAAATGCATCTATTTGTATTTTTTTAAAATGTATATCGTACACTCGCATAGTTGATTCATATATTATGACAGGCAATTCTCTATAATATTATTGTTACAAATGTTTCATTTGATTAACCACCTTTGTAATATCAATTAATTAAACTCATTTTATAATCTGTAAATTGAAGTGGAATTGGGTTCGAGGTGTTTGTTGCATATAAAATATAGGTAAAGAAAACACACATACTCTTAAAAGTTTCCTAACATGATTTTGCAATACGGCTGCTGGTCACTTTGCCATTTGAGTTATCAACCACATATCTATTAGTTGATATTTTGAAATTTGCAGTGTTGACTTTATGATATTTACCTGGACGTGAACTTCTGTTCCACGATCCGTTTTCTTTAATATCCACTGTACTATTTTTCCATATGTTTAATTTTGTTTTTCAGTTTTGTAGAAACGCTCTACTTTATAAACATTGCCTATGCGGCATTTACAGTTTATATTCAAAGGTACTTTTGGAACGGATTCATTTTTGCAGTCAGGTGCAAACCCACGTTTCCTCAACAAATTTTAAATATTTAAAATTGTAAGCTAAATCGCGACACATTCGATACATCTTTTGCATACCAAGTAGATTACACGTGTTGTTGATGAGATGTATATTGCGTATCAAACAATAAAGTCGGTGAAGTGAAACGCCAGGCTTTATATAACCAGAGTCTCACATGATAGGTCATATGTGCTTCAAGACTTGGAACAGTCCATTTAGCATTATTGAAATCAACGATGACGATCGCCGTATTACTGGCAACAATTTTACTGGTGGTAACACTAAGTAAGCTTTTCATTTGCTTTTCATTTGTTTCGCACGATACCAGGTAGTATAAATGGCTTTTACACTCTGTAATCGACCGCTCGGTGGCGTAGTGGTTAGAGCGTCCGCCTCGGATGCGGGAGGTAGCGGGTTCGACCTCCAAATCTTGATATCACTATAATCTGCCTAAGTAAAGACATTGTAGCGATATCACTGAAAAATTGTTAAATCTATGTTAAATATCCAAATCACACACACACACACACACACATTCACACACACACACAAACACTCTTTCTGTAATCTGAATCGCTCAACGCGCTGTTCATCTTGTTGCCTATATTTGAACTCAAAGATTCATTAAGTCATGCGAGAATCCACACCAGGGCTAAAATAGCTAATGTTTTACTTTCAAATATATGTTAGTTCCAAATAGTATTCTCCCCTCAAAAATCTATTACATGAAATTTCAAACATTCACATTTCTTCATTTTCATTATTTTGATACTTTAATCCGTTAGTCGAGCTATACATCCATTATCGACACTTTGTTTCCTCCACAAACAAATTCAAAACCGTTTCTGTTTACAATGGTTACTTCTAATAGACGATTGGTGTAATGTGACATTACCTTTTTATAATTCTTCAGGTCCAATAACAATATGCTCTCCAACTTCGACTACACAAGTGCTGACTACTACTGCAGCACCAACAACTGCCACAGTACCAGTGATTGCTGTAACATCAGCGGAAAATGATGTATCAACCACCACCATACAGATGCACACGAGTACAGTATCACCAACCACGACATCAGCACCAACCACATCTTTATCAATGACAAAAGAAGTGCAGACATCTACTGCAGCACCAACAACAACGCTTCTCCTTACAACTACAGGTACTCCTTTCTCTAACTGCGAACTATAAGGTAAAAACTATTTAGTCCTGACCGAATAATGGTCTCATCTTTGACGTACTATATGATACAATGAAATAATTGCAAAAGGTAATTTGAAAGAATAATTTGAATTGTTAAGTCTCTCTCTCTGTCTCTGTCTCTGTCTGGATCATTTACATGTTTTATTGAGCTAAGTTACTCATGTGCTTGTTTTATTTTCCGTTTTTTTTCTTCATTCAAAATAGTATTTGTATTGCGCTATAAATATGATCCCCTTGCCGTCGTTCTTGATTTTAATACAACATGACGTCAATGTACCTTGCCAGAAAAAAAAGTATAGGCAATTGGGCGGTGCTAATTGTTCTAATAATCCGACACAATAGGCCAACGACCGGTCATCCTCTCTCGGCGAAATGTATTAGTCATGCATTGAAACTGACCTTATGTTTACTTTTTTGTTAGGTATCAGCAATATTTAATAGCAATAATAAATAATTATACCATCAGCTGTTTCAGTAAAAACCCGAAATTTGTTTTCTTACGCCTATTATCCCTTAATATAACCTACTTTTCCTAATTATCTGCATTTCCAGCGTACCGTCTTCTGCATATGAACTCACAAACACTCATACCAGGTTCAATCAAAGATTAAACAAATTTTACCTCTGCATAAACGAATCTCATGGTACCAGTCTAGTTAACGTATATACGTAAGATGTAAACATGTCCCGTAATTCTGAACATACCGTCCTAGATTTAAAAAAAATCAAAACATCGCGTCTGATATACTAATATCTAAACACAATTTAATCTACTTTATTACAATTGTAATGTTCTAAGCTGTTGTTCCTGCTCTTATTATTAAGAATATTTGTGTTTTCATTATATTTAACTCAATATTTACTATGTAATTTTAGACTTCATGACTGGCGCATATGCAATTGCAATATTTCATCGTTGATATTATTCACTTTAACCGCAAACAACAAGGTAAGAAGAATGTTACAATTAGTATGCATGCATACCACTGGAAATATCAAATTAGGCTTCGACTATTCCTGCAGTATTAGTAACCTTTCTATTTAGCATCACAACAAGTTTTACATATCAATTACGCTCTGATAACCACCCATGCCTATATACATAATATTATATATGACGATTCTTTCAAGCTGCATATAACGAAACCATTTTATTCTTTTGTTTCTTCTGTCGGATTTCCCACAAGCAGAAGCAGGTTTTGGTTGCAATGGACCTTTTCATCACAATTCAATTCAGTGCAATGACCATTGCAGAAGGAACGGATTTACAGGCGGTTACTGCAACGCATGGTTACTGTGGTTCCGGTGTGATTGCTATAACTAATGGGCTAACAAGCAATGCAAGTAATATGCTTTACGACTGTAAAAAAAAGATTTCTCAGAAGGTTTACCCAACGCAATTATTCATGATGGCTGAGTGCCCTAAACTATTTTCTCTTACAATCAAAGTCGTTTAATTATTGATAAGATGTCACTGCTGTGCAAGTAGAAAATATGTTTTCATTGACTCGTCGATTGGATATAGCTGATTGAGCTATATTAAGATTTGGGTGTATGCACGTGTGTACACACGTGAACGATGGCTGGTTGGATAGACTTGTAAGTATGTCCATACATGTGATTTCAACATTAAATTAGTCGACTTTATTTAGGTTCAGATAATATGTACTGGTAAAACTGCAATACAAAACATTCTTCGACTTTGTTTTAAACTTGAAAATATAAAACTGACCCACCTCTTTGTATAATCAATAAAGGTGATTTTTGTTTTGTTTAAAATTGTTAATTATGCTTCGAAGCTGAATATGGGACATGCTACTAATGTTCAGTTGTAACTGATAGTTTTGTTATATAAAACATGCTAAAACATATGGTCAATAACAAATTCTCCAGATAATGCTTGTCAACCTAACCTGAACACTTTTCATTGCGGACACGTAATCTACTGATGGCGGGTTTAATACCTAGCAGGGAAAGCCTCGGTTTTTACTTGGGAATGGAAGTGAGCTCACGTTTCCTCAACACACGATAGCCAGTACTATGATAACTGTGCCGTTAAAACTAATTAAAACGTATATATGGATTCACCTCCACTTCTTACAGAATTTTCACTGTTTATACTTTATTTAAAATAAAGGGACTGGCTTAGTCTTCAAACAGCTAATTTTAATTTGGTTGGTAAGCGAACGATTTAAAAGATTGGCAAAGCAAATAAATGGGAACACACTATATAATATGATTGGTGACTTTACCACTCGTACTGCCATGCATGAACCTTTTTCACCTCCTGATAAGAGTATGATAAATATATTCTTCTTAGGGACAAAGCTAGTGTTATTTATATCTATGAAATGCTTAGGGACAAAGCTAGTGTTATTTATATCTATAAAATGCTTGTTATCATTCATGAAATGTGGTTGTAAAGGTTATTTAATTACTAATATCTTAAATAATAGTTTTCTGTATGAAAGGATTGGTTTTGTAAGATGAGTCATGTATCATGTGCGCCGATTCATTCATCGAGTTTCAATTCAGGTAAACATCACGTGAAGTGAATGGAGTTCGCATGTTTTATATCAAGGGCAAGGAGGCTTAAATGTTTATAAGCTAGTGTAACCCACCGGACCTTGTTTGCCAATTAAAGTCTTTCTTCAAGGACTATCCATCACTCAACTGTGTTACGACTCAGTAATCTATACAATCAAATTATTACGGGGAAGTAGACGTTCCTGATATTATTACCAATCTTGCAAGAGTTATATGCAAAGGTTCCATTCATGTATTTAATGTATTCAATCATTTGAATAACAGTATTCTAGCATTCATTAAAATATATTTGGACATAAAATACTTTCAATGGATTACAGAGAATTCATTAAAGACATTTTGGGATTATATCATCGTGATTCTTCTGTCCTGATTGTACATCAATAAATTACTGAACATGATTCGGAATGCCGTTAAAACACATTAGGATTACTCGATATGCTTGGACTTGATATAACTATTTAGGACTGTAAGATTTCAGTCACCATACTGTTAGATATTTTTACTTTTTCACATTGGTATTTATGGGAAATAAATTATATTTTTAAGAATACAAAACTCGTTGGCTTTACTCTTTCTAGTTACTTTTATCATATCCATAGAGTTGTAACATCTCGGTCAATTAAATCTCAGACTCATTAAATGCTTGTCAAAGTTTATAATTTGCTATGCATCATTAAAAAGACCATATGTATTATCAAACAAATTCGTAAGATCTGGAACTAACATTGAATACTCCATCTGTAATTGTAGAGTTACTAATCGCAATCTTAACACAAAAGTATCATACCTACCGATGTAGCTACCTACCTGCTGTCATATATCGGAGTTGAACTCATGCGTATCCAATAGAAGATATTGGAATTGTACGTGTCGAAAAGTCAAGCAGTCAATGATTGAGCTTCTTTGTTATAAGGAGGAGTTTAGAAAACGTCCATATTATGTTTTACATGAAAAGAATAAGTTGCTGTGATCTGTAAGACTGTGTCCGCTCTCACTTCCCTGAATCTTACAGAGGAATAATAAAATAACGGAAATTTCTTAACTCGAGTTTTAAGAGAATGTTGACTACATCGATAAAAGCTTGTGATAAAAGTATTCTTAAACATGAAGAATAGTTACATTTATCCGGAACATTTCAAGTTTATCCAGGTATTAAAAGAAATTTCTTCCTTGCACTGATATGTTATGAGTATGGAACGTTTGTGAAACAAAAAATATTTGACGCATGCAAAAGCAGGAAGTATAAATATTATATGCTACACACAAATAATCTGGCTAAGTATAACTGGGACTTTGACTACAATTCACATTGTTGTGGATTTTCATTTTCAAAACAATAAAGTATACTCAGTTATATTTAAGATTGACTTCCTATTCGATGGTCGTAATATATGGGGATTGGTCTTATATATCAATCAATGAGAGTCGAATCTATCACCAGTCGTTGCGTGAAAAATCCATGGAAGAGATAACACTGTTTCAAAAATATAGAAATTTTTGTAAAGAGTGAAAGATCACAAGGTGATAAATAAAATATATGATAATGTATACTGTGCATGAATGGAATTTAACGAAGCTTTTGTAAGCATGTCGCACTATATACGAAATCAGGTTTTGCATGTCACGCTATTCGAAATTGCTGTATGCCTGTCACATTATATACAAAAAGTAAATGTATGTAAATATATCAGAACATCTTTTCAAGACTCCAATCATATACCCTGTTCGAAAGGAAGGATTGGTTGATAAAATAGAAGTCGAGAACACGGTGTAATACATTTATATTAGGCTATATACTGGAGTGAAGTTACAGTTTGATACAAATAATGTCTTTTCAGGGGAATATACAAAACTATTTTATAAACATACAAAACTATTTGTTCATTAAGATCATTGTAACCAATGCAAGATACTTAGTCGGGATTTAACACATTTCAGGCACATTTAGTCAATTTTTTGAGTTGAATATTGTACCGTCACATAAAGTATAAGAACAAGAACTCATTAATTCCGTAAAGAGTATAGAGAATATATCTTTGTTGCTTCTTTTTTATGCATATTTTTATATTTGTTTAATAGTGCTTACAGCGGACCGATAACTGTCTAAAGCAGTATCAGGGAGAAGCAAAAAGTATAAAACTTCATTTATTGTGATCTATCGATTTCTACTTTGTTTAAGATACTTGATCGGGTTAAATAACTGATAAAAGAAAATTGATATTTTTAATAGCATAAACGAATCATACTGTATCTTAAAACGAGCAATTATCAGGAAATAACGAATTAAATTTAAACAAACATCATCACCGGTGTATCTCAGCGTAAAGGACTAATGTTTAGAAATTAAACACACAAATAATTAATGATAAATCTACCACTTAGGATAACCCAATTATGGATTTTCACAAGTATTTAAATGTGATTCATTAAGGGTGAATAAGGTATTAATTTTTTTCAAAAGCAGGTAGTATTTGATCCACAAGTAGGACGTACATACACGTGTGTGTGTGTTTGTGTGTGTGTGTGTGTCTGTCTGTGTGTGTGTGTGATCTTCAGTTACGTTCGGAATTTCACCCATGCTAAATACATTTGAAGTTTTATTCAAAGAGTGATACTGATAAATTCACCAAATAAAATGGAACACAGCTTGTGCCAGGCAGTTTACAACCACAGCAAACCTTCAGTGCCACCGCTCATTCGGACAATCAATGAGCCACCACGCATGGCCCGCCACTCCCAATCTGCCAAATGATCCATCGAGCAGCAGAGAGGGCGAACAGACCACATAATCCGAGCAAAAAACATTTTTGTCAACAAAAAAATCCGTGCTAATATATAGGTCATACCACGTCTACAGTTATTGTTTTGTCCCAAACAGAAATTGTAGACGAGCCCTCTCTGCTGCTATTAATTTATCCAAATATTTTGTCAAGACCCACACGATATCTTGTTCTTGGATCATGTAAATTTATCGTTATAAATCCGTGTGCAACTTGAGCTCGTGAAAAGAAATTTCTGAATTTATTATAATCCATGTCACCACCACACCAAGTTTGATGAATATTTCGCAGCGTATGTGTGTCTACGCCATTAAACACAACTAAAATATTACAATTATCTCTGATCACTTTCGGAATTTGTGTATACCGCTGAGTAACATAGATCACATCTGTATTTTTATGTCTGCCACGAGAAAATATCCTGGCTGGATTTGTTTGTTTGTCTAGCATCACATCATCATATACAACTAAATTATTAATAAACCCATCAACATCATCTACGGACGGTGCTTCATCAATATCTGTTATAAAATCAATAATATTTTCAACGTCATTTATTAATCTTGCATTTTCGTTAAAGTCTTTTAATACTTCATAACACCTCTGATCATCAACGGATGGTGCTACCAAATATAATTTATCCCATTTCAAACATCTCATTATCAAATTAAGTAATAATTGCGTCTTACCCGATCCAGATGGTCCTATCATAATCATTCTGATGGAATTTGGTAACGCAGGGTGGTGTTTAACTGGCTCTCGCTGCCGAGTTGCTGAGAAATCAATTATATCCATATATTTTATAACATGAATTAATATTGTTTACGTTGTAGATCTAAAACTCCAATTACTGATTTAGCTACGGTTACAACAAAAAATAAAAAAAATAGCTTATGGTGGAAAATGTTCTGTATGCGGTAGAAAGAAATTTTCGTTTATACGTAATAAGCGCGGTGGTGATATTGCTAAATTGATGTCAAAGTTTCCAGGTGCTCCATGGGCTAAATACCCAGGAGAAAAACATCTACCAGCATATAATTATTGCGGTCCTGGTACCAGACTTGATATCAGACTTGATAATCAGGATCAACCAAAACCAGGTGAGTATCCTATAAACGATATTGATCGAGCTTGTCAGGCTCATGATGTAGCTTATAAAAGTGAAAATCTACAAGACAGGCATATTGCAGATGTGAAATTAATTCATGAGTTAAATTCTATAAAAAATAAAAACACAAGAGAAAAATTAGCTAATTGGTTAGTAAGACCTGCGATGAAAGGTAAATTAGCGCTTGGGGCTGGTAATATATAATGGAATCAATTTATTATAGTCCAAGAGGATACTGGAGAGGCAGAGCAGCAATTAGTAAACTTGCTGATGCAGCAGCGGTAGTAGTAAGGTGGGGCACCCTACGTACAATGGAAATTAGCATTACAGGGACCTCTGGGCAAATCTACGTACAATGGAAATTTAACATGGCGAAAAATCGTGGGCAAATCTACGTACAAGGGGAATTAACATGGGAATAAATCGTGGGCCACTTTACGTACAAGGGGAATTTAACATGGGGAATAGAGTCTGGGCTTGTTTAGGGACAAGGGGAATTGAACATGGGATTTTTTTTTTTAAATTTTGAAAAAAAAGGAGTAGGCAATTGAAAAGTCATTCTCTTTTCGAGAAATATGGCTGGCCCTGAAAAGGGCCTTTGGTTTTTCTTCTTCTTCTGCTTCTAATTTCTTCTTTTTCTCAACCAACTTCTTATTTTCTCTCCTACACTCTTTCTCTTCTTTTCTTTCTTTTTTTCTCCTCCTCTTCTTTCTTCTTCTCTTCCTTCTCTTCTTTCTTCCTCTTCTCATTTTCTTCTTCTTTTTCAATTTTTTCATTCCATTTTCTTATTCTTATCCTTTCCTCTTCATCCTCCTTCTCCTCCTTTATCTCTTTCATGACACCACTTATTATGTCCTTTACTTTTCTTACGTTATTAATTTCCATCTTTACACGATGGGGACTATAGGAATAGTGGTCTTCATTGAGTCTTACTAACATCTGCTCCATCATTCCTAAATTGTCTAAAACCTCTTGTAATTTTTCCATTTTGTCCAGTTGGTTCGAAGCCATCTTCTTTGTAGAATGGTTTGAACGACGAATACTGTGGGTTCTTATACGAAAAGCGCGGACGTGAAGGAAAACATCCCCTTAAAACATAAAATTAATCTTACCTAGATCATGACCCAGCAACGCGCGGACGTGAAGGAAAACATCCCCTACTTTTCTCATTTCATATAATAAAACGCAAACTATACCCTCCACATACACTAATAAACAATAAACAATAAACAAACCTATAATCTACTATTCACACAAACTTACGTGATCAGTTACAAACACAAACACAAACACAAACACATACACTCCCACAAAAAAAGAGTTAGTGTTTATATTCACATTACTCTACCTACACACATTGGCAAATCGATGGTTATTTCTTTTCTAGAGTATTGGGTAGCCCTGAAAAGGGCTGTTGGTTTTTTTTTTGAACTCCAGATGCACCTATCTAATGATGGCACCTTCCTGGCCTGGCGCCACACACGCATCTTCTTCCCCAGTCTCCTTTCACCTTTCTTCTTGGGAGTGCAGAGGCAGGATATGTGGCTTCAGAATCCCAATTTTCTGTCTCTGGGATTCTGAAATTTCCTCTCTCCTCTTCTTTGTTTCTTCTCTCCTCCTCTTCTTTTCTTCTTCCTTCCTCCTCCTCCTCTTTTATTCTTGCTTCTTCGACAATGGCCTTCGCGGCCAGTTCATTTAGTATGCGCCTGGCATATTCCAGGTGCATCTGGAGTTCTAGCAGTTTCACAATTCTGGTGTTCATTCTTCTGGTGGTGTTGATCAATCAACAAGGGTAGCTAGACTGAAGAGCGAGTTTCAATTTATGCTGAAAGCGCGGACGTGATGGAAAACATCCCCTAAAACATAAAATTGATCTTACCTAGATCGTGACCAGAAAAAGCAACGCGCGGACCTAAAAGAAACACTCACTCACTTTTTTATGCTACCCATTACTATTCTAAAAAAAATTTTCATAAATCACTTCAATCGACTATCCACATACGCAAAGCAAAGCGATCCAACCCCCCCCCCCCAAATCTACTCTCCCACACCTCAAACAGCCCAAAAAACATGATCTTAATCAACTATCCACACCAACGTACGCGAGCATTTACAAACACACAATCGTATACACAAACACATACCCTCACATTTTTTGAAAAAGAGTTAGTGTTTATATTCACACTACTCTACCTACACATATTGGCAAATGGATCGTTATTTCTTTTCTAGAGTATTGGGGTAGCCCTGAAAAGGGCTGTTTATTTTGTTTGCTATGGCAATCTTTTTTTAGTTTCTAAGAATGCGATGTCCTCTGAGGATAGACTTTCTGGCGATAGGTCTGCTTCTTCGGAAGAGAAGAAGAACTCTTTGGTGTCGATACGACAATCGACAAAGCCTCTGTCAGCTTCAGGTTGCTGCTGCTGCTGTTGTTGTTGTTGTTGTTGTTGCTGTTGCTGCTGTTGCTGCTGTCTCTGAAGTCTGTACTTCTCTGTCCATTCTTCTTTCTCCCTGTTCACTTCTTCTCCAAAGAGCTCTTCTATCAAGTCTTCAGTAACTTTTAGCATTCTCACATTTTCTATCTCTTCTGGCCTCGGTATCAGACTGTGTCTGACCCTATGCAAATTCACGTAGGCTTCGTTGAGCTTAGCTCGTTTGGAGCACATCTTCGTAGGAGGATGAGTCGACAATGGATGGTTAGACTGGAAACAACCCCCGGTTCTTAAAGTCAAAGCGCGGACGTGAAGGAAAACATCCCCCACACGGATTTCGAGTCGCAACGTTCAGTGAGTGTCATGAGAGGGATAGTAAGAAATGAAAGAGCATGAATCCAACATTCTTATAGCTAAACAAACCACAAAGGCATTTTTTTCAAAACACAACATTTTTTATTCAAAAATCACTTAACACTAACCAACAACAACTCTAACATATTTTAAAAAATAATCCAACATAATAACATCAAACATTTTTTCTTCAAATACAGTCTACTTTAAAAAGGGCTGACAACGTTGTGAATGAAATTGTGATTTCCACTGTTGGAGATCATTAGGCCATTGATGGGCACTACGTTTCCTAGCTTGAGACAAAAGATAAGCATAATGGTCACAAAACCATCGATCTACTTTCACATCGTTTCTAGAAGAAGAACGAGGATCAAAATGAGTCACTAAATGTTGTAAGGAATAACCTAGGCTGCGATGATGCAGAAAATACACACAGTACTGTCCACACACCAAGGAATCTGTGCCTTGTAATTTCACATTATTGAATCGGGTAGTCTGAGCATTTCTTCTCATAAAGTCAATGATATCGTCTTCCAAAGGAGGCAATCCGTACGAATCGAAATATTCCACACATTCTTCTTGAGGAAAGTAGACGGCTACCCAGTGGGTTCCTGGGAGATGACTGTCGTCCGTGTTGATCACGTAAGCTAGATGGTCTTTAGGTTTGCGATGAGGGAGTTCATCTTTAGCACAGACAACAGGATTCCAAGAAGACGTATACGAACTGTGGTTCAAAAGGTAATAAAGTTCACAGGTATCCATTTGTGTTGTTTTTTTCTTCTTCACAGGTAATAATACGTCGTCAATTCGATCCTGACTTTTTGCTTGAAAATGTCTGACAAATAACCGTTTCTTCGTTTCGTCTCCTCACTCTGATTCAGGAGAGCTTCGACACGATGGATCTCTTGAGTGGTTAATGGTGGACAAGAATGTTCACGCAAGTCTGTATACCACTGAAGCCACACGACTTCGTCCGAGATGAGACTCCAAGCTTCGTCCAGATATTCGTCCAATTTTTCTTCTTGACTTAACATCAGGCATTTATCGTGTTGAATTTGACTGGGATGATCGTTTTGACATCCATAGCAATTTTTCTTGATCAATTCCGTCATTTTTTCGACCAAGTGTTTGGCAAAACAGCAGACTAAATGGGCTTCTTGTTCTGGCCATCTTGACTTCATCATGATATCTTCTTCGTCTTTGTCTTGGGATTCTTCTTCCACGGTCTCCTCACATTCCATATCTAAAGTTTCTCCATTAGGTAAAGAGGGATAACAGTCTTCCATGGCTTCTAGTAATCTAGAATGACTTCTCTCAAACTGTTGATTTCTATGGTATTATCGAATTCTGCATACAGGATGACGTTCACTGTCTGTTTCAGTTGTTCTGTAAACTGAAGTTCCACACGAATCTGGCCAGATTTTATAGGGTGGAAATGTCCCTCGTCGCTGCCTTGGTCTGGAGTGAAATCGAAGGCCACAAAGCATAGCCTCCTGCGTAATCGTCGTACGTAATCCCGTGACTGGTGTTGGTTCCTAACTGGCCCGTGGCTTCGTACAGGGACAAGTACGATCTCAAGTAACTGTTCTTGGCAAAGTCAGGTTCGAAAGGTCGGGTACACAAGGTCTTGCCATCGCGACTGACTTCGATTTTCTTCACCTTGAAGTGTTGAAAGTTGAAAGGAATTTTAGAGAAGACTCCGTTGAAGGCTTCATTCTCGACCATACCAAGGATTAAACGTTTGGGTAACTGTCCTTGGAACAGATGATCTTCGATCATGGAATGATGTCCAACGGGAATGGTGAACGTTTTCACTTCCACGCATCGTATGGGATACTTGGCGGTTGTTCTGCTCAACGTTTGACTGATGTCGTTTCCCACTTTAGGTAACACTTCCACGCGTCCTACGTAGAGTTTGGCCTCCTCGATTTTGCTTTTAGGATTGTTAGCATCAGTATCAGCCAACAAATGGAAAGCGGCACTGCTACGATTCAGTCTCAGGCGAACATTGACCCCGTTCAGCAAATATTTCTCTTGCAACCACATGTCCAAATGCAAACGATCCATCAGTTCTAAACTCTGTTCACCTAGGATTTTCTTTCGTCTTTCCACAAAGCCGTCATTGTCTTTATCTAGTTCGTCAAACGCCATCGCTTCGTCAGGTTCCCACAGCAGGCAGGCATTGAGATGAGTATCCTTGGCATCTTTTCCGTACGTCAAGAGATTTTCCAGGTAGGCACGATAAGGGTAAGTATCCATGCTGCTGCTGACCAGTTTGTTATTCAAGTACAAGTCCACTGAGCTGAACAAGGAATGCATGAAATTGTTGACGGGAGCTATATTCTCAGTGTCTGCTACTGCACCATTATCCTTATCTAGAACTTTGACTTTCAAGTACAAGTAACTGCTATTCAGATCGATGTAATCTTCGGGCTGTCCCTTGATTTCAAACTCGATGGGAGCGGAATCGGCCAGTGAGGAGACGGGGTGAAATTCCACCCATTGGGATTCTTGCATCGTCATCATGGTGGGGGGCATGGCAAACAGGTCCAGTTCCGTCTTGGAACAGGCGCAAGACTCTCGGTGCATCATTTTCTTCTGTTGCTGTGTCTCAATAATCGAAAACGTCTAAGTCTCGAACGGTTCTTCTTTTCTTGATCTTTCTCGCTTGAAGTCTGGTGAAAGGGTGTTTTCTTCGTCGTCTCTTTCTGCCTTGTCCTTGCTGAATGCCTGACTCGGTAGCGTGCAGGGCATTTATAGGTGTGTCTCGGCGACCCAAAATGTCTTTGCCCGTTTGCAGCAAGACATTTCTGCCTGCCCTCATGAAGGCTTCTTTAGGGTTTTGTTTGTCGATGATGACATTTTGGAGAAATTCTTTGCCTTGCGTCAGTGCCGCATCTTTCAAGGCGTGCAATCCGCGTGTCACCATCGGTTTCAACACCGGGGCCACCGAACGAAAGGCCGATTTTAACATATCTCCTAAACCGTGTCCTAGCTGTCGAGCAATCCCTCGGTACACTGGATACATGACTTACGAGTCGTGAGAAAACCGTTTTCGAAAATGGAGTTTCACCGTGACTTTTCCTTTGGTGAATGAAATATTTTGTCCCAGACTTGCTGACAGGCAAATAGTGAGGATGGACAAATGCGCGGTGGACATGGTAAGTGTTTCCACCTTCCTCGTCAGTGGCCGTGGCAGAATTTACTTTGAAAGGAATGACACGCAGTAACGGCACAGAGGTGTGTCCCACCACGTTGTACTCCACCACATCGGAGTACACGAACATCAAATTCAGTCCTTGGTTCAGTTCTACCGGGAAACGAAAATACCTTGCAAAATGCATGTCGTTGTCAATCTCTGCCATTTTAATAATTTTTTTGGTCTGCTTATCCGTGATCATATTGAGGTCTCCACCCAAAATGTCATACAATCCAGGGCAAAATTTAATACGCATACTTTTTTCCTCTCTTTGAAATTTGATGAGTAGACGGTGAGACTGTTTGTGGTACTCCATGGTGACACGTTTATCTACTTTGGTCAGAACTTTGTCAAAGGTTGCATAGAATTTGTCAGCGATGGCCTCCACCAGATGTTGACCACTAAAATAATGGCCTGAATTAATTTTAAAGCGATAAACGAAAAGAGGAGGAGAAGAGTCACTGCCGCGGAGTAATAGCTCCTTTGCAAGATGTGAGTTATGTTGAGGACTGCCCGTCATGGTTTGCTGCAGTGCTGGGTCCAAAATTTCGACGTCAAAAGTGTTTTGAGTTTTAGTGATGTTTTTGATTTGAGTTGGGTGAATCATTTCTACCAAAGCCACTTCCCAATGGGCTTCATGATCTAAGGGGATGGCCTGAGGTAATTTGGCCGTGTAACAGCACAACGTGTTGTGGGGAAACACCTCCATGGAACTGTCACTGGGTAAGGTTAAGTAAAATTGGTTTTGGTGACTCATAATTCCAGAGTTCTCTGGCTGTCCGAGGGGTTACTGGACGTCAGAGGCGTGTCTCCGCCCAAAATGGGGTTCTGGTTGTGGTTGGAGTGGTGACTGGCACTGGCACTGGACACAAGGTTCCCCTGGTTCCCGTTGGAAGAGAATTTCAGGGAGGGATTGGGAAGCAGGTAACCGATGTAACTGCTCAATAAAATGGTCCACAATTGTTTGTCTCCTTGTTGCAAACTCAAATTGGCGATGGCTGCCCCGATGACACAATACACCACGAAGATTTGACAGAAAAAGACGATTTGCGTTTTAGGCACACGTTCTCCACACCACACCCACAAGGGTTGTTTTTGTAAATCTTGCACAGAAGAACTAGGTGAAGGAGGAGTGGTCGACGCAGCTGCGTCTGTGTGAAAGGGCATGATGGTCACTTCTTTTTATAGTCGATGACTTGCGAAGCGTCGATCCAAGAATCAAAACTGGGTGGATATCCTTTCCAACGTACTTTGACTTCTTTGACACGTCGTTTGCCCACTTTACGGGTTCTGCGTTCGAGAATGCTTTCGATGTCGTACACGTCGTCTTCTTTTTTGGTGACACGTTGTAACTCGGGCAAATAAAACGTTCCTTTGAGCACTTCTCCGTTCATGTCTTCCAATTTATAGACATTAGGATGACGGCCATGCACTCGTCCAGTGACGCGAAACAATTCGGTCGTCCAGTTAGGTAAGTAACCTTTGTCGAAAGTGCGTTTGGTTTTGCCAATGCGCACCCAATCTCCTACGGCCAACTCTCCACTTTTCTTTTGGACAGCCCTCGTCGGGGACGTACCAAACAGGCGCTCAAACACCAACACTTCGTTGTCGGGAGTCACTTCTTGCGGGGCACGTCCGATGCTTCGATGGTAATATTGGTTGTACGCTTGCACCAGGTGCGGTAAGATGTCGATGTACTTCAGAGTGTGGTGATGCGTAAAATATTTCAACATGCGTTCTTTCAAAGTGCGTTGAAAACGTTCCACGATGCTGGCTTTGGTTTCGGGATTCTCGGTGGTAAAAAATGAATGTCACGTTTCTTTAATTCTTTTTGGAAAGCTTGGTTCAGAAATTCGGTACCTTTGTCCATTTGCCATCGAAGAGGGTGACGACCGCTTTGTTTCAACACCCGTTGCAGGGCTCGCACTAACTCGCTGCTCGATTTGGAAGTCAAGGGCACGACCCAGGCAAATTTCGAAAAGACGTCGATGACACAAAACAAATATTTGTAGCCACGATTGTAACTGGCCAAATGAGAGACATCGGCTAAAAATCGGCTTGCCATTGATGATCGATGCCTTCCACTCGGGTGCGACTTCTGGCAGACTTGCGTCGAATGGGTTTGTGTAAAGTGTAGGTAGCTTGTTCTTGTAACCATCGTTGCACTTGAGGTAAACGGAGACTTTTCAGTCGACTTTTGGCAGCACGATACAATTTTTGAACTCCTGCGTAACCTGCAGGATGGGAGGGATCGTAGTAAATGCTGGCTAAGACTTTTTCCATTTTTTTGTGTTGGTTGGTGTGTTAATAAGTCACCCACTCTTCGGTGATGCTACTTTGGGTGGGTCGAAAGGGTGGTTTAGAAACGGATTTACGTGTCCGATGAGCTACGTGAGTAGAAGTCGAAGGTAGTGGTGGTGGTGGTGGTGGAAGTGGCAATGGAATGGCTTTGGTTTTCTTTTCTTTTTTCACTTCTGGTTTCCCTTCTTTCTTTTTCACTTCTGTCGAAGGAGGAGTGGACATCATCTTTTTAACCAAAACTTTCATTTCTTCTCGTTGGGGTGTGGGGGACGGGGTCAACAAGGATGCTGCAATCTTACTCGAAATGGGAGCTGCTGACGGTGTTTGAAACACTTCTCGCATCTCTTCTTCCTCAGGCCTTCGTGGGGTAGCATCTCTGGTGACCCCTGGGGATGGTAGTAGTGGTGGTGGTGGTGGTGGTGGTAGTGATGATGGTGCTGAACTTTTCATCAAGGTCTTAAAATCTTTCAGATTGGGTAGAGCTGTTTCGTCTAAAGCTTTCTGGTGAAAGAGTTGCAGTCGTCTTCTTTAGGAATGCCTTCCACAAACACGATGGAATCGCCTTGACTTTCTCGCAAGAGGCTGTACGCCGATTGCCACTCTTTGTAACACCACACGATCCGCTGAGGTGGCCGACCGATCAAATGATGTTTATGTTCGATCAAACGTTTGACGAATTCGGTTTTGCCTGAACCGCTAGGTCCAGCAATGAGCATGTTAAAGGGATGGCGAAGATACAAAGCCTCCCAACTGGCACGATCTAAATGTTCATCGATGACTTTGACAGTAGAGGAAGAGGGAGCAGAGACAGCAGAGGTAGCCATTGTGTGAGGAATGTCACTTGTGACACGAAAACAAACAAGACAAGAGTTTATATACTTTTTTCAGAACACGTTTATTGAATGGTTTTTTTTCAAACATGAATACGAAAGACAAAAATACATCAAAGCCAAAGGCTTAAGTACAAGGATAAAAGGCACATGATAACCATTAACGTGGAATAAAAACAAGTGTCTGTACAACATGTTTTGGGTAATGTTCTAACCAGTTCTATAGGAGGGGGTAAGGTCACACAAGTGTCCTCCCGAAAGGGTCTTTCAGGCCTGTCCACGACAGTCACGTCCTGGGTGACGGGTTCTTCTGGCACCGTCACTAAGACGGGTTGAAAAGTAACTTTTTTCCTTGAACAACTCTCGTGCATACTGGGCCACTTCTTGGGTCCAAGCCTCAAAATTCCATTCTTTCCAGGCACGGACATCTGTCCAATGGGGATGTAAGTCGCAAGCTACACACACATCGTCATACACGTCTTGGGTAGCTAAAAGTTGACGAATCTTTTTTTCCCGTAGAGGTCGAGAAGTATCCAGATGAAACCGCAAGGCTTTGAGCAAAAGGAGATTTTCGTGACCATTTAAGGCCATTGAGGTGGTAAGTACTGATCGTAAAGAGTCCACAAAGAATCGGCTGGTAAACGAAATCCCAGAAAACAAGTCACTAAGACACACACCACTTGTCGACCCAAATTGAATGGATACAGTTCTCGTAATAATCGATGGTAATGATCCACGGTTTGAATATGGTCATTGAGTTACTTCCACGGAATCTGTTCAATGACATGTGACATAAGTCGTGGCATGGCAGCCTGTTTTTATATTCTCTTTTTTTCGGATGCAATACACGTACTTTCTAGCCAGAGATCTTAGTTCTCCAGTAGGGAATTTAAATGTTACATACTGTAACCGAAACGTCAGAGTTCGTTTAGAAGTTTCGTCTTCCGCTAAGCAGATTCCACGTAACAAATGTTGGTAATCCTTTAACTCGTCTTCCTCAATACGTTGCAGTAAGTGAATGTCGAAGTAACCAAAATTATGAACATGTACATCATTGGCGACCTCAAAGTTTTGAACAATGTCTGACCACTGAAACAATTTCTGACGAATCGGTTTTCTTATACCATTCAGGTACCAGTGGTTAAAGATCTGGTGACGTAACGGATGCAATTGTTCTTTACGTTTGACTTGTATTTTCACCAGGTCTCGGTAAATCCTTTCTCTCAACTCCTCAGGCAAGCCCAAAATGTTCTCTTGTAAAGTATCCATAAGTATATACACTGTTTTTGGAATCGTTGGGTGGTGGCCAATAGCCTCGTTTAACTTTGTGCCTAATGTAATATCCACTCATAATCAGTCTTCTTGTACATTGGAACAGAGCATAATTTAAAAACGGTTGAATAACTTTGCGTTTGCGTTTCACTTGTATTTTGATCAGTTCTCGGTAAATGCGTTCTCTCAACTCCACAGGCGAAGCACGAATGTTCTCTTGTAAAGTATCCATGGATAGGTCATACTAAATCCTCTTTGGTCTGACACAAGACATGTACTGTTTGCACAGACATGGTTTCAATTCATTGTCGAATCTAAATCGTTTAGTTACTAATTTACACGTTACAATTCGTTCAGAAGTTTCCTCTTTCACCAAGTAGGCCGAATCTTGCGGTTCCCACTGGTGAAGTGACACAACGCAACTGAAGCACTTGACTTTATCTCCTTCGCCCAAGTAGAAAAATCCGGCTCTGGCTAATTCTTCGGGGGTCGGTCCTCCCAGATACTTAGGCTATTTTCCTTTGAACGACTGAAGACGATTTTCAAAGTCGCAGTATTCCGACAAACGCACAGGAAACGAATATTCGTCTTTCACAGGTTCGTTTCGATGAGGGTTGAGTGACATGGGCAGGAGTTTACTCAGGGCTGGATGACATCCGTGGGGGGGGGGGTAGACGTGAAGGTGAACATTCCCCTTTAAAACGAAACCCAGTAAAATGTCCAAGAGGACGAGCGGCATCGCTTTCGCATCCCTCAGGTTTGACACGCACAGCATCCCTTTCCATGATAGGGGTAGTGAGAACAAAGTTCCCATGATGCTTTACGGCATCGCTAAGGTCACAACGTACAGCATCGTACCCATCGCAAGGCTCACAATCGCATTCCACTTCCGAAGCCTCACACTTGAATTGTGCCTTTCTAAACAACTTGTTCTGTGTTTCTCTGAAAGTATTCATCTTGTTCGCTCGGTATTGGTAGTCACAATGAACTATCGATCTTGACCATAGCGCCCTTTTTATACTAGTCTCAATGCAGTCTGCAGCTTGTACATCTTTCCTTTTTTACGTTTTTTATGTCTTGTTCTGAAAGGTACCGTCTCTAAGGTACCGTCAACATTGTACCGTAGTGTGATGGGTGGAAAGGCCATAGAAAGGTAAGGGCAGTGCGGAGACCATCGAGTATGTTCCAGAATAGCTGAATCTTTATAGATACATAGATCCATTCGTAACTTCAGTCCGCAAGCGAAACACTGTACCTCGTATCCCAATCCTGACTCAGGTCCCAAGTAGACAAATCCTGTTCTAGATAAAACATGCGAAGAAGGTAATCCTTCCCTATCCGTAGGCCATTTCTGAAACGTGTCCAGTCGACGGGCACAATCACAATAGTCAGGTAAGAAGACTGGAAAATGGTATGGTTTGAACTTGGAGTTCTCATCGGGTTTCTCACTCGATTCTTGCTGTGGCGAAGTCATCCTTCTAGCGTGTGACTATCCTATTTACAACCAATGTTTCATACCAACGTGTCCATACGGCAAAGTAAAGTGGTTGGGTAGTCGCACTCGCTTCTGGTACACGATTTGATAGACTTTTTCCAAGGGTCGACTGACGATGTGGTGAGTGGGTAAACGTACAATCTTGTTCGGTTGATAGGTGGTCACTTTAAAGTTTCCATCCTCTCCCGATTGCAAGGCTTCTTTCAATACCCCAAAGTTGACCACACGACTGGTACGATGATTCAGAGTCAGTCCTTTCACTTTGCACGTCGTGTGCACTTCTCCTTGTTTGTCACGGTATTCGTAGCCGTAATTTTTGGGACCGCCACTGACGAAACTTAGAATCTTGTCGTCGGGATGCTCGTCTGTCCAGGCTCCTAAACGGTCTCCTTCGATGTCAGGGTGCTGTTGACTCGGGTGATGGATGTAAATGCAACTGTCCGTGTCAAAGTACAGGACGCGTTCTCCTAACAGTTCTAAAGCTTCGTACAATTTTAAGCGAGCATGAGCTGTCACGTAAGCCGCAATGATGACATTTCCAAAAGGGTCGTCTTGTACAAAGTCCAGATCTTCTTTGTAATTGACCAAGATCAAATCCTCTCGAACGACGTCCACGTGTTTCATGTATTTGGTTTTGTCGTGAATCATCTGAAAGTAGCGGGAAGGTTCTGTCAAATATTCCGTCTTGGGTAAACACGGGCGTTGTGCCATTTTACCCCACAAGCAATTTAACATCACTTTGGCAAACGATCGCCTGCCTTCGTTTTTCTCGATGTGGTCTAAAGTGATGCCTTCTTGTTCATAGTATTTCTCTTTGAATTGTATTTGGTCTTGGGGAGTGTGACACCAGGAAGGATAGCCGCTGACTTCTTGTTTCAGTTTCAAAAAGGCATCCACGTAGTCAGCGAAAATGTCTTTCTGACTGGGATCACCCTTGTGGTACTGTTCTGTCTTGGGAAAGTGGCAAATTTCGTACACTTCTAACAGTTGGTATCCCATGTCCAGAGCTTTCAACAATTCTACGCTGTCCCAGGTTCCCGTCAAGGCACGTTCTTCCTGGGTGTGCTGACAAGGCTGGTCTTGGTTGCACGTTTCGGCACAAGTACGGCACAAGGGAAACATCAGTTTGTCTTGGCAATGGTGAGGTAAGACGGGATGGTACAGGTTCGTGGGAGGCAATACTTTACACTTGATCAAGCCTTCGTATTGTCGAATGTTTTTCAGGTCGATGTGTTCCGTGAGCAATTGCGGGTGCCCTGCAGGAAAGAGACGATATTTGCACACGTAGGGATACAGCGAACACACGTCCAAGTATTTGATTTCTTCTCCTTTCTCTTCGTCGGCTTGGTACAGCAAACAGGTGGCATTGGTCCTTCCTCCGTACAAACTATCCCTAGGGTTCAACGGGTCCATGAACTGGTAACTTTCCACGAGGCGTTTAAACTCGGGATCGGTTTTCATACGGTGATCGTACTCGTGTTCCCACATTTCCACCACTTGATATCCTTGCTGTTCTAACTTTAGGCGTCGCTGACAAGTGTCCTGGTACAAGTCTTCCATGGTTCGTTGTAAAAACTGATTTTTAGTGCTACGATCAGGGTAACAGACGGGACATCGGTGAAATAAGCAACCGTTAAACTCGTACACGATCTTGGGGTTTTCTAAGTCCCAGCCATCGACCGAATACGTTCCGATGGTCTTTTCACCCCCTCCGTTGCGGGCATGCTGAATCCACTTGTCTTCCTTGTCGCACAAGTAATGTAACCAACGTAGGGCTTTGACCGAGTATTGACGTTTGACAAAGTGAGTCGTTTGAGGGCTGATGACAGATACGGTGTTTTCAGGCATGAATCGTTGTCGATACACTAAGGAACACGCTTTGGCAATGGTGCAAGCTTCTTTCAAAGGATCCACCCCTCCGTGTTCCATGAACAGTTCTCGAAATTTTCCACAGCAACGCCGTAAAATGTCCACGTCGGAACGACAATACCTTAGCATTTCTTCCTGAAAGTCGAAAGGGTCCGAGGCGTGAGCCTGGTACCAAGCGTAGAAAGCTTCTCGTTGTTCGGTACGCATGTTGTCGGGGTCGTAATAGTGAGCCTCACGTAAATGGGGTAGAACGGCGTGTTGATTGGCTTCCGTAATGAAAAAGTGTGGAAAGTACCCTTTAGCCATTTCTGTCACTCCAAACGTTTTAGGCATTCGACTCAAAGGCATGGCCAAGTAGCTCATCGAATCTTTAAACTGTACTTGTCCCACTTGCATGAAAATGATTTTGGCTCCGTTCAAAGTCACTTTAGGACGCTCGGTGCCTTGTTCCGTATAGCATCTGAGAAGAAACTGTCCATCGTATCCGGAGAAATTGTGAGCCATCACCGTGGCATGACGATGACAATCTCCGTAACGTTCGATGTCCTCTTGGCTCCACGTCTTGTCGATGGGGTCTAAGACCCATTGGGCAAAATCGGCTAACGTGTTCGGTCCCCGAAAGATTTTTTCACGCCCTCCAGGAATCTTGCTGCAATGAGGGCAATGACTGAAAATAGGTTCTTGAATGCACTTCTCGCACGCTCGATGAGCCACGCAGAAATTAGGAATGTGAATGCCGGTCTCTTGCATGCATTCGAAATCGAAAAAGATGAAATTGCCTTTCTTCTTGTGACCGTCCTCTTTCTCTGGTGGGGGTTGGTATTTTTGCACGTAGCATTGGTGTTCCAAGTCGACGATGTGGTGACAAATGTGACATTTTTTCTTTCCTCGACATACGTGTGCCTTGGCAGCATTGGTACATATGCCTTGTCCACACGTAGGGCACAATCTCAGGAGTTGACAAGCACATTTCTCCTGTGAACCTTGCGTCTTCAGATGTTGTTGGTAACAGGTAGGGCTGACAAACGTGCGCAGACAAGTTGAACAAGGCACTGGTTCTTCGCTCATACAGGGTGGAGAGGCCAAACATCCTGGGCATTTCATTCCACAATGCTTGTGTTGCTCTCGATTGTTATAACCATAATCACATTTCTCACAATAATAACTGTATCCCAGGAATCCGGTGATACTGGTAATGGTATCGAAATGGTCATCGTGATAATAAACATGAATGTATTTTCCGTCCTTAAAATCTTGGCCTCGAAACAACAGAGGCCCGCGCATTTCTTGAGGGTACACTTTCAAGGTGTAGCGTGGAGCTAGGACATCTTGCAATATTTGCATCTCAGGAATGCCACAGGGTGTGTCTTTGGACAGGCCAGCTTGTTGCAACAGGAGTTCTGCTTCGTTTCGTTGTTTGGCTCGATAGGAACGTTGAATAGTGTTCCAGGTTCTTTTCCATTCTACCGTGTCGTTCTTGTTGGCATAGGTTCGTCCCACCACGATGGCACGGGCTAAACACATCTGGTCATGAGTGTTGTTAATTCGGACGAGACTTGTTTTGGTGTTGCGAAGATCGTCCACCAATAACATCTTTTTGCGTCCAGTCCCTTGAGGAGGAGAGACGTGGGCCATTTTCAGTGTGGCTTTACCATCGGTGATGTCAAACTGATCATTAGATTGTTGTACGTGTTGAATCTTGTCCATGACTTTGGAAGGGGTTAGTTCTGCGGGTCTGCTAAACTCGATCCAAACAGGGGATTTCAAACCGTCGTGATCTATGGATAGTGTCAAGCGATCGTCTTCTTTGGGTTGACATTGTCGCTTGAGTGCAGTGAGCAAAGAATCCCACATCTCGGTGATAAACCCTTCTGCTTTCTCCAATGGTACGTCAGCCTTGAAATCTTTAAACTTCACTGTGTAGGTGTAAGCCGTGGTTCTAAATTTTCTAGAGGAGCGCTTTTCCGTCTCTCGAATGGAATAGTATTTTTCAGGGTTGACTAAGGGTGGTGAACTTGGTTTAGAGGTTTCAAATTCTGGTTCACTCATGTCCTCTTCAAAATCACTGGCATGAATTTGTGCCAAGATTTCAGCCCTGGTACGAGGCGATAGATCACGTTTCTGCCTCTTACTTTCTTCTTCTTTCTTCTCAAATGAATAGGATCGTTTCATCTTGAGTGAAAAACGTCAAATGACTCAAGTTTAAACACCATAGACTAATTTATAGTCATGGCAGACCAGCGTATATAAAAGGGTGTGTGTCTTGTCCTTTCACTATTCATTTCACTCTCAAGCTGAGCACAACGATGGAAGAGACTAACCAAATCGAACGTTTCGTCAGAGCTTTGCGAGGGGTCATTAGAAAATTCTCTTCAGACCAGCCGACGGACTACTCTCCTTCCTTTCGAGATAAAAGTCAAGATACTTGCTATATCTGTCAGAAGAAAGGGCATTGATCTTCAGAGTGTCCAGACCGTCAAAAAAGAAAAAAAAAACAGAGGTTAAAAAAGACAAAAGTAAAGATACCTGTTATTATTGTAAAGAAAAAGGACATTGGACTCCAGATTGCCCAAAAAAGAAACAAGAGGAGTCAGAAGAAAAGAGGAATTCTTCAGAAGAAGAGAGGGATTCTTCAGAGGAAGAGAGGGATTCTTCAGAGGAAGAAATGGATTCTTCTGAGGAAGAAAGAAGACAGGTGAAGAAAAAGAAACAGGAGAAGAAAAGAAGAAGGGAAGAAAGCGAGGAAGAAGAGGAAAAGAGTGTGACGGTGAAGAAATTCAAAAAACAGATAGACTAAACAAGGAGACAGAAGAAGTCAATGAACTTTTAATTAAAGTGTTGTGTTGTGAATTGTGAATTGGATTGTAACAATGGATAAAAGAATAAATTAATGATATAAGGTAAGTGTCTTTGAGTTTTGATTTTAAGATAAGAAGCTACACTCACGCACTCATACAAAGACACGTACTATAGGGGTAAAATGGGCTGTTTGTTTTTTTGGGTTTTTTTTAGTTATTGGCAAATTGAAATTGTATTTCTTTTCGAGAAATGTGGGTGGCCCTGAAAAGGGCCTTTTTATTTTGGTGTAGGGGTGAGTTTAAGCAATCAACTTTAACTGCCTTAAGCCTTTGCCACGGCCAATGCCTACTTCTGGACTGCGTAACGTTGATGATGATGATGATTGGGTTGAAATCACTAAGGGTGGTACGGTAGGCTTAGTCACAGGGTTGACGTGTTTAGCTCGGGAAGGTCGTATTCTCTTCGGTCGTAATAAAGAAGTCTGATACATTTGTTTCAGATTTCTTAACTCCGCTAAAATGTCTAACAGTACCGTGACCGTTTGATTTTCACCCTCTTGTTTCTTTGCTCTACTTGTTCGTGCTGTTGTTGCTGTTGTTTTTTTTTTTCTTACCTCTTCTTGCTGCTGTTGCTGTAGGAGAAAAGCTTGTTCCGCTTCCTTTTGTCGTTGTATAAATTTCTCCAATTCTTCTTTCTGTCTCTGTCTAAAATTCTCCACTTGCGGTAATGAAGAAGGTAACGAAGGTTCCGGAACAAATTCTTGCGAGGAAAGAAAATCCACAAAATCCCAATTCACCTCTTCTGAAAGTAAGTCCGGGTTCCCTTGGGCAGTCTCCCCTGTTGGTGCACCCCAATGGATCGTTTTCTGAATTTCCGTCATTTTGAATCACTGTCGCATAGATTGACTGCACACAAGCGCTAGCGAATCTATATAGACCAACTGACGTCACAGACTACTCTCTTCGGATTGGATGCGGGCTGACTGAATTTTGTAACGCGTGTTTGGATTGGTGAATGAACTCAATCCGTTTCAATCCTACCTCTACCTATAAATAAGCGCAGTTCAGTGCATTGATTCACCTGTTCTCGTCGCTTCAAGATGTGGACCGATGTGCAATCTTCTACGCTTGTGTCTTCCATGATGTTCCGGACGCACATACCCATGTATGTCCGATCCAAGTGGACCATTGTCCACAGGTCAAACACCAGTCTGTGGATACGTAGGATCTACGTAGAAAGACAAGGATGCCTCAAAAGAGTCCTGATTTACGGTCCTACAGTGAGACGAAGCCTAAGGACAAGAAGAAGGCCAACGCGGTGCCCTTTATGTTAATGGATACATTAACATAAACCCAAAGGCCCTTTTCAGGGCCAGCCATATTTCTCGAAAAGAGAATGACTTTTCAATTGCCTACCCCTTTTTTTAAATTTTTTTTTTAAAAAAAAAATCCCATGTTCAATTCCCCTTGTCCCTAAACAAGCCCAAACTCTATTCCCCATGTTAAATTCCCCTTGTACGTAACGTGGCCCACGATTTATCCCCATGTTAATTCCCCTTGTACGTAGATTTGCCCACGATTTTTCGCCATGTTAAATTTCCATTGTACGTAGATTTGCCCAGAGGTCCCTGTAATGCTAATTTCCATTGTACGTAGGGTGCCCCACCTTACTACTAGCGGTTAAACATTCTACTGCTGACGGGTGGTTATCCAGGCAAGCGATATGGCAAATTTACCTACTACCGCAGAAACGAATTCAGTACGCGTATTTCGATGTTAATGTTCCTAATGAAGTTCATCAAGCAGATATTTTATTTTTACCACATGATACTGTACGTAGAAAAAAATACAAGTACGCGTTAACTGTTGTTGATGTTGCAAGTAAGTATAAAGAGGCAGAGCCGCTATCAACGGAAACATCATCTGAAGTATCTGATGCGTTTGAACGAATTTATCAACGAGAACCATTACGATGGCCACAGCTGCTACAGGTTGATCCTGGTAAGGAATTTCTTGGTCCAGTATCATCGTTGATGAAACAACATAATACCAAAATACGACGAGGGCATACTGCAATTCACCGTGATCAGGCAATTGTTGGGCGATTTAATCGAACACTTGCTGAGCGGTTATTTGGATATCAATACGCGAAGGAATTTATTCAAGATAAAAGATCTCGCGAATGGGTTGCAAGATTACCAAGCGTGATAGCTGCATTAAATAATGAGATTACTCGAACAACCAACATGAAACCCATTCATGCAATTACAAAAAAAATATACCAATACAACGAAAGGATATTGAAAAACAAAAAATACTGGGTGATGTTACAGTTAGATATTTATATGAACCGGGTGAACTTGAAGGTGGTAAAAAAAAAGAGCGACTGATCCTATTTGGAGTGTTACCACACACAAAATATCCACCGTGACAAGATCTTCAGGTAGACCTGCAATCTACAGATTAGATTTAACTGCTCCTCAACGTGGATTTGTACGTGAACAACTACAAATAATTCCCGAGGATACACAACTACCACCGCGATCACTTAACTAGCACCCAAGGCGCTGGCGCCTCTACGTCGATTACACTCGAGACAGGTCAGCATAACATTTTCTCGTTTATGACCGTGGCTACTATCTTTTCTGTCTACGGTAAATTGTCTTGAATCATTATTCGAATACCTCCACAACGTTATACAATTACAACTTGCACAATGATTACTCTGCTGCTGTTTTAACTCAACAATAAATTCAAAATCAAGATCAAAGTCGCGTTTATTTTTTTAATCAGATTGTTTGTATCCGATTAATTTTTTTCTTATTATATCATCATCGATGATGATGCTGGTTTTATTAACGATTTCAGGAATTATAATTCTCCGTAACTGAGATATTTTTCTAACCCTTGATACCACTAAATAAACTAAATTTGACCACTCGATACGATCGTCTACAATACAAACTCGTGTATCAGAAATAGTCAATCCCTGAGACGAGTGGATCGTCATAGCGTATCCCAACACCCATGGAGATTTGTCAGCGCGTAATGCATCTTCGACAACACTGATATCAACAGCGACAATATCATTTAATACGAGATTTTGTTTCTCAGTCTGCCCTGGAATATCAACATTAATATTCTGTTTTCGTGTATCTGATGGTCTATAACATAAGGGAACTGGCAATTCTGAGTATTTTTCTTTATGCAGCTGAAATAACTGCCGTTGTAAAGCGTCTCTGATTATTTTTCTGCTTGCTACTATCAAATCGTCGGGTCTCCATAAATTCAAAAATTCGTTCATTGAGGTCTCTGAGATCACTCCGCGTATTATTTCACACTGAATTTTGTTTGATTGTAATCTGATTAATTTTTTAAACTCCTTTAAATTTGCATCAAGAGCTCTATGATCATCATCTATTTCTTCGTAATAATCAACGAAATTTTTTTACCAATCATGTGGAGATGGTCCAACAAAAGGCGGCGGCTGACCATGATCACCACACATTGTTAAAGCGGTATTTATCGTCAACAACCAATCAAGAAACATTTTTAATGTATCCAATGACACCGTACATATCTCGTCCCAAATAATTATTTTAGGTATATATTTTCTCCCATTCTTTCAGGAGTCCATGCATCCCCGCGCTACCGAAAGAAACTATGATACGTGCACGATTGTACTAGCCGTTGTTTCATCTCTCGTGCAAGTCTATGTGTGGGTGTCAGCACGATCATATTTGAATTTCTAAAAACATTAATTGCTCGAGTCGTCTTGCCGCATCCACCAGGTCCATTGAGATATACTGTCTTATATCTAGTTATTGGATCACTCACCGACGGCGCTTTCGACATTTCTGATATTTTATTACCCTTACGATAAAAATCTCTCATCGGAACATCTGCTGATTCTGTATAATTCTGTAATATTTCTTTTTTTATTCTCCACGAACTCCATCGTTCATCACTACTTATAAATTCCATAACAGATTCTAAATATTTACTCGAAATATAAAACGAATCTGTTGCGACCCTGACTGAGGTCTCAGGAAATCTATTAATCATCGATAATAAATTTATAGAAACATAAGCCAACATAGAAGATCTTAGATGAGTATATTGTGGGGAGACATCATTTATGTAACTAACGATCGTACCCAATTTTGTTCCGTCGGATAAATAA
Organism: Sinohyriopsis cumingii; assembly: GCA_028554795.2. NCBI lineage: Eukaryota > Metazoa > Mollusca > Bivalvia > Unionida > Unionidae > Sinohyriopsis > Sinohyriopsis cumingii. The sequence goes on from CM068841.1 coordinate 1,277,623, forward strand.
ACACTTTCTCGATTTACAAATATATCTCTCGCTGTTGTATCAGCGATTATAAAATCGTATTCGACATCATCTAGAATAAATCGTGCGTAATGTCTTTTATGATCATATGCACCACCCTGAGTAAATTTACCTATAATTCTTCTACGGAGATCTTTTGTGGTTTTTTCGTTATTTTTAAGTTTAATCTCGAGAATTTTAGGAGCTTCTTTGATAATATCATCTTCGGAAACACCAGGACGTTTTTCCTTAAATTCCTTAATAACTTCATCGAGACTGATAGAATCTGGCATGGGCAACCAAACTTCGGTCTGCGCGTGATATGATATAATTGCCTCACTAACCACAAACGATACCAATATCGCACAATCTAGCATATATCGTAATAAAACTGTAGGCGCCCAACGTTTTTCACAAAAACGTCTACCAAACCAAACATAACAAATTTGGTGAAGATTTTCGTTAAACTCGAATGATTCAGCACAAGCGAATCCAGTCAGATCAAAATCAGGTAATGGTCCATTAATTGCCACTCACGTCATCTCGTTTGTTGGGTGACCAAATCTAGCAAAATATCCAGAACAATCTCCGTATCCTAGAAAACTTCCCGGATAACATGCAACCATATCAACCGAAATAACATCATTGTAATTATACTTGGTATTCCATAACCCACCGTGTCCGTATTCGACGCAACTTGCGCGTACGTCCTCGAATAAATCAAATCGTGTTGGTTCCCATGAATTTTTTTCTCTAGCGAAATGAGCCGCAACAGATGGAACGGTAAAACAATTAGTTAGTAATTTGTCAGTATTTTCCGCGTGTTTGTACTTGAAAAACTTCTCCGCGAGATTTTTCATCTCGTCGTGGAGAGATTCTGTTCGATATATTTCACCCTTTGGTCTAACAAACTGATCAAATCCACCTTCCTCATCACTTTTAAATAACCATACCGACACAGGATCGTTTTTACTTATTTTGTTAATAAAATCAAACATGCCTCCCCAGAATTATCTGGGGGTAAAATCTAACAGTTCGATCACGTGGAAATATTGTTACTGCGCTGGTCCATGCGTGCGCATTATGATCAATAATATTTATTGGGGCTCCTTTCGATTTATATTTTGATTCGTATAATATTTCTTCCGTTATCGTTGATACTATTATTGGAAATTTTAATATTTTTCCTAATTCAGCGACATCTTTTATTGTAGCACTGGTATCCTTAACTGAATCAGCCCACGAGTTTATTTTTTTCACGTCTTAAATCAGTTAATCCGTTTCCACGCATCGCGTTTGTACAATGTTCTATTACTCGTTCTGCTACACAATTTAACCTTGAAAATTTCATGGGTGCCAGATTATCAACGTTGGGTTTTTTATTTATCTCATAGATTCCATAAATAACTGCTGTTACAGGGTACGTTCGCTCATAATACGGTTTGTCAATACCAGTCAATAGACCCGGTCTGGAATTTTTACTTAATATGGCAATTTTATTCTTACCAAGGACAGGATCATATTTGTCACGGATAATCCAACTACATGTTTCTGTTAACACAATAAATTTTACTCTGAAGAAATATTTTTGATCTCCCTCGTACTCAGCGATGTAGTTAATGATAGTTGCCGCTCGTTTGTCATTCATTGTAGCATCAACAACTTTGTCCTTGACAGAATCAGGGCGTATAATCTTGAACGTTGACCATACATGAGATGCACTATCCGTGTAAAATTCTTTCTTGTATGTATATATGATGAATCAGTGCATTTGGTTTATGATCAGCTCAGTAACTCGCTGCAACAAATCCTGTAGAGGTTAATTTTGTTGGATGCACTTACAAAGTATACGGCGAGGGAGTCTAGGACCAGTACCGTGTCTGCGATGTGGTGTTGGAGTAAGAGAAAAAACAGGCTTATGTGTAAATGGCGGTGGAAAACGGTTCAGAGAACTTAAGAGATATTATGACCAAAAAAACAACAACAGTGAAAACGCTATAAAATCCGTGGAGGATTATATATCAAGATTTCAGACAAACAATGATTTAAATAAATAATATTATTATATAATGGAGCAAGAATTTGTGAGACATCCTATCATAACAAACTATGAATCAAATCGTAATGGTGTGATCAGAAATTGTCGGATAAAAGGACCGGTTGGTATTGTTACTAATACTGGTTATCTTAGATTTACTGTTGGGAAGAAAGGATATCACTGTCATCGTTTCATTTACGAGTGTTTCTTCTGAGTGATCAAAGATGGTCTTGTTATTGATCATATTGATTCAAATCCTCACAACTCCTTATCCAATTTACAACCTGTTACACAGAGCAAGAATAATATACGTGGTAATACGGGGAGATGTAAAACAACCGGAAGGAGGGTGATCAAGGCTACAAACACAGAAACTGGCGAAGAAATTATATTTCAATCTATGAACGCGGCTGCGAGATACTTTGATATTAATCCACGTTCGGTACAAAGAGTTGCGTAAAATATATATAAAACTTTCTCAAAAAAAAATAAACAGAAAATCACTTTCCGATATCAATAATTATCATCACCAGCAAGTATTATATTTATTAACTATTTATTTAATTATTTATCTTTTTTGTCAGAAATTCTCAATATTATACTACTTATTTTTCGACTTGAGCGAAGGGAGGTAATTTTATGATATATTGCTTTTCTCGGTATATGGTCATATTCATCTACATAGTAACTGTACCCGTTTAAGGTTTCTAACTTACAAAAATATACGGTTATATGTTTAGATCCGTGTATTTTCTGCTCTAATCATGAAACATTTAGAACAGCGTACTATATATAGACAGCACATAAAATACATGTATATTTCAACTAAAATACAGAAAACCGAGCGCAGTATGACATGTATATTTCAGCTTAGTGAACGCAGAAACCAGCGTCTAGTCTGTATCGATCGTAGGGGGTTAATTTTAGATCTACAGTACAGTACAGGGATCCTGCATATATTGACTCGATTATAGAAATACATGTATAATAATGTTTGGAATTAAAAATCAGTTGCATTTTCCTTGTTCAGTGCAGAAATATATATAATACGAGATTGTGTACGTATGTGTGGTTATCTATTTTGCTTTTTTATCGAGTAATATTTACAACTAAATACTCCCTTTGACTATGTTCTTCACGGATACATGTTTATGAGTGAGAAATCTCGTAATATATATTTCTGATACTTTCTCCATTGAACAGTTATAGGGAGGATGGAAAAATCTAGCAGTTAGAGGAATCCATTGTAAGATCTAGACCGGATTGTTCTATCATAGATGGCGTGGATCATAAGCGGCATAGTAAATAGGGAATTCCCTAATTATTTTTATTATCCAGAAAAATATTAGCTTTATAAATCTAACTTGTTTGGTGAAAATATATTGTATAAACGTATTTCTTGAGTTCAGAATTGTATTTTGAGCAAAAATACTTGAAATCAGTTCCTTTTCAATGATTATTAGCTATGTATCAATTTCTAAAACATATGTTTGTAAGAAGGTTCGATAGCTCAGTCGGTAACGTATTGGACTGTGACGCTCGCGGTCCAGGATCGAATCCCCATGGCTGACAACTGTCGGTGGTACGCATAATTGCGATTTTTATAATAATTGGGGGGCTGCGCCAACCCCCCCCCAACATAACCTCTCCAACCACGTCACTGTGGTTGATATATGTTTTGTATCACCCACGGGCTGATTATGGGGGGGTGTGTTCTGTTGAGAGTATATGTTTGTACTGTCCTTCATTCATTGTATATACTCATTCATTGGATCTTTGTACTGTCCTTCATTCATTGTATATACTCATTCATTGGATGTTTGTACTCTCCTTCATTCATTGTATATACTCATTCATTGGATGTTTGTACTCTCCTTCATTCATTGTATATACTCATTCATTGGATGTTTGTGCCGTCCTTCATTCATTACATATATAATCTGAGCTCGCTTAAACACTCGATTAGGGGCTCGTCATTCATAATATATGTTGTGCCGTCCTTAATTAAGATTATATGTTCTGTGTATCCTCTAAACTTAGTAGAGTGCGGTGGCAAGCTACAAGTTTAATGGGGTTGTAAATATGTTAATACTATGTGTTGTGTTCCGTGTATGCCCGTTGAACTTTGGTAGAATGCGGTGGCAAGCTACGAGTTCTGGGTTGTAAATATGTCAATACTATATGTTGTGCCGTCGTTGAAACATCCCGCCGAACTCGCTAAACACTCGATAGGGCTTCTATAGGGATAAAAAAAATATTTTAAAGATTTATATATTATATAATGAACCATGAAAATATCAAAGACATTTTTTCTGCTCTTAAAAATCTAGAAGAAATCGGAATTAATATATCTGATGAACTAAATCCTGAGAAAATAATATCTGATTTTGAAACGTTAGAAGAACTTAAAAATGAAAATAAGTATGTTCTATCATCTCAATATAAGTTCATAAAGCGGATTCACGTAGCTATGTTTCAGTCACTAGCTATGGTGAACGATGATCAAGTAAATGAATCTGTTCCTCTTTCTGTTGCAGTAGAAAAAATCAGATCGGGATTATCCAGCGAGTACGAAACGAAAAAAAAACAATCAGTACCCGCATAAGATACTTAAAAAAAAATTATGTCAGCAGGTAACGACGTTACAAATTACCAAAGCAACCCTGAGTAGCAATATTCTGAAATATTATTTTTTATTTATTTCTGAAATATTATTTTTATCATAAAATCTGGTTGATTGGCATAATTTTGAGTACCAATCACCCTATTAATAATAAAAAAATAAAATATTTCAGAATAATAATAAAATATTTCAGAATAATGATAAAATGTTTTTTGTAGTATATTTTGGAAATCTGATTGATTGGCATAATTTTGAGTACCAATCACCCCATCAGAATTACAAATCTGATTGATTTACACGAATTTGAGTACCAATCACCCCATCAGAATTACAAATCTGATTGGTTTACACGAATCTGAGTACCAATCACCCTATCAATAATAAAAAAATAAAATATTTCAGAATGATAATAAAATATTTCAGAATAATAACAAAATATTTTTTGTAGTATATTTTGGAAAACTGATTGATTTACACAAATTTGAGTACCAATCACCCCATCAGAATTAATAAATTGATTGATTTGTATATTTCTGAATAAAAACATATTTCAGAATAATAATAAGATATTATTTTTGTAGTATTTTTTGCAAAACTGATCAATTTGAGTACCAAACTACAAATCAAAGACACAATCTGATCGAATTCATAAAAATAAAATATTTCAGAATAATAATAAGATATTTCTTTTCTGAATAAATTGTTTCAGATTATAATAATTATTTACAAAACTGATTGATTTGTATAATTTTCCCCATCAGACATACAATCTGATTAATTTGTATACTTTTTGAGTACCAATCACCCCATCAGAATTACAAAACTGATTGATTTATATAATTTTGAGTACCAATCACCCTATCAGACACACAATCTGATTATTTTGCATAGTTTTAAGTACCAATCACCATATCAATAATAAAAAATATTTTATTTATTTTGAAATATTTTTATTTATTTTGAAATATTTTATTTATTTAGAAATATTTTATCTATTTAGAAATATTTTATTTATTCTGAAATATTTTTATTTATTTTGAAATATTTTATTTATTCTGAAATATTATTTTTTTAAGTTGATCGAGTTTAATACAGGAGTGTGCATAATTTAGAATCTGATCTCTGTTACAAATGATTGCGACAATATGTTCTCGACGGAGCTCATCTAACTGTTCTTGTGTTAATAAGAAATCCTCGTTTCCGTATTCATCAATAACTAAATTAACGTTAAATGTCTTTATGTTTGGAGGTTGTGAAAACGCTGTTCTGATGGCGTTTTCAAGTACTTCTTTGTCATGTATAAAAACCCTCACGTACTGGTACATTATATAATATTTACTTGATTAATTCACGGATCTTTAAGATCAAAGATCTACGATTTCACATACAGATTTATTACAAGCTCTTCTCCATGTAGGTCAATTAAGCGATTAAGGTGGTCTGTGAGCTTAAAATTTATTCGTGTTAACATATTATGACACCGCAGATACATCGGATTAGTTGGTTCTTGCACAATTAAATTTCCAGGGGATACTTGTGGTGTAAATGTATATAAAATATATCCCTGTTGAGCCTGATTTGATTTTCCGAGATCTATTTGATAGCTACCATCGACTACGTCACAAACCAGATTGACCACGATCGTGCTGGTTATATCAACGATTCCCGGAGATACGTGTCTACCGCCGCCGCGTGAATCATTATTATGTCTGAGAACAGTTGGAGGTGAGGGTATTTTTCTCTACACAGCTAGTATTTCAGGAAGGTTTTTCGCGACAAGATCATTGAGTGATCTTATTAATTCGCCAGTTTCAAATCCTGGTAATGTAAATTTTAATAAATCTTCTTCAGCTATTTTATAATGATCAAGGTATATCTGCTTGATGGTTGTTATTTTATCTTTTTCTCCAACATCATACGTACTAGTATTTATTACCTCAACAATAGTTTGATTAACGTATTTAATGTCTGAAATAATCAGATTTAAATGTTGTATCGTTGTAATGATCTGATGTTTTAGATCGATATTGGGATACTCCAGGATATAATTTTTAAATAAACGTACTAATGTCTTTAATGTAGTTGTGTATTCAGTTTTAATTTCGTTAGCCTTTGATCTGAAATCTCTTTCATAAACAATATTAGTTGAAGTCTTTTTTATCAAAATCAATGATAGAAAACCGTGTTATAGGATATCTTTTACCATCATGAACAATACGAGTATCCCTTCCAGTCCATGGATACAAATTTCGGTATTTTGGAGTTGTTATAATCTTGGCTTCGTCAGTGAGAAATTCAATTAATTTTGGTTCAGGTGGTCCTTCATGTACTGGGGGAACATCTGGCCAACCTAACACAGATCTTATCGTGGACTGATAAATATCAACGGCATAATCAGGAGAGTGTATTTCAATCGTCGAGGACAGAGTCGGCTCATGAACATTAATCGATAGTTTTGCTTCTTTACCGGTTATTGATTTTATTCTACGTTGAAATTCCTCATTGATCTCTTCAATCTCATAACTACCAGTGGGTATTCCAACATCTATCCAGTCAGGAATACCATCTGGTTTGTTCTTGTTAGCAAATACAAGCGAATTATTTGCTGGTGTACCATTAAATGATTTTGATTTGATATTTGGCCAGCTGTAATATCCCGTAATTGAGCCAGTGCTATTTCCTTTACTGGAATTGCAGTAGGAAAGTTAATACTAAATCCAGGATTAGTTGAACTTACCGAGATCATCGTTATCTTTGGCGGAGTTGTGTTAGTCACGATCCGCTGAAGTAATTCCGTCATTATTAGTACTTGTATTTTTAATACAGATACCTTCGTGATATATTTTAGTCATCATTGAAAATTCAAAATCAGATATAATTCCATCACTGAGACTCGCTGATGACAACGAAGATAACTTCGAGTATGCGACCATCGCTGTATGTAATCTTATCATGTAATCGGATAATTTTTCATTCGTGCAGGAACATATTTTTTTTGCAATGATATTGAGCATACCTGCAATCGTTTTTGCTGCTGAAATACAAATAGTTACGGCTACTGGTGCCATCATTGTCACCGCTGATAATATAACACCTGTTTCAGCAACAACAGCGGATACTGAATAAAAAATCACATCAACGATAACTAATCGTCGTCGATATTTCTTTAGTTTTACTGTATACTGTTCGACTCGATCTTTTAATGCTGCCTGCCATTCACGCGCTTGATTGTACCTGTATTATGCACCATCCATATATTTTTATGCAGTAAATAATTGAGGTGTTTCAGCTACAAATTCCAAACATCACCAGTAAGATGTTGCAGTTAATTTCTTATCAGCTGCTTCCAGAATAAAAATTTCTTCGCTTCCGCTATTTAATATAACAGATACAACCCCGGAAAACATATCAGTTGAATGACGCCATGGATACGTTGTAAATATTTCAAATTTTGCAGCACTGAACACAGACAACCTGTACACGCCAGTGACTGTTGCGGTATGTTTGATAGTTTTATTTTGCTGCGACCGAGTTGCGAATCCAGATGATACTGTGTATACGATGTTGGTAATATACCCAGTTATTCCGGCTGAAATTTTAATCAAATTGGTTTTATTAACGATCTGAGGAATCCCCAATACGATGTTTTGCTGTGTTTGTTTGATCGTGTCGATGTTCGTCTTGATATCAGAAAGTTTTATGTCAATGGCGTGCGGAGTGCCGAAGAATTTATCTATGGATTCATCGGTTTTTTGATGATTTCTTCGAAATCTTGCAAACGCGCCCACGTGAACGTCATACTCGGCCCGCAACGTGGATAGTTTACCATCTACGGTGTTGTAGTTGACGTCAACGTACTTTTTTGTTGCTGCGTCTTCGTCGGATGTTGGATCTCTTAAAACTACTATCTTATTTCCGTTCATGCTGAGTTCACCCGTCATTGTGTAGCCGGTGTTTTTCACGCGATTAGCAACATTTTTTGCAATTTCATCTCTGATGGTTGTAAACGATATACTTGAATCCCTGATTTTGCCGCTGTCAGTAAACACAGGGATATTATCCGTAACTGCACCGAGTACTCGTCGAATTATATCATTCCATCTGATGTTGCTCGTTTTTAGTTTACCATATCGATCCTAAAAAATAACAACCTCATCTGGGGCAACTCCAGCCAGGTTCATGATATCAGGGAGAGGATGAACACTTTAAAGTGACCACCTATCAACCGAACAAGATTGTACGTTTACCCACTCACCACATTGTCAGTCGGCCCTTGGAAAAAGTCTATCAAATCGTGTACCAGAAGCGAGTTAGACTTCCCAATCACTTTACGTTGACGTACGGTCACGTCGGTATTGGTCTGTATATAAAAAGGAACCGTAGGCAAGATCGATAGTTCATTGTGACTACCAAGACCAAGCGAACAAGATGAATACTTTGAAAGAGACATCGTTCCAGTTTGGGGATTGTAAAAAAGTTGTATCTTCCTCTAGTGTGACTAATATTGGATGGATAAGACCCATGCATTGCGACGGAAAATGTCCGGAGGGAAACTGCGATTGTCCATGTGGTTACCATTGTAATTGCGTAACGGAGTTTGCAGACGAGTGCGATTGTGAGCCTTGCGATGGGAACGATGCTGTACGCTGTGACCTTAGCGATGCCGTAAAGCATCATGGAAACTTTGTTCTCACTACCCCTATCATGGAAAGTGATGCTGTGCGTGTCAAACCTGAGGGATGCGAAAGCGATGCAGCTCGTCCTCTTGGACATTTTACTGGGTTTCGTTTTAAAGGGTCATGTTCACCTTCACGTCTACCCCCCTACGGATGTCATCCAGCCCTGAGCAAACTCCTGTTCATGTCACCCAACCCTCATCGAAACGAACCTGTGAAAGACGAATATTCGTTCCCTGTGCGTTTGTCGGAATACTGCGACTTTGAAAATCGTCTTCAATCGTTCAAAGGAAAATGGCCTAAGTATCTGGGAGGACCGACCCCCGAAGAATTAGCCAGAGCCGGATTTTTCTACTTGGGCGAAGGAGATAAAGTCAAGTGCTTCAGTTGCGTTGTGTCACTTCACCACTGGGAACCGTAAGATTCGGCCTACGTAGAACATGCTCGATGGTCACCGAATTGTCATTACTTACCCTTAGTGGGACCGAGACATTGAAGTAACTCACCATAATCTGTTCATGGATACTTTACACGAGAACATTCGTGCTTTGCCTGTGGAGTTGAGAGAACGCATTTACCGAGAGCTGGTCAAAATACAAGTGAAACGTAAAGAACAATTGCATCCGTTACGTCACCGGTGTTTGAACCACTGGTACCTGAATGCTATACAAGGACTGATTGAGTTGAAAGTGTTCCATTGGACAGACATTGATCAACGACCCCCTGGTTTTAAAAAGGATTGGTTTGTTATGGACGATTCTATCTACTACATTGTAAACGTACTGCATCGAATTCCAGAGGAAGAGTTAACGAATTACCAACATCTTGTACACAATGTCAACTTGGTGAAAGAGGAAACTTCTGAACGAATTGTAACGTGTAAATTAGTAACTAAACGATTTAGATTCGACAATGAATTGAAACCATGTCTGTGCAAACAGTACATGTCTTGTGTCAGACAAAAGAGGATTTAGTATGACCTATTCATGGATACTTTGCTAGAGAACATTCGTGCCTTCCCTGTGGAGTTGAGAGAACGCATTTACCGAGAACTGATCAAAATACAAGTGAAACGCAAACACAAAGTTATTGAACCGTTTTTAAATTATGCTCTGTTCCAAAGTACAAGAAGACTGATTATGAGTGGATATTACATCAGGCACAAAGGTAAACGAGGCTATTGGCCACCACCCAACGATTCCAAAAAACAGTGTATATACTTATGGATACTTTACAAGAGAAAATTTTGGGCTTGCCTGAGGAGTTGAGAGAAAGGATTTACCGAGAGCTAGTGAAAATACAAGTCAAACGTAAAGAACAATTGCATCCGTTACGTCAACAGATCTTTAACCGCTGCTACCTGAATGGTATAAGAGAACTGATTCGTCAGAAATTGTTTCAATGGTCAGACATTGTTCAAAACTTTGAGGTCGCTAATGATCGACATGTTCATAATTATGTTTACTTCGAGATTCACCTAGTGCAACGCATTGAGGAAGACAAGTTAAAGGATTACCAACATTTGTTACGTGGAATCTACTTAGCGGAAGAGGAAACTTCTAAACGAACTCTGACGTTTCGGTTACAGTATGCAAGATTTAGATTCCCTACTGGAGAACGAAGATCTCTGGCTAGAAAGTACGTGTATTGCATCCGAAAAAAAGAGAATATAAAAACAGGCTGCCATGCCACGGCTTATGTCACATGTCATTGAACAGATTCCGTGGAAGGAACTCAATGACCATATTCAAACCGTGGATCATTACCATCGATTATTACAATAACTGTATCCATTCAATTTGGGTCGACAAGTGGTGTGTGTCTTAGTGACTTGTTTTCTGGGATTTCGTTTACCAGCCGATTCTTTGTGGACTCTTTACGATCAGTACTTACCACCTCAATGGCCTTAAATGGTCACGAAAAACTCCTTTTGCTCAAAGCCTTGCGTTTTCATCTGGATACTTCTCGACCTCAACAGGAAAAAAAGATTCGTCAACTTTTAGCTACCCAAGACGTGTATGACGATGTGTGTGTAGCTTGTGACTTACATCCCCATTGGACAGATGTCCGTGCCTGGAAAGAATGGGATTTTGAGGCTTGGACCCAAGAAGTGGCCCAGTATGCACGAGAGTTGTTCAAGGAAAAAAGTTACTTTTCAACCCGTCTTAGTGACGGTGCCAGAAGAACCCGTCACCCAGGACGGGATTGTCGTGGACAGGCCTGAAAGATCCTTTCGGGAGGACACTTGTGTGACATTACCCCCTACTATAGATCTGGTTAGAACATTACCCAAAACATGTTGTACAGACACTTGTGTTTATTCCACGTTAATGCTTATCATGTGCCTTTTATCCTTGTACTTAAGCCTTTGGCTTTTATGTATTTTTGTCTTTCGTGTTGTTCATATTTGAAACATTCAGTAACCGTGTTCTGAAAAAGGTATATAAACTCTTGTCTTGTTTGTTTTAGTGTCACAAGTGACATTTCTCACACTATGGCTACCTCTGCTGTCTCTGCTCCCTCTTCCTCTACTGTCAAAGTCATCGTCGAACACTTAGATCGTGCCAGTTGGTTGGCTTTGTATCTTCGCCATCCCTTTAACATGCTCATTGCTGGACCTAGCGGTTCAGGCAAAACCGAATTCGTCAAACGTTTGATCGAACATAAACATCATTTGATCGATCGGCCACCTCAGCGGATCGTGTGGTGTTACAAAGAGTGGCAATCGGCGTACAGCCTCGTGCGAGAAAGTCAAGGCGATTCCATCGTGTTTGTGGAAGGCATTCCTAAAGAAGACGACGGTATCGTCTCTGACTCCCGTCAAACCCATTTGGTCATTTTCGACGACATGTTAGGAGAAGACGAAGAAGAAATTAAACTGTGGTTCACGCGCAAAAGGCATCACCGTAATGCCAGTGTCGTTTACATTACCCAAAATTTGTTTCAACAAAGTAAAGCCCATCGCACCATCAGTCTCAATGCGCATTACGTGGTCTTGTTTAAAAGCCCTCGAGATAAATCGCAAGTGCAAGTCTTAGCCAAACAGTTAGGAACGCCTTGGCTGACTCAGGCGTACGACGATGCCACTCAAACGCCACACGCCTATTTACTCGTCGATTTGAAACCTACGACTCCCGAGGATTTGCGATTTCGTACCCACTTGTTTCACCACTGGTGCCAAGACGGAGGGCCTGTCCTGTTCACGTCTCCGTCCTCGACTTCATTTCACTCCACATAAAAAAATCTATAAAAACCTCAGACCCTTTTTCGTCTGTCTCACACAACGTCAACATGACGTCCCTTCAGTCGCATCTTCCCGTCAAATTGATTCGTGCCTTGTATGGCATCAGTCGAGAAAAAAATCCACAAATACGAGCTCGTGTCTTAGAAGCTAGTCTCAAAGAAGTCTTACGATGGTTCACGGTGACGGCACGTCAAATACTCCAAGGAAACATTCAGATTCCTCATCAAACCAAACGCTTTTCCGATCGAAACAAAGTCGCTTTGACCCAACTGGCCGATCCCCGCATCGACACTCAAACCAAAAAACAAATCATTTTGAAACCTGGAGGGAGCGGTACTCTAGGAGGGGTCATCATTCGTTCTCTCTTAAGATGGGATCCTAATGCCCTCAAACTTCTCCCCAAGAAAAAAGTCCAACAAAGCCCCAAGAAGAAAAAGAAAAAGACCAGGTCCCCAAAAAGAAGAACTTTTCCAGTGGCGGGACCCTCCTCTTACCAGACACCACCCCGGAAAAAGAAAAGAAGCCCCCAATAAAAGAAACAGAGAAAAAGTCCCCAGAAAAAGAAAAGCGCACAGAAGAAAACTAGTCGCAAGAGAGGCACTTCGGCCAGGACGCAACCTTACACTCGCAAACCACGACCTGCCACGGCGATGACCGCGTCTCCGGCAGCCTCAAGTTCATCAACTTCTCCGTTGATGACACCAAGAACTGAAGAATACTTGGAGACGTTGATCACACCAAGAACTTCTCCGTTGATGACCCCAAAAAGAACTTCCCCAGTGGCAGGACCCTCCAATTTAGTGGCAGTGGCTGCTTCTCACAAAGTACCTTCTCCCAAAATCAAAGTCCAAGAAAGATCGGGCATGTTACAAAGTTTACTGGATTTGTCCAAGCAAGAACTGGCTCGATTTAGTCCGTTGCGTACCCCTGCACGACGTGTCATGCCTGTCCTCAAACTGATACGACGTAAAGACAATCAGTGGCGACGCGTTCCAGTATAAAAAAGACCTCTGACCAAGTCGGGGGGTATCAGTGTTTTGGTGCTCCTGAAGATGTCACCCTCCAGAAAACCCCAAGGAAAGAAAAGGAAAGGACTGCCTCCTCGTTTAGTCAAACATGGAGACATGTTATCTGTCCTGTCCAAAGCTTCTCCACCCCTACGAGAAAAACTCATTCAATCGGCCTCCAAAGAGGGCATCGATACCGTGTGCGAATGTTGTTTGAACGTTTTGAAAGGCACGATCCCTTTGTCCAAACACCAGAAACAATGCTTAAGCAAACATCGTTACGTTCTTCGCCAAATGGTTCAAAAGAAAATTCCCATTCGTCAAAAGAAGAAGATGTTGGTCCAACGTGGAGGCATTTTACCCCTCTTGTTAGGCCCCATACTGAAAGGAGTCTTGGGAACCATGTTGGGAGGACTGGTGGGAGCAAGATAAAAAGGCCCTCGGAAGTCCCAAGATCTCAGAATCGACCGCTGACAACCCCATGGAAGAACGAAAACTAGCTTTAGTACCATACAAACGATGGATGGAATACCATCGGTGGCAAGAACAACGCACCATGCATTTACCTCCCAATCCCAATTTGAGCGAAATGTCCCATTTACAACACGAATTGCAGTCCTTGATGGATCGCCAAGATTTGTCCGAAACAGAAAAATCGCAAAAGTACGGTCAACTCTTGCAACGACTGCAACTCTTTCACCAGAAAGCTTTAGACGAAACAGCTCTACCCACTTTGAAAGATTTTAAGACCTTGATGAAAAGTTCAGCACCATCATCACTACCACCACCACCACCACCACCACTACTACCATCCCCAGGGGTCACCAGAGATGCTACCCCACGAAGACCTGAGGAAGAAGAGATGCGAGAAGTGTTTCAAACACCGTCAGCAGCTCCCATTTCGAGTAAGATTGCAGCATCCTTGTTGACACCGTTCCCCCACACCCCAACGAGAAGAAATGAAAGCTTGGGTTAAAAAGATGATGTCCACTCCTCCTTCGACAGAAGTGAAAAAGAAAGAAGGGAAACCAGAAGTGAAAAAACAAAAGAAAACCAAAGCCATTCCATTGCCTCCACCACCACTACCTTCGACTTCTACTCCCGTAGCCCATCGGACACGTAAATCCGTTTCCAAACCACCCTTTCGTCCCACCCAAAGTAGCATCACCGAAGAGTGGGTGACTTATTAACACACAAACAAACACAAAAAATGGAAAAAGTCTTAACCAGCATTTACTACGATCCCTCCCATCCTGCAGGTTACGCAGGAGTTCAAAAATTGTATCGTGCTGCCAAAACGCGACTGAAAAGGCTCCGTTTACCTCAAGTGCAACGATGGTTACAAGAACAAGCTACCTACACTTTACACAAACCCATTCGACGCAAGTTTGCCAGAAGTCGCACCCGAGTGGAAGGCATCGATCATCAATGGCAAGCCGATTTAGCCGATGTCTCTCATTTGGCCAGCTACAATCGTGGCTACAAATATTTGTTTTGTGTCATCGACGTCTTTTCCAAATTTGCCTGGGTCGTGCCCTTGACTTCCAAATCCAGCAGCGAGTTAGTGCGAGCCCTGCAACGGGTGTTGAAACAAAGTGGTCGTCACCCTCTTCGATGGCAAACGGACAAAGGTACCGAATTTCTGAACCAAGCTTTCCATAAAGAACTAAAGAAACGTGACGTTCATTTTTTTACCACCGAGAATCCCGAAACCAAAGCCAGCATCGTGGAACGTTTTCAACGCACTTTGAAAGAACGCATGTGGAAATATTTTACGCATCACCACACTCTGAAGTACATCGACATCTTACAGCACCTGGTGCAAGCGTACAACCAATCTTACCATCGAAGCATCGGACGTGCCCCGCAAGAAGTGACTCCCGACAACGAAGTGCTGGTGTTTGAGCGCCTGTTTGGTACGTCCCCGACGCGGGCTGTCCCCAAGAAAAGTGGAGAGTTGGCAGTAGGAGATTGGGTGCGCATTGGCAAAACCAAACGCACTTTCGACAAAGGTTACTTACCTAACTGGACGACCGAATTGTTTCGCGTCACTGGACGAGTGCGTGGCCGTCATCCTACCGTCTATAAATTGGAAGACATGAACGGAGAAGTGCTCAAAGGAACGTTTTATTTGCCCGAGTTACAACGTGTCACCAAAAAAGAAGACGACGTGTACGACATCGATTCTTGGATCGACGCTTCGCAAGTCATCGACTATAAAAAGAAGTGACCATCATGCCCTTTCACAGACGCAGCTACGTCGACCACTCCTTCACCTAGTTCTTCTGTGCAAGATTTACAAAAACAACCCTTGTGGGTGTGGTGTGGAGAACGTGTGCCTAAAACGCAAATCGTCTTTTTCTGCCAAATCTTCGTGGTGTATTGTGTCATCGGGGCAGCCATTGCCAATTTGAGCTTGCAACAAGGAGACAAACAATTGTGGACCATTTTATTGAGCAGTTGCATCGGTTACCTGCTTCCCAATCCCTCCCTGAAATTCTCTTCGAACGGGAACCACGGGAACCTTGTGTCCAGTGCCAGTGCCAGTCACCACTCCAACCACAACCAGAACCTCATTTTGGGCAGAGACACGCCTCTGATGTCCAGTAACCCCTCGGACAGCCACAGAACTCTGGAATTATGAGTCACCAAAACCAATTTTACTTAACCTTACCCAGTGACAGTTCCATGGAGGTGTTTCCCAACAACACGCTGTGCTGTTACACAGCCAAATTACCTCAGGCCATCCCCTTAGATCACGAAGCCCATTGGGAAGTGGCTTTAGTGGAAATCATTTACCCGACCCAAGTCCTCAATGTCCTTCCCAATCAAAATAAATTTGATGTGGAAGTTCATGACGAACAAATGCAACAGTGGTTGAATGGCAATGTCAAATATGACAAGAAAACCCGTTCACAAAATCAAAAGTACACCACCTGTCACTTGTTCATTCCCCCAGGCTATTATTTTAGCGGTCAACATTTGGTCAACACCATAGCCACCAGGTTTAATGGCGTGTTTCTGAAAGCTTTGGAGATTGCCAAAAAAAGTGTCACCCTGGAATACCACAAAACAGCTCGTCGCTTCCTGATTAAATTTCCTGATGGGGGTAACATCATGTCTTTCTTATTTTGTCCGGAATTGTTTGACATGTTGGGCGGAGACATGAACATGAGAATGACCATGATGAAGAAAAACGAATTACCCATCGTTTATAACAACGAGTCTTTTAGCAAGTTATTTCGTACCCCAGTAGAACTGAATCAAGGACTGAATTTGATGTTCGTGTATTCCGATGTGGTGGAGTACGACGTGGTGGGACACACCTCCGTGCCGTTACTGCGTGCCATTCCTTTCAAAGTGGATTCTGCCACGAACGCTGACGAGGAAGGCGGAAACACTTACCACGTCCACCGCGAATTTGTACATCCTCACTATTTGCCTGTCAGTAAGTCTTATTTGGACACGGTCAACATTACTATAAAAGGAGATTTGGGACAAAATATTCCATTCACCAAAGGAAAAGTCACGGTGAAACTCCATTTTCGAAAACGGTTCTCTCACGACTCGTAAGTCATGTATCCAGTGTACCGAGGGGTTGCTCGACAGCGAGGACACGGTTTAGGAGATATGCTGAAATCGGCCTTTCGTTCGGTGGCCCCGGTGTTGAAACCGATGGTGACACGCGGATTGCACGCCTTGAAAGATGCGGCACTGACGCAAGGCAAAGAATTTCTCCAAAATGTCATCATCGACAAGCAAAACCCTAAAGAAGCTTTCATGAGGACAGGCAAAAATGTCTTGCTGCAAACAGGCAAAGACATTTTAGGCCGACGAGACACACCTATAAATGCCCTGCACGCTACCGATTCAGGCATTCAGCAAGGACAAGGCAGAAAGAGACGACGAAGAAAACACCCTTTCACCAGACTTCTAGCTAGAAAGGCCAAGAAAAGAAGAACCGTTCGAAACTTAGACGTTTTCGATTATTGAGAAAGAGAAAAAAATGATGCACCGAGAGTCCTGTGCCTGTTCCAAGTCGGAACTGGATCTCTTTGCCATGCCCCCCACCATGATGACCATGCAAGAATCCCAGTGGGTGGAATTTCACCCCGTCTCCTCTTTGACGGATTCCGCTCCCATCGAGTTTGAAATCAAAGGACAACCCGAAGATTACATCGATCTGAATAGCAGTTACCTGTATTTGAAAGTGAAAGTGATCAAAACGGACAACACCAATCCAGGAGACGATGCTAGAGTAGCTCCTGTCAACAATTTCATGCATTCCTTGTTCAGCGAAGTGGACTTGTACTTGAATAACAAACTAGTCAGTAGCAGCATGGATTCTTACCCGTACCTTGCCTACTTGGAAAATCTCTTGACGTACGGAAAAGAAGCCAAGAATACTCATCTGGATGCTTGCGTGGTATGGAAACCTGACACGGCAGGTGTAGGCACGGTTATCGACACAGCCCTCACAGAAGATGACAATCCTCACAATGTGGGGTTTAACGACCGTCGTAAGAAAATTCTGCAAGGGCGAAGTTTAGAACTGATGGATCGTTTGCATTTGGACATGTGGTTACAAGAAAAGTATTTGCTCAACGGGGTGGATATCCGCCTGAGACTGAATCGTAGCAGTGCCGCTTTCCATTTGATGGCCCATGCCGGTGAATACAAAACTATCATTCAAGAAGCCCGACTTTACGTGCGTCGTGTGGAAGTGTTACCCAAAGTGGGAAACGACGTCAGTCAGACGTTGAGCAGAACGACCGCCAAGTATCCGATACGACGCGTAGAAGTGAAAACGTTCACCATTCCTGCTGGACAGCGATCCATGATCGAAGATCATCTGTTCCAAGGCCAGTTACCCAAACGTTTGATTGTTGGTATCGTCAAGAATTCAGCTTTCAATAGACTTCACAGCGAAAATCCTTTTGAGTTTCATCATTACAATATGTCCAAGATCGAAGTCAGTCGCGATGGAAAGACCTTGTGTACCCGACCCTTTGAGCCTAAGTTTGGTGACAGGAATTATTTGAGATCGTACTTGTCGCTGTACGAAGCTACCGGTCAGTTAGGAACCAACACCAGTCATGGCATTACGTACGAGGATTATGCAGGAGGCTATGCTTTGTGGGCTTTCGATTTCACTCCAGACCAAGGCAGCGACGAGGGACATTTCCACCCTATAAAATCCGGCCAGATTCGAGTGGAACTTCAATTTACTAATGCTCTACCAGACACGGTGAACGTCATCCTGTATGCAGAATTTGATAATACCATAGAAATCAACAGTTTGAGAGAAGTCATTCTAGATTATTAGAAGCCATGGGAGACTGTTATCCCTCTTTACCTAGTGGAGAAACTTTGGAGATGGAATGTGAGGAGACCGTGGAAAAAGAAGAAGTGATCATGATGAAGTCAAGATGGCCAGAACAAGAAGCCCATTTAGTCTGCTGTTTTGCCAAACACTTGGTCGAAAAAATGACGGAATTGATCAAGAAAAATTGCTATGGATGTCAAAACGATCATCCCAGTCAAATTCAACACGATAAATGCCTGATGTTGAGTCAAGAAGAAAAAATGGACGAGTATCTGGACGATGCTTGGAGTCTCATCTCGGACGAAGTCGTGTTGCATCAGTGGTATAAAGACTTGCGTGAACATTCTTGTCCACCATTAACCACTCAAGAGATCCATCGTATCGAAGGTCTCCTGAATCAGAGTGAGGAGACGAAACGAAGAAACGGTTATTTGTCAGATATTTTCAAGCAAAAAGTCAGGATCGAATTGACGACGTATTATTACCTGTGAAGAAGAAGAAAAAAGCACACAAAACATGGATACCTGGGAACTTTATTACCTTTTGAACCACAGTTCGTATACGGCTTCTTGGAATCCCGTCGTCTGTGCTAAAGATGAACTCCCTCATCGCAAACCTCAAGACCATCTAGCTTACGTGATCAACACGGACGACAGTCATCTCCCAGGAACCCACTGGGGAGCCGTTTACTTTCCTCAAGAAGGATGTGTGGAATATTTCGATTCGTACGAATTGTCCCCTTTGGAAGACGATATCATTGACTTTATGAGAAGAAATGCTCAAACCACCCGATTCAATAATGTGAAACTACAAGGCACAGATTCCTTGGTGTGTGGACAGTATTGTGTGTATTTTCTGCATCATCGCAGCCTGGGCTATTCCTTAAACATTTAGTGACTCATTTTGATCCTCGTTCTTCTTCTAGAAACGATGTGAAAGTAGATCGATGTTTTTGTGACCATTATGCTTATCTTTTGTCTCAAGCTAGGAAACGTAGTGTCCATCAATGGCCTAATGACTTCCAACAGTGGAAATCACAATTTCATTCACAACGTTGTCAGCCCTGTTTAAAGTAGACTGTAAATTGAAAAAAATTGTTTGTGTTTTGAAAAAAAAAAATTTGATGTTATATGGTTGGATTATTGTTAAAAATGTTTCACTTGATGGTTAGTGTTAAGTGATTTTTGAATAAAAAATGTTGTGTTTTAAAAAAAAAATGATTTTGTCTTTTGCTTGGCTATAAGAATGTTTGATTGATGCTCTTTGACTTCTCTCTATCCCTCTCATGTCACTCATTGAACGTTCCGGCTCGAAAACCGTGGAGGGATATTTTCCTTCACGTCCGCGCTTTGACTTTAAGAACCGGGGTAGTTTCCAGTCTAACCATCCATTGTCGACTCATCCTCCTACGAAGATGTGCTCCAAACTAGCTAAGCTAAACGAAGCCTACGTGAATTTGCATAGGGTCAGACACAGTCTGATACCGAAAGCTGAAGAGATAGAGAATGTGAGAATGTTAAAAGTCACTGAAGACCTGATAGAAGTGCTCTTCAGAGAAGAAGTGAACAGGGAGAAAGAAGAATGGACAGAGAAGTACAGACTTCAGAGACAGCAACAGCAACAACAACAACAACAGCAGCAGCAGGAACCTGAACCTGACAGAGGCTTTGTCGATTGTCGTATCGACACCAAAGAGTTCTTCTTCTCTTTCCGAAGAAGCAGACCTATCGTCAGAAAGTCTATCCTCAGAGGACGACGCATTCTTAGAAACTAAAAGATTGCCATAGCAAACAAAAAAAAAACAAAAAAAAAACAGCCCTTTTCAGGGCTACCCCAATACTCTAGAAAAGAAATAACCATCGATTTGCCAATGTGTGTAGGTAGAGTAGTGTGAATATAAACACTAACTCTTTTTTTAATAGTGCGAGTGTATGTGTTTGTTAGTTTGTGTTTGTAACCGCTCACGTACGTTGGCGTGGATAGTAGATTAAGATGTTTTTTTTTTGGTGTTTGAGGTGTGGGGAGAGTAGATTTAAGGTTAGATTACTTTGCGTATGTGGATAGTATATTAAAGTGATTAATGAAAAAATTTTTTAGAATAGTGATGGGAAGTATAAAAAAGGTGAGTGAGTGTTTCTTTTAGGTCCGCGCGTTGTTTTTTGGTTATGATCTAGGTAAGATCAATTTTATGTTTTAGGGGGATGTTTTCCTTCACGTCCGCGCTTTCACTATAAATTGAAACTCGTTCGGCAGTCCAGCTACAGCACCGGTAATATTGTAAGACTTTCTGTCACAAGGATTAAAAACAGCTCTCTCATCTTTTCTTTACTGTACTACCTAATTTACCTCCAACTAATACTATGGCATCTCTAAATTTAGCAAAGCAGGCAATCCACGATAGGAACACCAGAAATTACAGGGAAGTTAGGCAAGAAAGGAAAATGGACAAAATAAATGCTAAAAAACACACTTCAGATTCTGCTCCTACACACATAGGAACTTTTAAAACTACACCAAACTCCAAACAAATACAAGCCACGGAATTATCATGCACTTCCTCAACCCCGGACTTTGAATTGATAAGAGCACAGGCAGTAAAACTCAGCCCTAGTTCTCCCATCATATTCAATACTTACGATACCTTGCCGGGGGGGGGGAGGTTTTGGAAAGTACCTTGGCCATGGAAAACAACACGATAGACCTTTCTTTTAGAACACCAACCCCCAATTTCCAAACATTGGCATTATCCCCTAGAAAGCTACCTATAACTATAGAAATTGAGACAAAAACAGCAGGGGCAGGAAGTTATAGCGAGATAGCACAGCAGGGGATTAAGCAGACCAACAAAGGAAACTCAACAATAACGCCTACGGGCAAAACCCAAACAAAACCCTTAAATCCGACCAAAAGCTGTGCAATTAAATACCATAATAGTCAAACCCCGGGGCCATCCAAGCCATTAACGGAAAAAGACTTACTCTATAGTCCAACCGATTTAGAATCCACCCCCACCCCCGTTTTTACAACAATCAAACAAAAGGGATATTTAGGAAAAGGAAAAGGACCCTTGAAACAAAAATTGGAACCAACTAACATGACTAAGACAAAACGGACTCCAGCAAACCAAATACCACAAATAGAAGAAATTACCAAATTAGAGAAAACCACCTACCCCCAAACAAACTGTACAAAACACGCAAATCAAAAACCAAAATCTAAGTACCACCCTTTAGAACTAACACTATACATTAAAAGTAGAAACCCCAGATTTACCAACATGACTACAAACAGTATCATAGGAGCCCTACAAAGAAATCACTCAGGGCAGCTCAAAATAATTAGACCTAACACAGGATACATAATAGTGCACTGCGGCACTCAAAGGCAAATGGCCAAATATTTAGAAATAAGGGACATCAACACTATACCAGTCCAAGTAGAAAAACACCACCAAACAACCACAGGAGCCACTCTCAACTCAAATATCAGAATTCCAAATAAACCTAGGTATCCAACACAGGAAAAGGCAGAGCCACCAAAAACAATTTTCAAATCTATCCTGAAGTTAACCAGGAATCTGCAAAAATTAAACAATGAACAAATCACTGCTCAAATCAAGGAAGGTGGAACCAAAATCAATAGAGCCTTCAAACTAAGGAACCACCATGGATTCGAAACTAACACAGCAGTAATAGAATCTAACCTACCCCTATCTACAATAATTAAACTAAACCCCACAGGAATCAGATATAAACTTGAAGCATATATCAATAAACCCAGACTATGTAACAATTGTCAACGCTGGGGCCACTATGGCACTAAATGCAAATACCAACACACATGTAAACAGTGCGGAGGTAACCACAGAGGGCAATGCAAAAGGGAAACCCCACTATGTACAAACTGTAAGGGAAACCACCTACCCGACACACCAAACTGCCCCCATGCTATTAGAGAAGAACAAATTATACAACTAATGAACTCTAAAAACATGAGCTACCATCTAGCTAAACAGGAAATATTATTAAACAAGCCGAAGCAAACCGTATCTAACAGCACAACAAACTTGAAAGTTGTCACTTCAAAATCCTCAAAAACTTCTAGTAGACCTACTATCCCACACCCACCCTCCCCACAAAGGTCGTATATCATTAACACCGCTCAAATCAAGGATCCAACAAATATTACAAATAACAAACTAGACGCACTAGAAAGTAGGATCAAACACCTAGAAACTATACTAAAACTCATATTGGAACAAGTAGGATATAAAACTCCACAACACCATAGACCAATAAATGAACATAACCATCATGTATAGTACAACAAATAGGGACTTAATAATATGGCAATGGAATGCGAGGGGACTGTCAGGCAATATAGATGAGCTAAGACTAAAGCTACAAAACTTATCTATAAAACCTGACATAATCTGCATTCAAGAGACAAAAATCACCAACAAAATAAGGGCCCTACCAAAAATTCAGGGTTACGCCCCATGGTACGTTCAAAATAGACTCAAAGGGCAAGGAGGGGGGTTAGCTATCTTCATTATAAATAACATGCCCAACGTAACACCAGTGCCCATACCTCTTAAAGTAGACGAAAATCAGTCAGTGGAAATTCAATCACTAATAATAAACACTGGAATAGAGAACATCCAAATATTTAATTTATACGATCCAGGAGGCAGTAGTAAAAATTCAAACATAGACTTATACCGACAAATTAATGACAACAAACAGGTGGACCGAGTAGTCATATGCGGAGATTTCAATGCGCATAACGAGATATGGGGAAGTGATCGAACGGACAAAAGAGGCAGGTTGGTTGAAACTTGGATAGCAGAATCCAACCTGACCATACTAAACAACGTTACCAGAACTCGATTAAACCCCGAAAATGGTACCCTCACCGCCATCGATCTAACCATATGCTCCACATCAATAGCACAGGTGGCGGAATGGAGAGTGGATCAAACTGACACCATAGGCAGTGACCACTTCCCATTGATAACCACCCTGCAAATGACTACTCAGTTCAACTCACAACAAACACAACCCAAGTGGAAATACGAGAAAGCAGATTGGAAAATGTATAAAACCTTACTCAGCACAATAGACCACAAGGATATAGAAAATGATAATTTAAACACATACTATGATAACCTGATTAATACTATCAATCTAGCTGCAACATCTAGCATACCTAAAACAAATGGCCGCCCCAACAAACAACCAGTCCCGTGGTGGAGCGAACTATGCCAACAAACACATAAAGATAAGAAAAAAGCACTCAATAAATTTAGACGCACAGGAAACTCACTGGATTTCACCACTTACAAAAACAAAGAACAGGAACTCAACAAAATCATTAAACAAGCCAAAGAAACTACTTGGCAAAAATACTGCAAAAGTATAAATATCAAAACCAGTACCAAACAAGTCTGGGACAAAATTAGAGCCATTAGAGGAAAAACATATAATAGCACACCAAAATTACCAGGGGCAATTACAAACAAAGATAAGGCTGAAACCCTAGCTAAGCACTTTGCAAAAATGAGCATTAATAAAAACCACACCAACTCATTTCAACATCATAGAAACAAGGTAGAAAGAACCCATAGTAAACTATTTACTGACCTTGGCAATAAAAATTCCTACTTAAACAAAGATATTACAACTGCTGAGTGGGATAAGGCACTAAGCACCAAAATAGAAACTTCCCCTGGAGAGGATAAAATAGGATATATCATGTATAAAAATATTCCAATTAACATCAAAAAATCAATAATTAATTTCTTAAACAAAATCTAGAAAACAGGAATACTACCTGATAAATGGAAAACTGCTATAGTTATTCCTATACTGAAACAAAATAAGGACCCCCACCACGTCAGCTCATACAGACCTATCTCATTAACAAACAATATATGCAAGATCATGGAAACAATAATAACTAATCGCCTAAAATGCCACCTAGAGCAAAATAATTTAATATCCGAAAACCAATGCGGATTTAGAAATAAAAGATCCACTACGGATCAACTCATAAGACTGGAAACAGCGATCAAATTAGCCCTCAACTCAAAAAGGAAAGCAGATAGGAATCTAATAGCGGTATTCTTAGACTTAGAAAAAGCATTTGACCTAGTATGGACCAAAGGCTTACTAGCCAAATTAAATCACTATGGAATTACTGGTCAAATGTTCAATTTCATCGAAAACTTTTTAACAGACCGCAAAATAATAACTAGAGTTGGAGACACACACTCTGAAATACACCCCCTTGAAAATGGAACTCCACAAGGCAGTGTACTCAGTCCCACTCTTTTCAACTTAATGATCAACGACCTTGATAAAAATCTGGCAACCACACAAATTGAAATTTCGCAATTCGCGGACGACAGCGGAATATGGAAAGCTGGCAACCCCAGCAGTCAAAAAAGCATACAAACTATACAAGATAGTCTAAATAACATAGGAAAATGGGCTGACAAATGGGGTTCAAACTGTCACAGGATAAAACAGAAGTCATAATATTTTCACCCACACGTAAACTAAATAAGCCACAACCGACTTTTACAATAAACAATCAAGTAATTAAATATGTTAAATTTAAGAAGTTCCTGGGTATGTACTTCGACGAACACCTAACTTGGGGAAAACACATACAGGAAGTAGTACAAAGATGCGATAAGGACATCAATCTAATAAGAAGCCTTAAAGGATTGAACTGGGGATCCAATCAGGAAACACTGTTAGCAATATATCGGGCACTAATAAGATCCAAACTTGATTATGGGTGCCAAGTTTACAACCTAGCACCAGCAAAACAACTAAAAAAATTAGAGCAAGTACAACGAAAAGCCCTAATTACAATAACTGGAGCATTACCATCAACTTCACTAGCAGAACTCCAAGTACTAACAGGTGAGCTACCGCTCCATCTCAGAAGACAGGAATTAATACTGAGATATGCAGCCCGATTACGAACACAATCAAACACTCACCCCACCTTATTAGCAATAGAGAAATGCAACATCTCCTTTAGTAACACCCAAAAACACCACGTACCAACAGGAAAAATAGTGTACGAATTAGCAAAACTACTTCCCATAGACATAAACCAAAAAGAAAAATACAATAACTTCGACCCTGAACCTTGGTATAACGAAGATCCAAACATCAATACCTCTATCACCAAACATGGTAATAAATTAAATCAAGAACTGCAGCTGCACACTATAACATCAGAAATTTCAGCAACTAAATATGCAAACCATCTACAAATATACACAGATGGTTCAAAAACCACTAAACCCGCAAAAACAGCAGCTGCATACGCAATCCCCAAACTTAAAATACAAGTTGGTCACCGACTACCGGACCACTGTTCAATCTACACAGCATAATTCTGGGCAATACTACAAGCACTAGAATGGGTGGAGAAAAACAACCCACCCCAAACAGTAATAATAAGCGACTCGCTAAGCGTCCTTACAACCATTCTAAATAACAGCACCAACAGCAGAGAAAATTTCCTAAATAAAACCAACTTAATACTAAAGAAACTAAAAAGCAATAAACAACAAGTAGAATTCCTATGGGTCCCATCCCACATAAACATACTAGGAAACAATTTAGCAGATAACTTGGCTAAACTAAAACTAAGCGAGCTAAACCACGTACCACTGTCTTACAATGTTAGTGAAATCTACAAGTTAATCACAGTCATGATAAATCAGAAATGGCAGGAATATTGGGACAATAGCAAGACAGGCAAAAACTACATACCACACTCAAAGAAACCACTAGAAATAGGAAACCGCCTTTACTTAAAGGGAAAGATCAAAAAGTAATAAATAGAATTTATACAGGAAAAACCAAGTTGGCCAACAGCTACGGAAAACACATAGGACCAAAACCTCACAACCCAAATTGTTACTACTGTCGGGAGCCTGAAGACCTGCACCATATCTTTTAACATATGTTACAAATTACGGAAAGAAAGGGAAATTTTCAAAACGGAACAGAATAAAATAGGATCGACGAGTACATATCCAGAATTCCTCAATAGCACAAACCCCAACTTAAACACCACATACAACAATATCATTACTTTCCTTAAAAAAACTGAAATTTATACAAAAATTTAAATATAATTAATTAGGAACTGGGACGGCCGGATAGGTCTGGTGGGTTCACAGCCTAACACGACCGTTCAGAGACCTGATAAACTAAAGCAAACTAAGGAATTACTTTCATTAAAAAACCGAACTTTATACAAAAATTTAAATACAATTAATTAGGAACTGGGACGGTCGGATAGATCTGGTGGGTTCACAGACTAACACGACCGTTCAGGGACCTGATAAACTAAAAGAAACTAAGGAATTACTTTCATTAAAAAACCGAACTTTATACAAAAATTTAAATACAATTAGTTAGGAACTGGGACGGCCGGATAGATCTGGTGGGTTCACAGACTAACACGACCGTTCAGGGACCTGATAAACAAAAACAAACTAAGGATAAATCCAAACAATTATAAGCAAAACAAATCCACTGGCTGATAAAACTTTACAAATAACAAGAATAAAATAAAAAACACCAACCATAAAAAACAACTAGTACAAAAACCAGGAAGAAATGTACAGAGGGGTAGGTGGTGAAAATAAAATCCTACTCCACTCCTCCTTACCTATCCTTCTCCTAACATCCTAACCAACAGCTACAAAAACTCTTTTCTCTATACATAGGTGACAGCCAAGATAAACCTAGATATAACTATGTAATCCCAAAAATAGAACGCATAAGGTGGTCGCAAGAATAGACCATCAGGGATACCCTTATTAAGACCCCAAAACTTACACATATGAGGTAGTCGAAAAACCCAACGACTATCAGGGCCGGCGGCACAACGCTGCAAATATAACAATAACATAGAACAATACCCCAAAATATTACAAGCATAAGGTAGTCAAAAGACCCAATGACTATCAGGGCCAGCAGCACAAGGCTGCAACCAAAACTTATAACTAGAAAAATAGGACCCTAAATAATTACTCAATAAGATGGAAAAAAACACCAATTCCATCCAGGGCCAGCAGCACAATGCTGCAAAACAAACCAATCAAATTGCTGTCACCTATTAGCTAACATCTACCTCAATAAACTCTACCTCTCTTAAAAACAGCACAGATTTTTTATTCAAATTCCAAAAGACGGAAATTTAGAACAAATATCCTGGATCCGAAAAACCCTGTGGCAAGACAACTCCGCCCGAGCCCGACCACTTTCACCCCTTACCACGGACAGACATCAAAACCCATAAATGCAGTGCACGCATCATAAATTAAAACGCGAACTAGATCGGGTCCAATCCCACTGGTCGATCATCAATGCAGATGAATGACAGAGTGCGTGCTGGGTCCAATCCCACTCTTACAAATACAAACAAAAATATAGGCCTTACAATCAGGTCGATATGTACACAAAAGTACTTCGACCTGACGGCCCAATCAAAAAGTGTTCTGTGAACACATAAATGCCTGGAGGAAGTGGCACCACTCCTTCCTCCAGGAGCAATCAAAAAGGTGCCTGTGGCACCACAAACCAGTGGTACATGCTCATTGCGAGCGCACACCACTATAATCCAACTCAACAACAACAACAAAAGTCCAGCTACAATTGTTGATTGATCAACACGAGAATGAACACCAGACTAGCGAAACTGTTGGAACTTCATGTGCATCTGGAATATGCCAGGCGCCTGTTGAACGAACTGGCCGCGGAGGCCATTGTCGAAGAATGAGAGAGGAGGAGGAAAGAAGAAACAAAGAAGAGGAGGAGAGAAGATACAAAGAAGAGGCGGAGAGAAGATACAAAGAAGAGGAAGAGGAGAGAAGAAACAAAGAAGAGGAGGAAAAGGAGAGAAGAAATTTCAGAATCCCAGAAACAGAAAATTGGGATTCTGAAGCTATTTATCCCGCCTCTGCTCTCTCCCCCAAAAAAGTAAAAAGCAACTGGAGAACAAGATGTGTATGTGGCGCCAGGCCTGGAAGGTGCCATCATTAACCAGGTGTCCATGAAGTTCCAAAAAAAAAAAAAACAGCCCTTTTCAGGGCTACTCAATACTCAAGAAAAGAAATAACCATTAATTTGCCAATGTGTGTAGGTAGAGTAGTGTGAATATAAACACTGACTCTTTTTTTATAGTGTGATTGTAAGTGTTTGTGTCTGTAACTGCTCACGTAAGTTAGTGTGAATAGTAGATTATGGGTTTCTTTATTGTTTCTTAGCGTATGTGGAGAGTATAGTTTGGGTTTTATTATATGAAATGAGAAAGTGGGGATGTTTTCCTTCACGTCCGCGCGTTGTTTGGTCATGATCTAGGTAAGATCAATTTTATGTTTTGGGGGATGTTTTCCTTCACGTCCGCGCTTTTCATATAAGAACCCACAGTATTCGTCGTTCAAACCATTCTACAAAGAATAAAAAAGAAGATGGCTTCGAACCACCTTGACAAAATGCAAAAATTACAAGACGTTTTGGACAATTTAGGAATGATGGAACAGATGTTAGTGAGACTCAATGAAGACCACTATTCCTATGGTCCCCATCGAGTAAAGATGGAGATCAACAATTTAAGAAAAGTAAAGGACATAATAAGTGGTGTCATGAAAGAGATAAAGGAGGAGAAGGAGGATGAAGAGGAAAGGATAAGGATAAGAGAATGGAATGAAAAAATTGGAAAAGAAGAAGAAAATGAGAAGAGGAAGAAAGAAGAGAAGAAGAAGAAAGAAGAGGAGGAGAAAGAAAAGAAAGAAAAGAAGAGAAAGAGTGTAGGAGAGAAAATAAGAAGTTGGTTGAGAAAAAGAAGAAATTAGAAGCAGAAGAAGAAGAAAAACCAAAGGCCCTTTTCAGGGCCACCCATATTTCTCGAAAAGAGAATGACTTTCAATTGCCTACCCCATTTTTTTTTAATTTTTTTTTTTATTTTTTTTAAAAAAAAATCCCATATTCAATTTCCCTTGACGCTAGACAGTCCCACGATTTTTTTTTCTCCACATTCAATTCCCTTGACGCTAGAGTGGCCCAGGGTTTTTTCTCCATGTTAAATTCCCCTTGACGCTAGAGTGGCCCACGATTTTTCTCCATGTTAATTTTCCCTTGACGCTAGAGTGGCCCGGGGGGGGGGGTCTGTAATGCTAATTCCCATTGACGCTAGGGTGGCCCCATTCACTACTGTTGAATGCCAAATACATGCTGGAGACGGTGAAGTAATATATCATGGTCTATTGTGTCAAATGCTGCAGACAAATCAAGGAGGGTGGGGACTGTAATCTTTCCGCTATCCAACGCAGAGAGAATGTCATTAACTACTTTTGGAAGAGTATTTTCAGTACTGTGGCAAGGGCGATATGCAGATTGTACATTGCTAAAAAGACTGTTTGAATTTAGATGAGATACAAGCTGGGATAGAACAACCTTTTCTAAGATTTTTTATATGAATGGGAGATTAGAATCTGGGCGGTAGTTCTTTAAATTGTTATGGTCTAGTGTTGGTTTCTTCAGCAGAGGCTTTACAATGGCAGTTTTGAAAAATGATGGGAATTCCCCGGATGAGAGAGAGGTATTAACAACATCAGTTAGTGAAGGCAATACTGGATCTAAGCACTCAAGCAGCTGTGATGTTGGAATTGGATCAAGTTCACATGACTTTGGTGCACTCTTCATCACGATTATACGTACGAAATCCATAGAGACAGATTCAAATGTTGCTAATGATTGCCGCTCAAATTCTGTATCCCAGCTGTATGGTAACGACGAATCAATTGAAATTGTGTTGTCAAGCTTATCTCTGATGGTTTGTACTTTGTCACGGAAGAGATTTGCAAACATGTCCGGAAGGTCGACTGGAGAGAAGGTAGTTGGAAGTGGTGTAGATTTGTTCCTTGACATTAACTTGTTAGTAATCTCGACGAGCTCTTTGCAGCTGAAACTTTCCATGATGTTAGTAGTATAGTGGGCTGATTTCGCTGCATGGACTACATTTGTGACATTCTTCTTAGCGGCTTCATAGATTTGCTTATGAATAGTGCATCATATGGAAAGCCAAAGCCTCTCAGCTTTACGGCGGTCTCTTTTAGCAATGCGAAGCTGGTCCCTAACACTGCTATACCATGAAGAACACGTTTGAATTGATACTCTGTACTTGGTAGCTGGGACATGTTTGTCAAGCAATGGACGCAGGCAGTTATCGAGTTGTTCTGCGGTAGAAGGTAAGCAAGTTGTTAGGTTAGCTTGGATGGCGTGCATTAGTTTGGTTCTATTTATCATACGGATATTTCTCTTAGTAGCAGATAAAGGTGGAGGGTTAGGGACTGATTACGTCAATATGGCATATAATGCAGAGGTGATCTGATGCAAGGTCATGGGATACCAGGGAGGACCGTAGAATGTTATCATCAGGTCTATGAAGAATCCAGTCTAAAATGTGACCATGTTTATGGGTGGGTTGGTTAACTGACTGTTAGAGGTTGAAAACATTAATGGAATCTATGAGTTTTGATGTATTTGGGTTTCCGGGACAGTCAAAGTGAAAGCTGAAATCTCCTAGAATAATCAGGTTGCCACCTATCGAATTGCCATAGTCCAGGAGATTCGGAAACTGCTCCAAAAGGAGAGAGTCAGCCAGCTTGTTTTTTCTACTAGGAGGAGGGCGGTATAGGCAGGAACAATGGACCGACCTTTGCTCCAGTGTGAGTGTTGTTAGGACTAGTTCAAACGATGTGTTGTCTAAATTGAATGTTTTGGTGTGCTTAAGACGTCTTATAATGGAGTTCTTTGTGATGACAGCAATTCCACCTCCGCAAGAATTACGGGGGGAACGACCTGATGGAGTAACCAGTGGGTGTTAGATCCACACACTTGGGCTCATCGCCTGATGTTTTAGCTATGTTTCGGTCAGGAAAAAGACGTCAGTATTCTGGTCATTGATACAATTAACTATTTCTATGCGCTTTACCGGTGGTCCGAGTGAATGGGCATTGAATAATGCATTACGTAGAGGTATCTCTTGGATAGTCGACACAAAGGTTGGCGAATTAATAGGGATTTGAATTAGGTTATTTAAATTAACGGTCGAACTTTTTTTAAATTGTTGAGCCGAAATAAGGGAGATAACTGGAATTCTTCTTCCTGTTCTACGCCGACCAGCTTTGCAACAACGTTTCCTTTTTCGCTTCTGTTTACATTTAGGTAATGATGAATGTAGTCCCAGTTCGTTTAGTCTAGAGCACAATGTAGTGTGGAAAGCCGAGGAGTGATCATTTAAAACAATTAATGAGGGTCCATCGTAGCATAAACGGGTTGACTGGCGAGTATCACGTGATGCCGGTTTGTTCAAAAACAGTGGAGCAAGATAGCTGAAAAAAAGTCTAATTGTTCTCATTTCCAAAACAAGGAGATGAAGAAACACATACTAATTTAACAGCCAATATGTAATGAACACAATAACGTAGATGAAAACAGGCAACAAGCACAAATATCATGAAAACGGCACTAAAAAACGGAACAGCTGCTTCAAGCCGATTACGCGATAGTGGCCGTCTTGTTTCTTCTCGCTACGATGTCTGCAGTGTGGCAGTTTATAGTGATGTCTAGCACTGGGGCATCATGCCGCAGACATGTAGGATTCTGTCACGCCCAGTCACATTATCCTGGCACCAGGCCGACTAGTCCTAACACTAACCTCTTAATGCTGAGTGCCAAGCGAGACAGCTGTTAGTACCATTTTTATAAGTCTTTGGTATGATTCGGCGTGGATCGAACCCACAACATCCCGCATCCGAGGCGGACGATCTAACCACTAGGCCACCGGAGCAGTGCTTGACATGTAGCAAGAGTGTTTGGTTGAAACCTGTCACATGTCAAGCATATCACCATGATTTATCAAGATGGACACATGTAATTATGAAATTAAATAGTGAAAGCAAATCAAAACTGTATAGCACTTTCTATTTAGTTTATTTTATCGCAGTTATACCATTTTAAATTATCATGATATGAAGCTGGTTTGAAATATTATATCTAGGATATATTACTGCGTACCTATTCTATTTAGTTCTAGCGTCATTTAGACCTAAAAAGAAATGGAGCTTTGTGTAGGTAATACAGTGTTTGTTTCTTTGTTTGAATACGGCCAAGACAATGAGAGCTACTTTCAACAGACAGGAGAGATGCTTCGATTATCAATCGGTTACTATTTAATTTGGGTAGTTGTTTGGTTAAAAAGATTTTATTTTAACATCAGTAGCACACTTATAATATGAAGA
The DNA here is from genome assembly GCA_028554795.2 of Sinohyriopsis cumingii. NCBI lineage: Eukaryota > Metazoa > Mollusca > Bivalvia > Unionida > Unionidae > Sinohyriopsis > Sinohyriopsis cumingii. The sequence goes on from CM068841.1 coordinate 1,310,875, forward strand.
TAAGATTGATAAATAAGTGTTGATTGTCATATCCTAAATATATAGCAAACACCTTAATTATTATGAAAGTACGTTAAAAAGACTAACGTTTAAACATTTTCCATTTATTCCCAAAAATATCTCATATATTTATTTATAGTATTTATGTGAACATATCCTTCAGAACTTTAGAATTATTTTCAAAGCTAACATCACCGCTTAAATCATTCTTGATATCATCCGTGCAGGTACGTGGATATTTATGTATCTGCAGTTCCTTGTTATGCATTTCAAATGCATAGCTTATTATTCGGATTTGCATTCCTAACTCCAATATTTGCGTAGGAAATAGTGATTTCAGAGAGCTGATGCCGAAAGGAATTTTTTATTTAGAATATGTCATAGTGGGTACGCTTTCAATAGTAACCAATATTCTTTTATTTTGCATTTTTCACCTATTACTCTAGGTCTATGTTTATATTTAAGACTCATTCCAGGCCAGTCAGGTATTTTATTTGAGTTATATTAGCCGTTATGTCAGCGACCTTTTTCTCTAATTACATATTCGTAACAAAGAGTTCCGTTGCTGTATGTTGTGTGTTGATTAACTGAGCAATTAATGTGGTATATTATCACTGTTTTTTCCGAACATAATTACGAATTTTAAATACTGTGAGAGAACATACAAAAAGAGAGGAAAAGGAACTATTATGTTATGGATGCTTAACGGAATCTTAAACTTATTTATTTATATAATAATCACAAGAGCTGTGGTATAAGTATTTGGAAAGATCTGCTTGTGATCTATGTTTGTCGGGGTTTTTATTCAATATTCCTTTCGTGTTGCTTCTTACAATAGTTGGTAACTTCATATCTATATAGTTATGTAAATGATAAATCCATTTAAGCTGAAAATATCATGTCTTTAATTGGCATTCTACCCAGATTAATTATCAGCGAGTTATTAAGATCCCCTTTCTCTTTTATACCTAAACGTATATCAAAACTATCCTGTACAAATCTAAGGTATAGCCTAAACTTGGAAAGACAACCTGTAAATATTTTACGGGTTTAATAAAAGTACTTGGTTCAGTTGTAATACCGTGATGTGTTTGATTTATACTTTGAATGCATGGAGGAGTTTTTTGCTGTTGCAGAGGAATGTATATTTTCATTAGGATGCATTTCAATAGATGTAAAACCTTTGAAAGAAACACGTAACCCATTAAAACAATTACAACTAGAAAAAGGGCTATACATGCGGTGTTTTATTTTACTTCCTACTCTAATGGTAGATATCAATCAATATGTTTAGTTGTCGATTTCTAATAGATTGCAGAACCATCAAAAGTTATTCATTACTAAAATACTCATCCCTTGTTGCCTGTTTGTTTCTGTCGAATGGTCTAGTGCTCTTGCTCTAGTTTGGTTCAACACTGCAGTTTACACTGCAAATTGGCAAAATAAATGGCATGTATATTTTCATCTCTACAGGGATTAAAAAATGAACTAAGGTTCTGGCTTCTTAAATGCCATACTGTTATATTTTATTCCCGACATTTTGCATTGGCACAAATGACAAATATGATCCTCTACCTATATTTGGGTTGCTAGAAATGTGTTCTGATTAATATATAGTTCTTATATTTTATCATTGGATCAGGTGCTTTAGAGTTAATAGATGGTAATTCAGTGTATGTAAAAGAAAAGACGTTTGCATCACAAGGTACAATCAAGACAGTCTTATACCTGTAGTTGTGTTCCTGGAATTTTATCTGCTTATTTTGGGCATTAAAAGTTTCCAGTAACACAAGTACAGGTATAATATTGTCTTATAAAGCACTTAGTACAAGTAGTGTTAGAGACCTGACCTATAGCATTAAGCAAAAAAAAAATGATACAGGTAAATAAGAAATAGGTATAATTTAGACACCTTGAAATGAATTAAACACGGACATTTGTATTGTTGTAAGCATTATAATTGACGTAAGTTACTGTTTCCAATAGAGAACAAATCCACCTTTCTTAACGTTTATGTTTATTTATGTTTTGGGTCAATCTTTTTCTAAAACTAGACTCTCTAGCGATTTGTCAACCTAAGATATTTCACCTAAGATATTTATGCTTAGTAGCACAAATGTGATTTTAAGGTTGGTACACAATATTCTAAACAATGACTCAGATATATGTTTTTCTTAACCTTTATCTTGGAATAAGGTTGCAATATGACATGATTTTTGTTAAGCAGTCCAAAGTTTATTGTAAATGAAAGTAGCACAAATAAATACCAATCAATGCTGCTGAAACGTGCGAAACTGATATTGAGCAGTTTAACTGCGTTTTTGATAAAATGTTTTTCTTTACAAATTGAAAATTCATGACAGGGCTTAGCAACAGTTTATACTAGCTGCTGCATTTTTGTAAACTCTTGTTGTATCCGCCGATACAATTCCTGCGTAACACTATCACTTACTAACAGAAAGATAATGTCACCACAAACAACGCAGTCCTATTCCAATTTTGAATTGCTGAACATGTCCATATATTTTATTTACGATTTAACTTTGCTGTCATAGATTTAATAGCTTCAAAGTTTTTTCAACAGTGATTGTTTGATACCGTCGAACAAACCGAGTAATATACGTTTTGTTTTGTATTTTGTGTAATTAATATGTGGCTTACATAACCATGATATAATCTAATATTTTTTTTATTGAAACTCTATCTGTCATGCATTTGCTATCTCATAAAAATGAATTCCAGCATGTAGGAGTAGTATTTTTTTCCTTCAGAATTAATTACATCAGTTGACAATTTTCGCCAATATTAGACTGTAAAATATAATGATGGCTAAATGCATCACAACATGTGTGCTCCGCAAAACATTGGTGCACACTTTTGTATTCTTTTGGCGTACAATCACGTAGCATTTCTCCCCATTAGCTATTTCTAGTCAGGCACTTGAGGAATTTTGAGATTGTTGCAACTATATTTATGCTATTGTTATATGATTTGAATTCGTGCTCAGGTAACGAATTTCACGTCCAAGAAGCAGTTTTCAGATGTTAAAATGAACCCGAAATTGTTAACCTGATTTTATTAATTCAAGTACATGTGTATATGTCAAACGCGAGAAAAAAATAACTGAGAAAGCAATTGATTCCATCAACACTGCCCGGTTCAGTTTCTTCTGCCGACTTTCTAATATGATACTTTATATTTGTCTTTTCAAAAGGTCATCGCTGAAATATTTTTAAAAGTATATATCAAAAATGTTTAATAATTTTATTTAAAGAACCGAATTTCAGCATTACATATTTTTGTCTCGCTAAATAATTTTGCAATATTATGATTGGACTAAGTGTTAAATTTAGTACCAAGACAAGATTTATATGTAGTGTTAAGTTGTTTTAATCCATCTCCAGAGGTGATTTGTCCCGAAATAAGAGCACATTAGTAATAATATCTAGTACGTTTGGACTAAAATTATCATCGATTTTGTTGTTGCTTCCTGTTGGTTTACAAATATGGAATAGTGTCTGTTTCTTGATCTCTACGATCGAGTGTTGGAGTGCCCTTACCTATAACAGATTTTACTCCATCCATTCCGATGATGCGATAATATGATAGTGGGACGATAGGGACTCGTTTAATCGTTGCTACAAACATCGGATTTAATTTTATTTCTTTTGAAACATACGCGAGTTTTGCCGTATTGCAGATAATCAATATAGGACACATATAATAAACTTGTAGACCTCACAACTACTGGTACATTAATCATAGCGTCTTGCGTTGCCCAGACTGATGAAGCGAATGTTAGATCAGCCATATCCGTAACCTGTTCAGCAGACTGGAACCAACGTTCGCTACCTATAGTTTTCATCAAGTGTATTCATTCAAGGAACATAAATATGTTTTCATTTAAAATCAACCTCAATAAATAAGCTCAATTGAAATACTGCTACCTAAAAGCATTAAGCTTTCTGTGGCCATATATATTTGATATATATTATTTGTGATTGATTTTGTTAACTATATCATTAGATATTGACCGTACGGGTTCTGGAAGGATCTTATTCAAACATGGTTTACTTTATCTGCAAAATGACAACCAAATCCTGTCAAACAGTTTTGTAAGGGTCGGCATTGTTCAATGTTAACAGAAAAGCCATAGATAACAGCGTGTTGTAAACATTTTGTATGATATCGGAATCATTTAGGTTCAGAACGTAATAGTTAATAATATTTTTGTCATAAAACTCCTTCTCGATGATACTAATTTTACAGAGCTTCAGGGTATCATCATATACTATTGCAATCCGTGTAAGAAATGAAAACATAGCTATTTCATTATAGTTTTGCTTTATTATTCACAATAAAACAGGCTCCCAAAACATTTATGTTTTTAAAAATTATAATAGTTGTCCACAACTCACCGGAAATGTAAATATACTTTAGTATGGATGAAATTTTACCTTTAATTTTTTTTTTTGGTGTAAATATTATTCACATTTAGAATCTTTCATATAATACCGACCACAAAAGTGTTTCGGTTTTCTATTAAGAGAAGACAGGATAGATTAAGTTTGTTTTTTAAAAGAGCATGTCCAAATTATTGTACATTTACTCAACGAATACATTACATTTTTCGATATTTTTGGCTGTTTACTTTTTGCTTCTTTTATGATTAAGGTTACTTCCGGATTAAGAGATCTTTATCCATATATAAACTCAAATTTATCTATAACAGATAGTGTATCTTGAAATGGCAAATGAATAAAGATAGATGAATATTCGCCTGTTTTTTTCTGCACAAAGAACCAATACAAAAGTCAATTATGTAAAATAAAGGATCAGTTTTGTAAGGCTTTAAACAAGAGGTATTATATACATGTAAGATGAAGAAATGCGTGCCTCATAACAATTATGAGTAGGACAAATGTAATAACAGATCGGATGAATGTAAGGCTGCCATCGTTCTATATCTTTGATGCAAAATACAGGCAAAAGAGGACTATGCACAGATGCATTCCAGAGATATATATGTCACAGTGTTTTCAACTCTTAGGCAGCAAATATCAGTCCAAACAAGTTTGTTGTCTTATGTATCAACCCTCACGTTGATTAAACGTACACATTTGATCTATCATGCAGAAATGAAATTAATATCCAACATATGACTAACATTTTCGTTCTTGTCTATCTCAGTATTTTAACCCGTTAATTTGCAAGGTAGCCTGTTGGATTACCATCGAGCTTTATTGTAGCAAGATACCATCTACGAAGAAATAAACATCCTAACATTTCTAGTTAAAGAGCTATCCATGAACTGAGATATATAAAGTCAGCTGTGGTCCTTTTTATTTAGAAGGACATGTATTGATGTAACACCAGGCTAAAATACTGCTCAAAGTCAGGCTTGATTTTTTCTCATTCCTCTATACAGGAAATCGCTCCCCATAGCACTGATGATTATACCACTCCTAAAGATTTACTCATGATAATGATGAACGCGTTGAATGAAGGTTTGGGTACAAAAATAAACGGGGCCAAGATACTTACCATATCCTCTGTCAAATTGGTGGGAAATCTCTGAGACTGTGCACTGGTGCTATACTCAATGATGGTGTCCAATACATACAATCCGTGTATGTTCGTCTGATTTGCATAAGTCAAGTGATCTGTGTTGTTTTTATTGACCAGGAATCCGGGCAGCCATTGTGCAAGAAAAAATTCCCTTCCCTTCAAATGACCTGAAGCAAACAATAGCATAAAAGCTGAGGTTACATCATAAACAAATTAAATTTCATCTAATCTGTAATGAAGAAAGGGATCCGATAACTCGATAGTTTGTGTTACATAACTTAAGCAAATGCATACTGCTTTAGCTTTGCTATCATTCGTCTGTTTTCTATGACATGCTCTGTATAAAACAAAACACTGCATGTATATGATATCACAAAAAGGCCCACAAAATACATACATACATATGTGCATGTATACATGCATAACATACATACATACCAAAAAACGGTTTCATCATGTCATAGATTTCTTGTAAATAAATGAGCGTGACAATCTGTATATAAGTGCCAGTGATCCGTTGAGTACGTTCCTCCTACTAATCAGCAAATCAAATTCTGCAAAAAATCAAAATTATTTTCTCAGCATTAACTCCCTTTTTGATACTTATTGGGTTTAGACAGACAATAAGGGGACAAAACTATTATGTAATACTGCAACATGTGCTGTCATCTTGATTGGTATAGAGTCCGAGCGAATCGTTCATAAGATGTAGCTTATTGACAGTTATCGATCAATCAACGAATATTAATAAGATATACTGGTTATCCGGAAATTTCAAACTCGCATTTTATGTGTGGTGAAGAATCGTGATCTCGTCTGAAGTCACTCACTTCTCAAAATAATGCCATGGTAAGCATATTAAATCATGCTTCAACTTTTTATCGACCATAAATGTTGGAAGAAATTGTTTATATCTCATGAAAATAAATAATATAGAATAATGGAAATCAGAAACAAACAGAGCGACTTCTTTAATGGTGTCAATATGAATACTCAGTTTTTTTTTTGTCTCAGTTTACTTACTAAAAATATCATAATATAGATTGACTTCTCTGAGTTCATCGGCCGGCTTGCACTGCATCCAGATAAACGTGTGACTACTGAGGCTTGAAATTACCAACTAGTGTCCTTACTAATGAGGATGCATGGTTTAGATAGTCCCATTATTTATGTTATTGGCTGAAAGCTGTTATTTGACTGTTTTCATTACCTTCCTGCAAATCAAAAGAGATAAATATAACCGTGGTATCGCTCTACAGAGTACTGGTTCTTTTTGCGACATCCAACATGGCTGCCAATCTAGATCCGTTGTCATCGACCCCTAAGGAAAGAAACTATAGAAAGCATAATGTAACACACGATTGTATGGATCGCCTCTGTAAAACTTCTAGTAATCCAAAGCAACAACCAACTTTAAGTGATAATTATCAAGCAGAAAATCAATTCAGTCTCCAGCAATCATTGCAAGAAATGTTGAACCATTTTCTAAATGTTTTTCTCTATTGCACTGTTTATTATTATGTATGTTTCACGAAAGTAACTTTTAAATTTTAATCAACAACTACAAAATCTACAGTGTACCCTTGTTTCTTAAAGCCATATGCATGATATGTACATTCTATCCAAGAGGCTCCGGGTGGCCGAGTGGTCTAAGGCGCTCACCTTTAGAGCTCACTGTTGTTTCACCTGAGTCGAACACTCGGGCTCTACCGGCTTGAGTATGTGAGAAAACTCGCCAGTAGATTTACCGTAGGTCTGTGCTTCTTGCCAGAGTTTTCTCAGGTTCTCCATCCTCCAGTTAAACTGGCCGCCATGTATAGCCTCTTATGTGCTGGGACAAATCATAACGAATAGATATGGTATAAACAATAAATCAAAACAACAGGATATTTTTATATGGTATCAAAGTTGAGATACGACAATTAGATCACACAAACATGAGATCAATTTTCGGTTCCTTCATACTGTTTTGTATACAAACAAACTCTTCAAACGTTATTTAGAACCTATTAGTATTTCTACCGCCTTCAAGCCAGATTTTACTGGGTGAATGTCACATGATTTGAGTAGACCTGGAGTGATTGCTCATGTATCAGTAATTATCTTGAGGCACTACAGCCAATGTCCCGCGGGCTGTAGTTTGCCCACCCCTGTTTAAAGGCATCCGTTCATCATGTGTCGTGAGTTCAGGTATATAAGATGTGGCAAAACATGGGCTAAACGCAACAATCTTAACCAAAACTTTACAAATAATGTGCGTGCATGTCAAGACTTTGTCTCATAATGTTCATCCTGTGAAACCATCTCTAAACAAGTGTTAAGGTCAAAGGAAGAAAACGATTGTTTGAACCCAGTGAAGCTACACATATGGGTATGTTTCTACATGCGCTGTCGATGACAAATACACCGACGCTAACACATGCGTTAGTACAATATCATTCCTCTACTTCGTAGGGGCGAGCTAAAACTACTTTCCTAAGTTCTTGTTAATTGCAGAACAAATAAGTTTGAGAAAGTTAGGTTAGAACATCTACCAACTTATGTGAGAGAACCTATATTGTACAGCACGAGACTGTAGTTGGTCTAGTAAAACTTGCTGTTGTTGAAGTACTCAATAAGATTGTAAGTGCCTTTTGAGATAACTCCCTAGATTAAACATGTTGTTTCCTTAAGATCTTGTAAATAGTAATGAGCATGTAGCATGTCATGTTTTATTACATTGTATTAAGAACAAAATTATTTTGCAAGAAACAGAGTTCGGCCAGAAGTACACTGAATTATTCATCCAAAATTGTGTTAATGTAGATAGCCATTCAATGAAATCTGCCACACTTGATGCATAGCGGTCTGCACTAAAGTGATACCTGGCGAATTATGGACCGTGTCATAATGTTCACAAATCCCTGCAATTCTGTCATCAAAAGTCCCAAACCGTTTTTCTTTCAGGATCCCAATAATATTGAACCCTGTTACCTGCGAAGAAACAATGAAATTTATTTTTTCAGGAAATATTATTTCACTAAAAAAGATACAAATGACATAAAGAAATCGCCGAAATTTGGATTTCTGATACTAAAGATAAGTATTTAAGTGTCTACAATTAAAAGTAAGAGATCTCAAGCGCAACGGAACGAAACTCGTGCATTTTTCAATAAACGCAGGAAAAGTGAAACTTTCGAAATTTGCGTCATATTTCAAATGGATAGAAAATATTCGGGTTGATATTAACCCCACGGCTAGTAATGGTACTCAATCGAAGCAGATTGCCTACAACAGCACGTATGGACTAATCTACATTACGTCATTACAAATTACGAGGCTAAAAGGAAAAAAGAGTGGAAGGAAGGAAGAATGAAAAGAAATGAACAGAGAAATATGCAAACACTGAAACATTTTAAAAATGGATTATTATCGATCAATTGTGTGTGTATCTGATAAACACACACACACGCACGCAGAGAGAGAGAGAGAGCGAGAGAAAGAGAGAATGGCATAAAACTGAGTGTCGAAACAAACATTATCGGTTGTTCTAAAGTTGTGGAATTCCGTATTAAGTACAAATCTCCGATACTCTTGGTTAATGAATGTTCGTGCCAATTCTTTGTACGTTGGATTTGTTTCATGATGTCGGATGTTGGAGAAATGGTCTTGTATCGCGGTCCTCTTGTAGCTTCTGTCGGCTGTATGGCATGTTGTCACTGTAGAAAGGAAAGACGGGGTAGATATAGAGATACATGTAGCTTATGTCGGCTGCATGACATGTTGTCACTGTGGAAAGGAAAGGCGGGGTAGATATAGAGATACATGTAGCTTATGTCGGCTGCATGGCATGTTGTCACTGTGGAAAGGAAAGACGGGGCAGATAAAGAGATACATGTAGCTTATGTCGGCTGCATGGCACTCTCTTGCATACTAATACAAAAAGCATCTTTAAGGGAAATTGGAAAATATAATACTATAGGTAATAAGTTTCAAGTAGAAACTGATTTTGAATGAAAATAGGTTAATGTTTTGGAAGGAAATGCTGTTGATAATTATGCAGTGTTTGGAACATCGTCGAAGGAATGATATGGAAGATACATACATAATTTTTCATGAATTCAGTATCTGCCTCTTCTGGGTGTTGAGGGTGATGCGAGAAAAAGCATATTCCTTACTTTAATAAATAGCGATAGTTGCCATATCTCGCAGCAGAGGACCAAGGTTCGAATCCCGAAATGGAACAAATATTTATTTAATTAAAAAAAATCAAGACAAAATAAACCTCGTAATATAATGTCTTGAGTAATTCTCCTTAGGCCCGTGCTTAGAGTAATTATATATTACTCTCTTAATAATTATAACCTTAGAGCTTTCATCAAAGTCAGATACGTACATTCTTCATCATCGGTGATCGTTTGTGTTTCAAACGACTTCACATCTCTTTTAACAGCTGGCACTTCGTTATAGATTTCATACTAGTAGAAAATTGGTATTGAAGTTCATATATTGTACGCTCCCGTAGGAACTGAGATGCACTACCATGTGACATCGCCATCGGAGGAGAGCACGGGTGTGTTTATATTTGGAGCTCACGTAATGGCTTTGAGGGAAGACAGCGTGAATTTTATTTCGCCCCACCCACCCACCCCATGTATAAAACGGTGATGAGGAGACCATGCCGGACCTCGACACCTTCATTGTGTAAAGGAGATTCTGCTGATGAATGACCTACATATAGACCTTGGCGTTTTCCCCAGGAAAACTCTGGTTATTCCTCACGTCGTATTAATCTTTCACCCCATGATTCTCTGGGATGCTCATGAAGTCATTAACTATGCTTATGCCGACGAATCATACAGATATATGTAATTAACGCATTGAAAATGCGCTATTCAATGAGGTCGTCTTATAGCAGCGCAGATGGCGCCAGCCTCATTTGCTAGCTTTGGTAACTTGTTGCTTACCTGGTGAAAAAAGACTGCGTCACATTTGAACACCTGGCATGCCTTAGCCTGTGCGTAAATGGCTTGTTTTATGTTCTTCTGGGGCATCGGCAGAATCTTTGGTGATAGCTCCTTGTCGGCGATCTGATCGTTCTCGACTCGTAATTTGCTCATGTTGTAGATAAACATTATACATTCCTCATCATTTTCTCTGACAACTTCTTCGAAATGAGGCGCTTCAAGCTTTCCCGTTTTATGTGTCGGTAATGGCGTTGATCCTAATATATTATCCCAGCCGTCAGAATACCCATTATAGAAATATACTACCTTCCCCAACTGTGATCGTGTTTTGCATATTGTTGAAAGCACAATATTCATTTTCTTATATCCATTGTTGAACTATGTATGCGGATCATTCGCTTAAATCTATTACTGGAGTTAATGGTCTTGTATTCTGTAAGCACTCATTGAAGCTTGAATCTAGTGCATTGTTGTACTCTTGTGAAGGATTCGTTGCTCGTGTCCGACTCTGAGGACGAATGGAATGTACGGGACACTAGAGTAGTAATGGGCGTCAATTGATCTCATAATCAGCACTCGGGTTTATATTGGGACAGTAGCACGAAACGGCAAACTAGCCTCTGAACTGAATGGTAATGCTAACTTGTGAAGTATTGTTAACCATGCACAGCTTAAAGTAAGTCTGGCCTCACACGTGAATTGTAATGGTACATTTTTACTTACCTTCACACACACATTCCTTATATGCAGCACTCCCTTTTTATTTATAACCACACGTACACATACACGCCGTGTTATCCGCCCAACCACTTTGGACAAACATTCCAACACACCACTTTTTGATATGTTTCCTATACACCAGCGTTTGATATATTATCGAACACGCCACTACATAATATTATATTCAACACCCAGCATTGCCAGCACTATCCAACACCCAGCGCTTGATATTCTATCCAACATTTCATCTTAAACCACTTTTAACTACTATTCAGCTAACACGTTAAGAATGCTATCTTCCAAACAACTTTGCGATCACTGTCCAACACGCCATGTCTTGATGTACTAACAAGCACATACGTTTTGATCACCATGCATCACCCCCTCCTTTAATATTATTGAGCACATAATCAGGTAAGGAATGTTACTTAGTAACATTAGCAAAACAATACCTGCAAACATAAGAGTTTCTAAAAGGATTTAGTTAGTTGAACATATTCAGGCGCAGACATGCACAAGAATATACATATTCAACATTTAAAGTGGAATTTATTTTAACATTATCTCTCATTTCAAAAAGATATAGTTGGCCCTAAAAATGCCGTTTGGTTTTCTGTTACAGGCATCACTCTGATATAATGATCGCACTTCCAAGTGGGGTTCCACCTTCAGCTCAGTTACTTCTCCATATATGCCGACTCGAAATATTAATGGATGAGAGACGAGAAAGATTAGAATGGTTAGCCTCCATTTCCCATTCCTCTTTTGATGAAATGAAGGGTTCATGTTCTTTATGTAGTTGTTGTTCCCCTTGAGGGAATGTATTGTTTTGTCTTCTGTATCTTCTGTTCTGCCAATTTATTGTTTCTTTCTTCGCTTCTGTTTTCAGCAAGAAGGTTAGTAACACGCTAGTTGTTGTGAAATTGCTCATTCCCCTCTGGGAAACTCTTGTTGTTAGGTTTAGTTCCATGTCTTCAATTTGGCCAAGGATATGATTCACATAGTCCAAGTGCACAAATTTTTCACTTAACCACCCGCTCATATTCGGACTGCTCCTTCTTCTGTGCTAATAAGTCCATAACGATGAGCACCGATGCATATTTGAGAAGAACATACTTATGGAGCCCACCTCTCTGATTCGGTACGCGACGTTGAAAGAAAATGTTTCAATATAAAGAAGAACGACAGAAAGGGTGTGCAAGCATGATCTAATATACTTCTTACATAAGAAACCAAAAGAAGACAACACCAATTTGCACATTTTGTTTGATAATTCTTGTTTTCCGAGCATCCACTATGAAGAGAATGGATTTTGGCAAGCCCAATCCTCTTTATTTAGATGCCCGAAACATGAACTTATTTGCATGGCTGACAACAATGAGAAGCAAGACAAAATTGTTAGTTACCTAATACTAATGAGATCCAAGATAACGTTAATAAAAAACTACGCACCATATTGGAATCGGATCCTTAAAATCTCAATTAATTTAATTAAGTAAATGCAACATTTTTTCTCAATAAGTTGTTGCTGATGTCATACAGAACAGAAATGCATGAGAATTAAATATACCACACTGAAGTCGCTGTGGATGTTGACAGCTAATGGTTTCCCAGTTGATGCATGCCATCCATGTCGAAAACATGGAAATACCCTTACGTTTTCGACGTGGAAGTGCATCTTTAGAACACGCCACTTGATTCCAAGAAAATGTGCACGAACTGTGATTCAGAAAGTAATGAAGTCGCCAGGTTTACATTGCTTTTTACACAAGTTAAGTTACGTCGTGAGATCACATCCTACATTTACCTTTAAACATCTGACAGGCAAGTCGATGAACGTGGTGGCTCTGTCTTCTGTTGCAAGAGATTTTCGATGCGTTTCGTCTCTAGATAAGTCACATAAGTTATGAAACGGTCACATAAGTCTCTAAACTCATTTTTCAAACATGTATCTTCTAAGATGTCGCTCCTTCCAATTCCAGATTCTTTCCCATCCTTGTTCCGGAATACGTGATCACACAAGACAAGATCAAAATATGTTCCCCTTCTTCTGATCATCTTGACATCACCACAGACATCAGTCATCTTTCTGAGTATCTTGAGAACTGTCTATATACTGCTCTTGAAGAAATAAATCACACGGAAAGTAAACTCCACGTAGGAACTATACTTTGTGTGGGATGCTGTAAATTGTGCAGAAATTCGAAGGTTGGTTTAGGTATTTTGTGAACTAGAAGGTGAGCAAACCCCACGAATATTGCTTTCTGATATTTCCCTCATTTTTTAATTTCCTTGAAAGATCATATCCATATATCAGAAATTGTCTCGCTGGAACAAGTCATTATTTGTAGAGCTGACTCAGGGGAAACTGCTCGTCATATTCTCAGAGATCTTTACATTACAATAAAATAATTTATGTACACAAACGTACGTCAGATGAATATATTTTAGACGAAACAGTAGATTAAAATATTGCAAAATCTGTTTCAAGGCATTTCAAGAAGAACAAAACCATAGATAATCCATTAAGAGTGAAGGAATAAGATCCATTACAAGAATGGCAATAGAACGTACCCTTGCCATTACGTCTTCTTCGTGAATATGGAGTTGTCAATGCTGAAAATATCAGAAAATCGGACAATCAGACCACTTATATTGTCAACAAGATGAGACGCCTTCAAAACATGTATGATGTAATATTGAACACCTACAATAAGAAGCATGTTGGTATTACCCAGGAAATAAATACATTTCTAACAGTAAGTCATCATAATGTAGCATGTATACTTGGCATAGCACAAGACTGCGGCATCACTCGTGGTATTCATGCAGTGAAAAGTGGCTGAACCAGATAAATGTTACTTTGAATGTTTTATACGAAAATATCCCTTGCTATAGAAATAAGTGACCAGTGTTGCTTCTCATCTGCATCTGGTCAGCTTACGCGAATGCCACTTGATTTTGCTCCTTGACAAACTTGTCAGACTGTAGAAAACACAGATCCTGATCTTGGCTCAAGCCATACAACACAGATATGCACACTAACGATCACAGTGAAAGGGCTTCCACAAGACAACGAGGTAAATGTGGTTGTAAAGATCGGACAAGAACAAGAATGATATGGTGAGATGCATATTCAATCTGAGAAAGAAACAGCCATGCAGACGTTGCTCACCCAACATATATTAAGGGATTTATGAACTATCATCATAGCTTCATCTACATTGCAAGATCTACTTAATGATGCAGCCGAACGGTCTACCATTGCCATCAAAGGCAATGAGTTCTCCTCAATGGAGAACTAATTCCAAGATCTTAGCATTACGGAAGATCCAATATACTCAGCCACCAAAGGAATATATCAGTCATGTAGTGATGAAGACCATGCTGAATTGGGTGACTTAGAAAAGTACTTTGACCAATCACATGAACTCTCTGGGATATTTGCTCAGTGCGTAGCTCAGCTGTCTACAGTCAAAGAGGTTTTTCGCTTTCTCTACAAACACCATTGAAAAAGATCTTGACGAACAAGAGGCACAATAACTATTGAATGAATGCGCTTTGTTACTTAAAAGCAGTCCTATAACAAACACTAGCAGTTCCTCGGTATCAAGTAGGCCCTGTAACATCATGCCACATACGTCAACCGTGCAACCTGAAAAAGACTGGACATTTCATGTAGATGGTTCGCTATCAAGACAAGCATCTGTTTCAACGATTATTTGCCTAAACCTCTCAGAAGATTATGAAATATCTACTGAAGGCAGCAAAACATGTGATCAAGATAACAGTATCTCTGAAGTAACAGAAAAAAGCATTTTATCAGAAGAAAGAAATGAAGCAACAATGTCCCCAGCCATTTAAGAAATATCGACCACCATGCCTTATCTGCAAACACACACCTTCAGCAATTTGATAAGATGACGATTAAAGGAAACTTAAAGAAATCTTTGATGGCATTCTTGTAAAAAGTGGACAGATTGTTCAAGAACAGATTGAAAAAGACCTTATTTTATTTGCTCCAGATCAGAAAATTGCATCACATTTATTCATGGAAGAATGTATGAAGTACAGAATCTCCCTTCTAGAATGTCATGTTCTGAACTTCATGAAATCCAAGATTACCAACTTGTTTAATGCTTATAAGACATGTGGCTTATTCCACCTCTTAAAGTTTCTTCGGGATGATGACGAAGAAACAGAGTGGACTAAATTAGTTACAATAACACATAGTGAAACAGCAATAAGAAATATCTGAAGGCTGTCTTTAACTCTCCGTTTGGCAATCTTCGTAAGATTCGTTGAGTTTCTTGAGCCACCTGCATCAATATTTCTGATAGAAAACATGGCATTGATGCCTTCAGATGATCTTGAAGGCAAATGGGGTGGAAAATATATTGAGTTCTTTGATGCAGATTGTGGTAGCAATGGAACCTTCCTGCTTTATGTAGAATTAATGAAGCACTGTGGACTGTCGATAGCTGAAAGCATTAGTGGAACTCATGGATATAATCTGCTATTTTCCACAGTCAAATCAACCTTGCCATATGCGTTTTTAAATGGTGCTACGTCATACGGCAAATTTTCTATCCATCTTCTATGTGAATATTTTAGTGCTGGATATTTTTAACAGTAACTCAAAGCCTCACTTTTGGCAACACCACATCGTGGATAGTGACACCAACTTCAGTCTGGATTCTCCACGTAAAATGTATCATCGCGATGCCCTGAAAACATTTAGACCATCAGGAGCTTTAGAAGGTATTGTTTCAAGAATTTGAGCGATATACATATTGTTAGGTGCAGAAGAATCAGTTTCAAAATGTAACACCCAAAAATGTAGTCTAACAGGAAGATAAATTATATATTCATGAGCAATTTTTTGGAAAATATGTGACTGAGATAGATCTACAACATGTAATACTGTAACAATGATTCTACGTCGAGGTGCCCTACCGACACATAAAGATCAGGTACCACAGAATATTTATGAAGGCAAATCCACACCATTGTCTGAGCCACATATATCAAAATCTCTGATAGAACACATTTCATTTATGCCTTCAGATGATCTTGAAAGCAAAAGGGGTGGAAAATATATTGAGTTCATTGATGCAGATTGTGGTAACAGTGGAACCTTCCTGCTTTATGTAGAGTTAATAAGCATTGTGGACTTTCGATAGCTGAAATCATTGGTGGAACTCATGGATATAATCTGCAAGTTTCCACAGTCAAATAAACCTTGCCATATGCGTGTTTAAATGGTGCTACGTCATACGGCAAATTTTCTATCCATCTTCTATGTGAATATTTTAGTGTTGGATATTTTCACCAGTAACTCAAAGCCTCACGTTTTGCAACACCACATCGTGGATAGTGACACCAACTTCAGTCTGGATTCTCATCTTGAAATGGATCTTCACGATGCCCTGAAATCATTTAGACCATCAGCAGCTTTAGAAGGTATTGTTTCAAGAATTTCAGTTATATACATATTGTTAGGTGCAGAAGAATCGGTTTCAAAATGTAACCCCCAAAATTGTAGTCTAACAGGAAGATAAATTATATAATCATAAGCAATTTCTTGGAAAATATGTGACTGAGAGAGATCTACAACATGTAATACTAACTGTAAGAATGATTCTACGTCGAGGTGCCCTTCCGATACATGAAGATCAGGTACCACAGAATATTTATGAAGGCAAATCCACACCATTGTCTGAGCATGTCTTGGACAGAAAAACATTGCAAATTGGAAATTACTTCATTAAAAGATACTTGTGTCAACTGAGCTTATTTTCTCTAACTGAGCATGACATGCCAAACCTTGACAATATTGATGCGCCCAAGGTTCTAAAACAACGTGTGAAAGCTGGAAAGAAATGTTACCATCACACGTGCAAACGTTAAGCCTCAGAAGACTGATGTAACTTCAAAACAAGAAAAAAGAAGGACAATGCTACTGAAGCTCGAAAATTTCAACAAGCATGCCACATCAGAGATGAATACTTGTCAAGCCATTGTTACACCTGAGTACACTAAGGGAAATGCTTCAAAGTCTAAAGGTGTACGGACTGCTTTGGTTTCTATTTTGTCTGAGTTTAATACGGATGAAAATAATGAAATTTTATCTAAGGGTGATCGTCAAAGGAAGGGCGTAAGTTTAATTCTACATGAAGAGAAAAATTGTCCTGTACATATCTCCCAAAGATGGCCATAAGCCTTGTAGAGTTTGAGGGGGAGGGTCAAATAGACATCATTTGGCAGGCCTGAGCTTCAATATCTGCAGTACGTAGAAAACGGAGTTTTGAGGTGGTTGCTGAAAGAATTCCCGAATGCAACACATGTTGTTATATGTGAAGAGAAGTATTCGTTCACCCCAGATGACCTAAAATCCATTGCCAGGGCGAAAAGAAACAAAGAATATAAAGTTGACATCTACCACATAAAAAATGACGGTGAGATTATCAGTACAGAAAATATTAGCAAACTTGCAATCACTAACACCATGAAGGGAAAAAATGATCAGCAATTTTCAGACTGGTCATGTGAGAGAAATCTGAATCATTACAAACATCGTTCTAGATATAGGTAGTGAGAATTATCTCAGTCCATGCACATTCGATACTCCTGAGCATCACAAGGAAATACCAGGTACAAGGTTTGCTATCCCAGTACGGTCCATTTTGCATCAGACAAGATAAGTATGTTCTGAGAAGTTGGACATCAAGCAAAAGAAAGGTTAGGCAGAGCCAGCTCAAGTAGATTGGCTTTGCTATATTGCCACCGGACTTGATAGTATTCCCATACATATTCTAGCCGTTTCATTGTATTTGCAACGACTGGATGACGGCAATTTCAGTAATCTTGTCTATTTCGTCATCCAAAATCCTGGAAGTGCTGGTAAGCTTGATATCTACAACATCACAGGAATTATCAGGGCTATTGAAATGAGATATAATGAAGATCAAATAGCGGTGATTTTGTTTTTCAGTCTCATCTTGAGTGGTATGCACTTTATTCCCAAATTGTATGGGATCTTACACGAGATGGGGTTGAAAGGAACATTTGAAAATGAAACCTTCAGAAGAAATCTCTTCCGCTCAAGACCAGATTCTAGGCATCTCAGTGTAACCATTGACCCGGGTGTTTACATACGTCTGCTGACGAACCT
Organism: Sinohyriopsis cumingii; assembly: GCA_028554795.2. Taxonomy (NCBI): domain Eukaryota; kingdom Metazoa; phylum Mollusca; class Bivalvia; order Unionida; family Unionidae; genus Sinohyriopsis; species Sinohyriopsis cumingii. Next base: position 1,329,283 of record CM068841.1, read on the forward strand.
CTACTGCCCTAGCAAGCACGATGCTGAAAGAAGTTCTTTTGGAAGAAGTAAGACAATTAAGTATAAAACTGCTTGCAAAAGATGTAAGAAGTCCAAAGTTGTGGATGCCTCCAGTTACTGCTTTAAACAACACTTGCAAATTAATTAACAATAGTCTGCAATATTTATTAACAGCAGGAGTGTTAGAGGCAAAACTGCCAAATTGTATGGAAGGTGGAGGTCTCAAAAAAGTTGGTGATGTGGTAGAATACGAACTGGGCCCGCATGCCCACTACGACAATATTGACGACCTTCTCAGAATTCCAGAAGAAGATCTCAAGGAAGCACTGACCAGAGCCAGAATGCGACGGCAGAGGAAATGAGAATTAAATGAAACACCAGGAAAGAGCGACAACGATGGAAACGGAAACAGATTACATCCACTCCAAGGTCAGTAAGTGATGATAGGTTAGACAAAGCCTGGAACTACATGCAGATCTATTAAGCAGATTGTGTATGAAAATGTAGATGTCCTGAAGGTTAGAAACATGGATAAAATCATACAGATAATACTCGTCTTTGTACTGAAAAAGGACAATGTTATATATAAAATAAACAAATAAGTATTGACCTATAATAGCATAGGTAAAGTATTACAAGAACACACATAAAAATTAGGACTTCTGAACAAAGGAACAAATGTTAGAAACAACTTTATTTCCGCTACGCATACTTTGAGGGAGAAAGGAGAGTGTATGAGATATAATTAAATTAAATGTCCTTTTCAATTATAGACTGATACACTAGAATGATTGGATCTAAATTTCGCACAGAGGGTCTGTGATTTCTTTGATGAGGTGGTTAAAATGAAATGAACTTACTCGGTTTTGTTTTCCTGGAAGTAGTAGTAGAATCATACTTTCCCATTTTGCTATTCAAACGTAATGTTCCGATTGGGATTATTTTAAAATGTAGCATAATACATCCGAAGGTAAATAAATATAATTATCTATTTATTGGTGATATAATTTATTTTGCGGGAAGAGACGATATGTTTGAACATATAACCGATACTTCAGGCTTTGGCTGGACAAGCAAGGAACGCATACAATTCTTTGAATATATCCTCCCTGTTAATTCATATTTGTTAATTGGATCTGTATATTTCGTAGTACACTTACAACTATATTAGTTTTAGTCACGATTATATGACTTTTGCCTCAGTAGATTTTGAACTACTATGTAACGGTTTTCATATCATCATTCTATATTTACTTTGGCATTTTCTAAAGGTATTTTAATTCAAATTTGCCTTATGTTTTAATCATAAATATGCATACATGCATATCTTATATAATTATGTGGTTTCACCATAATAGAACAATATATATTGAGTTGTCCGCCGTGAAACAAGAATCCAGGAACTCAAGAGAGAGAGACAGATAGAGAAAGAGAGAGAGAGAGAGAGAGAAAGAGAGAGAGATAGAGAGAGAGAAAACAACAATACATGCTAAAACATTTATTTAAGCGAAATTTTGATTAGGAAAGTTAATATTTTTCATTGATCATGATTTTGTCCCCACTGTTCATCTTTATTTTTAAGCTAATACAGCACGTAGCATACGTGTGTTTTCAGTTGAATCTGAAGCATATGTGTCACATATTGGAATATATTTTAAATGCTTGCATTTAAATTAGAATTAGAATTAAGACAGGGAATGAGTGGGCATGTTAATGTATGCTGTCAAAAAGTGAATATACTTTCAGTGATTGCAGGACTCTGGTATAAAAGTATTTTTTCTACTATATTCAAAAATAGTTTACTTTGTTTTTGATTGACTAAAGAACAATTACCCTATATGTTTTGGTTGAGAGGCAGAACGGCATTTTGGGTGTTTTGTTTAATTTCCTTTATTGCTTATCTATTCAAATTTATTTCGCTTTAATTTCACCTAATTAAAAGGCAAACTGAATAATTATGTTGATTTAAATCAGTATGAGATTATTTTCAGATACAAAATATGTTGAACGTATTTTATTTTTTATGAGCACAAAATCGTTAAAATATAATGCCTCGAATAACGAAACTCTCATTATACAAAGGAAACTAATGCAAACACTTTCCTATCAGTTTTGATTGAAAGATCAGGCCTTTTAAGTTTTTGCTAACTGTAAATTTTGTTCTAAGAAAACTAAATTTCAATGGTTTACGAAGAATTTACTAATAAATAGTATTAAACAGGAACTTAATATATCTGATGGACATTGCATACATCCTGCTCTTTTATTATGTTTATTGCATGCATGTAGTTCTAAGTGACACAGCTTAATACCAAGTTGTGATTTTGCATCCTCTGATGCTGGCACCTGTTAATCATTAGTGACAGTCCTTGTCTGGTGTGTGGAGTAGACTGGAATCATGCCGGTCCAACTTTGATGGGGGTCATTCTGTAGCTAATGTTTAAAAGAAAACATTTGGGGAAATCTGTACGAGTGAAATATGGTTCTTACACTGCGTGCAAGATAGATGAGGGAAACATACAGATTGAGATTTCTTCCTAGAAGATAACAAACAGTACAATTTATAGGGTATACTTTGAAATTTTCATTTCATGAACGTTAGCTGTAATTAAATACTAGTATTTTCCCAAATATGCTCATTTATTATTTATCTTATAAATAATATAATATCATTTATATATAATATATGAGCAATAATATATGCTCATTTAGTAATAAAGTTATCTTAAAGCTATTGAAGCAAAGTAGGTTGTACGTGATGAGAAATTGAGCAACAATGACATTGAGGTTCATTTTGCTCGATGTACTGTGGAAACATGTTTATAATGTATAGGCAACGTCATTAAAGTATTATTTGTAAGAGGAAATTTTTATTTTATATACATACCATTCACATTTTATATAATTTACGCATTCAAAAAATCTGCCAAAGAAAAACCAAATATAAAGACTATATTTACAGCAGTGATTTCAAACATAATATACATTTTTTAATTCGCATTTGTGTTGTATTGTTCCAGATATATAACAGCACCAAGGTTATGGAGCTTTGAGCAAACTATTTTCTCAAATGTGTATTAAGCTTCACTTCTGGGTAGTATGATCAAATATGTACAATTAATTGTAGTTCATCACTTTTTGTGAAATTAGTTTCCATGAAATTAAAATATATGACAATATTAAAAGTGGAACAAAATAAGACATAAAAAGTTTAGATATATATTTATTCTTGAAAACAACTTTATGAGCAAACGAAATAAGAAAATACAAACTACATATTACTCATTTAGCAGTTATTTAGTATATTTTACACAATAATGAATTGACTCATCACACTATTTCTCCATCCTTTTCTTTTCGATTTACTGCAAACATACACATACCGTCTTTGTGTAAGGAACACTCTTTGGCTATGTCCTAATTGAATATTTAATTGATCATAGAATGCAGTAGCTTTTAATACACGTTATCATACGAGGATATGAAAAGAATACTAAAACATGTTTCATCTTTTTGGGACCAGTATCTCACAGTGTAACGTTTTGTAACAATTATGACACAAACAGCTAAGCGATTTTTTGTTAAAAATCGTTGAACAATGTCCGTGCAAGTTTTGATCTTTTTCTATCAATTTGAAGTCTACTAGATAGTGAGAAAAAGAAGTGATAGTTGTTTGTTTCACTAGGTTGAAGTGAAAGTTAAATAATAGTTTATAACTGACAAATAAATATAGTTCTACCCAAAATTCGCAATTGTAGGCAAAAGGTCGAGCTTAGCTCTTTTTATAAAGGATAGCAACACAGATAAAGGACTATATATTGCGAGTGTTATCAGATTCATGTTCTGACAGCATACGATAACACTGTGTTTAAACCAGTATCAAAAGAAGCATAGTCATCAGAAATATAAGGAAATATGGACACCCTCTGGTGGCGTAAATATTAGTTGCCTTTGTTTGTGTCTCACAATCTGCAATAAAAATGAATTAAAATTAAATCAATATGATGGTAGGATCAAATATTCAAACTTAACATTCAGTAATGCATTACAAAGAGAAAAAGTACGACACGACTGAAGAAAAACATCTATGACACGTGAATCAGAGATCAGCCCTTCGAAATTATTGCTCCTTCTATTGGGTAAATAACCCTCAAAGTGAACATAAAAAATGTAATTTAGCAAGTTGGACTGACCTATTGTATATATATATATATATATATATATATATATATATATATATATATATATATATATATATATATATCCTTGCCTATAAACTTATGTATAGCCTATCTTGTGCTGAACCAAATGGCGCTAAACCCTACAAAAGTGATAGGGCGATTAGATTTCATGGCAAATAACCTAAAATTGTATGAGTATATTATCTCCACATGCTATGCTCCAACACGTGAAGGTTCTAATTTTTCACGCGTAATTTATTCGATTGGGCAATGTTACACTTTTCTAAAATAAGTTAAATGGCTAACGCAATACAAATTAGCAAATGAAATTGAAGATGTACTAGAAGAGGTTACAATTTTGAATGTGAATTGGAATGTACACTATACGTGCACTATAATTATCATTCGCATATATTGGTTCCAGAAATATTTTATGTTGATAAATGTGATCTGTCTGAGTATCAACACGACTTGATGGAAGAACTGTATTGGAATTCGTTTTCATGCAAAAAAGGCTTATATCAAATGAGTATGTACTTAAAGGCCTCCATGTGGTCAGCAAAGAATACAGATTTTAAATAAAATAAAAATGATGATAGATGCTATGGGAAACATTACTGACATTTGAGAAACCTAAATTTGCAATTGATCTGTACAAATATTTTCGTACGGTTGCATTTGAATATGAGGTAGCAATTATTTGTTACAATCTGAGTGATTGCTGCAATAATAAAGTGATTCACATGCAGCAACTAATTTGACATTTTTTCCAGAATATAGACATTTGAACTAATAACCTGTTTATAGAAAATCGTTTTGGTTTTCGCGGGTGGACCATGCGAAATAGGAAACAATTTTAGTCCGTTAGAGTTAATTCATATCTTGCATCTCTATAACGATATCAAGTCTTAAGTGCATTTAAACTGTCATTTCTGCTACAATGAACCCGACAATGGTTCTGACATGAAACAGAGATATGCGTATGCAATAACCAGCGTTATACATGAAATTTTGTTACAGACAAGATGTTTATCTGACATGCTATTGATTGCATTGTGACAAAAGCCCATACATTATTTACGATTATGTTATCAAAATATAAATACAAAGTTGGATTATGGTTATTTTTACAGTTTCTTCCATATTAACTAAAATTCAATGTAGGTTATTGTGAATTATATTTTTAGAATAACCGTTTGAAATATAAAATAAAATAACTATTTTCTAAACATATTTTGAAATGAGGTATATAATAACTATCTTTTGTATTTAAAAAAATAATTAAATTAAACCAGGATTACTTGATTAAAATTTAAAATATCATCATTCGTCACATTTGAAATAATCCTTCGATTCAAAACTTTAGATATTTTAATAAGAATAGAAAGAGCAACCTTCTTTCTTTAAAATCATGATCTGAAATAATAGTTTTGAAATTAGCATCATAAGTGACATCTTAAGTACGTTTTCGTAATTAAAACCCGAAATTACATTTTATATTACTTTTTGAATTCCCCCCAAAAATGACAATTGTGTTAAACATATAGTTTAAAATAAATGTGAAAACAACTGTTGAACGTATTTTTTTAAAAAATGATTTTTGTTTAATATATATTGTTTAAAAATTCTAAACTGAACTAAACCCAGTGTTAGTGTCGCTCTTAACCTCTGGGTGTATATATATATATATATATATATATATATATATATATATATATATATATATATATATATATATATATATATACTTGCCCGTTTCATCCAGATACTGAAGACTGCAATATAATGCATCTGCTTGTTTTCCCAGAAATTTTAGGTTGTCGTCTGTCAGCATGATATCCAGGTTGTCACAAGGTTGATGATAACAGTACTTCATGTCGCCACGGTGTTCTCCTGAAAATTAAATAAAATTATAATTCCTTTATATTCGTGCTATAATGTGCAAGGCCGAAAGCTGACTCGGTCAATAAGATGCTGTTCTGAACATGCAATGAATGGAAGAAATTGTCCTTCCCCATTTGCAAACCAAACCGATTCTTTTTAGCCAAATTCCAAACTATAGTATAAAGTGTCTAAATATGTCTTAAGGAATTGTATCCTCACTGCTACAGAGCATATAACATAATGTGCGTCGTACATCAGTTTAAGCAGAGTTACATGATATATTCGTACCTAATAAAGCGAAATGTCGCTACCCTAGATCATGCGATTGTATGTCATTGTACTGAGACACATTGAAAGCATGGGTAGTAATAGATGACTGTGGGTCATCATAGGGAGATCATTAGAGCCACATGTTAGGATTTAGTGGATCATAAGGGACGTGCGGGAAATACTATTTTAATTATGTCCTTCAGTTTAACATGGGAATGGGTTCATGGGCACAAAAGTGTGTATAGAACAAAGAGATATGTAATGGTAACTTTGTGTTTGTTATATGCCATTTCCATGATGACCACATTATGCAGCCGTACTGGAAATGTAATGGCAACATTTTTAGACACTATCCAAAACGCAATGTCTTGAGCACCATCCAGGACCCTCTTTGGTTACAATCCTAACACACCACATATACAATCCAGCACATGCTATCGGATTACTATTCAAAAAATCACCCGTACCAGTAAGCGATAAGTATAGGATGTAAAAAAGGGAATGGAATATACACAGTTAAACACACAAACTTACAAACATACTATTACTCACAAGGTAGGAAGTGTTTATGGATACACAACAATACCCTTACATACAAGCAGATATTATCACATAGAAGTTGTAAAATGGGTTTTACAGTTTAGTTTTGCAACAACATAGATATAGACAAATACATTTATGCATATGCAAAAATATATAAAACATAAATTGGTTTCGAAAATAAGATTAGTATTTTTCTTGATCTGGGTGGTCTTGGAAACGGCCGTTTGTTTTCTGTGACTTGCTTTGCTGGGTTAGTCCCTCCCCCTCACCTTCCTCCCGGTTAAGTAAGGCGCCATATATATTTTTTAAGGAGACCTGATCCTAACACAAGACCTGTTTTTCTCGAGTTATCAGTCTCCTCCGGCATCAAAGCTGGATTACCCATCAATTTGAATTCTTACTGGATCTTCATCCAGATGGCAATGGGAAGAGTAAAATACCGTCCACTCGTCGGGCGCTCCTTACTTTTCTCTACACTGCCGATGTACTCATAATCTTCGTCACCAGAATTGTGAGAATAGTAATCTTCTGTCAGTTTTGTGTCGCTGAATGTGTCCAGCATGTCAGAATCCAATTCTACGGAAGCATCCAGATGCGGGTTCGTGGCTTATTTCCATATGTTGACAGATGTTCTAGGTACGCCCAGTACGGATATTAGCCATAATACTGCTAGATTGTTCGTTATTCGATTACTGGTCCACTTCGCAGAACAAACGTGTAACGTCGTCCTCTTAGTAAGAGGGGTGGTTAATTGGATATGGCTGGCGTTATCTAGAGAATGACCTCCATCAGTTTTATATCCAAGTGGAAGGGGAAAGACAGTATATCAACAGAGAACTGAGCAAGAGTATTGGGAAGAAATAATGCAATACGAGCCCCCTTAGACAAGAAAATAACAAATTTTAATCAATAACAATTAATAGCAGCAACTCTAATTCATTCTAAGTTATGTCAACAGAATTTAATAGCAGTGTCTAATTTCAATTTATTTCATTAGAATAACGAGTGGTGAAAAGAGCGCAATGTCCACGACTGATTGCATCACATTCCTCCCTTGACTGTGTATCAACGTCTTCCTATTTCCTCGAGCCTTCCTATTCCGAACGCTTCATTCCTTTCTGGACTTCCTAGTCGTTCATTCTGAACCTGTCACTTCTTTTTTTCGGATTTCCGTCTTCTGACTGTTCCGTCTCTCCCCAGAAAGCTGTTCATTAAAGGACAAAATTACCCATAAATCGCTCTGCGTATCACTTTCTATACATACATAAAATTTCATTTCGTTTACTCAGAAGTATAAATAAACATTATAAAATCAAATATAAATATGCGATTATCGTTAACTCACGATAATTAGTATCATCCTAACAGACAAAGGAAATTATTTTATATAACCCTATGAAATCCTACATTTATGAAAACTTGGATAGCATGCAATCGTCAATTATATCAATAATCTAGTAACTGTAAAATTAAAGAGATAAATTGCATAACAACTCTAACATAAACAGATTCCTTGAAATTAAATAAACGATACTTAACATGAATCCTAGTCATGACAAACAAATTTGCACAAACAAACAATCAAAACTAGAAAATTAATTGAAATAATAAAATTGCGTACCTTAATGCTGTTCTCTTTTGGAAATTGTGCGTCCAAGTACTTAATCCTGTCTTTTGTTACAATACAGCCACCTGGTCCTTTTTCTTGTTTAATGAGGAAAGCATTATTCTTCTTATGCTTCCGAGGAGCCAACCTTCCTATCTCAGAAATTTTAAGACTAAAGAATTTCAACCAAGTTCATCACTTTAAATTCACATTACTTGTGAATTAAAGTGTACGCTTTAATTTACTCTGCCCAATGGTACGCAGTGGCTCTACATTATCCCAAGATAATCATTTCTTTCGTTAGATTCTAGACAGACTAGAATCTCTGAACTACGGTGCATATCAACTTTTCTTTGAAAATGATTAACTTGACATGGGTTCCTATCAAGTGGTTATGGTTGGTAGCTCAAATGTTTACTTTTTCAGGACAGTTTTGCAATGCCTTGTTCAAATCTCACTGAGTCATAAATGATAGCCTTTCAAGTTTTAACACTGACACGGGGGAGAAAAGCAGAAAGGTCGAAGTGATCCTTCACAAAGAATTATTTTTGGTTTAAATGTGATCAAAGTTTAATGCTCAATGCATTCAAATTTAAGGTTCAATAAAATTCAAAATTCGACACTTTACAAAACGAATCAATGACATTGTTAACGGAAGACATTGGCACTTGGATAAATATTGATCGCTAAGAGAACGTTGACTTTCAGACACAAGTCAATGCGATTAGGATCAATAAAAGTTGTGGCTTGTCCTATGAATTTAAATTCTATAGGAGTTGAGGTAGTCAAAGAGGACACATGATGAAATTACATAGGATCCTTACATCGTCATCATCGTGGGTGGCAAGGCAAACAGATCGAAAAGATTTTCTCAAGTTGTCTTGGGACAATAAATAAATGGTTCTTGTACATAATCAACATAAGCACGATGAGCAGCGCAGATATTGAAAATGCCCGTCTCTTGTGTATAGTAAAAAAATATAAACTCTACTTGTTTCTTTCTCTTTTTGTGTTGGTCTTCCATGAAGTCTTTCTCCAGTTCATTCACAAACATTTGGATGTAGCATTGATGCACATAGTCCACTATTTAATAATAAAACGGCAAGTTTTCCTTGACAAACGTGCGCCATGAAGGTATTGGTTTTATTGAAGTTTTCACATGGAACAGAATCTGATTAATTCGCACTGATTTTCTTTCGCGGAACCTGTTCTATGCAATGTTGTTCGTAAGAAGTGAGGTTGACATGGGTTCACTTAGAAGTCAAGCAAAGAATTCGTTCTATTCCTTTGGGAATGCATTGTTTGGACACTTAACACATCCGGAATGTGTTGCTTACTATGGCCAAATCCTTGATCACGTTTCGCACAATACAAAAAATGCATCCTGTAATACTAGTAATAGCATCGAAATGATCTTGATAATGATATATGTGGATGTAATTTCCATTTTGAAGAAAGGTCCACAGACCAGTTGGGTATATATTTTCAACGTATAGAGAGAAGACAAGAGTATTGAAGTTTTGCATTTCAGGGATTCTACATACAGTCTTTGATTGTTTCGGTTCTTTCCGATTTTTTAGTGTTCTCCCATGCCATTTTTCCATTTTTTTTTGTTTCGTTCCTTTCCGCATACGTTTGCCTCAAGACCTTGGCACGGGATAAAATCATCTGCTCTCGTGACGTGTCAGCTTAAACGAAACTGTGTTTGTTTGTTGAAATTCAGACTCGAATTCTTTAATTTCACCACGTAGGTGTAAGGCATGGTTCTAAATTGTCTGGAAGGCATTTCGTACGTCTATCGAATTTGATAATAATCTTAGCTAGTTACTGAACGACTTTCTCTCTGGGTGGATCTGCAATCTCTTGGTCTTATGTCAGAAGTTGAGTGTTTATTTAGGCTTGCTCGTGTCATTTTCGAAATCACTGGTATGTGCCCGGGCTATAGCTTCAGACAGCATATGATACAACACGGAATGTCGTCGTCTTCTCTTGGTTTCTTCATCTGGTCTCTCATCAGTAAAGGTTGGATCGTTTCATATTGATTCCACAATGCAATTTGACTGAAGTTTACACACACCGATACATAGAAAAAGCTTCTTAGAATAAGAGTATAATTTATTTAGCTTTCATACTATGAAAAAGAAGATGGAAGAGTAAAAAAAAGGCTGCTCTTCTAGACATTCCAAGGTACACTTTGGATGTGACTACAAGCTAGTCCTCTTGAGACAAAAGTAAAGTACCTGCTACGTGTGTCAGTGAAAGGATATTGGGCTGGATATTGTATTCAACGTTTATGCATTGGAAAGACAGGTGAACGAGTGGAAAAGGAAAGTATAATACGTGTGTCAAGAAAAAGATATCTGTCTTGAGATTGTATTCAACGTCAATGGAATGGAAAAACAGATGAACGAGTGGAAAAGGAAAATATACCTAATGTTATTGTCAATTAGAAAGGAAACTGGTCTTCGGAGTGTAGTATGAAAAAAGAGAATAAGCATGAAAAGGGGAGGAGGAGAATGCTTTAGAAATACAAGAACTGATACCCGTCACAAAATGCTCAAAATCAAGGCAACAGGAAGACACTGAAGAGACAGAACGCATGCTGTTGAAGATATTGAAAACAGAGACAGAATGTGAGAGAATGAAATGTTTACATTTTCATTGTGATTCTGATTCAAAAGAGAATGGCTAAAAATAAAACGTGCCTCTTCGTCTTGATCATTTTACAATATTGATACAATACTTAAATACACAGTGAAACGTGCGTGCCATTGAATCAAGGAGAAAGGGGTTTCAGATTTACTTGATTTTGCAATCATTGTGTAGTGTCTTTTTCTAAGAGAAACAGGTGGCCCTGAATAAAACCGTTGAGTGTTTGTTTTCAGAAAATTCGTATGCACTTGAAATCATCAGCTTGAAATTTCTGTCTTTCCGAATACCATGTCTTAGTTGTTCTCCTAACGTTGTTGCTACATTGTTAGTGGTAGCAGTAACTACTAAGGATTCATTTTACAGTCAATATACATTACTTTGCCATAATACCCACTCTGAAGAGTACTTTTAAACGTGAATGTTAATAGAACTATACCATGATATCAGTGGAAATGACGGATCACCAGTGCGGGGATTGCTGATCCGTAATTTTCACTGACATCTAGGTATAAATGTGACATTATTGAGCAATAACATAAGAATTTACCGGACATAGTAGCAAACATAAATAATTTACAACACACAAAATCAGCTCTTTAAAACCTCGATACTCTTTGTATTCATGAACTTTTCACATTAAATACATATGTGTCAAGTACTGGAGTTTTGTTTTCAAAATGAAAACCTTGTACTATAAAGAAATAGACCCGTAAATGGTGAAGCGGAGCATTGATTTCCGAGGTGACCATCGATTTAAATCTCATGTCATTTAGTCTCTCTTTTGTCTCAGGCAGAATGAACGCGAATTCCCAACCCCATGTAAGGCGCTGTGGTTCAGTTGGTTCCTAATCAAAAGATATCGGATTGCATAATTTGGCTAAGTGTCCAAAGGAAAGGCACTTGGGTCCCCTTTCTTCATCGTGATAATGTGTGAACGTGTCAACTAAAGTCCCACTCCAATCAAACACAAACTGATAAGGACATGAAATGGTTGAACATGTATGAAAAGGCAGTCGGATTATTCACCTAACATGATATTTATTTTGATATTTACATCTATTTGCTTACAAGGCTAGGGGTGACAGAAGGAACATTTTTATTTTGATTTTCCATGTCGCGTGATTTTTTACGATGCCATAATATTCTACGAAGGCATTTAATATTGCTCAAGTCGATCCGTCTCTCCTTGCGTCATATACACTCACCAACGTTTCAAGGATATAATGCATTTAAATTATTTGATGTGGTGACTAACATAATAATTGAGTTTAACTGTATGTCGTACAACACTTATTTGCACGGCCTATGTATACAGTGTAAATTCAAAAGTACGCATATGTACGAATACAGATTCTTTTAGAGGACAAAATTTAAATTCTCTATAACTATACATGGATATATACAGTTGCGCACGCATGTAAAACAGTGCATGCGAATGGAGTATAATATGGCTTCTAAATTGTCTCATTTGAAACAAACTAATAATACTTATGTGTGAGATATGCAATTTAACTTGAGATACATTACAAGTTAACAATTCTGCCAATATAAGTAATCCTCGAGTACGCATATTTTTTAAAAAAAAAGCTTATAATAGTTCATCCAATTTGTGCACTATTATGACTGAAACAAAGGTTATATGAGCATAGATTTGGTACCATTTGGGACACATTTACCGTAGCGAATTTTAAATATTTATTGTAGTAACCAAACAAAGATGGAAATCTCATTTGTGTAAAAATCAGACTTTTCTTCCTGGAGCTTGGTATATGTTTTGTTTAGAGACGATAAAATCTAATCTTATTAATACATATGCATTCCATAAAAGTGATACACGTCGGAAGTGAATGATATAAGACAGCCTATTAGAGGTGTGTGTGTGTGTGTGTGTGTGTGTACCTTGCTATTGAGCACCCGTGTATTTATGTGTGAAACGTCACATGCATAACTTTAAAGGTATTTACATTTCGACACTGTAATTGACTTAGACCGGTTTTAAATTTGCAAAATGTGCAAATGTACATCTGTAAGATTGAAATCAATGCACATTTCAGCAGATGAATGCATATCAAAATATACAAATGCATTTTAATTAATCTTGATACAAAATATATATCCCCAAATGCAGATAAGAATGTTAGTGGTTAGTTCGTCCGCCTCGGATACGGAAGGTCGTAATTTCGATCCCCGGCCGAGTCATACCAAAGACTTAAAAAAATGGTACTAACAGCTACCTCGCTTGGCGCTCAGCATTAAGAGGTTAGTGGTCGGCCTGGTGTCAGGATAATGTGTAATGTGAATGGGTTGGACATCATGCTATATGTCTGCGGCATGATGCCCCAGTGCTAGACATCACTATAAACTGTCACACTGCAGACATTGAAAAGATATGAGTGAAAAATTGTTAAAGCTACATTAAAAATCCAAATCCAAATCACACACACATAATCAAGCCAGACGCGTGGTAGCCGACATTTATACATAATCCAGCAAGACGCGTGGTAGCGGACATTTATACATAATACAGCAAGACGCGTGGTAGCGGACATTTATACATAATACAGCAAGACGCGTGGTAGCGGACATTTATACATAATACAGCAAGACGCGTGGTAGCGGACCATTGTCTGATGCAATAGCTTCTACAGTTATCAAAATTACGTACTCAGTTCTCTTGTTACAAAATGCAACAACATTGCAATTAATTTGTATTATGTAAGAATATAATATTTTTAGAGATCTGTGTTGTCTTCTGTATCATCTGAACGTTTAAAATTGATAAGATTGACCAACTTATCCTTTTTAACTCTTTAAAAATAAATAAAATATTAAACTTAAATATATTGATAATAACTTAAGTGATTTTTATGGAATTGTTGATTTCGTTTATGTATAGATACCATTATTTGTTTGATTATATTGTGTTTAAACTTCAATATCATTTTGCAGTTTGATCGATGGGTTTTCGGAGGCGGAGAGGCATGGCATTTTTAGCGGAACAATGGAATTTCTATTATGTTACATACATGGTTGACAGATGCCACTTTAGAACGAGGGCGTTATAATAAGAGGTTAAATTAATTTGTGTCTGCCTGTGTGCATACATAGGTATACGGCAACATAACATTGCTGAGTGTGGCTGTGAAAGTTTGACAATGAAATCCTCTAAATATTGCTAAGAGCATGGAACAAATTTATTTTATTTGCGTCACTGATAGATGATGTTTGTATAATGCCGATACAATAATAATAATAATGTATCGAAAAATTATTCATTATCTTCTATTTCAACATCATTAATATGATTGTTATTGATGGCACATTCCAGCGCATATCTCATATCCATAATCACTGTAATTTTCAACGGTGAAAACACGCTAGTTCCTTAATTGTTTTTATCCGTCCATGAAACCCATGTACAATCATAAAACATTTTCTGAACCATACGTGTATAAAATTGCAAAAGTGCAAATGCTGTGCTTACAAGTGAGGGTACTTGACATATTATATATGAGTTTATTGGAATTCTTGTCAGTAATTGTACCTGAATCTGTAAGAAACAACGCCGGATATGATTTTGCCCAAAAGTTGGTGTGATCGCTCCTCAAGAATTCGCTGAAGCCACTTGAGGATATATTAATCCAGTTAGATAATGGAATACACAAACTTTTCATCTTATATTCGGGATCAGAAAGTGATTGCCAGGCCCTGGAAAGAGCCTTGTCTAAGGATTCATCTTCGCCTTTACGGTAGATGCTGTTAATATAGTCCCCTTTATAGTTGTCTGCTACCAGGTCATTGTAGAACTGGCTGAAACAAGTTTTCATCTGCAGGATAGGAAAATATATTGATTTAGTTACATGTATATACCAAGAAATACTGACAAAGGAGTTTTATTTTTAGCTTGTATGGTCATTTTAACCTTGACAAAATGCCTAAAAATAAAATCCCACGGTTCCTCCTACTTCAAATTCTTTGTGTTACTTCAAGTACATAGTAGCGCTTTGCTAAGAAGTGAAGATCGAGATCAGCCTGATAGCTTGGAGATAACTGTGTTGTCCTACTCCGAAATTCACTACTAACTTTGGGTTCCTGACAATATTTCAGAAGTATACACTGGAAAGTCTGTATATTGATATTAGTGTTATAATATGAGTCCAATATACAATTGAAAATATAGTAATACACGCAGCACCAAAACATGTTTTACACAACCGTTGTTCTTTCAAACTCTGCGTTTCCAATCATTCTCTGAACAACACGAGAAAACAAGGTAAACAAAAACAGAAAAATGTGTACTACTAAATCCTTTACGCTCACTTTCACGGACGGAAATATCGCCATCAAGCTGATAAAATTGCATGCAAAGGAGAGAATTTGATCTATATAACTACAGATAAAGTCTACCTATTTCGAAGGAGAGAAATATTAATAAATAAAGACCTCAAATACACAACGTGGATATTTGTATGCCTTTGTGTCACTGATCTTTCTAATTATTTGCACGTTTTGATTGGCAAATATGCATGTCAAAATGATAACCTATTATGATGCGACTTTCTAATTTAGATTATTTCTTATCCGTATTAATACCAATTTCGTCATGTGACGTCATGACCTCCAAATGTTTGCCTTCTAAGTCTTTTAACCTTTGCCGGAGGAAACCATTTTGGGTGTACCAGAAGATACTTTTAGCTAGACGAATTATTTTATGTAAGTAATCAACCAGATGACAATAAATGATATTTCCATTTATTTTCACAAGTGTGAATGACGCACGTTATCTGTGGCACGGAACAAAAGCGATAAATCATTTGCTCAAGTCTTTGAGGGACCTGAACAAAAACTTTATGTGGGTTTCTGATCTTAAATTAAGTTTAGTATCCATTACATGACAAGCACAATTAACGATCAAAGAAAGCTTTCATTTTACGTTCACACACCATGTCAACCAACTAATGTTATTTGTCATGATTAGTGCAGTATGCCACCATACATTTTATAAATGATAATTTCAGTAAAAGACTAATGTAAAGAAAGTCGCGGCTAAGGCATATCGTATCACAGCGATTATAAGAGATTTCAAGATAATAAGCAAGTAAATGTATGCATCAGATATTAATAAACAGGATGCCACTATTGCCCATTATCATCAATCTCTTTTTCCTCTTTTCAGACGTAACTGATATAAGAAACTAACATCAACAGAATGAATCTGATATGTACAAGTAATCGAAGTGTACAAAACAGTGTTATGTATATCTATATTTTTGTGAAGCTTGCTGCATGATTCTGTTTATGTTATGTGTAATTATTGGTTATGACTAAACTGTTATGATCATCTATAAACCGCTCCGGTGGCCTAGTGGTTAGAGCGTCCGCCTCGGATGCGGGAGGTCGTGGGTTCGATCCCCGGCCGAGTCATACCAAAGACTTACAAAAAAATGGTACTATCAGCTGCCTCGCTTGGCGCTCAGCATTAAGAGGTTAGTGTTAGGACTGGTCGGCCCGGTGTCAGGATAAAGTGACTGGGTGGGACATCATGCTACATGTCTGCGGCATGATGCCCCAGTGCTAGACATCACTATAAACTGCCACATTGCAGACATCGTAGCGATATGACTGAAAAATTGTTAAAGCTACGTTAAAAATCAAAATCACATCACACATCACTGATCATATATAATACAATATATATATATATATATATATATATATATATATATATATATATATATATATATATATATATATATATATATATATAATCGTATTTTAAGATATTAAGAGTACAGATATTACGATTTATAAATAGGTTTTGACTTAGGTGTTTGTCATCATTGATAATAATATCAGTGATACAACCGGTTAATAATTTTGGGGTAATTTCTCATTAGCTGGCGGGGTCAGGTGGATTATTAGAAGAATTAAGTTATTTTCCGTTGGATAGGCTTGGTCAGGTGGTTCTTTAACGATGTGAGATATTTGCGAAAACGTCAGGTAACTAGTAGGAGAAAATGCGTTTTCACGGCATATGTTTATATATATATATGTCTAGAGATGGACAACTGTTTCATTCTTATTTCTTATGTTCTTGTTGTAACATCCATTTCCATACGTACTTAACGTGTTTAGATATTATTTGAGGGAAACGTGTTCGCATTATTCTTTAGAACAACAAAGTGCTCATAGGACTACATTAATATTCTGGGACGATTGAGAATTAATCAAAAAAGGTGTGGACAGAGCCATTTTGATACATCAGAGTTATTGCCAGGCCGTTGCATTCGAGGATCTGAAAATCATTCGGAACATTCGATTCTTTTGGACTCGAATACAATATTTTAGGGTTATTTTGTACTCAAGTTATAATACAGTATTTTCATCATACATTTTTAGTGTATAACTTCGATAATTAAATTGTTTGTTAAGCTTTAAAAAAAACTTGTTGGTTTGCTTCCTTATGTTAATTAGGTTTTGACCACAGTGTCGTAACAACAGTAATCGTTTAGATGTACAGCTTCCCTTCTCATATGATCAAACTATACCTATTAAAATGTAAAATCATCGACTTAAAGAGCCATAAACTATTTTCTCTGTACACAATTTACAAGGTAGCCTGAACGTACAATAACATTTACAAGATTTGTCCTTGTTACGTTCTCTGTTGCAAAGCTTTCAAAAATGCTTCAAGTCTATTTCGGCTTCGTCACCTGCATCTTTGAAGATAGCTATGTCATAACAGCTCTTCCTGTTCTGGACTATTTCTAAATGTCCGTCTCGCAGTTTTAAGCTGTTTTTACGATTCACGAGCAATCTCTTGAGGTCTTCCATTTTATATAATCTTTTTCCGAAAGTGTGGAACCTTATCGCGGGTTTCATTTCGTTAACAAATAAGGATTTATGGGAATATAACTTATTTTCGCTGACTTAATAATCATCGTATTCATGTTTTACCTCTATGCATTTTATGTTGGCCATAGTTTGTTTTATATTGAGCCAGAGCCGCCGTGTTACGTCATTCGGCTAAACAAGGTTTCCCGATTCCATCAAATCAGAAAAATATAAATCGTTTTGTGAGGATAACGAAAATGGAAGAGATCGTTCATGTTCATATCTTAATTGTGTCTAATAAAAATAACTATCATCCTTGGAGGTAAAATTATTTTTTCCGGGTTAATCTCATTTCAGAAAAACATATGCAATGGTAAAAAGTGTATAAGACGTTTTTAAATCATGTCAACATTATACCTATACGATCATAAAATATTAAACAACATAACAATCGTGTGAATTGATAGAAGTAATACCATTTTATGTCATCCCTAAATGTGGCCTAACTGTAAACTGTACAAACTATTATTAACATTATTTTCCTTTATTTTCTACATTGTGATTCTGAGACTATGTAATATGATCCGAACATTAATTCGTTATTGTCTGCCACAAAGCGTATAAAGTCACAAAATGTTAACATCTAATTGGGCCTGTACAGACGTAAAGTTAAAATTCGCATCTTTAAGCATAATCATCAATCAGAAATAAAATATGGGTTCATTGGAATGTTTCAACCAAACACTCTTTCTACATGTCAAGTATATCACCATGATTTACTAAGATGGACACACTGTAATTATGAAATCAAATAGTGAAAGCAAATCAAAATTGTATAGCACTTTCCATTTAGTTTGTTTTATACCATTTTAAATTATCATGATACGAAGCTCGTTTGAAATATTATATTAATATATTCTTGAGTGCCTATTCTATTCAGTTCTAGCGTCATTTAGACCTAATAGAAATGGAGCTTTGTGTAGGTAATACAGTGTTTGTTTCTTTGTTTGAAGAAAATGGTAGGTTCTTTCAGCCGACAGAAGAAATGCTTCGATTATCAATCGGTTACTATTTAATTTGGGTAGTTATTTGTTTAAGAAGATTTTATTTTATCATCAGTACCACACTTTAATATCAAGGTAACATTGATAATTATTGTTTGATTGTCATATCCTACATATATAGCAAACACCATAAACATTATAAAAGCACTTTTAGAAGACTATTGTTTAAACATTTTCCATTTATTCTGAAAAAATGTCTCATACATTTATTTATAATATTTATGTGAAACATATCCTACAGAACTTTATAATTATTTTCAAAACTAACATCACCGCTTAAATCATTCTTGATATCCGTGCAGGTACGTGAATATTTACGTATCTGATATTCCTTGTTATGCATTTCAAATGCATAATTCATTATTCGGATTCACATTCCTAACTCCAATTTTTTCGTAGGAAATACTCAGTGTTTAATATTCTTTTATTTTGAATTATTCACCTATTATTATATCTAAGACTCATTCAGGCGAGTCAGGTATTTTATTTGAGTTATATTAGCAGTTATGTCAGCGAACTTTTTCTCTAATTGCATATTCGTAACAAAGAGTTCCGTTGCTGTACGTTGCGCGCTGATTGATTGAGCAATTAATGCAGAATAGAATCACTGTTTTCTTCTAGCGTAATTACGAATTTTAAATCCTGTGGGAGAACATACAAGAAGAGAGGACAGGGAACCGTTATGTTATGGATGCTTAACGGAATCTAAATCTTACTTCTTTTTATAATAAACACAAAAGCTCTGGTGTAAGTATATGGAAAGAGCTCTCGTGATATATGTTTGTCGGTGGTTTAATGCAATATATATTTCGTATTGCTTCTTACAATAGTTGGTAACTTCATATCTTTGTAGTTTATGTAAATGATAAAGCCATCTAAGTTGAACATATAATGTCTTTAATTGGCATTCTACCCAGATTAATTATCAGCGAGTTAATAAGATCTCATTTCTCTTTTATACCTAAACGTATATCAAAACTAACCTGTACAAATCTAAGGTATAGCCTAAACTTGGAAAGACAACCTGTAAATAGTTTACAGATTTAATAAAAGTACTTGGGATAGTTGTAATACCGTGATGTGTTTGATTTATACTTTGAATGCATGGGCGTGTTTTTGGTTGTTGCAGAGGGATGTATATTTTCATTTAGGATGCATTTCAATAGATGTAAAAAAAAAATTGAAAGAAACACGTAGCCGATTAAAACAATTATGACTAGAAAAAGAGCGAAAATGCGTATTTTTATTTTACTTCCTACTCTAATGGTAGATATCAATCAATATATTTAGTTGTCGATTTCTAATAGATTGCAGAACCATCAAAAAGTTATTCATTACTCAAATACCCATCTCTTGTTGCCTGATTGTTTCTTTCGAATGGTCTAGTGCTCCTGCTCTAGCTTCGATCAACTCTGCAGTTTACATTGCGAATCGGCAAAAGAAATGGCATGTATAATCTTTAATCGCTACTACTAGTGGGATTAAAAAGTGAACTAAGGTTCTGGCTTCTGAAATGCCATACTGTTAGATTTTGTGCCAGACATTTTTTATTGGAACAAATGACAACTATAATCATCTACCTATGTTTGCGGTGATAGAAATGTGTTATGATTAATGTATAATTCTTATATTTTATGATTGGATCAGGTGCTTTAGAGTTAACAGTTGGTAATTCAGTGTATGGAAAAGAAAAGACGTTTGCATTACAAGATATGATAAAGACAGTCTAATACCTGTATTTGTGTTTCTGGAAATTTCTAGGTCTATTTCGGCCATTAAAATTTCCAGGAACACAAGTACAGGTATAATACTGTCTTATAGAGCACTTAGTACAAGCAGTGTTCGAGATCTATATCATTAAGCATAATAATCGATACAGGTAAATAAGAAATAGGTAACATTTAGACATTTTGAAATTAATTAACCACGGACATTTGTATTGTTGCAAGCATTATAATTGACATAAGTTTCTGCTTCCAATAGAGAAGAAATCCAGTTTTCTTAACGCTTATGTTTATTTACGTTTTGGGTCAATATTTATTCTAAAAATACACTCTCTAGCGATTTGTCAACCTAAGACATTTCACCTCCTTATGCTTAGTAGCACAAATGTAATTTTAAAGTTGGTGCAAAATATTCTAAACAATGACTCAAATACATGTTTTTTTTAACCTTTATCTTGGAATAAGACTGCAAGAGTTCAAAGTTTATTGCAAATGAAAGTAGCACAAATAAATACCAGTCAATGTTGCTGAAACGTGCGAAAATAAGATTGGTCATTTTAACTGTGTTTTTGGTAAAACGTTTTTCTTTACAAATTAAGAATTCATGATAGGGCTTAGCTACACTTTATACTAGCTGCTGCATTTTTGTAAACTCTTGTTGTATCCACCGATACAATTCATGCGTAACACTATCACTCACTAATAGAAAGATAATGTCACCACTAACAACGCAGTCCCATTCCAATTTTGAACTGCTGAATATGTCCAGCCATTTTATTTACGATCTAACTTTGCTGTCATAGATTTAATAGCTTGAAAGTATTTTCAGCAGTGAGTGTTTGGTACCGTCGAACAAACCGAGTAATATAAGTTTTGTTTTATATAGTGTAATTAATATGTGGCTTACGTAATAATTATGTAATCTAACATTTTTATCGACACTTTATCTGTCAGGCATTTACTATCTCATAAAAATTAGTTCCAAAATGTAGGGTTAATATTTGTTTTCTTCAGAATTAATTACATCAGTTGACAATTTATGCCAATATTAGACTGTAAAATATAATGATGGCTAAATGCATCACAATATGTGTGCTCCGCAAAACATTGGTGCACACTTTTGTATTCTTTTGGCATACAATCACGTAGCATTTCTCCCCATTAGCTGTTTCTAGTCAGGCACTTGAGGAATTTTGAGATTGCTGCAAATATATTTATGCTATTGTTATTTGATTTGAATTCATGCTCAGGTAAATAACTTTACGTCCAAGCAGCAGTTTTCAGATGTTGAAATGAACCCAAAATTGTTAACCTGATTTTATTAATTCTAGTACATGTGTATATGTCAACGCCAAAAGAAAAGCTCTCAGAAAGCAATTGGTTTCATCAACACTGCCCAGTTCAGTTTCTTCTGTCGACTTTCTAATATCGCACTTTGTATTTGTCTTTTCAAAAAGTCATCGCTGACATCTTTTTAAAAGTAAGTATCAATAATTTTTAATAATTTTATTAGAAGAACCGAATTTCAACATAACATATCCCGCTAAATAGTTTTTTCAATATTAGGATTGGATTGAGTTTTAAGTTTAGTACCAAGACAAGACTTATATGTAGTGGTAAGTTGTTTTAATCCATCTCCAGAGGTGATTTGCTGTCCCGAAATAAGAGCACATTAGTAATAATATCTAGTACGTTTGGACTAAAATTATCATCGATTTGTTGCAGCTTCCTGTTGGTTTACAAATATGGAATAGTGTCTGTTTCTTGATCTCTACGATCGAGTGTTGGAGTGCCCTTACCTATAACAGATTTTACTCCATCCATTCCGATGATGCGATAATATGATAGTGGGACGATAGGGACTCGTTTAATCGTTGCTACAAACATCGGATTTAATTTTCTTTCCTTTGAAATATACGCGTGTTAGCGTTATTGCAAATAATCAATATAGGACACAGAGAATAAACTTGGAGTCCTCACTACTACTGGTACATTCATCATAGCGGCTTGCGTTGCCCAGACTATTGAAGCGAATGTTAGATCAGCCATATCCGTAACTAGAACCAACGTTCGCTACCTATATTTTTTCATTAAGTGTATTCATTCAAGGAACATAAAAAAGTTTTCATTTAAAGGCAACCTCAATACATAAGCTCAGTTGCAATACTGATAACTAAAATCATTGAGCTTTCTGTGGCCATATATATTTGATATATATTATTTGTGATTGATTTTATTAAATATATAATTAAATAATGACCTCACGGTTTCTGAAAGGATCTTATTCAAACATGGTTTACGTTCTCTGCAAAATGACAACCAAATCATGGCAAACAGTTTTGTAAGGGTCAGCCTTCTTCAATGTTAAAAGAAAAGTCATTAATAACAGTGTGTTATAAACATTTTGTATGATATCAGAATTATTTAAGTTCAGGACTTAATAGATAATAATATTTTCGTCTTAAAACTTAAAAAGTCAGGATGGCTTTCCTCTAATTCCTCTATACGGGAAATCGTTTCCCATAGCAAATACGTTTATACCACTCTAAAAGATTTACTCATGATGATGATGAACGCGTTGAATGAAGGTTTGGGTACAAAAATAAACGTGGTCAAGATACTTACCACATCCTCTGTCAAACCTTTGGGTAATTCTTGAGACTGTACACTGGTGTTATACTCAATGATGGTGTCCAATACATAGAATCCGTGTAAGTTCGTCTGATTTGCATAACTCAAGGGAACTGTGTTGTTTTTAGTGACCAGGAATCCGGGCAGCCATTGTGCAACAAAATATTTACTTCCGTTATAATCATCTGAAGCAAACAATACCATACGAGCTGAGGTTACATCACAAACAAATTAAATTTCATCTAATCTGTAATGAAGAAAGGGATCCGATAACTAGATAGTTTGTGTTACATAACTTAAGCAAATGCATACTGCTTTAGCTTTGCTAGCATTCGTCTGTTTTCTTTGACATCCTCTGTATATAACAAAACACTGCATGTATATGATATCGCAAACAGGCCCACAAAATACATACATACATACATACATACATACATACCAAAATCGGTTTCATTATGTCATATATTTATTGTAAATAAATGTGCCTGACTGTTTGTATATACGTGCCATTGATCCGTTGAGTACGTTTCTCCTACTAATTAGCTAATCAAATTCTGCAAAAAATCAAAATTGTCTTTTCAGCATGAACTCCGAAGAAAATCGCTAACAACTGTAGTTATGTCTAAAGAAAAGATTGCCTAAATTGTACGAAAAAATGAAAACGTTTTAATAATCCAAATTTGTACGTTGTATATAGTAATCTATCAAGGTTCATAGTTCTCCCTTTTTGACAGTTTTCGGGTTCAGACAGACAAAAACGGGACAAAACTATTATGTAATGCTGCAACATGTGCTGTCATCTTGATTGGTAAAGAGTCCCAGCGAATCATTCCTAACATGTAGCTTATTGACAGTTATCGATAAATCAACGAATATTAATAAGATATACTGGTTATCCGGAAATTTCAAACTCGCATTTTATGCGTCGTGAAGAATCGTGATCTCGTATGAAGTCACTCACCTCTCAAAATAATGCCATGGTAAGCATATTAAATCATGCTTCAACCTTTATCGAGCATAAATGTTGGAAGAAATTGTTTATATCTCATGAAAATGAATAATATAAAATAATGGAAATCAGAAACAAACAGAATGACTTCTCTAATGGTGTCAATATGAATATTCAGGGTTGTTTTTGTCTCAGTTTTACTTACTAAAAATATCATAATATAGTTTGACTTTTCTGACTTCATCGGCCGGATTGCACTGCAACCAGATGAACGTATGATTCCTGAGGCCTAGAATTATCAGCAAGTTTCCTTACTAATGAGGATGTATAATTTAGATCGTCCCATTCTTTATGCTCTTGTCTAAAAGCTGTTATTTAACTGTTTCTTTACCTTCCTCCAAATCAAAAGATATAAATATAACCGTGTTATTTCTCTCCAGAGTACTGATTCTTTTTGCGACATCCAACATGGCTGCCAATCCAGATCCGTTGTCATCGACCCCTAAGGAAAGAAACTATAGAAAGCATAATGTAACACACGATTGTATGGATAGCCTCTATAAAACTTCTAGTAATCCAATGCAACAACCAACTTTAAGTGATAATTATCGAGCAGAAAATCAATTCAATCTCCAGTAATCATTACAAGAAACGTTGACCCATTTTCTGAATGTTTTTCTCTATTGCAATGTTTATTATTATTTATGTTTCACGAAAGTAAATTTTAAATTTTAATCAACAACTACATAATCTACAGTGTGCCCATGTTTCTTAAAGTCATACGCATGATATGTACATTCTATCCTAGAGGCTCCGGGTGGCCGAGTGGTCTAAGGCTCTCGCCCTTAGAGCTCAGTTATCTCACCTTGGTCGAACACTGGAGCTCTTCCAGCTTGAGTATGTGATAAAGCTCGCCAGTAGATTTACCGTAGGTCCGTGATTGTTACCAGAGTTTTCTCAGGTTCTCCATACTCCAGTTAAACTGGCCGCCATGTATAGCCTCTTATGTGCTGTGACAAAGCATAACGAATAGATATGGTATAAACAATAAATCAAAACAACAGGATATTTGTTATATGGTATCAAAGTTGAGATACGACAATTAGATCACACAAACACTAGATTAATTTTCGGTTCCTTTTTACTGTTTTATATAAAAACAAATTCTTCAAACGTTATTTAGAACCTATTAGTAATGTCTACCGCCTTTAAGCCAGATTTTACTGGGTGAAAGTCACATGGTTTGAGTAGACCTGGAGTGATTGCTCGACTTAAAAATGTATTGTTCATGTATCAGTAATTATCTTGAGGCCCTACAGCCAAAGTCACGTATGAATTGCTGCATTTGTTCACGTGTACAAAACGACAAAGTTAACCTGTTGCGCTGATCCAGTCACATTATCTACTCTATAGCCTTTAATTAGAAACATTAACGTTTTGATTAAACATATTTATTCCTGGTCCCATATGTCCTAGTCAGAAAATTAGTCTGTGTTGGATTTTATATATATATATATATATATATATATATATATATATATATATATATATATATATATATATATATATACCAATGTGGTCATGCACTAAAGAAATAATTTACCTATCTCTGCAAAGCATAACGTATCGGTGACAGTGACCTTCTTTGCTTGCAAGGGTCTGTAAATAACAGAGGTGCGTCCAGTTTTCCAGTCTTATGATTCTTAGCACTCAGAAATAAACATTAAGCATAATATTCAAACAAGGTCAACGAGTAATGAGTTATAGGTAATACACACCTCGTTTATCGACAAGGATATAGTATTTATCAATATATATCCTCTCACAGTATTTCATGCATGTACGAAGGGTATATGATGCCATCATATTCTTTGGGTCACAAGCTAAACGCAGAACGATAACCAAAGCCAGCAAAAGATGCAATAAGTGTCGAAGTGGTCTTTTTTATGCAAATGTGTATTGATAACAGAAATACTTATCATAATCAATTTCTATGTTAGTATCAACAATGCATGAAAATGTAATAAATATCAGTTGAGGGACCAAGATTGGCTTTAATGAACCTTTCTGAAAAGAGGGTGTAGTACTCATTAAGATATATCAGCTCATGACTCTAGGTAGGATAAGTTGTTGTTGTTGTTGTTGTTGTGAGTTTAATGCCAGGTAAAATATTATGTATACAGGGTTCAAAAGGCCAATGAAAGCATAAGCTAAACGAAAACATAACCTACATTAAAAACATAAGAAATGTTGGCCACAAAGATCTTTTGTTACAAGGGCATGATACGAAATGAAAAGCATAATCTTCAAGTTTCATAATTTTAGCATAAACACAGCACAAGAAATATATTTAAAGCAACAAAAAAAGATAACCAAGGTCATTTCAGGGTGAGATATCAGTCACATTCGCATACGTTTGCAATGATGGTCTAATATTTGTTAAAAGGCATCCGTTCATCATGTGTCGTTAGGTATGTAAGATGTGGCAACACATAGGCTGAACGCAACAATCTTAACCAAAACTTTACAAATAATGTACGTGTATGTCAAGACTTTGTCTCATAATGTTCATCCTGTGAAACCATCTCTAAACAAGTGTTAAGGCCAGAGGAAGAAAACGATTGTTTGAACCCAGTGAAGATACACGTATGGGTATGTTTTTATACATGCGCTGTCGATGACAAATACACCGACGCTAACACATGCGTTAGTACAATAGCACTCCTCTACTTCGTAGGGGCGAGCTAAAACTACTTTCCTACGTACTTGTTAATTGCGGAGCAAATAAGTTTGAGAAAGTTTGGTTAGAACATCTACCAACTTATGTGAGAGAACCTATATTGCACAGCACGAGACTATAGTTGGTCTAGTAAAGCTTGTTGTTGTTGAAGTAGTTAATAAGATTAAGTGCCTTTTGAGATAACCCTCTAGGTTAAACATGTTGTTTCCTTAAGATCTTGTAAATATTAATGAGCATGTAGCATGTCATGTTTTATTACATTGTATTAATAACAATGTTTTTTACAAGAAACAGAGTTTGGCCAGAAGCACACTAAATTATTCATCCTATATTGTGTTAATGCAGATAGCCATTCAATGAAATCTGCCACACTTCACGTGTGCATAACGGTCTGTACTAAATTGATACCTGGCGAATTATTGACTGTGTCATAATGTGCACAAATCCCTGCAATTCTGTCCTCGAAAGTCCCAAACCGTTTTCCTTTCAGGATCCCAATAATATTGGACCCAAGTACCTGCAAAGAAACAATGAAATTTATTTTTTCAGGAAATATTATTTCACTAAAACCGATACAAATGACATAAAGAAATCGCCAAAATTTGCATTTCCGATACGAAAGGTAGGTATTTAAGTGTCTACAAGTAAAAGTAGTTGTTCACGCTACGTATTGAGCATTGTGTAAGCTAATTCCAAGTAAGGTCACTTTTTTTAACTAAGCAAGAGAGAAAGGGGGTAAGAGATCTCAAACGCAACGGAACGTATCTCGTGCATTTTCCAATAAACGCAGGAAAAAGTGAAACTTTCGAAATTGGCGTAATATTTCAAATGAATAGAAAATATACGGGTTGATATTAACCCCACGGCTAGTAAGGGTACTCAATCAAAGCAGATTGCCTACAACAGCACGTATCAACTAATTTACATTAAGCCATTACAAATTACAAGGCTACAAGGAAAAAAGAGTGGAAGGAAGGAAGAATGAAAAGAAATGAACAGAGAAATATGCAAACAATGAAACATTTTAAAAATAGATCATTATCGATCAATTGTGTGTGTATCTGATAAACAGACACACGCTCGCGCGCGAGCACACGCAGAGAGTAAGAGAGAGAGACAGAGATAAAGAGAGGGTGAATGTCATAAAACTGAGTGTTGAAACAAACATTATCGGTTGTTGTAAAGTTGTTGAATTCAGTATCAAGTCCAAATCTCCGAAACTCTTGGTAGATGAATGTTCTTGCCAATTCTTTATACGTAGGATTTGTTTCATGATGTCGGATCTTGGAGAAATGCTCTTGTATCGTGGTCCTCATGTAGCTTATGTCGGCTGCATGGCATGTTGTCGCTGTAGAAAGGAAAGACGGGGTAGATATAGAGATACATGTAGCTTATGTCGGCTGCATGGCATTTTGTCACTGTAGAAAGGGAAGACGGGGTAGATATAGAGATACATGTAGCTTATCTCGGCACCATGACATGTTGTCACTGTGGAAAGGAAAGACGGGGCAGATATAGAGAAACATGTAGCTTATGTCGGCTGCATGGCATGTTGTCACTATAGAAAGGAAAGACGGGGTAGATATAGAGATACATGTAGCACATGTCGGCCGCATGACATGTCACTGTAGAAAGGAAAGACGGGGTAGATATAGAGATACATGTAGCTTATGTCGGTTTCATGGCATGTTGTCACTGTAGAAAGGGAATACGGGGTAGATATAGAGATACATGTAGCTTATCTCGGCACCATGACATGTTGTCACTGTGGAAAGGAAAGACGGGGCAGATATAGAAATACATGTAGCTTATGTCGGCTACATGGCATGTAGTCAGTGTAGAAAGGGAAGACGGGGTAGATATAGAAATACATGTAGCACATGTCGGCCGCATGACATGTTGTCACTGTGGAAAGGAAAGACGGGGCAGATATAGAGATACATGTAGCTTATGTCGGCTGCATGGCATGTTGTCACTAGAAAGGAAAGACGGGGTAGATATAGAGATACATGTAGCTTATGTCGGTTGCATGGCATGCTGTCACTGTAGAAAGGGAAGACGGGGTTTATATAGGAATACATGTAGCTTATGTCGGCTGCATGGCATGTTGTCAGTATAGAAAGGAAAGACGGGGTAGATATAGAGATACATGTAGCTTATGTCGGCACCATGACATGTTGTCACTGTGGAAAGGAAAGGAGGGGTAGATATAGAGATACATGTAGCTTATGTCGGCTGCATGGCATGTTGTCACTGTAGAAAGGAAAGACGGGATAGATATAAAGATACATTATTACTACAGGTAGATTGAATGTACTCAGCATTTAGTTATGAAAATGTTTAAATAATAGTGTAAGCATACGTAGATACCTCTAGTACTGAGTATGTTCGTTAGACGTAGCTGAATGGTCTCCCAGTGTGTATGCTCTTTTGACCCTATATGCATGACTTAGTTACATCCTTGTTGAAGTATCTCGATTAGTCCACGAATGTATGGTGACTGATTTGCTCAGCCATGGCGATGGGTACCATAGCTCATAGCTTGTGTATTTGGATTAAAGTCTCAGTATGGGATAGCTTATACGTGAGTAAGTAACTTTTGTGATAATATCTTACTGCGTGTAATTTCGATTCATACTGCACTCATACTCCTGTATGATTTAACGATTGCAGCTCATTCCCTGTTTGGCGTGTATCTGGTACGTACAATCATAAATATAATATGCCTTCATTTATGTCAGAGGAATCTGGCTTAAGTTTTTATTGTGAGGGCATTTAATAACATGGTCGCCAAGAGAGTATGTATGATTCGAACGAATGTTGATTATTACGACTAAGCTCCATCATACGGTGGGGATTCCGCATAGTTGCAGGAGTAATGTGACTAATGAGTGCAAGCAGGTGACATGTGCAACTACCCATGTACCTGACTTCCTTTGTCGATAGGAGGTGAATTAGAATTATCTAACCGGTATGAGTGCCAAGGAAGACACATGAAGTATGGTACTAAACTGAACAACAAATAGGCATTTTTTGTTACTGGAATCTGAAAATAGTTTATTACCAGTAAAAACCTATATTGAACTTAATATTTGTCCCTATATCAACCCTGGCGTTCAACTGTTTTATTTCATAGAAAATATAACCAAGTCTTCTTTGGGGGGGGGGGGGTCTCGTTTACACGGTCATGTAAATTAAAGCAAGAAAATCGTTTGGAGAAAAGATTTGTGAAAAATTACAAATTTGATTGGATGTAAATAATTTCAGGATATAAACGGAAAAATCACTTTGGTGAGTTCTTAATGTAGTGCAATGATAGAACGGTACAATTAAAAGAGAGCTGAATAACGAAATTTGAATCAGATGTATTTATCTCATTCATTTAATATTTTATTATCATCACAATAGATTGTATGGGGGAATAAGTGGATGTGTGTATCATCAGCGTTATATGTCAATAAATGTAATATTATTTGTGTAATTTCCGTTGTTTGTATTCATTCGTTGAGCGACGATCGCCAGTATCAAACATTCGCGCTTCCCTGTCTTAAGTATCTGATTAAGTGTAGTGGAGTTTGTAACACTGTGATCTACCTTATGCTCGTTAATATAACTTATGAAAAAATTCGAAACAGTTAAAAGTAATATTCTCCCATAAATACCTAAATGTTTTTGGCAAGCCTTTAACGACGGGTTGCCTATTTCTTTACTTTTTTCTTCTGAAGCCCGACACTTACTGATTTTGTTTTTAAAATGTATCGGTGAGGATATAGAAGGATGTCTATATGATTACTAGTCATGGCCCCGACAAGATGTTAAGTTATATTTGTTTAAAATATATCTGTTTAGATATTGCAAAGTCTCCCATAATTATGGATTCGTGCTGGTTTAGTTGGTAAAATGTCTGACTCGTAATCTAATGATCGCGGGTTCGATATTCACACAGACCAGCCCTAGTCGACTGCCTCACTATGTGATTTGAAAAATGCACTTAGCTCCTCTTTCCACGGCATGCTATAGCTAATTATGCGTTAAAAATGCTGGTAGAACCAAACAACAAACGCACTTGCAAAGTTGCATCCATAACTTTAACATACCGTCTAGAACCCTGTTTATTTCTAGCAAGCTCATTCAGTTTCCTCAAACTCTATCCATATTTCCGTATTAAAAACATCTTTACAATCTTTCTGTAATAATTTTAAACAAAACTGAAGCAACAAAACATATGTACAAATTCCTTTTTATGATAACGATCTAGGTTAAAACAAAAACAGAGTTATTCAAAGACGTTATCCCTGAAGTTGATGTAGATTTAATGATGACTAATGGTTAGTTTACGTTCTCAATTGAAAGCAAAGTTTTCTTTGGCTAATACGATGGATGATGTGAATGACTTATTATAGATATGCTTTGTTTCCTGTTCCTTATTATATGGTTACTTTATCATATTTTACTTTAGTATTTTGTACCTTTTCCAGGTGAAGGGGCGGCCAGCCTGGCCTTTTGGAGTGATGATTATATTTAATCCTATTTGTATCCTTATTGACTAACGCATTTACGTCTTCCAGCTTAGATACAGTACCGAAGTAGTCGTTTAGAAAATAAACCCGGTAAACATTGTTGTGGAACGTTTTGAAAGGCCTATATGCAATTCAAATTTTTAGACATTTTTGGGGTAACTCTTATCTGCGTATGAGTCAGTTACTTCAATGTTGGAGCATGTACTTTTTAGTACAATTCCTAATACGCCTATATATGTGCAATGATCTTTATGTTGCAGTTAAGAATTCCAACAAGTTTTGCGAATTAAATGACTCTAAAAATCGTGTAAATTGAAAGTATGTTTTTACAAAGTTTGAATAAAAATGGGTTATGGAGAGTCATATGATGCGTGCTATTTTATGCAACCTCCGTATAATCGTATGGTTGCGCAGTTGTTTAAAATATAACTGAACGTGAGTGTGTTTGCGTGAGAAAACAAGACAGATATATGGGAAGAGGTTTTGTAAACAAATATACTATGTATAGTCATAGGACCGCCACTCAAATTTGGCTATATATCTTTACTTTAATCCTCATGTTAGGAATAAACAAACCGCTCCGGTGGCCTAGTGGTTAGAGCGTCCGCCTTGGATGCGGAAGGTTGGTGGGTTCGAGTCATACCAAATACTTACACAAGTGGCACTAACATCTGCCTGGCTTGGCGCTCAACATTAAGAGGTTAGTGTTATGACTGTCCGGCCTGGTATCAGGATAATGTGACAGGGTGGGACATCATGCTACATGTATGTGGCATGATGCCCCAGCGCTAGACACCACTATAAACTGCCACACTGCAGACATTGTAGCAATATGACTGAAAAATTGTTAAAGCTACTTTAAAAATCCAAGTCACATAAACACACACACACACACTCAGGAATAAACAAGAATTACATTAAAGAGCAGAAGAAAGTGGTAGAGATTGCACACGAATTGGAGATATCCACCCTTTCCGTGGTATTTTGCTGTAATTAATTCTTCATGTCCAGAATATTACAAAAACGGTGGATGTTTTGAAAAGCAAATTAAGCAGTAGAAGCAGAAAATAAGAATAGGTAACCAGTTTAATAAGATCAGTTTCAATCCTGATCAACAGAATATCAGCACATGGCCATTCTATGCCCGCATATCAACAATTAGAATGAAACGTGTATATCTGGCCAATATGATTTTCGGATGACATAATTTCGGAGACAAAACCAGAGTTCATTTTAGGCTACGACATAAGAAAGAAAGACATTGCCCAGCACTAATTTAACATATCATTAATGACTCAGTTTTGTTTCCCTCTTTAGGTATTACATTTGTAAATGATCAAATTTACATTGTAGAATGAAATCTACTGAATGAAATAATGAAATGGAATACATTACCTATAAAGGTTAGCGCCTTATATTTAAGCTTGTACACATCTGTACATACGTCTTATTGCAGTGTTATATTGTTCTAAATATCGTCCCTAACCTCCATCCGTCCTGGAGTGTCCTTACAAATATTACATACTGCTGGACTCATCATCCTATCTATCAAAATGATAATTTTCTCATGTGTATATTTATTATTTCTAGAGATCAAAAAACTGTATTATGACATACAGACAATATTATGACAAAATACGGCATGTTTATTTATGCATGCATGTTTATTTGTTTCTACATAGTGTTAAACATTTTACTGTCCATAGACTTGCAAACAAAATATGACTCGACCTTTCGAGGCGGCCGCTTTAACCACTAAGCCACCAGAGCTGTCTCCACTACTACAAACTGCCAGTCTGTACGTTTTTCTTTTGCTTTTCCTGCAAAGCACAGGTGATATATCAGGAATCATTTTCTGACTATGTTGTTTATGTTGTCATACTAATCAACATGAATTCGTTGATCTACAACAGTTTTTTCTGACACCTTTGTACGTAGAGTCATGAAACACGTTATCGGTATCTGTATCTTGCTTGGTTTATACTCATCTCTGGTAAATACATGTATAGTTATCCTCCAGCAACGACCATGAAATGTTCCGATTTAGAATACCTTTTCTGTATGTAGAGTTATGAAACTTAATCTTTGTGTTCCTTGTGTCAATACGCATCATAAACAGGTATAATCATATCGCTGTGACCTACTTTTTACGTTACATCGATTACGCTATTTTGATACATTCAGCCTCTTTCCATGGACCCTGTGGTGTGTAATGTCATGAGCTTTGATGGGTGTTTTTATATAAGGAGTTTCAATCACCTCAATGTCCTGCTAGTACCGTCCAAAAATCCACTTGTTCTAACTTTAGTGAATATGCTGAAGTTTGATTTAGGCACAGTCTAAAAGGCGATAAACATTATTCTGTATAAGTGTTGTTCTTAATTTATACTTTTGTCTAAAAGGTTTAAAACTTGCATATCCTAGTTAAGTGAGAAACACGACACAGCCAAGCTGAGGTTGCTTCACATACTGTGTGGTTCACTTATCCATGACACCTGGACAGTTTCATACATATCATACATAATTCGAAACCTTTAAAACTCAGCAACATCATTTAAAACAATACTTAAGCCTTATAGAAGATGCTTAATACGTAGGCAAACTCTTCACTACTCTTTGGCTTCCTCAATCTGAGAAGCACATAGTCTTTTTCTAAAGCCATTTTTTCATTTTGGATGGTCCACATTAACGTGCAGCACACGAAGAAAATCATCATAACTCCTATTCCGTCAGAAGAGACATCATTTCTTGTGTTATGTCACGCATTTCAGAATACAAGACCTTGCAGAGTAAATGTTTCCGACAATAAATATTCTTACCTACTGTAGCCTTAGTTTCTCTTCCTAAGCTGGCCTTATTTCTGTTTTCCAGTTCACTTTCCATCTGCAAACACAGCATTTGCATTGCTCTTTAACTTGAATGTGCACTCATATTCAACGTTTGCAAACTTCATAATGTAAAGAATGACTAACTTCACAAATATCCAAACGTTGTACTCTTTTCAAACCTGCTTGAAAATTAGGGGTCGGCAAAAGCAGAGCTTGTAGCCGGAGCTATTGCGGATGCGTGACCAAGATTGCTGTCGTTCGTGATTATGCGTAGTTGTTGGCATAAATGGCAAATAATTTCCGAACATGTCATTGTGGGCGAAATTCCAACTCAGGTCCAAGTTAACAAAATCAATATTAAAGCTTAGTCTGCACTCATGGACAAAGAAAGGCTACGTAATACATTTTGTGTACAGAATGACCGTTGCCATTTCACAGTAGATAGCCAAACTGTATGTGAAACAGCGGCGGACAAGCAGCGGCGGGCAAGCAGATAAGTAAAACATGTCATACAAAAAAGTGGAGGTCACACTTTCACAGAATCAGTGAAACTTGTGATCCGCTCAGCGAACGCACACCGGCTCCTCGTGTGGTTAGGTCTTGTATCGAGAGAGAAGAAATAACTGTCCTTGACGGCGTCACAAATGAACCAAGTGATTGTGGCGAAACAAGCTGATTCAGGTGTCACACTGAATTTGTTAGTGGCCCAATTCGCCTAAATGGTCAAAAACGGTGGTATCTTTCCACTTTCGGCGGCAATTCTTGAATAAATCGCCACAACAGCCTGCAGTCGCGTAAGTGCTTTCACTTGGTAGCACCGGATATGCCGGACTTAAAAGCTTACACACAGAAACTGGCGAAAGCATCGACCAAGTACACACACACACACAGGCTGCGAACGACCTGGGGTGGTGTTTTTTTACACTGCTAACTTCGCACAGTCTCACCTCGATATCACTGGCACAAAATAAAGGCCAGGTGCTTCGATTAACACCCAAAAGCTTGAACGCACAGTGCGCCAGACCGACTCAGACTAAGTCAAGAATGATGTTACCTCTCTCCAACTTTACATTTGATAGACAACATAAATTTATATATTTTGCCCGGGTTTCATGCGCGATGAACTAACCGCTAAGAAGTCACGTGCGTTTAATCATTTTTTGCAGAATAAATATGGCCTACTGAGAACTGACAACATCAGATGGAGATAAAACGTCACGCGATTGACAGGATCCATGTCAGGAATTTCATCTGAGATGAATCAGCTACGTAAACACCTGTGTACCCTTCAGTGCCGAGTAGCAAAAACCGTCGACGGGAGAACTCAACAAGGAATAGTGTGTGTGTGTGTGTGTGTGTGTGTGTGTGTGTGTGTGTGTGTGTGTGTGTGTGTGATTGGGATTTTAACGTAGCTTATACAATTTTGCAGTCATATTGCTACGATGTCTGCAGTGTGGCAGTTTATAGTGATGTCCAGCACTGGGGCATCATGCCACAGACATGTAGCACGATGTCCCACCCAGTCACATTATCCTGACAAGAGACCGACCAGTCCTGACACTGACCTCTTAATGCTGAGCGCCAAGCGAGGCAGCTGTTAGTACCATTTTTGTAAGTCTTTGGTATAACTCGGCCGGGGATTGAACCCACGGCCTCCCGTATCCGAGACGGACGCTCTAACCTCTAGGCCACCGGAGCGGTCAACAAGGAACAAAAAGTGATGTGTAATTGTGATGGTGGATGGTGCTTTTCACCGCTTGTGACAAATTACATCTTTATGTTCACTGGCGTTTTCCGGATTAACATGTTGCCACTGATATGTGGGTGTTTATCGATTTTACCATAACTTATAGAAGACCTATCAAGAAGATACCTACTTTGGATGGATTATCACTCGTAATAATTGTACTACAGTATATCTTGCTTGTGGAATAGAAATTTATTTTTTCTTAAGATAGTATGTGCAACCCTCCGCTCAACCGTCTCATCAATTTATGAAGGAAAAACATTTTTACCATGACCGTGATTGAGATTGAAATACATGGGTTAATAGTTCATAACTCTAACCAATTAGATCTTAGAAACATAAAGCACTCATATTATGTTAACCGCGGTGGCTTAAGAACACATATATATCCCTACCCAGTGTGCCAACATTCAGATAACGCTACACACACACACACTATATATATATATATATATATATATATATATATATATATATATATATATATATATATATATATATATATATATCCCTACCCAGTGTGCCAACATACAGATAACGCTATATTATTGACTGGCGTTCTCACCTTATAATAATATACATGTATTTCTTGTGCGCCACTAAAATTCTGCTCACGCCGTTGCAATATGTTCGCTTACAAGCTCTTCTGCTTTAGTTAAACTAGTTCAGCTTGATTCTTCACTCAACATACGTAGTTTCGTAAAGAAAACCTATGTATGATATATCTGGGTTGGGTTTCAGTACATCTACATTTCTGATGTCAAGGTGTCTGACGCCGTTGTTTTGCACTAATTATTCACGAAGTTAAATAAGTAAAACATATTGACATTCAAAGTGATATGGATGTTATTAGATAAATGCAACTTTGATGTTGTAATCTTCCATGATACCCATGATGTTGTAACATTTCATGATACCCATGATGTTGTAATCTTTCATAATACCCATGATGCTGTAACCTTTCATAATACCCATGATGCTGTAACCTTTCATGATACCCATGATACTGTAACCTTTCATGATACCCATGATGTTGTAATCTTTCATAATACCCATGATGCTGTAACCTTTCATAATACCCATGATGTTGTAATCTTTCATAATACCCATGATGTTGTAATCTTTCATAATACCCGTGATGCTGTAACCTTTCATGATACCCATGATATTGTAACCTTTCATGATACCCATGATGTTGTAATCTTTCATAATACCCATGATGCTGTAACCTTTCATAATACCCATGATGTTGTAATCTTTCATAATACCCATGATGTTGTAATCTTTCATAATACCCATGATGTTGTAATCTTTCATAATACCCATGATGTTGTAATATTTCATGACACCCATGATGTAAACTTTCATAATACCCATGATGTTGTAATCTTTCATAATACCCATGATGTTGTAATCTTTCATAATACCCATGATGTTGTAATCTTTCATAATACCCGTGATGCTGTAACCTTTCATGATACCCATGATATTGTAACCTTTCATGATACCCATGATGTTGTAATCTTTCATAATACCCATGATGCTGTAAACTTTCATAATACCCATGATGTTGTAATCTTTCATAATACCCATGATGTTGTAATCTTTCATAATACCCATGATGTTGTAATCTTTCATAATACCCGTGATGCTGTAACCTTTCATGATACCCATGATATTGTAACCTTTCATGATACCCATGATGTTGTAATCTTTCATAATACCCATGATGCTGTAACCTTTCATAATACCCATGATGTTGTAATCTTTCATAATACCCATGATGTTGTAATCTTTCATAATACCCATGATGTTGTAATCTTTCATAATACCCATGATGTTGTAATATTTCATGACACCCATGATGTAAACTTTCATAATACCCATGATGTTGTAATCTTTCATAATACCCATGATATTGTAATCTTTAATAATACCCATATATGTAAACTATATTTGTGATCAGCAAAGTTAGCTTATACTAACATGTTCTCTTTCTGAAGGAAGCTAATGCTGCACTCGCCACTCTTAATTAGGGGAAAATTATTGAATGCGCCATTTCCAGTTTGGTCTAATTTATCAAAATAATATGCGCACAGATCTATACATTGAATATCTTCAATCAATAAAAGGTTTTGTGACAATTTTTCTTTTATATTCCCTCCTTCTCTTCACCCCTCACTATATCACACACACACAGACACACACAAACAGACAACTTCGCGATGTCAGAGAGGGATAGATGAAGATCCTGCACACTCCAGTGAACATATTATTTTATTGCATGTTATTATGTACTGTTTTCCTCGTTTTCTGTATCTTTGTGTAACCATATTGACATTTAACCAGTAAGTTGTAAAAGACATTTCGTTTTCTGTATCTTTGTGTAACCATATTGACATTTAACCAGTAAGTTGTAAAAGATATTTGACCAAAAGAAAATGGTAACATTTTCATGGTCAGTCGTCTTTAGTTTCGAATTGTTATTTAGATATTGAAAATCTACACAAAAGTCTACATAGCATTTGTATATGAATCCTGTACAGCCGCCATTTATTCTTAGTCAACAACAGGGTCGAGATAACAAATACGGTAAAAGTATCAGGTAACGTTCATAAAAGGTCAAGGTTTTATAATACAGCCACTAGTGCACACGTCGCTCGATACCTGCAAATTTTGATATTGGCCTTGCATAGGGAATGCATCAACAAAGTGAACTCTTTTTATATTTTAAAATGAAGGGCCCTGTCTAAACTTTTCAAATCTTCTCCTTCTATTTACTAAACTTTTCAATAGTGCCCACAATAAATAAATAATTTCCTTTTATCCCCTAATGAAGTATGATGGAGAGATTTTCAGGGAACATGAAACACTGCTGTGGATTCAAACAACGTTCGGACTATTCCACTATGGTTGATGTCAAATAAAGTAAATGAAGATTAAACATGTTAAACAACATATGGAACTGAAACGCTTCTTACTGTTTCTTGTTTCTTTCCAGTTGTCACTCGCATCTCCTATACGTTTTCAATCACTTCTTTTAACATAATCCCTAATCAGAGAGTAGTTTATTATTTAAATTGGAATGTTAAAATCTCAGCGGTACCACTCCGGTGGTCTAGTGGTTAGAGCGTCCGCCTCAAATGCGGGAGGTCGTGGGTCCGATCCCCGGCTCAGTCATGCCAAAGACTTACAAAAATGGTACTAACAGCTGCCTCGCTTGGCGCTCAGCATTAAGAGGTTAGTGTTAGGACTGGTCGGCCTGGTGTCAGGATAATGTGACTGGGTGAGACATCATGCTACATGTCTGCGTCATGAGGCCCCAGTACTAGACATCACTATAAACTGTCACAATGCAGACATCGTAGCGACCTGCTTTATCCGAGACGGATGCTCTAACCACCTAGGCCATCCGAGCGGTGCCCTAATCGTGGTAACTTGATATAAATGTCACACAAAGTGTAAATCAACTTGAAAAATGGATAATGCTTCCATGGTCCTTATTCTGCCACCTGTTCACTAAAATTCATCATCATCATCATCATCACCATCAGTCCCTTAGTCTTGAAGACCGTTAGGGCAACGCACAAGATCTAACAACCAGCTTCCTCCATTCCTCTCGATTTTCCGTCTTTCACAGTGAGTCGCTCAATGTCAAGCCTGTCCACTCTCGAATGTTATCTTCCCACCTCTTTCTCTGCCTGCCTCACGTTCTTCTTCCTTGTACAGTGTCTTGAAGGATTGTCTTGGCAAGTCCTGATGATCGTGCAACATGCCCATACCACTGCAGTTTCCGTTTTTTCACTATGATCAGGAGGTCAGCGTGAGGCTCAATGGTTTGTCTTATCCTTTGCCGTATTTCTTTATCGGTCATATGGTCTTTGTATATGACTAAAATTACAGACACTTATCTCAGAGAAATAAATAATGTATCTGTGTTCTCCTGTGACGGGGAGTGGAGCTATGATTGTCGGTGACACTTGGCCTACCAACTTCAGGTGGTCCAAAAAAGCAATATATTGCTTACAACAATGTTTCAAAATCAACGCCTGTTAGTTCCGAAGGCTACAAAAAACAAGAATATTAACATGCTTGATGTTTTGACTCTTACATTGTATAAGAGTCTATGACATTTAAGAGTCTATGTTCTTAAAAAAGTAACAGAAAAGAGTGAAGACAATAAGCTTTGTAAAATTTAATAAATAATTTATTTCCATAAAATACTAAGTGAAAAATAAGAAAACAAACTTATGGTTTTACGAATGAAATCCAAAAATAATCCAAGAATTAAAAAAAAGTCCTGTCAATAGAAAGTCATAAGTGAAATACGGTTCAAATCCCGATGAAAATCCAAAATGGAAGTTGATGACGTCTGTAATACTCAGCGTTGAACTAATGTGTCAACAGTCTTGAATCACATAAAATATTATTCCAGTTTTGAATTCTGCATAAAATTCAGTAAATGTCGTTGTCCAAGAATTATCAGAGCAATTTGCATTTCCAGGGAAAATAATCACTTGAAATTCAATAATTGCGAGAAAATAAAAACTCACCCCAAACTGAACACAACATAATGTAACTTGACCTCTCAAGTGTTAAGGCACGACTAATATAATTCTTATCATAACATCAGCTATAAATCTAACTATAAAGCAACACAGATTCCCGGATGGGGGTCAAGAGTTCAACCTTCCATAAGGAAATGAAGTTTGTTACATGATAAATATCATGTCGACCAGTATTGACCTTGACTCAACTTAATGATTCTTAGTGTGAGAAAGAAAAAAATTTAAAAAGTTGTTTACCAAAACTGTCAATGATTCAGGAACAAGGTCAGCAACTAGATACGATGTATCATATATTAGTTGTTTACTTCGAAAATAAAAAAGGGTCAGGACAAACAGAACTGGACTCTGTTCTTGACAATATCAAATCCAGTAAACACTGTCACATTACAAGAGCATGTAATGGAGTAAAAGAAAATTAAATCTAACAGACAAACAATTAAATTAAATATTCATAACAATGTGCAATCATATATTCGCTCTCTTTATTTTTACTAATACGGTAATCATACACTATCAGACAACAAACTGGTAAACCGATTTTGATTGTAAGCAGATTCTATCTGAGAACATGGGGTGCGGCCATTTTCGCAAACAGTGATATTTATGCATGCATTTCTAAAACAGAGTACTCGCCAGCAATCCCGAGATTTTCCCGAAATGAACTGTTGATGCAGAACTAGTAAATTATAGTCGTGTAGTGCATATGAAATAGGTACACGATGGGCGGCTTGATGCAGAAAACTACCACAGAACCCACGATATCGCAGGAAGCCACCATTCTGCACGTGCATTGACTATATAAACAGGCAATAAAGCAACGTGGGTAACATGACCATAATATCGCCTGTTTATCTATGCCTCTTCGTTAACTGCTTGTTTGGTTTTAAGTGGTCCATGCTCACATTGAAGGCTATACAGTTCCGACGATATTAAGATATCCACAACTGCAGACAGCCAGGTCTGGTTTGGTTTGTTCTAGTATCTAAAAATCAACTTATTGTTTGCAAGTCAGGCTATGAATAACCGTAAGCTTTAACAGCTGATGGTGAGTGGGATTGACTCTTTATGATCTTATGTGCGTCCCCTAGACCTGGTTTATTACGGAACGAAAACATGTTGTGCAATCAGATGGGTCCTCGTGACTTGCTTTTATTGGCTTTTGTTACCCTGATCAGAGTAAAACTTTGGAGAAATGGAAAATATTCGACCTACTTAAAGGCTCCTTTTCTTGAGAATTGATGCAATGGATGACAAAGGTCTTTAATCTTTATGGTAAACAGTTTGCAAAAAGTGGGTAAGAAGGTTGGGGTTATAGAAATTTATAAATTACACATGTTACTAGGCCAAAGCTACGTCGGCAAAGCAATGAGTTAAACACACTCGTTTCTGAATACATATTTTTTAAGACGTTCACATAGTCTCACACTGTCCGTAATAAATATTTGTTTCACAAATTCGGTCCCTGAAATGTTGATGTCTACTCATCGCTGTATACACCTGGCTGGACTTCAAAGTGTATGCCCTTCCAACGATATTGATGGAGGTACGTACACAATGCCAAGTTACCAACAAAAAAAGCAGAAGCTTTACGAGTTGCAATGAAATATCTTTTTAATTTTACTCACGAACCAACTGAAAATCAAAGAAGTTCAAAGCAGTTGTAAACTTATATATTGTATTTACGCTGTTTCAATGATATACCACGAGATGTATACATTTTTCATTACAAGGAAACGAGGCTTGCCGAGTTTCCTTTTAATGAAAAATGTATACAACGAGTGGTATATCATTGATACAGCGGACATGCTATACATATATTTTATTTATATTACATGCAAATACGCATATTTGCACTTTGAATGGAGTTACGATATGTTTTGTGTAACCTTCTATTTACCGAGTGAATGAACTCCTCACATCCCTGCGAGTGAGTCCGCTACAAAATTCAGTTGTACGATATTTCTTGTTGTTCACGATCACATATGCAAATTGATAAGCTGATTGTTTTCTTTTTGTGTTTCTATTTTTATTCACATTTATTAAATTAGTATGAGACACAGTCGTGACTTGAACATGAAATATGATTTTTTATGAAGAAAGTAGTGCACTACAAACACGGTTAGCTGGACTGTCAGGCATTCACGTACTGGCGTATGGAAATTAGCGTGGAATAGAAACTAAGCGAAATGACGAACCAAAAAGAGGTAATAAAAATATTTAATATATTGACAGTTTATCTAAGTCATTATTCTGGTATAAATAATATTCATAAAGACTATAAATATCTTTCTCTCTCTCTCCCTTCCTCCCTCTCCTCCTTTGGACGGTTTGACTAAATTTTATCATGATTGATAGGTCCAGAGACATCGGCGTATGACACAAACGAAAATCCACAACGCTCGTATTTTCATGGATTTTCGCCCGTATCTAGCTACGATAAACCAGAGAGAGACAGAGAGAGAGAGAAAGGTGGGTGTGATCATTTTGACATTTTTATATCAAATAATTAATAATCGATTTAGAATATGATAATAGCTTTACTAAATAACAACAACAAAACATTAAATACGCTACAGTATGTGCGTCTCGTAACCAACAAATTTAACATATAGGCCTAGTGTCGACTGGCTATTGCAACTATGTATCATTGATATTATGAACACTGAAGATAGATCCCAAGTAAAGCGTAAACATATCGTTACGACGCACCAGGTTACTGTAGGTTACTTGGTACAAGTTCAGTTTTAATATTTTCGTCCAGTGCAGTATGTTTTTCTCTCTCACTCCAGATTTTTCTTGTTTTGTTCCTTACGCACGAGACGGGAACGGGGAATGGAATTTCGTTTAGAAAACAGGGACTATTAATACATTTTATTGTTATTTTCTTATGTCATGGTAATTAATGAATGAGTAGAAATTCATCATTGATCTATATGTCTGCAGTTGACAGAATGTTGTTATATTCGTATAATTGTGTCATGGGCAGATCACAATTTAATATACCAATAGTATTGGTATATGAATTTGCTTTATACCAATTATTACTTTGTAAGTTCACATCAAACCCGTCATATATATACCAAACAGACCACGACTGAAGGGTTGTCGGTAACGCATACAGGATCGGTAGGTATAGAAATATATTGTGTA
Organism: Sinohyriopsis cumingii; assembly: GCA_028554795.2. Lineage (NCBI taxonomy): Eukaryota > Metazoa > Mollusca > Bivalvia > Unionida > Unionidae > Sinohyriopsis > Sinohyriopsis cumingii. The sequence goes on from CM068841.1 coordinate 1,373,174, forward strand.
ATAAACGTAACATAAAGTTACAGTCATCTCATCTATTTAATAAGCAATATTTATTACGGACAGAGAGAGGTTATGTCAGAGGCTTATGTGCGGGGATACAGGCATTTGTAAGAGATAAATGGGACAATTTACAATTGTATTCGATAACGGCTTAGTGACAAAATTCGAATACCACATTGCAATAATCACATTGCTTATTAAATAGATGAGATGAAAAGAGGAATAATTTCCTTATATGCATTTCGCTTTACACACACTGCATGTGGAATTATGAACGTGCCATGCAATGCGGACCGACGTCTTGGTCGTTTCTGTTGTATATACAGGCCCATAATGTAGCTTCATCTTACGCTCGTATATGTAAACTGATAATTATCAAAGTAGCAATAAAGAATTTCCTTTTAAGCTTGGTACTATAAAAGCGTAACATCATATGTAAACGTCATTATTTCGTGTATAAAATAAAAGCAACCGGTTCAATTTGGAATGTTCGAAATGGTGTTTATCTTCAGTCAGCAGACAGTTCAAGTCTAAAGTAAGATGTGGTATCACGTGTCATTAGTCCTGGGCCCTGAATTTATTGCAGAAAGGCGAAATCACTAACTCTAGACAAAGATCTGTAAATTGACTTAGATAGTCCAAATACTGTTTCAGAGAGAGATAGAGGGAGAGAGAGAAAGAGAAAAGATGTGAAATTAAGTACCTTGCATCTGGGAGAATGCAAACCTGAATAGGCAACATCTGGTGACAACCACAACAGGCTAATTACATGAATAGCACAGACAATTTTAGTCATTCTCTCTTATTTGCCTGTATGTTAGCAGATTTAATGTAGTTAATATTCACCTGAAAGCGACGATGTGTCTTTGGTATTCTTTTATTTTAAGTGCTTATTGTAGCATATAGATAAGAAAGCTGAGTTATCGAGCAATTGTTTCATAGATTAAGATCACATATCAAGTAGAAATGTTTCAGCTGACCAGGAGGACAACTCAATTCTCTATGAAATGGTGAAATATAAACACCCTCAACGCCACCCCGAATATAAGCATATCAAACGTTTCTATTCGACTGTTCATTGACTCTGCGTATATGTTTTGTTCCTTTAGCTTCCGCAAGATTCATCATTTAGCTACATTTTTTCTGAGTGTCACAATATAGCTTAGCAAAAACATTGTCCAGGCTTTCCATGCTTAATTCCCGATAATGAGTTCGGACATTTAAATGTGGACAAGGTTCCAATAAACTAAAATATTCCGTCACCGGGAAAGAAACTCCGGTCCTATATGTAAATGTTTCGGATGGCTTTTTATCATCAAATGCATTGGGTTGAATGCGAGAAAGACTGCTTAAATCGACTGCGTGTTTGATGTGCACTGTTAACTGATATTAACAATGTACATTTTGCTGAGCAAATATTGTGCTTCTCTAAACGTCTTATTGTTATTTGGATTTATATCATCCCAAAATATCCCCACATACTTGTACACTAAATATATTATTCTAATCAGAATTGTTTGAATAAATTCTTCTTCCATTATTCATCCTTTCTCTTTCTCTCTCACATTCACAAATGAAGAGAGAGAGTAAACAGAAATACAGATAGATCCTGTACACCCTCATGACATGCTACGTTGTTCTATATTGTCTTGTTTATCATTACCTGTAACAGTTATCTGCAGCGCTAATCATGAATGTTACAATTGACAAGCGAACTGTGAATTTATGTATGATAAAAACCTCATTAAAGTTCCACTTCCAAATCATTCTGAACATAAATTAGTCTGAGATCAACTTATCCATAAAAATAATCCACATTCAACTTATCCATAAAAGCAATCTACATTCAGTTCTTCATGACATTTAGAAACGGTTTATGCGGACGAGTCATTTGTCTCGCATGAAAACAGAATGTATATTTTAAGCGATAACAACGGCTAACGTCAAAAAGTAGAACGAATACAAGCCAGACAGTAAACAAGTTCAAAATTTTGAGAACACTATCACATTTGCACACGTCCCTAAAACATGATAAGTTAGATACATGTAAATACAGCGCGTGCCTTGCACTAGGTGTTCGGATATAGAAATTTTATTTGCATTTAGCATGTGGTATTTTCACCATTCTTTCACTGATCTGTTCGAAATATTTCCTTCAATTTTCACTAAATTTCTCATGACATAAGGTTAATACTATTCGACACTAATTCGTGGCGAGAAACATAATGCTAAGATCAGGACCGTAGACAGCGATCAAGGGCCCTAAGGGTAAAAAACCACCCGGACCTCTCCTACTTTTTGTTAAAACAAACTTTATCTTTTATAAAATTAAAAAGTTTTGTTCTGCCGGGGCCTCTTACGGGACAGGGCCCCGGCGATATAGCTCCTCCCCCCCCCCCCCCTTGTCGGCCGTATAACAAATTTAGCAGATGAAATAGTATTAAACAAGATATCAAATTCGACTTTATTCATTGGTCGCAATTTTCTTCCCAAATGGTATTAGTGATTCGTATACACATGCATCCTTACAATCACTTATCTTATTGACACATTCCAGTGACTGGAAGTGCTTTTGCAATGTGTTCTGGTATGTTTCAATCTCGGTAGACAAGTATTATTGAGTGTGTCAATATTATATTCTGGCCATACAATACATATATGAACAGGCAATAAAAGAATGTTGGTCACAGGGTCGTGATGTATTTTGTTTTTATATGTTTCTAGAATTGTTGACTACTTGGTTTAACTGGCTCATAATCACATTTAATTCTATTGAATAGACTCATTAGAGCAGATTGTTTTGGGCAGAGATCCACAACTGCAGCCTAACAAGCCTGGTCTAATCTGGATTCGAAAAGCAACCTAATAATTGATAGTCAGGTGACGGTTTCCCGTAAGTTCTAACAGTGGATAGTATACGCGATTCATTATTTACATCATCTGTACTTCTGCCAGACCTGTCCTGAAATGGGTACATTATGGAACGAAGAAGTTTCTTCCGCACCTACTTTATATGGTTCATTTTTCGCTCATGACCCAAACATACGACAAATTGTCCTGAGGAACTTGTAGATTATTGACTCGTCTACGCTTCTAAGGTAGGTTTTAATCGACCAGATACTGAAAAGACCACCTTATGAGTGCTAAGCTGCTATTCAATCATAGTTCGAAGACCGGAAAATACATCTAACAATATTCGTTGTTGTTGTTACAGCGTTTAACGCCAATTTTCAGCACAAGATAGACAACCACTGAAAACCCCAAAAAGAACCACCGACTCACGAGAAGCTACTGACAAGCTTTCTCACGCACCTACATTGGCCGAGCCCGAGACATCTCAACACGCTGACGGTGGTGACATGATAGTGATCCGTAACGGTGGGTGCTTTAGACCATTCGGCCACATTCTTTGTCTAATCTGTACACACAGTCCATTCCAAATTGTATCAGTAAAATTGTCCTTTCTGTCCTGTGTACAATGTCTATGATAACCACTGTAATGGCGAAACAGCTGACTTCAGATGAAGAACAATTACAAGAGCCGCATCATAAACAATGGCATCATGCTTCCCACTGAGTCGAATAACAGGTGGACTGATAAACGAACTTGATGACCATACAGTGCACTGTTTAACACTGCAGATGCCAACACATCTAGAAATGGCTTAAACAAAAACTCTAGTCCAAAATATTTTGATTAACCCACATAATGTACGTTTCATTCCTGTCGGTTTGCACTCTGACACTCACGTCCAGTGACAAATGAATTATTATTAGTAGTAGTTGTAGTAGCAGTAACAGTAGTATGATCATCTTTGATCATTAATCTTTTATTACTTCATGTTTATATTTGAAAGAGTTTTTATTTCAACGGCATTTACAATTCTTAATATTCACAGTGTAACCGTCTATCTTTTAATTTATAGAATTCGGTGTTTTAGATTCGGTATAAAGGTGTACAGTCTCAATTTGTGTTTAGGTGATTTTATATATTGACACTTTAAGAGTTTTACCTTAGATTAGAGACATAATTAATACTGCGTTAGCGTGCCGATGGAATAGCTTATCTTCTTAGATTGTTACGTGTTGAAAAGATTTAGCTTTTAATGTTGTATTTTATTTAGCTCTTTCTATTTAAATGTTCAGAACATTACCTCTAAGCTGCACCATGTGGCTACTATTTTGCTAAATAGCCATTGCACTCTGATATATATTTCCATAACACTTTCCACCACCTGTGCTTATAATGTAATTAGTTTGTATTAGTTTCTCGTATTTGTAATTATTCCAGACGTGAAACATTAGCATTATTATGGGTGCTTTGAACCGGTCCTACTAATATATCCTGTGACTTTCCCTTAAATCACAAGCGAGTCAATGATTTAAACAAGTGGACATGAACATGTTGTTTCGATCTTCATTATGACCTCTCCGGTGGCCTAGTGGTAAGAGCGTCCGCCTCGGATGCGGGAGGTTGTGGGTTCGATCCCCGGCCGAGTCGTACCAAAGACTTGCAAACATGATACTAACAGCTGCCTCGCTTGGCGCTCGACATTAAGAGGTTAGTTTTAGGACTGGTCGGCCTGGTGTCAGGATAATGTGACTGGGTGGGACATCATGATACATGTTTGCGCATGATGCCCCAGTGTTAGACATCAATATAAACTGCCACATTGCAGCGATAGCGATATGACTGAAAAATTGTTAAAACTACGCTAAAAATCCAAAATCCATCACACATCACATCGATCTTCATTCATTTTCCTAAACTACATCATTCATTTTCCTAAACTACAACGTGAAAAAAATAAAACTTGCTTATATTATGGTGAATGATTTCTTAAAATCCTAAAGTTCTGTGAAGTCCAGTAGTTCCACTTAATCCAGAATGTTCCAAAACTATTGCGAATGATATACAGAAGAATCTCCGTTATAAATCAAATCCAAAATTTGCTTTAAAAGAATTCACGATAAATTTATCAGAGCTATTAATCGAAATGCCAAATGCCCTACACAAAATTTCACGATAATTCCAATAGATATATAAATCTAAATGCCATTGAATATTTCGGAGTAAACCGTACAGCTATTATAATATACACAAATAATAGTCGAATGAAAGTTACAGCATTGCAATTAAAACAAATGGGTATATTAAATAAGAAATCTTTCTAATCAATGCAGTTTTCAAAGACCAGTATGAATATCAAGAATAATTACTTCTGTGTAAAATCCTTTCATATAATAAGCAGTAGAGAAAATGCAATATTGGGGTATTAAACGGAACGATAACTTTCAAAAACATAATCTAGCTAATCAGTAGGTCAGTCTGAAATTTGTACCAGTACCGATGTCCTTGTTGGATCATGTCATGTTTACTTGAAATGTTACAAGACATCGATGTTGACATTTCATGATTGATACATTTTGACAAATGCAAACTAGAAAGTTAACATTACAAATTTCCTTATCTGCGCACGACTTCAGCAGAGGTTTTCCGTTTCTGCCAGCACGGTCGTGAACTCGGCTGTGTTAATGGTTTTATCCTACAGAGTATAGTTTTAGAGATCTTATTGAGACTACTTCCTGCCGCTGCGAGAAGCTCTGAATTGATACGTATTTGAGAATTCAATAGTTTGAAAATTAGTATTTCAGCTCAACCTGAGACACCGGTTTTTATTGACATGGCTCCAGCAACAATTCCGATTGCCCTGGTCACAATTCCAGCAATACGCAGCTTACGTTCTAATTAAGAATGTAAAAATCAATTAACGCACATGGTATTACTATTGAGGAATCTTTTCTTCCCGCAAGTATACGTAAAGTTTAAAAAGTAACATGCCGAGATATTGGCCTTTTCTTGGAGGTTGCAAGGTAGCATCGATTAAAACAGAGTTTGTAGTTCACTGTCCTGAGATAAACAGATAACGAAAATATAGACTTCTTGGTTTCACAAGGTACGCAACCAAATGAGTGTCAGGTCCTGTTGATAAACCCAGGTTGATAATGATATTTTCCCTTTTGCGGGCAATCATGAGTCCGAGTTCATACTGCATAGAGTCATCTCTGAAATGTTTGAGTGATTGGCAAAAGCGGCCGAACAAAAATTGGTAAATGGATGAATCAACGGTGAAGCCATAACCTTATACGATTTCTATACAGGAGATTTTGGCTCCGTGCCTGGATAATCAAAGACATTTTTTCCGTTTATAAGTCTTATACTTGTATTGCTATTTTTATGTTCACGTACTTTCCTGGATTAAGATCAACCTTCACTTCGTAAAAGGAGGTTAGTGTTTGAGAACATCTTCCATTACAAATCATACAAAGTTCTACAGGCACATCAATAACCCTCATTCGGAAAATCAAGCACTGCAATAACAGAGTCTCGTCCGAAAGGATTAAAATAAGACATTGACAATTTCCGTGCCTATACAGTTTAAACAGGTCTGGATGCTCGAGGTTAATATAATAAAGTGAGTAAAGCGTACTAAAGTCGTGCTGGGAAATTAAATTGTTCATGTCCTACAGACGTTATATATGATGTTATACGTGCGTCTTTATCCACTGAATGACTCGTTGATACAATCCGACGTGTAAATTTTCATGACACAAATTTATATTCTGCGACACCAGCATCGTGGAAATTAATCATAGGTGTTGCCTTTTTGTTTAACATAACTGTGTTTAGCTACAAAAATGACACGGGGAACGTTTATAAAAAGCCGAATATAAGTGAGAGTGGAATTATGCAAGAAATCTCCCGTACGCGTGTTAAGCTGGGCTTGGATTAACGTTAATGAATAACTTTTCCACAACTGTAGCAGCATTGCCTGACTTATTTTGATGTTGTCCCTTTCATTATAAAAACGGACGCTTGTGTCTTCGTTAACATCATAGACGGGCCAGCAGAACTTGAGTAATTATCCATGTAACGGACGATTTTATGAATTGTTGTAGCATTGTCAACCTTGTCAAGATTTGCTTTAATTTCCTTTCCATCGATGAGGAAACGTGCGCTGTTGACCAACGCCGTGATACAGTAGTTGACAAATCCGTCATTATCGTTTCTACCTTGCGCAGCACTTTTGACTTGTATAAGGTTTCTAGGACTTCACAGAAGCTTTGCATACAAGAAAATAGCGATATCTTTCATGAACCTGAAATGCTAATGCCCTGAACTTCTTTGTATCCCTAGACTCTTAGTGTTGAAAATGTTGCTCTCATTGATCTCACAACACAGGCACCTCCATGTTAAAAGCGGGATCTAATATTCATTCTTTGATCTGAGCCATTGTTATAAATTTCTGCGACCTTCTTTAAATCTGCAGACTGATATGTATGCCGTATTTTATTATTATATTTCCATGGTGCGGTAATGCTCCTAAATACCAACCTAAACCATGTGTTGACCAGTGATGTCGATGTTTCTTTTTCTCAATACGTATTGGTCATTTGTGCTGAATGTTTTGAGCGGCATTTATAGTATTTGCAAAGATCCACTGCCGACTTTAATGATAAAAATGTTGCTGTGGTGTTTCAGTAATTAATTTGAACACGGGTGGTGGTGACGGTGGTGGTGGAAGCTTCTTAATCGCCGCTCTGAGTCTGCATCAAGTTCACGTATGCCTTTTGCTATCACACAAATTGTTTCTCAAAGTTCTTCTATGTCTTTTTGCATACCTGCAATCGTCTCTGGCAAGTGTCCAGTAGTCTCTCTGTGGTGCCCTCGTAGGTTTTTGTATATATCTTACGCGTTTGGCTCTCTTAATAATATGACCCATTTTTTCTTCTGCTCCCATCATCGTCGTGGTGATTTGTACAGCTTTCTTTACCGCTTCCTCAGCTTCTACGGTTTTGGCTACAAGCTATTTTGTTGCTTTGATCAGTGGCGCAAACGTTTGCTCAGAGCTCTCTCATATCTTCCAGTGAAATGTGTCACGACCGCAAAATGTCTTAAAAACGCTTATGGATATAGGTATCAATACAAAAAGTTCAAAAATGTTCGCGATCAGCTTCGTACGATTTTCTCCGTAACATTTTATTTATCATCATCGTTTAAATTGCCATGTAAAAAAACGGATAGAAACTTGCGTGGTCTACCAGTCAAGTCATGTATGAGGAAATTATACGAATCCTAAGTGACCAGCGCAGTTACATTCCGAAGCTAATATCATTAGTGATCGGTGGAACAAAAAAACCCAATGAACGCTTACGAGGCCATGAACATCAGTGGTAGGAGTATTGTCGATTGTTGATACAATTGCGAACAGGCAACCCCACTTGAACCATCTCAAAATCTTTTTCAAAAGCAGCCTTTATTCGAAGAAAGCATATTAACAGCGATGTTAAGAATGTGTTGTTAAAACCTCTTAAGTATGGTGTAAGAAGCCTGTACAGGAAATTCAATGTTAGAAAACTTAAAATCTCCCAGGTATTGTCTGTAGCTACAATGTTGTAGAAAAGTACACAAAAATAAGATTACTCATTATCAGCACTGGACATCATAGTTTTTTTTACATATATTACTGACCACAGCGGAAGATACATTAGTATGGGCATGTAATTCGATGAGATAAAAGGTACGGGGAAGTACGAAGCTCATCTCCTAAGCATCAATATGTTACCTCCTTTGGAGGATATTTTAAATATTCCAAGAATCTTCGCATAATTAATTTAATTTATGTATGAACTGCTTTGGTGTTTTTATCGTTCAAGATTGCGTAAACACCACCATCAAACCATAACGGCGACGTAATAGATGGTGTAAATCCATCTTTGGTTGAATGACCAGGCATGGCAAACTTTACGCTGAGAACAATGACAAACTTGATTCCAGCCGGCAGCGATGTCTCAATCTCGTGCTCCAGCTCTGATGTGATTACCAGAAGCATGTCTAATTTAAGTTTTCAACCTATCTGCTTGGCTTATATACGATTGTAACGATCGAACTATAATCTTGAAGTTCGCGAGAGTTCTTTTTATAACTTAAATTCTATAACGTTTTGGTGCTCAAATGCCTTACAGCAATAGTGGCTACGATGCTTCGACGGCTTTGTTTATCCCCAACTATGCCTGCAGTTTCCTCTCGAGCCAAGCGGGCAGAAAATGCTCACATAGTTGGGAATGAAAATACCATGAAAGCATCGCATCGACTATCGCCGCTCTCTCGGTCAAACGCGGTGCAACTGTAAGACCTAATAGTTCAAGTACGTATGTTTTTCCTGTACCTCTTCTAATGTTTATATTACGTTCTTCTTTGGATTATTTCCTTTTTTATGCTAAAGTTTCTGTTAACTTCGGCTGCGGTGCATCTTAGGTAAATGCTAGTGCTTCAGTTAGGACTCCTAGTTTTTCACTTTCTACTCTCAGTTGGCGGCAATTCTATACCTATTTGCTCAATACTATCACCACATATGCACATAGTTCTACACACAAAAGTTTTGACTAATCTAAATTATTTGAACAAATTATTTTCCCTTTTCACTCATTAAATTGCTCTCTCTCTCTCTCTCTCTCTCTCTCTCTCTCACACACACACACACACACACACACACACACAAATAAACATGGAGAGAGAGAGAGTTCTAGTACACCCTAATGGCAGTTCATGTCGTCTTATATTGTCTTTTTACTCATTATGTTAACATTTATCTGCAGCGATGACAATGGATAAGTAAGCTTTGTGTCTTTGTAAGTTAGATCAAAATAATATCAAATATATATTGTTATATGCAATACTGCATAATTATATGTTATATTTATTAGTCTGAAATCAACTTACCATACAAAAGTATCCACACACAAGTCTTCATGATAGTTAGATATGATTTCTGTTGAGCCACCATTTATGCCGGAAGCAAACCTAGTATAGATTTCAAACAATCAGAACTGTTGAATTTAACAAATGCTACCTGTGAGTGTCATGAACGTAGTATGAAACTTTCAACAAATCAATAACTTTTGCACACGTCTCTAGGAGACGTTAATCTCAATATTGTCATTTACCTTATACGGGGCCATGTACAGGGAATGCCCATGCATGCAGATTTGTTTATGACTTTAACATTAGGAGTCTTGCTGATTTATTTACTAATCTTCCCAAAGTATCTCCTTCATTTTGCACTAAATGTCCAGTATGGTTCCTCAATGGATAATACATATTCCAATATGTGTATCAAGTTTGATGGTTGCAGTGAACATGAAACGTTACTGTGGCTTAAAGTAAGGTACATGCTATTCGATTACAATTGGTGCCGAAAAAGCTTAATTAACGATTTAACGTATAAAGAAGTTAAACAGCATCAGGCGCAATCTTATTACATTGTTTAAATTTCATTCTCTGTTGCTATTAGATTCTCTGTTATGCAAGGATCTTTTTCAATCACTTATTTATTTCCGTTTTCTTTGCAGAGGGGAGGGGGCAGTGACCAGAGTGTATATCATGGTGCTTGGGGCAAGTTTTAGTTTACGCAGACTAACTTTATTTAGTGTATGAACTCATGACTGTAGAGAGCGATCACGGGCCCTGGGGTAACAAACACCCGGACCTCTCCTAGTTCTTGTTCAAACAATTTTTAAAATAAATAAAATTAAAGCGTTGTTTGGCTCGGGACCCCTAACGGGCTATGGTCCCCAGGAATATATTCCAGGCTACCCTTACCTCTTGTCGGCCCTTTGTAAACCAATAGCATATATAACTCACGCACGCTTGATAAAAAATATCGATAGGCAATAACAAATTTTGTTCCTTGTGTCGTAATGTCGCCTTTTACCCTCCTAGGTAAATTCAATGTTTGAATTTTAGCATCCTGTAAAATGCTGTCATTCAGATGCTATAGAAACGTTGTTGACAACACTTTCACTCTTGTATTCTAGAACAAACGAAAGAACAAGTTTTTTTCTGGAACATACATGTCATGATCATTGCAGATGTGTCCAATCAAATTACAACACTGAATTATTACTAAAGGGATGTAAATGTTGATGGATATACGGTTCAGAAAGTGATGATTTTGCACTCGAAACCCATCAAACTAGTTCAGGAATGCAACCATAATCACATTTGAAGTCTTACCTTTAAGTTACCAAATTAGAAACCTTGTCTAGCATGGAGACGTTTCTTTGTGGGGCCACTTTTTTGTCATTATCATGGTGAATGTTTGATGCTACCAGTTCTTTGCAATTCTGCAATAAATCCAAGCGTATCTTGAACATTAACGCAAACAGATCGCACACAATTTAGGCCACTACTGTAGCGATAAGAGGACATTCGTATCACTCTGATCTAACGTCAATGACAGATTCGTCATCTGCTAAGCAATCACCGATTCATGCGCACTAAAGGCTGTAATTTAAAGCAGGGGAATTCCAAGCTGATTAGATATTTAAGTGGGAAAGAATGTTTCCATTTTGAATTTTAATCCCATCCTGGCATAATATTGAATTGTTTTAGATAATGTTTTCACTTGACGAGTTGGTTTCTCAATTATGATTCCTGTGATTACTGCCGCAGAAGGCGTCTAACTTCTGGCACAATTCAGAATAGGCATATAAATAGATGTCAATATTAATTATTTAAACGCTTATAAATATAAAAGCTTATACTTTTATTCCATTCCATGCATCCAATATGCTACTAATTATTCGCACGAGGACCAATAGCAACCGAGACGCTCGGATACCTAGGCAATACACTTCCTATTGTTATAATCTGGTCTCTTAACATTTAAATGACGTGCTTACAACTTTCATAATCTTGTTCAACTTTCTTGGCTAAGCACAATCTATCAACTAATCTTTTCTCTAGCAAATTCGACATTAGTTTGTTAGGCTTCTTTTCTATAGTTTCTGAAGTTTGGCCGATAAGCTTCAGGGACTAACTCATATCTTCTTAAGATGCATTCTTTAACCGTATCTAAGTCATTACTTTATTGAACTGACAGTGAACGGTTAATATCACTAGCTTTACCAGTGAGTACACATTGTAATAATTGAGTCCAAAGTCCCTTGGCCATTTCAAATTGTCAGCAACTGTTTCAAATTATGGAAAATATTTGTCTACTTTTTCTCTGAAAGGGGACACTAATCTTATATTTTTTTCAAGATCAAAACTTAAATTTGTATTTTAAGTATGAATGTGCTTTTCACTTGCCGGTTCCATTTCTTTCATTCTAAATCGATATTCCCTCTCTACAGCCTCTGTCTTGCATTTGCATCTCTTTCTTTCTTCCTTTTGCATTTGTTCTTTTTATAATTGCATTTGTCTTTCTTTCTCTTTCTTACGCTTGTAAATGTATTTGTTTTTCTTTCTCTCTCCTCTTTCTCATATTGTAACTGCATTTGCATCTCTCTCCTCTCTTTCTTCTTTCTGAAGTTCCAGCTTCCTTAACTCATATTCCATCTTGTATTTTAATTATAATTCCTTTACTTTTGTGTCAGAGTCTGATACAGGCTTACTGATCGGAACCAAAGTACTTTTATCCAAAAACAATTTTCTACCAAGTACTGAATCAAAATATTTCTTATTTCCTGTTTCTTTAAGAAAGCCTTTACCTCAGAAAGATCGTATTTTTTGGCAAGTTCAATGAATTCATCTGTTTTGAAAGATCTAATTGTTCCTGGGTAGGATTTGAAAGAGATTTCCACTTTTGAGGAAATTTAGGAAAAAAGGTTACCGATTTCACTGAAAGTTACAAAAACTATGGGAATTCAAATTTAAAAAAAAAAAAAGTTTTATGAAATATTCTAACCAAAATTCAAAATCCCGGACGAGCTCCCAATTCTTATGGTAAGTGTGTAAGCTCGAATAAACATTAACAGAAGAGTGAAAACAACAAGCTTTGAAAAAATATATTTTCCTGGACAAATACTGTAAAAATTAAAATATGAACTTAGGGAATTTTAGAAGTCCTAATAATAAAATGTTCTAATTATTTCAAGTTCGAGTCCCGACGTAAAATTCAAGATGGAAGGCGATGACGTATACTGTAGCCTGTACTGTGTTGAAGTCTACAGTTCCTTGTTTTGTTTTGGAAATCCGAATAATTTTTATGAATGTTCAAGAATTTTATATGAGCACAGGTATATTTGCAGGAAAAAAAAAGAATTAATCCTTTTGAATCCAAATAATTTGAAATAACTTCAAATGACTCATCAGACCCCTTCCAGTATAAAAGCCCAACTGTTACTTCTTTAATACGATGTTTCAGAACTTGAATTTTGCAACCCGGATAAGGGTCACGTGGTCATCTTTACATATAAAAACCTTACGTAGCCCCTGTATGTCCTTGATAAGAACCAATCATTTTTTTCAGAGAATAAAAGTTGTTTACTTTAATAAAAACTATTTACAAATCTAGGGTCTCGTATTCAATACAGGCCCATTCTCACTAGTAAAAAAAAAAGAACTTCATGACGTGGCTGTTACTAATTCTGAATTACGGTCGGAGACCAGGTCAGCCTTCTAGGTTTACTAAAACAAACAGTCAAGGTCAAACTATTTTCTGGAAAATTATCGAATTCTTAATAAACAGAACTACATCATTTTGATATATAATGAAATAAAAAATAGAAAGATTTTAATACTTACAAACAATTAAATCAGATACAAAAATTAAATCAAATATACATAACATCGATAAAGATTAAAATATATTTGAAAATATATTTGACAATATAACTATAAATAACCCTTTTGATGCAGTATTTATCTGGTATGTATACGGGTTAGGTGTCTAATCAATACGCTTTGTTTTATGCTGGAATAAAACATTTTAGATCGAATCGGTCAGACGTCACACAAACATTCGTGCCATATTAAGCTAAGACATTTCTTAGAATCAAAAACCTGCATAATAATTTGACTTGATAATGAATGTCCACTCTCTTTTGCTTTTTTTAGAAACGTTTTTGACATCTGATTTAATTTAAGGATTTATGAATCTGGATGTTACATGTTTGAATACGTGATTGATTCCAGAAATGTACACAAGTTCGTGCTGTTTGCTTATAATAATAATGAGGTCCAATCATTGTTTATACACATATCGGAAGATGGAATTCACAGTAGCGTTACAATCAGTAACTGGAAAGGAAACATATCGCAATGTTATTAACTGTCCTTTAAATTACAACATCCACCCTTACCATCGTTGAAAGTAAATGCAGCCATGGCACCAAACATGAAAATATGGCTGCGTTTTTAAAAGATGACAGCGACATTTCTTAGCTCGGAAAAGCAATTAGAACAGGAGCGACATTACAGAATCATACACGGAGAGTGCATGTTACTTTATTTTATTCGGCGTTTGTATGTATATTTATTTTGTATTGTGTATGTAGCAAGATTGAAACCGAATGGATGCTTGGATTGAATGACGACGCAACACAATGTGAGGGTATGAAAGTTTATGAAACAAACAAACAAAAAATGTTCACTACAACACATATGCAAATTTACTCGCACACCCACCCGCTAAATGTAATACACTATTACTATACTGAACATGTTACAGATACACGCATGTGTAACACAAATATGAGTCGTTCTCACATTACCAATGTGTACAATGTAAAGAATATTTACGAAACCACACGAGACATAGACCGACACGAATCTGATTCACAGTATCGTACGATACAAAAATAAAACAAGTGTGGTTCGTACAACCATATAATACCAATAGAAAAAGGTACGGTTCACACAACCATGTGATTATGAAAAATAAGGGGTTCACACAACCATATGATTACAATAGAAGAATATTTATGGTTCACACAGCCAAATGACAATGTATGTATGGTTCAACTAACCACGTGTTACAAAGAAAATGAAGTGTGGTTCAAGTAACCACGTGTCCTTGTATATATTACACAGTGTAATGGTCCTTATCCAGGAGTTGAGAATTACGTCAGAATCCCCCGTCCTTCTCCGGAATTATACGTCCATATTCACCAGTTCCCACCATGAAATAATTACACTTTCGGTTCAAATGGCTTCACTGCCACACTATGGATAATAGCCTCACCATTCGGGTTCTTCTAGCCGATCTATCTGTCTATTCATTCATACACACCTACAGACAGACAGCTTTAATAAACCAATCTGGTCATAACAAGGAACAAACAAAATTACATACGAGAAATCCATAAGTATATGTTACTAAAACAATTTAATGTCAAATAAAACCCTTATCGATAAAATGTAACATACGGATTGTTTTCTTGTTATTGTTATATGGTTTAACGCCATTTTTCAGCACGATATAGGCTATACATGGCAGCCAGTATAACTGGTGGAGGAAGAACCCTGGAAAACCCCTGGAAGAACTACCGACCAACGAGAAGCTACTGGCAAGCTTTCTCACAGACCCACGTTAGCCGAGCCTGGGACTCGAAGCCACATAGAGGTGAGATGGCAGTGATCCGGAACGGTGAGCACTTTAGACCACTCGGTCCCCTACTGTTTTTCTATTGTATTACACACGCAGAATGAAAAATAAGGCAGTAAATTGAAAAACAAAAGATATTTAAACTATAAAAGTACACGTACAAACTGGATTTGTATCAAATTTAACACTTACCACTATGGCTGTAGTTCGAAGTAAGAGTTGGTACTCTAACAAGATCCAAGCGATCATTGATTGTATCTCCTAGAACAATAAGCCTTCTATAAATACATCAGAAAAAAATCCACACGACCAGGGGTAAAGTACCCGTGCAGACAGTGCTATACTAGTATCTCGCCGCAAGCGACCTACGACGAGATGCGTGTATTGTTCAGGCATACAAAACCAAAAATTGAACCACCCTAGGTAACGCTGTATGAGTCTATGAAGTTAATAAACCAAATTGTTCTTAAGGCATCCCAAATATTTTTCTTGCCTTATTCCGTGACAGTGTACTTGACATGTATCAGTAATTAAGGGGAGAGTGTTTGGGGTGTATGTAGTACTAATATTAGTACCCTTACTCCTACCTCGCGGATAGGTACTAAGATGAGCATATACGTCTCAGTGGAGCAAGCCGGGTGTGAATCACACCCGGCGCTCTTTAAGCCTGATAATAACACTTTAAACATATTCCTTGCATACAATCCAATAAACTGAGTTCGGAAATATCGAAAATCATTGCAGAAATAGTTGTAAAATCTCGTTTACCATTTTTATCCGATATTTTCGTTTAGATAGTGTGCCATATTAGTTCAAATAATGATTACTTCCGTTCTCAGCCTCGTTTGTTTGTGTGCCATATAAGGACATTGAGGCCTTATTTGGAAACGTAAACAAATCGTGATAAAAATTTGGCGCGGTATGAGTCAGACATTCGGCTCATTAAAAGTAAATACGGTTTATCGGCAACTTTGAAATTCCACCAAGAAGCGATTATTCGCCACTTGATTGACAATAACATAGCGTAGAATATCTAAATATGGTCTGGCAAGCCTTATATAGAAAAGGGGTCACGGCGAGAGTCTGTCATGGCGAACACGGTGAGGTTAGTGTAACCATGCCAATTTATTTTATCGTGTAAGGGCTTAATAAATTCAAAATAACCCAAACTTTTTTCATAACATGATTATACTTATGTAGTTGATTTCTACACTAATTGTTTTTCTGACTTTAGTGATGATATTTTTGCTCCATTACATGATATGGGATCAGTTCGTAGCCTACCCACAACAAATCAAGTTGATGCTACGACATCGTAGCTAGGGTGTACGATATTTCTGACATTTTATAAGCTATACATACGTTGTGTACTGATATTAGTGTTCAGACCTAGCCTAATTTACAAACATAAAGTGAAATTGTGACACAGATCCTTGCCATTTTAGTGTGTCCTGGTTTTTTTTATAAGGTTTAAACAAGCAAAATTAGTTATTCGTATTTTTTAATATCAGTCTAAGGAATCACCTTTAGGCATGTACATATATAATCTAAAAGGAACAATGTATTTTACTTATTCATTGTAATTACGAAGTCCTCCTTGAGCTTTTCTACTAAAACGCATTTTTGTGAATTCATTAAACGACCTGATTATGTCATTATGGTACATAAAGACTGTTGGTACATCAACCTATTCAACACTAGTTGTACATCAGCACATTCCAAACTTGGAATTCAATCGGAATATTCTATAATTTCTGTTTTGTGATTGAACATTTAGGATTAACTAGTATTTAATTCCCAATACTATATATTCATGCTAAGTTTTCACTATGTATTCTAGGGAAATAAATTATTTGTTGATTGTACTAAATTATTGGGTTTGCTTCTGTTGTCAAATTGTTCAAGACATTAGAACCGTAATTGTGAAATAAATTTGTGCAGGAAAATAGGTGCGTTTTCCATAGACCAGACCAGACATTAGGAAAGATTAAACAAAGAATAATACCACATTATTACTGTGGTGCTTATTACCCTCTTAAAAATTGCCATTTATTCATATGCAGCGACTTTGTTCAAAAGAGCATTTTATTACATTTTCATTAGAGGGTGAAGCTTGCATTCCATAAACGTTTGCTTTTGTAGTTATTATTGTTAGCTGTTAGCTGCGTATGCATCCGAAAAAAAAATTAGATGTATGCCCTATAGCAGTTTTATTAATGCTCGGAGTGAGACAATAATCAAATTCGCTATGAAGTACAGCACACAAGAACACTACAGCTATGTACCATTTAATGTTGACAAGACATTGATATTTAGGCCGTCTACCAGGTAGCCGAGATCGCTTAGTTAAGCGTAACATAGCCAAGAGAATGTGTTCGTACTGATTCAGTAAGGATTACTTAACTATGTCTTAGCTGCTTTAGTACTTTTGTAAACATAATGTTTTTACAGATTGAGCGTAATAGCGGATATCTTGTCAAATTGCCATGGTTACGTCCAGGCGACGCACACATCGTACCCGTTGTGTAGCGATTGTTTCAAAACCTTCATGATTCTCGAAAACTCATGTTAGTCAGCTGATGATAATACTTGTCTGTTTTACTGTAGGGAGACCACTAAATAAGAGAATGATCTCTGCCTGTGTATGATCTCCTATGAGAAGAGAAAGAACTGTACACGGGTACTTAATATAAATAGATCTGTGTATGATCTTGTATGAGAAGAGAAAGAACTGTACACGGGTACTTCATATAAATAGATCTGTGTATGATCTCGTATGAGAAGAGAAAGAACTGTACACGGGTACTTAATATAAATAGATGTGGTTGCATATGCCATTTTTCTTTAAAAATATGAAAGTAAAGTTTTACATTTACAATACAAATGCAATGGAAATAAATGTAAACATCAGTTATTAACTTCAGGAAAGCATTCTCAAAACGTGTTCTGATCGGTCTAGCCCTCTGCATATTACTCCAATACGGTTTTCAGTCCGTGCCACGAATCTTCTATACCTAAAGAATAATATTAACTTTTCCAAAATACAAAATCAAAAGATAACCAATATGCCCTAATATTGTAAATGCATTATAGCTGATGATGTGCACTGCACCTGCTTAGCAAATGTTTGTAATATTATTCAGTACTAATTAGAAATCTGATCTATAGTTGCCGTGGTTTGCTTTTTACCAAATCGCAGAGGTGTTTCAAATTTGTTTAATCTCTTTTTAACCAAGACGTGGAGACAAATTGTCTACTATCATTGATATCTCTTATGCTCCCCTAAAACTCGTTTAAGCCAAACTCCATAACGTATAAAATTCGTTCTTCATATCTCTTGATTTCACCAGAATTGAAAAAGGGGTCAGAATGAATAAATTATTGAGCATATTATGAATAGAAGCATCAAGAATAGTCTGATATTAGTTTTGAAAGTGGTGATGGGGTTTGCGAAAATACAAGTTTTGTTTATTGCTGTTCTTTCTCGAACTATTTTCATAGATTAAGACTTGCTATAATAACATTTCTTGCTATAATAATTGTTGTATTTTCAAGCATTGTCTTTGAATAATCTAGTTAACATTTCCTCTAAATGTAATATTTCTTTTATATTGTCAACTCAATATTTCAATGTCTCAAACAGTACGATCGAGATCAAGTACATGTCCAACTATGTACTCCCATATCTTTCAATATTTCCAACATAGTCCTCTTTACTATGTTTTCTTGAACTGTATACTTTTTTCTGCACTAATTCAATTTCTTATCCTACACTTTTTCATGATGGTAATTGGGTTTTTTCTTCTCATAATTTGAGGTAAATGATAAAAGGGTTGAGGCCAATTTATTCATATATAATTTAGAAATAATATGGCAATGTCTATAACATTTTTATGAAGTATAGAAACCTCTGACAACCGGCGTTTGTCAGAAAAAAGGCATAGCAGAGCAAGGCCTCGTGAATGATAAATTGAGTATGTTATATTCAGGAGTGGTTAAGAAGTTATTTCCTTTCCTTTGTAATGTTTTGTTTTTCTTCAAGAGTTTAACATTACATTCGCAACTTTGGTAGAGAGATAGAAGATGGCATGAGCTATAAACTAATTGATTTATGTACGATTCGAATGCTTCAAGTTCAATTGCTCAATGTATTGTCAATAAGTACAGGACCAAACATCATTTATGCTTGAAAACATCATTAGGGAGCACTATCAAGCTGGCAACAAATGTTACTTTACCAAATTTCACACTCGATTCACCACAAATGGGTTGTTTAAATAAATGCCTTAGTAATGTGTAAGAAAGAGAATAAAACTGGTTAGGAAAACAAATCACCAATCCAGCAATATACAAGATACTGATTACTGAGCATGAATTGTTCAAAAGGCTTTCATTTGCTACGTTTATAATGTTGGTAAACTGAAGCAACGTTTAACAGAGGCAATAATATATGTTTTATATGTGCACCTAAAACACTGGATTCTCTAATAAAAGAGTTTAACATCTTATGCACAGACTACCATTGCATTTGGCGTGCTAGAGTAGTACACATGATAATATGCCCCATGCAGAAAATATATTGGCCAAAGTTCGACAATGGATCTATCTATCGAAACCCTGAAAATATAAATAGGTGTGCACAAAATGTTTAGCAACTGTGTATTTTATACTCAGGTAAGCATTCGTAGCCAAATCAAAGCCGTACTGTTTCAAAAACATAAGTCGAGATAGTTGGGCAAATTACATGTTGCGATTTAAGATGGCAGTATTGTTTGTGAGAGATCCGGTTTTGGCACGCGGAAACTACCGATTGTTTACGGAGATTGACAAATAATTTTTCATTTTATAAAGCGGAGTTTTAAGTCTAATTAAACATTTTTATGGTGTGCATACATAACCAATGCGTTTTGTTTATAACTATAATAATATCACATGTTTTTACAATACAGGTGGCAGGTGACCTTTAAATAAACATATCTTACATAGCTAGCTAAGACGTAGCACAATTGAAATACCCATACATATTACAGAAGGATTTGGACTGGCAAACATGGTCAGATGCTTTACATGAAAACCAACCACGAGTTAAGTCAGCTTTGCCTTTCAGGAACTCATGTCCCGAAATCAAATTGTATTGCCTCTTCTGCCCAACACTTAAAATAATGGAGTCGATCGTTAATATTTACGAAGTCGCTAAAACTTACCTCCTAATACGCGAGTGTATTAGCAAGAAAAGGCAACAGATCAAATTTTGTCACTTTAGCATTCGAGGGTATAGTTTGCGAAATATTTTTGGGAATGACTGTGCAGGAATAAATGTTTACCGTAAAATAGCCTGGTTTTATAATTTAGGATCTATTTTGTCAATTGAACTTTGATAACAAAACATGTTTTACGATAACAATGTGGAAGTCATATTTATGAGAAAAGAGACAGATGAAATGTTGAAACAAAAAACTGAGATAAAGCTTGAATGAAGTTGTTATCTTCTTAGATTACACGGTAACAATATCAAGGTGTGTTTATTGTATCAACTAAATACCTATACTGGCGTATGGTGGCAAAACAGCCGTATTTAATGTAATATGTTACACGTAAAGCTAGTATGATCTTACTCATTTCAAATTTTGGCAATTTACAGTTTGCTTCTAAAGACGGTTATTTTTAAATTTGAGATGAATATAACCTTTGCGTGTCATCTTTAGTTATATCGATTCTAACGAAAGATGACTTTCTTCACAAAACGGCTCCATAGACCCACAACCTCATTCATCTGTGAAAACGCTTTAAGGTGTTTTAGTCTCTTGACATAGATAAATAGATAGATTTATCTTTGGAAGTTATACTCGTTAGTTGTCAAATAATTTCAGCTGTCATACTTTTGATACGAATCTTAGTCTTCTTGATTGTTTTTCAATTGGTTTCATATTTATTAACCTCTGAGAAGTCTCATTTTGCCGAATTACCAGTTTAGGGTATACATCCACACATTTGTTGTCAAAATTGTATACCATAGGTATCAAAAAGGGTTCATACGCATTTCAGAAGCACGTAAGAATTACATAAACGTTCAGTAACTGTGAGATTGAAAACAGTAAATCATGCACACAATCCTGAGAATAAATTAAGGCAATAACATATGTTATGTATGAAAGAGGTGTACATTGCACTTTCGACACACATAAATTATTTTAGTTACCCTTCTGATTTATTTTGTCATTTTGTGGGTTTAATGCCTATCTGTATCGCATGATTGGCTTACATGGCATCCAGTATACTGAACGACATGTCAAGAGGCAGATCCATGCCTGAGTGCACTTACGAGGATAAGACGGTAGGATATGCTCTTAAAAGACCTTACGATGTTCATCGAGGCAGTAACTCCGTGCATCAATGAAGATGCCAGAACAGCGATTACGGAGTACTAAATGACAGAAACAGATATGGGGGATGGTCAGAGTTAATGGTTCAAAGACTCGCTCAAGCCATTAATAAAAGATTTCAGCAATAAATACCTGGCACAGGATTGTTTCACCAGGCGGAGTATCATTGATACTCGACCTACATGCAAACAGCTGGCGAAAATTGAAGAGACAGTGCAGAAGCGCACGCAGCATACGGCTCAGAATTTCAGTGCTTCCTGTTTTAGATGAAGAAAAACAAAACAACAAGTGTCATCTCCTGACAGCGAGTCACAGCCAGTCCAGACCACAACGTAGCCTAATCAGCTACGCACGTATTCCCATAACAAAAACCAGTTAGTGACATTATGGTGATCTTCGAACTCGAAGGACTATTAGAATCAAGTATGCTATTTATGCATGCATTTCTTTGCCTCTGTTTTTGGAACATGGGTTAAATTAACACTTTCGACCTATAGCAACAGCCAATTAAATTAATTCAAGTACCTGTGTATTGAGATAACAAGGACTTGACATTTTAAAAATGTGGATATATACCTAGATGAGTAGATTCATAGATAGATCGATGTATACAATTCATGGGAAAGAAGCGTGCAAAAATGACCAATATAGAACTAGCGTATGTTCAAAGCGATGTTCAAATTAATGTTTTTATCTTTTCTCTGTCCTTTCCTTCTTTACTTTTTCTCTTATTTGTTCAGTCGTATTTTTATAATTTGGAACATATTAAGACAGTTATTAATTGTTACTGATGCACATGTACTTCTGTCTGGAATGATAACATATTCATGCGATCTGGAAACAAAGTTTGATCAATATAAACGTTATCTCCTTTGCTGCCCCGAAATAACCACACATAGCCTTGTAATCGATCTCAAAAGACCGACCAATACAAGGCTTTTCATGATAAGCGTATTTGAACTGACGACAGAATTTACCGCATTTAATAAAAAGGTACAGTATTATTTTTGGTGCACGTAGGTTGCGATTTAAAACTGATAGTTTGTTATTCCGTGAATGTATGAACCAATTTTACCAATAATAATTCATTTTCTACATGCGTCAGAAAGTATGTTTTCAATGTGGCACGTAAGTTCATACCCCACAGGGGTAAGCAATCTTTCATACGGATTTAAGACGTTTTCATCAGAACCCAATGCACAATGGACTTACCGTGACAATTAAATAATAAAATGGCATACTTATTATATTAATGTTCTTTTGACGCGATTGGTAAATAAATGAACTGAAAGAACAACATATTCAATAATAATTAACGGGAAAAGATTACACGACATTAATAATAACTTAACGAGTGAAATTAGCATGTTCTATGTATCTCTGCATTCTTGTGAACCTATTTAACTTGTTCATCTCTATAACAATACGCCTGGTATCTGTTTTGGTGAAACCTTTTGTAAGTGTACATTAGATGTACATAAATTTGGATTAGGCGCATCAAATGATTATCAGCTGGCGGACGTCGTACAAAACACCGAACTAGTTTTAACGTGGGTATGCAATACGGAGTTACGAACTGAACAACCACATCGAACAGCAAGTCAAACATGCAAGAATAAATGTTTATGTAATACATATTTAAGAAGTGAAGCCTATATTCGTCAGGCTTACACGTTCCGTATACTGAATTATGTTACCTGAATAGTGTCATTTATTTAGGAAATGTAGCAGAAGCATTGTAATTTTTTATTTCTATATTCGCTTTACGCAATCTCTTGTTTCTAAGTAACCATATCAGAGACCGATATGACAAATTGTGGTCTGGGATTATGAAGTGCATTCAGGTTATACCAAAGTATAAAAGGATTTACATCATTAGCGAAGCAAAATATCATGTAAAAGTGTTACTCTAGTTCTGTCAAAATTGATACTTTTATACGAAGTGTTTAGAGACTACACAAAAATATAATGTAAGAAATTTTTTGGTGTCCAAGTGATTCAACAACTGAGAATCGAATAATAATTTCTTGATTTGTCCATGCTCACTGCCCGTTTTCAGCTTATGGGTTGCATAGGATTTATGAACAAGAGGAACAATGTATCCTTATCAGATGACTAGATTACATATATCTGATCCAGGTCTACACATGATAAATGTATGAAGCCGATATATCGTGCTTCCATGAGTCATTTGTAGCACAAAAAATACAGGTTTGTACCTGCAACCTTTCTCGAACTAAACCATTAATACTCTCGTGTATTTGTGTGTGTGTGTGTGTGTGTGTGTGTGTGTGTGAGAGAGAGAGAGAGAGAGAGACAGAGACAGAGACAGAGAGAGAGAGAAGAGAGAGAGACTAACTGTTGATACAAAAAGAAAGAGAGAGAGAGAGGTGTATAGGAAATAAACCTGTACATTTATTCTACAATTCGTGCAATTAAATGAAAAATCAAAGCAAATATTCCCTTTTGAAACAAATTTCAATCTCTCATGAACTTAAACCGAATTTTTAACCTTAGATAAAGACGCAGGCGATCTGTTTTTCTTTAACAATATGCTTTACTGAATGGTAATCACTGAAAAAAGCATGAATTATATCCAATATCACAAGTGTGACCAAATATATTTTGTGAAACCCCTCAAAACTCTTAAAACTGTGTATCACTTGGACCACTTTTACTTTCATTTATAATAGGTTGTTTTGTTTCCTTCGGGCGTCACAGATTTGAAACTATATATCCTTTAACAAAGTTATTGTGGCATATGGATTTGTACGCTTTCAAATTACTGAATAACTGTCAATTATCATACAAGTTTTTAGTTTAGATTACGTTAAGACTTTATCATTCGTTAGGTTCGCACATGAGTAATTGATTTTTGAGGAAATACAAGTCGAGCAAGTACTCATTCACCACTTATCTCCAGGGTTAGGTCCAATTCTTTTATTTTTGATCGTTAGTTCAGATGTTCTCTGGCTTGTTTATGTTTCGCTGTTCTTCATTTGCACGCTGTAAGCGTTACCCACTGTCAATTTTTTTGAAACCTTACACAAAGTTCCCTCTTCTTGCAAGAGGTGTGGGTTGGCGGATTGTACCTTCTTTCAAGGTGTCCGCTTAATTTGGTTCTCATTATCTAGAGGTTGACCACCCTCGATGTTATTGCCCAGTTCGAGTAAATATAAGTGTAAATGGTGAAACTTAAAGGTGGAATAGATAGAGATCTGAGCAAATATATAGAACAAACCAACACGAGCCCCCGTACATGTAAACAAACAATTTAATCAATTACATAAAACAATTATGATAATTCATTACATCAGGAATAAACTCTGTTTTTAGATATACAATTTTCAACGAATTACAAAAGAAAATACAAATATATTTAAATAAAGTAGCCGATCTGTTTTACTGATAGATTTAGTTCATCATAGGATCGAGTGAACAATCGAAGTCAATGCCTTGCACGATTGCATAACCTGTTTCTTTGTTTACTCCACTTCCACTGTAGCTGTTCCTTCGACTTCCGTCGGTCTTGCCTCTTTCGGTCCTCATTCTGTGCTTAGCACGTAGATTCACAGATACCTGGATCTCAGGATAAGTACGTCTCACTATACGTCTCAGAGATAGTCTCACTATACGTCTCAGAGATAGTCTCACTATACGTCTCAGAGATAGTCTCACTATACGTCTCAGAGATAGTCTCACTATACGTTTCAGAGATAGTCTCACTATACGTCTCAGAATTAATACGTCGCAGAGCTGATACGTCGCAGGAGCTATTTTCTCCCCTTTTAAAAATATAAATAGAGACAATCTAAATTTCCTGTTGTTTACGAATATAGGGACTTTAATTTCGCCCTCTTGTTATCAGATCTTACTATCGGTCCATAACGATCCTAGTTAGGTTAATGGCTAAATCATCACGCATTAACATCACACAATAACACACCACGAGGCATAACGGTTCCGATGCCAGCCTCAATTTACACATGGGAATAAATGAAATACATTAAATGACTTCTACGTCATGTCCGGCGAATAAACATTCAGCCTTAATCATACGTGAAATCTTCTAAATTCGGTGAATTCACAAGGATTCTCCTAACTCATATTAATTAATGTAAAGCATGAAATTCTTAGATACTAATTATTATGCAAACAAGACAATAAATTCAAACAAATCGTCAAACTTATCTTAAGATTAATGTAGGACTTCATATGCATAAATCCAGCACAGTTATACTTCATAAAGCAAATTGATACACGAATGTAGCAAATAGATTCTTGCAAATATAAGTAAATAAATTCAGCAAAGCATTATATATGGCATCAACAAATTACATGGAATTGTCAAACTACCTTTCCTTTCAACGTTCCTTGCTTCTACTGCCAAATTTGTTCGTCGGTTTTCCTTCGACATCAGTCCTCTTGGACAACAGTTTTACGAGAGAATTTCTCCCCAATTTCTCTCAGAGTCTTCTTTACACTTGTTTTTCTCTTACAGAAAAGCTTAGACTGATTAAAATATTCGATGTGGGCGATATTAAAACACGCTCCTTATTTAGCGTAACCAATCAGGATTAAGTATATCTGCCGCCTTTTTCGAGAGGCGCAAAATATGGGGTCAATTTGACTGTCTACGTCGTGACTACTGGTCAATGGAAATTCTCAATTTGTGACAGTTTTACCATGAAATCAAAGTTTACCGTGTCCCTAATAATCCATCTGGCTGCTAAATAAACAAATGCTTAATTAAGAAAACAATTCTCCCCTCGAAAAGACATTACCGATCATGACAGTATGGCGATTTGATACGTTCCTGTATGTCGAGGAAATCATAGAGGCTCTCGAATATTCTTTTCACGAAAAATTCTTCCTCTATGATTAAAAATGTACCTTTCTTAAGGTCACGTCAATTACATCCGTTTTAACCTCACATTATTCTTCCGTTTAAATTTGGAGCTGTCTTATGTAATTGTAAATATTTTCCCATGCTGCCAAATGCATAATGCTATATAAAAATGGCGTTTCGTGAAAACGGAAATTTTCATCTGGAAGCGAAATCGGGGTAGAATAATTACAGGTCTGATACATTTATAGACAAGTGAGACAGTTTGATCAGTTTTGTTAGGAAGAGTTCAAAGTTATTAAAGTAAAATGAAATACAACATACATCGAAACAATACGTGATTAATTGTTTCGATTTTCGACTATGTTGTTATACAGATCATTAAAGTGGTCCTTTTCGATTTGCATTTTATCACATATTCCCCTTATTTGAAATTGCTTTCTACGGTCCTTATCATATTAGCCAAATATTTATGACGCACGTGCAATAGATATGGCAACATATGAAGCACAAGTATAAAACTGAAACTGATCATCAGATTATCGAAGGTACGGGTATATTAGCGTTTATTAGCTTCTTGACGAATAATGGTATCAAAAAGACCAGAATACTTGCTCTTACTTTAAGGGATGTAATTCTTCTAGGTATTCTGGGGTTGCCTCTTTCATTATGTAAGTTGTCTATCAATTTGTCGCGGCAAAAACTGCTTGTACTCCTTGCACACTCTTTCCTCATGAAACCAATACAAACAAGACACGGTTTGTGCAACTACTCCCTAGCAACGTAGATAAGGTTGCACATAGGGCTTTAAGTCACGGCTGAAAGGAGGATGTTACAAGGCAAAGGTGTACAACTCTCACACTTTTGAGTGTTGCGTATATATGTGTGTAGTTTATCTACTCTAGTTGACAGCTATTTTGAATACAATTGAGAAATTCATGTTCTGTCTGAAGCAAACAGTCTATAAAATGACTGCTGCTGCTGGATTTCAAAATAGCACAACTAACATATTGTTCTTAAAATGCATAAATATTTTTGAAAGATGTTACAGGCTGCTTTCCTTTACCTATATGAAACTGACCATGACAAGAAGGTAGCAGAGAAAGATTCATAAAAATACGACACTTTTATAAAAATGTATAGTGTGCTTTGTCAATAACCGTTCATGATAATGACCTTCACGTTTTCTTTCCCTATTTAGGCCCTACACTCACAAGGTGAACAATTTGCATTTTCCACCTTGATATAGATGCATTGGCGTATTAAGGGTAAATGTTGCCTAGGGCGATGATGATGCGTCCGTTGTTTGGCTGCTCCAGGACTTCTGGCGCTCGAGTCAACTGCCCCGTCCCTACCCTCCCAGTTAGTATGCTACTGCATGGATGTTATTTCAATACGATATTTGGTATGTATCAGAACCTTCAACCATTCTGCACTTATTCTGCACTTACCGGAACTAGGATAGTCACAAACAAACCTTGATGTAATCCATAACATAAAGAACTACTTGGATCGTGCTTTGATGCATATATGTGGAAAAGATTTTCGGAGGGTTTTGGATTACAGTTTTCGGGGTTTTGAATTCCGATTGAGCTATAATATATAAAATCAGCCCCAAATTGTATTCTTGAAACACACTACAACATTTTGAATGTCAAAGTACGGCGAATAGCATGTCCTACTGCTATGTAAGCTCAACCTACTATAGGCTGTCACTAATCGTCTTCATGTCAAAGAAATGATTATGTTGCTGGTGATTTCATTAATCCTTAATTATGCTCTGTACGTTATTCATATATGGATCATGCACTGAGTATTTATTCAAAATATAGGTAAGAGGCAGTCATTCGACAAAGAAAACAACTCTATTCTTAAAGAGGCAGCCATTCGACAAAGAAAACAATTCTATTCTTATTGACTTCTTACCGTATATTTTGGGGATTCAGATTTATTACTGTGTGAATTCTTACACTGTATTGAAAAGTCCACGCCAATGGCTTGTCGGATATTCTTCTGTGTTGTTGAGAAATAATCTTCATCTTTTAGAATGGTTAATTAATCGCGCAGCTGCGTTGCAATGTTTTGTGGTCACATGGAGTAAAATTAAGTACAAATGTCAAGGATATAAGGTATTAGGTTATCAAAATTCTATTGCTGTCTTAAGTCGCAGAAACTGATTTGACCACCCACACGTTACAATACCAGGTTGTCTGTACCACAATAAGAAATTTGTCTGGTATGTAAGTAGGGTAATATATTTTAATTATTCAGTCCACAACTTACGGTGTTATTAACCTGGATTTCTGTATAAATGGTAACTGATTGCTAGGTTATGTATATGTTGTACTGTAAATCTGTATATTTGTACATGAAATTTGAACGATGTGAACCTAATTAAATGCATTGTGTGATGACATGTTGAATTAAGTTGCATGGCAAATTCCAATATGCTGACTATTGATTACCATATGCATTTTGTCGATTCGAGTATGCGGTGGGATTGCTAGCATATCTTTGATGGGTCAGCAAATAAATGACTTATGTTGTCTGTTGATTAGAGGATAGACTGTCGTCTTTATTATTTTGTTTTGTTTATATACGGGTATTTAGGGTATTTACTTAATGGACTGTCTTTCATGGTTTAATGATGAAAGGTACAGAATGATAGCAGAGAAGTGTACCAGGCGTGCACAGTCAACATAGAATTATGCACTTGACGAAGATAGATACACCATACTAATAGTACAGTGTACCAGGTGTTTATGATGTTAATATATTGATGTTCCCGTGATTATTGGACTGTCTTTCGAACCCTAATGCAAATTAACTCTATGCTATAATAACAGAAAAGTGTAATAGTCCCGCACGTTGGAACAAAAGCAGTGTTAACGACAAGCATATACTTGCAACTATGATACATTGTCTCCCTCCGCTTCCTGTTCGTACATATATGTATAATCTAAAACAAACAAGCATTTTAAAGCGTAAATCATGCTATACATAACTTATCCATACAGTACCCAAAGTACACGTTACTCTCTACGACAAACGTTATACACTATTAGCAAAATTATCTTGGTTACATATAGTGATACAATCATTTATGTAGCGGCTTTATTATTCTCATTCTCGTGAGATCTACGTGTAGACATTATACACTGATGCATTCTTACATTGGCCATTGCTAAGTGCCAAAATTGAATTTCGTCTACAAGTAGTACAAAAAGTATACTCAATTGCAACGTGCTACTCCAGTAAAATGACATTGCAAAATCGCGTGTATTAAACCAAAGCTGCCATAATTATATAAAACCACAATATATAAAGTCTTTGAAAAATAATCGTTAAGATGTAGGAATTCATTTTGTTTTTAAGATACATTCTTCACTTCATAAGATATGATCTATATTATATCTGACTGATTGCCATAACATAGTGTATGCAGTTTATATCAATCATATCGATCCAGTGGGTAGCACGCGGTCTAGTTCTTCTCATTGTGCGTCCGTGGCCATGTGAATATGCTTTTTACTTAATACATATTCCATTTTTCTGAATTGTTTTATGATATTATTTAATGTATGCACCACGATATGTGACTTATTTGGCACTATTACTACGACATGGTAATAAGAATGTTAGTATTGTCATGTAATAAGTATTAGAATTTCGCATTTAATTATTAAAATTAAAAATGATTTAATTGTATTAGTAATGTTGGTCAACAAACCACCTCATGCGACTATCGACCTTAAACAGTTTGTATGTTCCGACTCCCAACCTAAATTGAAAGGTTGGACATTACTGATGCATACAATATCTTAGAAACTTAAAGGGTTAACTAATGACTAGTAGTTACAATTAGTATCAGTTAGTATTGCCATACGAACTAACAGTTTTATTCTGATTCATTATATATACAGATGAATATCTTAGAGAGCTAATGACTTTCTGTACTTGCTCAGTATAACAATGAATATCGGTAAATGTTTACATGGATTGAATAGGCATCAAACCGTCTAGGAAACGTCGTTAATTGTTATTACAGACCTTGTAACATCCTGGCTGTTATCCTCACACACAACTATCTAATGTTTCTAGGAATACCAGCACTTGCCTTGTACTGTAGTCTGCAATATGTGACGGGAGGTTGTTTGTTGTCAGTATGTTCGGTCATGTTGCCTAGACTACTGAAAGTTACACCAAGATGTGTATGGACGTCAACGAAAGATATTATTTTCTTTTCGATCATCGGTTAAGAAAAAGCGGACTGTGTAGTCTAACAGCTATGACCTAATACATTTATTATGGTACTCTGTATTTCAATAATACTTGTCGAAAATACTAGGGTGGATGTGAAAGTCTGAAGTGGTGAATTTGTTTTCTACACAGTAGCCAGCTCAGAGAGTTGGTACCCCAAAAGAATCATTTATAAATAATAGTTGTTTCAAAAGGTTATTGTCTTATATACTATCTAACGAAAAATATTTTTTGTGGTTAACGCTAAGCTTCACCAAATCGCAATACAGTACATAAACATCAACTGATTCATGCTGCTTGATAATAAAATATAAGGTTTTTTTGTTCAATTGTTACGAGTCTATGCTCTTAAAATAAGCAACAGACAAAGTGAAATACCGCACGCTTTACAAAATTCACCAAATAATTTATTTCCCTAAACCACAATTCGAAAATGTAACAAAAAGGAACATACGGTAATACGAATTAAATCCCCAAAACTATAATTATAATTTATTTCCGTAGAAAATATAGTGAAAATATAATAAAAGGAACTTACGATATTGCGAATTAAATACGAAATAGTCCTAGAAATATAGACATAAGTCTTAAAAAATTAAAGTCCCCATTAAAATTTAGTAGAACTTCAAACTAAATCGAACACTGAAACTGTTGATGTGTCTGTGGTATCCCGTAAAGTGTTGATGTGCCAACAGTCTTTTGTTGAATAACAGTAAAATAATTCCAGCTTTGAATTCACTATAAACTCCGGTGAATTGTTCTGTCCAGGAATATATTTTCATGAGCACTATTCTTTTTCCAGTGTGTAATCACTTGAATTAAATAATTTGAAGAAATAACCTCCATCCCAAAATGAAATACTGGACACACCATGTAATACAACTTGATTCGGCCGGATCATAGAGGACAAATGAAAAACCCTTCACTAACAAGATTATATAGTCTTCTGCCTGACCTTAGGCGACAACCAACTTTTTCTATAAACAAAAAATAATTCCTTAATGGAAAATAACCTTCTAGAAACTTTTCAGTATTTACCAAACAAAATATTTGCTATAATTAGAAATTTGTTGCTAAATTTATAACATGAAATGTTATGTAAAAAACGGTAGACTCGGCAGTTCTAAGGGGATTACCAAGTTCTGGATTCAAATCGAGATAAATATATTTTCTACAAAACCAAAGTCAGTAATTCAGCTCAGGAAGAAATTGAACTCGATTATGGACAAGGTCAAGTAAAACATACAATGTTAAAGTATCAATAGCATATATTGAAAAAAAAATAAAACTAACATAAAATACAAATTAAATACACATGACGCAATATTACGCTTATTCCTTGCAGTTGGTATAGTTGATACTATTTCTTCGACTCCATGGCCGTATACTAGTGCAGAAAATCAAAACCAACAAGTTTTTATAAATTTCGACAAATAATGCAATTACAATTTAATTTATAAGTTAAAAATGATAGTGGAGCTTACAGTAATGTGAATCAAAATTTCAAACAATCCTGAAAGTTCAATCATAAGTTCAAAGGCGAGTGTTCCTAGTGTTTCAATCTTGAATTTGCTAATGTATCAATAGCCTTTAATATACCGATGTGCTAACAGACTTAATGTAGCACAATGATATAATCCAGAATGTCATTGAATAAATTCAGAATAATCCCCAAATAGCGATTTTGTGAAAAATGTCAATGAGCACTTTTTAATTCAAATAAAAATTTTAAATAAATGATTCCTCTCAAAGTATATCAAAACACAACAACAAATAATTTCAGGTCTGAACTTAAAGTAGGACTGAATAATCTTATTGATCTCGACGTCATATACATCCACACATGAGCGTATGTTAAAATAACATTTTCGGAAAAAAACACAAAAATTTTAAGTTCATTTCTAGAAGCTTGGCTGGGTATTGAACTCAAACCGAAATAAACATATTTATAATTTACAAGCAAAACAAAACACGTGACCGTAGACAGGTACACATTAAAATTATATCCTCAATCATGGACTAAGAACGAGTATACAAAAACAAACTAAGTATGTATAACACTATTGTAAAAATACGATTTGGTTAATCCCTTAGGTTAGGGCTATGCAATAGTTATAGGTTACTGCATTTGTATGGGAAAATATGAACGAGTTTTGGGATGGAATCCTGCACGATCTTGGGAGTGCAGTATATCCTTCCGACAAAGCGAGTTCATATTTTCCCATACAAATGCAGCGACCTTTCTATTATATGCTCATTTTTTTATTCTACCTAAGGTTTAACTATATAAACACAATACACTACAAGAAACAACGTAAATGAATGTCTGCCGCATTCCAAACTAAATACACAAGCGCCTATTCATCATTACACAAATCAACATTATTACTGCGCACATAACTCCGCCCATATAAATTTGAACTTAGTCACGCGCTCGTTATAACTTTCGATAGAAAATGGCGTGTCTAGTTAAAATTGAAATGTGGAGTCATATTGTGAATGAATGTGCATTGCAACAACTTTTCCATTTGATCTGGAATGAATAGATTTTGGTATTTTTCTCGATTCTAGGAAATTTCGTGATTATGGACTGGAGTTGTATGTGACGATTCCATATGAAATACATGAGATTTAATAAGCTAGGGAGAAGCGTGTTGATATCTGCACATGTGTTTCTGTTTCTGTCATTGAACGTTTGAAATCATAATGTGGGAAAAATATGAAGTCTTTCAATTGCAATTATCAAAAAGAATTTATGGACTTTAATGCTTATTTCATTTTGAGTGCAGTAAGGAGGATGCAATTGCACTTATCATCGAAATTACAGCCCATTTTCGAAATGTGTAATCCAGATTGAAAACCTGTGACATGGCTCATGTAATTCGGATTTGCAGAATTAAGAAAATACATTTTGAGGAAATTCAGGATGTAAAACTGTAAGTATATTTTATTTTGCCATTCTTATCACCAGCTAAAGAAAAGAGTATATGACTTGTCACTTGTATGTTATTTGTAAGAACCTTATCTTGCGTCTGTTATATAATGTAGCTAGCCTAAATCCGTAACATTGTATCAACGCGGAATGTGCCAAAGCAACTGGTATGTGGCAGTCCACGAAACATCTGTTTTAGTTCATTCAGAAACAAATTTAAACAACCACAACGTAAAGAGCCTCTTACGCGTGTGTACATGATTTGTGTACAAATCAAAAGTGATGCCGTCTGTGTCCATTGTTTGTTTACAATAGAAAGTAGTTCCTTTATACACGTGAATGCTATATGTGTATTGTCGCGCGAGTTCAGTATCTGGTAATACTGAACGATTCTGACAATGTAAAGTTACCGGGGGAAAAATGAGCATATAATAATTTATATTACAGAATGATTCGTATTAATATCGTGACTAAATATTTGTATTATTATATGTGTAATTCACCCTGTTTTAGATTGATTACTGCTTAGTCTTCGGTCCAAGGAACCAAAACTATCATTTACCCCTAGCAGGTGTCTTATTATTAGCAGACACCAAAGCAGCTTTCTGGAGGGCCTCAATGTAAGAATCGAGCACGTGAGAGCTAATTGTATTAGATAATTCAAAATGTACGCGCTAAAGAAATATTTGACGATTTGTGGTGAACTCCTCATCCAGTGCCATGCAAAATGTTATTTATCATTCAGAATCATTATAAAACTCACTCATATAGCAGGTCCAAAGAAGAATGAGCCTGTATTCCCATCACAAGAACGACCAAATACGGTCCAAATGCTGTTCGTGGGCGGTATGTATCTTTTGCGCGCATACGTTACACAACAATGAAAAACTCTCTCTCACGGTGGCAACATTTGAGTTCTGCAAGACACTGGAAGGAGGGTATGGACGAAAAAATAAGGACCATGCCATTCAATGCAGGTATGGTTTCGTCTCAAAAGTGACTCCAGTATATAAATAAAGTACCACAAGGCTTTAACATAGTGAATACAGTTTGCAGAAGAAGGTATCCACTGGTGAATCAGCAGAAAACATAATTGTTCACTTTCTGGTTATAAATATGCCAATTTTGGACACTGGAAAATCAGCTACGAAGAACAAATGCTGTCCAAATATAACTAGTAGTCTGACGAGGTATGTGAGTGAGAAGGATGCACAGTGCTTTATTAAGCATAAGGTCAGCGGACAGCTTGAACACCGCCGTGGAGACAACATACAAGTTTATTCCGTTTCCCACACAAAGCAAAAATGTTAATATTCTAGAAATAGCACACTGCGTCAAATCTCAAGAAAGAGTCAGACTAAAGAAGATGTTACTCATGATGTCATGGAGCATTAATCGTCCCATGTGTTGACTTATTCAATGCATCACCCTTCTTTCGGTCCATGAATATATAAGTTGAAGTAATTCCGCATAAACCACTTTGACCATTGAACTTCAATAAACAGCTGTGAATATCAAAACCTTGTTTGATTCTACAGATTTTTTTCTACTGGATCCTTTGTAGACAATCGGAATAGTATGCGATTGTTTGTGGGAAATTCTGTGGATGTTGGTGCGCTATTGCCTGAGAATGATTTAATGATTGACAGATACATCCTTCCCCCATCTAGCCTACATTATTTACAGGGGCATACGTAGAATGTAAAAAGCATTTGAGGCTTGGTGTTCCCCACGTTAAATAATCCAGTCAAAAGAGGTTGTGATATTGGCCAAAATGTATGGCCATGGAATACGTTATGACGAAGTGTAGAACATTGACACTTGCTGGGTAAGAAACAAAATATCAGGAAAAAGATTATAATTGTTGTGTTGGAAGTATTGCACCATGAGCGTTTGGAGCCACGTGTTATTATTTTGAAAATACTGCGCATTATACGAATATATTAATGATGGCACTGGGGTGACCTGTAGACCCTAAGTAAACAAGTTCTACGTTTGAGAAAATATAAAATAAACCCACTTGATATTATTAGTGTATTATCACATTTAATCGATGAATGTCATATGAAAATAACAATAAGTAATTAATATCTTTTATACGGATAACTTTTAAGTTTCATCAGTTCTAAGTTGGAATATCTTCTATGGTAGGATATGGAACGATACAATTTAATACTAGGTACAGTTCTAACTAATTCGGTACTGACGGAGGAGATTTGTAATTCATGATTTTCTTGGGGACAAAATGTCTGTACTGGAAGTGTAGCTATTACCAGCGCAATGATACTCTACATTACAATCTTCTTGTGGAATGTCGTATGAACTGATGAATGAACAATTCTGTTGGTAAATAAGGGACTTTTCAATTGCTTACAATGTTTTATTCAACTGGGGTTGGTTGGGGGCGTTTGAAAAAGTTTAAAGAACGCAGGTCTGACATAACACGTTTCTGTTTGTTGCCGTTTGTTTTAGTAGTAAAACTAATTTGATACTTTTAGCTACATTTAATGACGCTGACCTGAAAATTTACTGAGCTACAGATATGATAAAATTCACCATGCAACACTGTGAAACAATGTTACATGATGCTATTAAAATTATCCAATTATCGTTATCATGACGCTCACTTGAAACAAAATGCTGAGAAAATTTCTAGGTTTTAGTCATACATGCCACCTGCAACATAACGGCCAATTGATTCGGAAATATTTAGAAGACTGCTTAGAGTCTGTTTGATAGGTAGTCCAAACACCAATCAATAAAACAGCTATAAATACCATTGCACTTTAATTTATGCATTAGATCTTCAAGGAAAACCTGAACAAATGATTTAGAGTCATTACAAATACCGCACCGTCGCAGAAAAAGGCAAGAAATAACTTGGTTTTGCCTTAGAACGATTTGAGGATTTTTCGTCGTACATGCGTAAAACGTTACCTAAGGTGGAGACCGCTCCGGTGGCTTAGTGTTTATAGCGTTCGCCTCGGATGCGGGAGGTCGTGGGTTCGATCCCCGGCCGAGTCATACCAAAGATATAAACATGGTACTAAAAGCTGCCTCGCTTGGCGCTCTGCATTAAGATGTTAGTTTTAGGACTGGTCGACCTGGTGTCAGGATAATGTGACTGGGTGGGACATCATGCTACATGTCTGCGGCATGATGCCCCAGTGGTAGACATGACTATAAACTGACACATTGCAGACATCGGAGCGATATGATTTAAAATGTTTTAAGGCAACATTAACAATCCAAATCACATCACATCACACATCACACCTTGGGTGGATAATTGTTTTTCTAGTTAAGCAACTGAACTAGCATATATCTCGTCGTAAATCGCTTGCGGCGAGAGATACCAAAAGCACGGTATGCACGTTTTTTTTTACCTTTACTGACACTCATTCTCCTGTAGATTTAAGGCAAGTTACTTTTGTAACCGACAGACTGGTCGTTTGGATCTTGTCAAGGGGTGTACATTCTCCATTTTTGTTCTACAGTCATAGGGGTAAGTGTTACATTTTTATTTTATTTGATATGTGAAACATGTTCAGTTTTTAATGTCGTAGGGTGAAATGCTGCCCTTTACCACTAAGCGGATTTGAAATGTTGTGAACTTTGGAATTGTTAACAAGCTGCTATTAAGAGTTTAATTTAGTAGCGATAATATAAAAATTTTAATTCCATACCTGGTATTATGACCAGTTTGGTTTTATTGTAGCTGCCTGTGCGTATGTGTGTGCGGGTATATCAGGCTGTCTGTCTGGCCGTCTGAGTGTTTGTATGAGGATGGAAGCTGATGTGACCATCAAGACCATACAAGAACGGAACCGCTGATTTGTAAACTTGTCCGCATGGTCGATCCATGAAGGGTGTGTGTGGCCAATACAAGTGTGGGCCAACTCAAGAATTCAGTAGAACTGTGTGGTTTGTCAATGGACACGTTTGCAAGTATTTATGAGTCATACGTCTGTACAAATGACTTAGTCACGAGTCATATGTTTGTTTCAACTGATTATGTTGTTTAAATTGAGTACAATTTTAGTCATTTTCATTACATGAGATTATTTGAATCTTACTTTCACTACATGAGATTATTTGAATCTTACTTTCAATACATGAGATTATTTGAATCTTACTTTCAATACATGAGATTCTTTCTTTGAACCTTACTTTCATTACATGAGATTATTTGAATCTTACTTTCAATACATGAGATTATTTGAATCTTACTTTCAATACATGAGATTCTTTCTTTGAACCTTACTTTCATTACATGAGACTATTTGAATCTTATTTTCATTACGTGAGATTATGTGAATCTTACTTTCCTTACCTTAAAGACCTATTAGTGTTTCCTACCTTAAATATTCGCAGCAGGTGTTTTAATGTATTCTAATTTCATGGTATTTGTTTTTGTAATCATATCATTATATGTTTTTTATCTTATAGTTGTTGTCTAATGTTGTAAAGCGCTTAGCACTTCTAAAGATTATGCGCTATACAAAGTCCTCATTATTATTATTATTACCTGAGATTATGTGACTCTTACTTTCATTACATGAGATTACGTGAATCTTACTTTCAATACATGAGATTATTTGAATCTTACTTTCATTACGTGAGATTATTTGAATCTTACTTTCATTACGTGAGATTATATGAATCTTACCTTCATACATGATAATATATTAATCACATTTTTGTTTTCCCATTTGTGAATGTTTGTGTAACCAGTCGAATGAGACATTGTTTAAAGCTTGAAAGGATCATACTGTATTTGTAGAGTATAAACATATTTTTATTAATTAATTTCATAAACTTCCAACTTTCATCACATTGTGTTGTGTTGTCATTTAATGCAAACATCCATTCAGGTCAAATCCTGTTACACGCACACGTCCTTTTGTCTAGTATAATACATGTACTTTGATACATATTTATGAGCTGAAATACTATTAAAATGTTGGACAGAAGACCAGGTTGGTGTGATAATACAAATGCATTAGGAATTGTAAAGATATTGAAAAATATTTTATGTTTCTGTAGCTTTCAAATAAAAATTAATACTGAGAAAAGTCTGTAACTTGAAGGACTCTGGCGCATTTCTTTGTATTCACTTACATTATTGTTGCCGTTTCCCATGCAGAAAGAAACACTTACTAAACATGTAACATATTAAAAAGAATACAGTGTAGTTTATCTATGAATGTAACTGTTTCTCTTACCAGAAGATGGCTTATTGTATCCACACCAAATGCTTTGCGTGTGAGTAATGCTTTGGTTGCATAAATACATTCTTGTTATGTTCTTAATATGTTCTTAACGTACATGTACTACGTTTGTTATTAGTTTTCATTGTGTAACCGTTTGATTGACATTGGTGTCATCAACCTCCGCTACCGCAGCGAGAAAGGACTTGATACATTCTGCTATACGATATCAGAAACTGCACCCTAGAACGATTCATTCGCACTAATGATCCTTAGTGAAGGCACTGATGTTGAAAACTTTCTTTGACAAAACGACGTATTATTTTTAATACGGTTTCGAGTTTGCACCAATATAATCAACTGTTACAATTTACGAATACATTTTTCATTTTCTTCCCTTTTGACTTATTGCAATTTGTTACGTATTTTGTGTTTTTTCAAATGACTCGGAGTATTAGTTTATATCAGATTTTGTATGCGGTTGTGCTTCCTGTTTGTTATGCAGATTTGTGCTATCATGCCAACATTCATCCCTCAGTTGAACGGTTACTGAGAGAAATCGTTACTATCTTCAGCAAACTGAATATGGGACAAAGCAAAAGTTGAAGCGGCATAAGTAAAACAACCACATGTCCTTATCATATTATCCATTCTATACATGAGATAAGATTATTAATCGTTTCAAATCCGCTTTATTATAAAGTCATACTTCTCTGGTGTAACAATGGAAGATTCACAATGCAGCCAAAAAGCTGAACAGGCATTGTAATCACTTACACTTTGCATCAACAGAG
The DNA here is from genome assembly GCA_028554795.2 of Sinohyriopsis cumingii. Taxonomy (NCBI): domain Eukaryota; kingdom Metazoa; phylum Mollusca; class Bivalvia; order Unionida; family Unionidae; genus Sinohyriopsis; species Sinohyriopsis cumingii. Next base: position 1,412,991 of record CM068841.1, read on the forward strand.
ACCTAGAATCGTTGCTGGGTTTTCTGTTACTCTAGTCGGCTCAGTTATTAAGTATCATCACTTCCAGAGAGTGTTAAATTCAGCAATGCGTAGGCCTCGATTAAGTCACCAATGATTATAATATTATCACATATCATTAAGCCCCGCATATATTATTTAAACTTAGACTCGTCCATTGAATCCAACGTAACAGGCGTGAAATGATAATAATACAGTAAATGGATACTTTCTTTGGTTGCTTGATATTTCCCTGCACTTGTTATGTTTCAAAAGGTGTGTCTATCAAATATTCATTGGATAAAAAAATACATTCGTTTTGCAAATACAACAAATTACACAACTTCCCACTTATAAAAACCGATGTCACCAACCGAGTAAATATCTTTTATATATATTATGTGCACAAATTATTCATAATTTCTATTCAGAAAATGACCATTTATCACGTTCAAAATTGCAATGCAAAGAACACCGTGACATTTTAAAACTGAGATTCATTTAAGTAAGGAATTCAGTGTTGATTTTTTACCCAAATGGATAGTTTATTAACCGGGTAATGCAACATATGTAAATGTATAGTTATATACAAAATATGAAAATATACAGAATTCTAAAAAATGTTAGTTCCAGTGTTTCTTTACATATGATATTTTGTGAATTTTGGATTAAGGCACACGATCAATCATGTTTAAAAGACAAGCAAATAAAACAATTTTTTTGGATACGCTGCAAGTTACGTTAAAAATGTTCAGCAATATTACTGTTTAATTTACGGTACTGTGATCGAAAAACATGCTCGTTACTCGTTCCTATTCTTCTACGGGATGTGTGTCAAAACTGAGCGATGGTTATTGGCAGAGAATTAAAAATAGTAATGCCATAACTCAACACTTGTAAGAGCAATGGTGCCTGACACTTGTCTATTATAGCTGCCAAGACCTAAAAATAAGACAGATAAAATAATAACAAAAGACAGATAAAATAATAAAAAAGAGAAAGACGAAATAATAACAAAAGACAGATGAAATAATAATTCTTTATATAGCAGTCCATGAAAACAGTCTTTAGACGGACATTAAAAAAAGAAGTGGCACCAATAGTACGAGCAAAATGGGATACCCAGTGAGGTCATGAAGACTGTCTACTCCTGAAAAAAAAAATTAAATTAGAACATTTTAACCTGAAGTTTTCGAATTTTACTAGACACCATATAGCCGCGCGTATACGACAACCATGATCTCTTTCTTTTGTGAATTTAAAACTCGGTTATAAAATAAGGTCAGCTTTGATTGCTTGATTTTAACGGTAAAACGGTATTAACATATCACTCACTATATCATGCCAAAGAAATCGGAATTGGGTGCCTTTCCCAAGGACAAGCCGAGGAGGCTTTTGCAGATCGACCCCGTGTAATCCATTTACACGTCCGACACTCTAACAACTTCGCAACCGTGGGTTCCTAAATAAGGTCTGGAGAAAAATTGCCGCTGATGGGAATCTAACCGGCGACCTAGCTTAAGAGATGATCTATATCGTCCATCTCTCTAACCTACTTAACAGCATAAAATGAGGCATTCTTGTTTTTTTTTTGGGGGGGCGGGGGGGGTATTTACGAGGTCTTAGATACTACGTAGCTTTTCTCCATTTGTATATATTGGGTGTAAATACGTACCATGAAGAACAAACAGTACGCATTGAGTGTTTGCAGTTTTCTATTTTAAAAAAAGACCACACAAATTTTAAAACAAGTTGATGCATATTTCATTTTGTATTCCATTTTAGTTAGAAATTATTTTAAAATCATATAGGGTTTCTATGTAACAAGTGGTTCCATGATTTGCTAAAAATGATCACCATTCTCTACAGAGGTCAAACACGTAGAGAAATCGATGCATTGGTACACGATATGTGAAGGCGTGAAACACGAAGATTAATTTTTTTCATTTAAATTCAGTTATATTTCCTTCTTTCGTTGAGATAAACACGTTACACTTGCCGTTGAACTGATACGTTAAGAGTAATACCTCTTGATATTTTTGTTAAACCTGTTTCAATTATGTTTAATATGTGTTGAAATTTCATCAATAAAGTGCGAGAAATTGATCGACCTAAGTACTTGAAGAAACAACCTAATGGCATTATAAGGCGAACAAACATTACCTGATGCAATCAAGTAATCGTGACAGACAGTGGATATTTACATGGTATGCAAGAGGTATAGTCTCCTTCAAATATAATTATGAATACGTCCCTGTACGTAAAATGGCATTATTAAAAACGCAGCATTTACTTTTCTTCTCAGTTTAATGACAATTAAGATACCACACTGGTCCTTTATAATTGTGAATCTCATGGACATCAAATACCTTTAGTGGCATTTGGAAGCAGTCTAAAGTCTTTGAATGTCAATTTCTTGCTTTTTTCTCTATATTATAATTGTTTTAGGCACTGTGGTAAATATGAATTTGGCTTTATTAAACATGTCTTTATTCGTGTGACGGGCGAGTAGAGGGATCTCTAACGGGTGCATTACACATGTAATGGGTGGATGGCAACATTTGGCACTGAATAGCTGGTACTGCTGCTATCATCGGTTTGAATCCCTGTGTTGCAATACATTTGATTTAATCAAGAAAACGAAGCGTGGAATCGGACATCTTATCAACATATATTTTTTGCGTTTTTGTTATTTAATTAAACATTTCTTGGTGATAAACTTTCCCCAAATTAAATGAAACACATATGTTTATTTTTAACAACTAGGAATAGAAAGCATTTTCTTGTTTCCACATAAAATAAACTTACCGCTTATACTGTTATCCACACAAATGAATGAAATCTGAGACCAGTTTCCTGAAGTCATGCATGTGAGATTCGTGTTACTTGTGGAAGGAAACACAACTGTGTCTTCAGTGCATCTGTACACTGCCGTTAGACTATCCTCTGTTATCTTATATATGGTATTCACTATATCTGGTGGTATCCCGCAATCTGCAATAACAAAGATGACGTAATTGCTTATTATTTTTAAAGTATAATAGCATTTACACTAAACAAGTAACAGAAATAGCGCAAGACAAAACTTTTCTGCAATATATGGACCTGATTTAACATCTTTTGATAATTTCTACTTACGCGTTACAACAGGCTTGACGCTCCATTCCGGTTTGGGAAATATATGTGGTTTACTTAGGCTTTATCCTTCATCTTGCCTTAAAAGTTCTCAAAAAGTATCTTGAAAAGTCTTGGGACTACATTTCAGTATGTTATTGGTATAACTATTATGTTTTAAAACAAATATTGCAAGCTAGAAGGAATTTCTCCGCTATCAAAGACAAAGATCTAATAGGATAAAAACTGAATCACTCACCTATTCTAATGAGACAGATAGCGGTGTTTGATTGCTTGAATGCCAGGCATGATGTCATGTACATATTATCAATAATTTGTGAAACGGGTTCGACAATCTGATCATGTTTAGCGCGCGATGTTTTTAAAAGTCACACCTCCCTTTTCTCAAGACGCGGTGTCTTTCGAAGTAAAAACCTATCCATAACAGTTCTATGCTAACAATCCAAGGTACGATAGGAAACCTTGAAAAGAAAAGACTCGCATTTTGATTTAAAATGATTTTCATAGTTATTCTGACCTAATACCATATATTCTTCACTTCTATACTATATTCTGGACGACTGACTCCTTTCAGTTTATACCACTCTGATTCTTGTACATGTTAATCGAGTGAATGAATAGAGGACATCTGCTTTTATCTTGTAAATAACTGAGAGATTTCATGGAGGGGATGAAAATACTAGAAATCTTTACAGCCGAGATGGCATATATCCGTTATTCAATCCGAAGAATTGCATTTTCAATTATGTTATGTTACAACGTATGGGATAGCAACGTTAATAACATCTTGAAGTAGAATGTTTACGGCATCCGGCACAAAAACAACAGTCCTTTGTCGTTTTGTCGTTTATGTTCTACTGCATTGTATTTACATTCGCACCGAAATCACATGTACGGCCATAATTATCTTTCTCAATTCAACGTAAAGGGGATATAAAAAGAAACCACCAAAAACTGAAGAACCAAAAACTACATTGCGGGATTGGTATTTGGTTCTCGCGCCTAACAGATGGCCGTGTTTACCACTAAACCTGTTAAACTAGCGGGTTGCTTTTCTTGGTCATAATTTAATCAATGTCTACTGACCGAAAGTAAATAAATAATTGTGATAATTAACTCAGTTTTAATAATTCCATAATATAGTTTTCCCAACAGTCAAAAAAGGGTACCACTAGCAAACAATTTATTTACCGAAGGTTTAAGGAACTTAACCAGGAAACTACAGCATAGACTCACAGTCTGCACCTTTTCATGTAGCTTATATATTTGATAATCACGATAATGTGTAGTGGACCTTCTAGTAAAGCCTCATTGAAAAGGTTGAGCCACACGTTACTCGTAGACCAAAAAGACCAAAAAGACCAAACATGTAATTAGCTGTTTTTCAATGGCAACACAAAAAATGCTTTACACAAAAATTTCAACTACATTATAAACACCAGCGAAATTGGAATAACTTATAAAAAGAAATTTCCTGACAAAAGCTACACGTGAAACCAATTTTTCTTTTTCTTTTCGAACGCAGCCTAGTTGGAACGGAAAGTAAGCATTTCTGGCTCACCAACCGACTCGCCTCGGTGGACAATGGTGAAGAATCACAAAAATCAATTATTCTACAATAAGACGATGAGACTATTTTAGATCTACATAGAAAAGATGATTAATGATTTCCTCATACATCTTGCTAAAGACAGATGCCTCTTACACAAAGAGACTATCGATGAAACCTTTCATATGCTAATCATTAAGGGACTCGGTGTTTATAGTCCCACTACTCCAAATTCACACAAATTGGCAACTTGAATAGTCTCTTTTCTAGAGATATGGTTAGCCCTGAGCATTGGCTGTTTTTTTCTAACTCCAAATACAACTGGCTAATAGTGACATATTCCAGGCCTGGCACCATAGAGACATCGCCGGCCCCAGCCTTGCTCCCAAGTTAAGGTTGTAGCTGGTAACGCGGAGGGGAGTTGACTAGCTTCACTCTCCAAGTCTTCAGTTTCAGGGATAGTGAAGGCTTCCCTCTGTCTATTCCACACTCGTGTATTCTGTGCCTCCTTATCTCCTGCGCACGCAACTGTACTGGTACTGGCTGTGGTGCTTATATATTCTGCGTTACTGGAAATGGCTGTGATTCTGGTACTGGTTATGGTACTGGTACTGATCGTGCCATTGTTCTCACCTCAGGCTTGACCTCACACAGAGGCCCTAGCATGAGATAATTAGGATTCTTTCTTCCTTATCTTCTTTTCCTTTCCTCCTCCTCCTCTTCTATTCTCGCACTTTCTGCAATCGCCTCCATGGTCAGCTCATCAAAAAAGAGTCTTGTATACTCCAGGTACCTTTCTAGTTCCAACATTGTAGCAATTGTTTCACTCATTTTTATGTTGACTGGTCACCTCTAGGTAGCCAGATTGACGAACGCTCTGCTTTATATCCGAATCGCGGACATGAAGGAAAACATCCCCTTTACCCCAAAATTCACAATACCTATACCATCACCAAAATACATGCAACGCGTGGACCTAAAAGAAACACTCACGTTGACGTTTTTACCTACAAAAACATACACACTAACTGACAAAACAAACAATCGAAGTGTTGATAGGCACACTTCCATTTTTTGACATAAAACTAAGAAACGAAGTGCTTATAGACATACTTTTCTTAAACTTACTTACATACAATTGGCAATTTGACTATTATCTCTTTTCTATATAGTTGGGTGTAGCCCTGAAACGGGCTGATGTGTTGACAGGGAGTTATTGCAATCTTTTATTGCCTAATATTGCGTCCCATCTGGCTGCAGGTTTTCCGCAGGATAGGGTATGCTTCTGTGAATAGAGAAGGCAAGCTTTTTCGTGTCCACGCGCCCGTACATAAAACCTCTGTCTGGATTCTGCTGTTACTGCTGCTGTTCTGTCCGCTGCTTCTGAAGTCTGCACTTCTCCGTCCACTCTTTTTGCTTTTTCTAGATTTCCTCTCTGAAGAGCTCTTCGATCAGGTTTTCAGTCACTTTCAACATCCTGACATTCTCTACATCTTCAGGCTTAGGTATTAGGCTTTGCCTGACACGATGTAAATTCACGTAAGCTATGTTCAGCTTGGCTAGTCTTGATCAGATCTTCATTGGAGGAACAGTCACCAATAGATGGTCAGAAATGAGATATCCTCGCCTTATATGGCTCAAGCGTGGACGCGATTGACAACATCCCTACGGTTTTTGTTCGGTCGGAACGCTATGGTGGCTGATCTTTATGGAGAGGGATAGAGAGTAGTCAAAGACCATGTATAGTCACAGTGTTTATTGAATACAAAAGACGGACACATTTTTCAAAACAACATTTGTTTATTTAAGTCACAAACAACTAACAATTTCAAACAAACAAATAATTTCTCAAACATACTATTTATGACATGGGTGACAACTTTGTGACGTCAAGCTAGACTTCCGCAGAGGCAGGTCACTTCATCATATATGGACACGGCGTTTCCTTGCTAAAGATAAAAGATATTCATAATTGTCGCAAAACCATCGCTCTAATTTGTCATAGTCTTTAAAACAGTCACGATCAAAATAAGTCACTAAACGTTCTAAGGAATATCCAAGACTGCATTGATGAAGAAAATGCACACAATATTGTCTACACACTATCGAATCCGTGGCTTGTAATTTCACATTATTGAATCGTGTAGTCGGGTCATTTCCTCTCATTAAGGTGGTAATCCCTACGAATCAAAAGACACCACACAACCCTTTCTGGGGAAGTAGACGGCTACCCAGTGGGTTTCTGGGAGATGACTGTCGTCCTTGTTGATGACATAAGCATGATGGTCTTGAGGTTTGCGATGAGGAAGTTAATCTTTAGCACACACGACATGATTCCAAGTATAGTGTACGAACGGTTGTTCAAACGGTAAAAAAGTTCACATGTATCCATTCTTAGTTTCTTTTTTTTGTTTCTTTCACATGTAAAGATATGTCATCAATTCAATCCTAACTTTTTGCTTGAAAATGTCTGACGAGTGACCATTTCTTAGTTTCGTCTCTGCACTCTGAGCCGAGAGAGCTTCGATGTGATGGATCTCTAGAGCAATCAATGGAGGAGAGGAATGATCACTCAAGTCTTCATACAACCGATGCAAAACTGATTCTTCTTGACACATTATCATACATTTATCGTGTTGAATTTAACAGAGATGATCATTTTGATATCCATAGCAATCTTCCTTGATCAATTCCGTATTTTTCCGCCAGGTCTTTGGCAAAACAGGAGACTATATGTTATTCTTGTTCTTGCCTTCTGGACCAAATCATTATAACATCTTCGTCTTCCAAGGCTTCCACGGCATCCTCCCATTCCATTTCTTTTTCCCCATTCAAAGAGAGATGAAAGTCTTCCATAGTTTGTAATAATTTAGAATGACTTCTCTCAAACTGTTGATTTCTATCGTATAATCGAATTCGGCATACAGGATGAAGTTCACCGTGTTGTCTTTGGGTAAAGGTTTTTTAAACTGAAGTTCCACGCGAATATGGCCGGATTTAATAGGGTGGAAATGTCCCTCGTCGACGCCTTAGTCTGGAATGAAATCAAAGGCCCACAAAGCATAACCTCCTACCTAATCCTCGTACGTAATACCGTGACCGGTGTTGGTCCTTAACTGTCCAGTGGCGTCGTACTGGGACAAGTACGATCTCAGGTAATTCTTCTCGTCAGAGTTCGAAGGGTTTGGTACACAAGGTCCTGTCATCTCGATTGAATTCGATTTAGAACACACCGAATTGATAAAACTTGAAAAGAGTTTTGTCGAGGGCTTTGTTGAAGGCTATATTGCTGACGATACGAGTGATTAAACGCTTGGGTAACTGTCTTGGAACAGATGATCTTCGATCATAGATCGCTGTCCAGTTGGAATGGTGAATGTTTTCACTTCCACTCGACGTATTGGATATTTGGCGGTCGTTCTGTTTAAAGTCTTACTGATGTCGTTTCCTACTTTAGGTAACACTTCCACGCGTCGCACGTAGTCTGGCTCCTCGGATGATGGTTTTGTCATAGGCAGCATCAGCCATCAAAAGAAAAGCGCAACTGCTTCGATTCAGTATCAGTCGGACACCCACACCGTTCAAGAAATACTCATCTTTCAACCCCATGTCCAAATTCAAACGATCCATCAGTTCTAAAATACGGCTTTCGTCAATGTTGTCTCTACGTGCCTTATTTTATCTGATAATATGTCCAACTTGCCTGGCGTTTCAGGTTTCCATACCATGCAAGCATCTAGATTGGTGTTCTTAAATTCTTTTCTGTACGTCGAGAGATTTTTCAGGTACGTTTGGTAAGTATACGTATACATGCTGCTGCTAACCAGTTAGTAATTCAAATACAAATCCACTTCGATCAACAACGAATGCATGACATTGTTGACGTGGAGTATTTTATCCTCACCAATTAGATTGTGACCGTCCGTTGATGTGTCGATCACTTTTACTTTCATGTACAAGTAACTGCTATTCAGATCTATGTAATCTTCGAGCTTTCCTTTGATTTCAACTTGATGGGAGCGGAATCCATCAAAGAGGGGACGGGATGGAATTCGACCCAATGTGGTTCTTGTATCGTCATCACGGTGGGTGGCATGGCAAACAGATCCAGTTCCGACTTGGAACAGGTGCAAGAATATATGCATAATTTTTCTCTCTCTTTGATTTAATAAACAAAACTTCTAAGTCTCAGACGCTCCTTCTTTTCTTGGTCTTTCTAGATGTATGGGTGTGAAGTCCTCTGAATGGTTTGTTTTCGTCGTCTCGTTCTCCCTTGGCCTTGTTGTGGTGTCATGGAAGCATGAATGCCTGACTCCGTAGCGTACATGGCATTTATAGGAGTTTCTCGTTAGCCCAAAATGTTTTCCCCGTTCGAAGTAAAACACTTTTGTCTGGTTTAAAGAAAGCTTCTTTGGGGTTTTGTTTGTCGATGATGACATTTTGAAGAAATTCTTTGCCTGGCGTCAAAGCGGCATCTTTCAATGCGTGCAATCCTCACGTCCCCATCGGTGTCAAAACGGAGGTCACGGAACGAAAGACCGATTTCAACATATCTCTTAAACCATTTCCTCGCTATCGAGCGACTCCGCTTTACACAGGATACATGACTTAGAAATTGGTGGAATTTCACCCTGGCTTTCCCTTTGTTGAATGGAATTTTGTTTCATATCTCCTTTTATAGTAATGTTGAGAGTGTCATAATACGACTTACTGACGGGAAAATGGTGAGGATATACAAATTCGCGGTGAACATGATGCCTGTGCCCACCTTCCTCGTCAGTGTGCGTGGCAGAATCGACTTTGAGAGTAATAACACGCAGTAACGGTACGGAAGTGTGTCCCACCACATTCTACTCCACCACATCGCAGTACAAAAAGATCAAATTGTGTCCTTGGTTCAGTTCTACCGGAGATCGCAATATTTCGCAAAACTCAAGTTGTCATAAATGGGTGGTACGGGTCGACCCTGGAGTATCTTGACGTCCCCATCTTAAATGTCATACAATTTCGGACAAAATGTAATGGACACAACTTTATTGTACTCGAGAGTGACACTTTTTCAGACACTCTCCAAGGCTTTGCCAAACACAGCTTTGACTCTGTCAGCAGTCGTGGTCACCAGATGTTGACCACTAAAATAATAGCATGGCAATTATCATGTTATATATGTTCGTATTTCTTGGGAGTTATATATATATATATATATATATATATATATATATATATATATATATATATATATATATATATATATATATATATATATATATATATATACATATAATTAGTATAAACTGAATTTGCATTCAATCTTTTTGCACTTGTTTGTCATGAACTTCGACCTTAAAAGTGTTTTGATTTTCGACATTGTTTAAGATTCATGTACGGTAAATGATATCCACCAAATCCAATTCCCAATGGGCTGCGTGATAAAATTGGATCTATTGAACTGTCACTCGGTAACATTAGGAAAAATTGGTTATTCAGGATTCCAGAGTTCTGCTGTCCGATGGGTCACTCGAAGTTAGAGGAGTGTCCAAAAGAGAGTGGTTGTTGTTTGGGTGGTTATTGCTGAGAGAGTTACGCGTTGTTACCGTTTGAGATTTTCAGGGAAGAAAAGGGAAGAAGGTAACCCATGCAGCTGCTCAGTAAAATGGTCCACAATTGTTTTGTTTGTCTCCTTGTTGAAAACTCACCTTGGCTTTGGCAGTACACTGACACAATATACCACAAAGATTTGGCAGAAAATAAAACAATTTGCGTTTTAGGCACACGCTCTCCACCCCACACCCACAAGGGTTGTTTTTGCAGACCTTGCACAGACGAACTCAGTGAAGAAGTGGTCATTGTTGTGATGACTTGAAAGGCATTATGGTCACTTTATTTTATATCCGAAGACTAATTGTCTTATATGACTTATAGTTGAAGCGTAGATTCAATAATCAAAACTGGGAGGATGTCCTTTCCAACGTACTTTGACTTCTTTCACACGTCTTTTTGGCACTTTACGTGATCTTCTATCGAGTATGCTTTCGATGTCGTACACTTCGTCTTCATTTTTGGTCACGCGTGGTAACTCGGGCACGTAAAACCATCATTTTATTACTTTCCCGTTCGTGTCTTCTAATTTATTGATGGCAGGATGACGGCCACACTCACGTGCAGTGACACAAAACAATTCTTGATTCAATTGGGTAAGTAACCTTTGTTGAATGTATGTTTGGTTTTGCCAATGCTCACCCAATCTCCTGTCGTCAATGCTCCATCTTTCTTGGAGACAGGCAAGTTTCAAGCTTACCAAACATACGCTCATAAACGGTCACTTCGTGGTCGGAAGTCACTTCTTGAGGAGCACATCCGATGCTCCGATGGTAAGATTGGTTGCACGTTTGGACCAGGTACGGTAAGACATCGATGTACTTGAGAGTATGTTCCTGCGTGAAATATTCTTTCAAGGTGCGTCGAAAACGTTCCACGATGCTGGATTGTAATTCTGGTTTCTCAATGGTGAATATCTCATTTCGTTAATTCTTTTTGGAAAGCTTGGTTCAGAAAGTTGGTGTCTTTATGAATTTGCCATCAAAGATGGTGACAAACACTTTGTTTCAACACCAGTTGGAAGGCACGCACTATTTCATCGCTCCACTTGGAACTCAATGGCACCACCCAGGCAAATTCGGAAAAGACCTAGATGACACAAAACAAATATTTGTAGCCACGACTATAGGTGACCAAATGAGAGACATCTGCTAAATCGGCTTGACACTGATGATCGATGCCCTCCTCTAGGGTGCGACTTCTGGAAACGTTTCGTTGAATGAGTTTGTGTATGGTGCACGTGGCTTGTTCTTTTAACCATTGTTACACTTGAGGTAAGCGGACACTTTTCATTCGGCTTTTGTCAGCACGATTCAATTTCTGAACTCCTCCGTAACCTGCAGGATGGGTTGGATTGTAGTAAATGCTGGCTAACACCTTCTCCATGTTTTGTAAAATGTTACCCACATTTTACTGATGCTACTCATGTCTTCGTGTGGTATTTTGTTGGACTGTAATCCTTTGCGTGTCCGACGAGCCATAGGTCTCGAGGAGGAGGGTCCTGTACAGGGATAATTATGTCTTGTTTATCTATTGTCTTCACCTTCCTTTTCTCTTCTGTTGAAGAAGGGGTGGTCAACGCCATTTTAATCCAAACAATTATGGATGTAGGTGGTGCTGTATGCGTACATTCTCTGGTGGTGTTGTAAACTAGCGTACTTATGTGGTGGAGTTTGAAACTTCTTCTCCTTTTTCTGTCTTGGTGACTGGGGTGGTAGAGGTGGTGATGGACTTTTCAACAGTGTATTAAAATCAGTCAGAGTTCGTATGGCTGATTCGTCTAGAGCTTCCTGGTGAAAGAGTTGCATTTGTTTCAATAGTTACAGTATCCTTGCGAATTTTCCGTTTCTGACAAATCTTGTTGTAACTGGGACATTTCGGTAAAATGCGGGGTGCGTTGTTCTTGCCAACAATGGGATTCCATCCATCGTTTGTAAGGCACTAAAGTCAGTTTTCATCCTTCCATTCGATTCCAAAGCTTATGTCTGAGATCTTTTGATCCTAGAGATACGTTTTATCTTCTTCTTCCTACATAGTGTTACCTATCCCTTGTGACGCACCAGCTCTCACGAGTCCTGTAATCGCTGGTAACAATATAGCTATGAGTATGGGTGCTAACAGCAGGTTTAAAAACCATCCGCGTTACATTAACATCTTTTTCTTTTGACGGATGGATATTATCTTTTTAACTATTAGGCGAAGAACGTTTTTATGCTGGGTTAGGCATTCTTTCTGACGTGGAGACAACGTTATCGTACATCTCTAGACATTTAGACACCATTCGCACGCTGTATCGATGATGTATTTCGAGCGGGTTTAAATTATATGTTATCGCATGGATGAATGAGCTTTGGACGGGAGGGACAACACGTTCTAATGTTTAGCTAAACGAGGAGGAAGTCCTTGACTTTTCCTTCTTTCTGGGGTAGAAGATGGGTGGCTTCTGGGGGTGACAGCTTTGTTTGTTCCGGGGCACACACTAAATAAACTAACACACTAACCATTTCTATTCTTTTTTTGGGACTATCGCTTCGTCAAAAAGGTCACGACTTTTCTCCAAGATCGATATTAAAAAATTCCTCTCCTTTGGTTGCTCCTCTTTTTCTTTGAACCAGTGTCTTTTACGCGGTTGACGTCGATACTTGACTAAGCGTTTTCTCGGATGATGAGACTGTCCTTTTCTTTTTTCTTTTTATTGGTGTTGTTTGACAGGAGAACGACGAACGCGATGGTGTGCACTTCTTTGAGGGGCATCTGTTGACGTTCAGGAGCACAAAAACACTGATTCCCGTCGTTTTTCACGTGTATTTTTTATACTGGAATGCGTCCCCACTAATTTACTTACGTCGTTTCAACATCATTACAGGAATCACGCGTTGTGGAGGGGTTTGGCATAGGACTAAATTGGGACAGTTCCTGTTTGGATAAATCCAGTAAACTCTGTAATATGCCCTATCTCTCTTGGACTTGGATTTTGGGGGCAGTTTCTTTGTGAGCAGCTACCACTGCAGCTAAAGAGGAGGTGTCACCGCTGGAGGAGAATGTTTTGGAGACGCGGGTTTTCATTGTTTCAGCAAATTAGGAAGAACGCATGTAAAATTGGTCTTCCCTGGATTCACCTTCAACGGAGAAGCGGAAGAACCTAAGACTACTGGAAACGCGGTAACCGTCGCTGCGGATTGTGGTTTGCGAATGTAAGGTTGGGTCCAGACCAATCTGCCTCTTGAGGGTAGACGCTGTTTTCTATGGTCTTTTCTGTGACATTTTCTTTTTCTTTTTCTGTGGCTGTGACCTGGTTTTGACACCGTTGCACTTTTTCTTCTTCTTATGTGATCCTTTGGGTTGGGGAGTGGCTTTTTTCTTGGGAAAGACTTTGAGGGCATTAGGATCCCATATTAAGAAGGAGCGAATGATGACACTTCCTAGACAACAGCCGACTCCAGGTTTCAAAATGATTTGCTTTTTGGTATAAATGTCGAAGCGGAGATCCGCCAGTTGCTTCACGGCTAATTTGTTTCTGTCAAACAGTGCGTTTGGATTGATGAGGGATGTGAATGATGCCTTGCGTTAATTGACGTGATGTCACCGTAAACCACCGTAAGACATCGTTGAGATAGGAATCTAAGACACGATCACGTATTCAGATGAGACTGAATTGATGTCATGTTCACAAGTTGTGAGACAGACCAAAAGTGTTCGGGGTTTTATTGATCTTTTTCATTGTTATGTCGACGACAGGGAAGTGTACACAGCAGGCCCTCCGTCTAGGCACCTGTTGTCAAACAGAATGCCTTCGACAAACACGATGGAATCGCCTTCATTTTCTCGCATGAGGCTGTAGACTGATTGCCACACATTGTAACATCATACGATCCGTTGAGATGGATATCGATCAAATGATGTTTGTGTTCGATCAAATGTTTAACAAATTCGATTTTGCCTGAACCGCTAGGTCCGGTAATTAACATGTTAAATGGATGGTGGAGATACAATGACGTTTTGAAATCGACTTTCAAGCTAGCAGTTTTCAAGCAAACGCAAGGAAACGAATATGTGTATTTCACACGCTCATTTCGAAGAGGGTACTATGAACTCCGTAGGCGTTTGTTCAGATTTGGTTGACATCCGTTGGGCGATAGCTGTATGGTTCCACGTAGTTGATGACATCGACAATCAAACTAGTAAGGAGTCGACGATAACTAGTGACACGGCTTTTGCAACCGTCAGGTTAGAAAAGCAAAGCATCACTTTCGATGGTAGGTGTAGTGGTAATAGTAGTCATAGCAAATTTCTCCATGATGTCCTGCTGATGTTGTCATAGCAAAGTTCCCAAGATGTGGTACTGAATCGCTTAGGTAACAGTGTACGGCATCCCTGCAAGGTACAGCATCGCACACCACTTGAGAATCCCCGAACTTGATTGGTGACTGTTTGTTAGCGGTCACCTTTCTCGCTTAGTATTGATAGTTACAATGAACTATGGGTCTTGGACGTTGTCCCTTTTTCATATGCTGACCAATATCGGTTTGTTCGTACGGTAAAGTTAAATGGTTGCGAAGCCATCCTCGCTTCAGATACACGATTTGACAGACTTCTTTCAAAGGCTGACTGACGATTTGGTGTGAGGCTAGTAGGTGGTCACTTCAAAATATCGATCCTCTCCAGATTGCATGGTTTCTTTTAATACCCCAAAGTTCGCCACTTGACTGGTGCGATAACTGCGAATCAATATTTTCACTTTAAACTCTATTTGGACTTCTCCTTGTGGGTCTCAGTATTCGTAGCCGTTCTTTTTAGGACCGTCACTAGCAAAATTTAGAATCTTGTCGTTGGGGTTTCGTCAGTCCAGGCTTCTAAACGATCTCTCTCGATGACAGGGTGACGGTGAGCCAGGATCAAGTCCTCACGAAGGACGTCCACGTTTTTTATGGCTTTAGGTTTGTCGTGAATCACCTGGAAGTAACTGTAAGGTTCGGACAAATAGCCGGTCTTGGGTAAGCACGGTCGTTGTGCCATTTTGCCACACAAACAATTCAACATCACTTTAGCAAATGATCACCTTACTTCGTTTTTATCGATGTGGTCTAAAGGGATGCCTCACTGCTCCCAGTATTTCTCTTCGAATTTATTTTGGTCTTCGGGAGTCTGGCACCTTGTGGTACTGTTCTGTCTTGAAAAACTGGTAAATATCGTACACTTCTAAATAGTTGGTATCCCACGTCCAGAGCTTTGAACAATTCCAAGCTAATCCACGTTCCTGTCAAGGCTAGTTCTTCCTGCTTGTATTGACAAGATTGGTCTTGGTTGCACGTTTCGGCACAAGTATGGCACACAGGAAATATCAGTTTTCCTTGGACATAGTGAGGTAACATGGGATGGTACAAGTTCGAGAGGCAAGACTTTACATTTAAACAATCTTTTGTATTGTCGAATTTTGTCCAGGTCGATATATTTGGTCATCAAATGTGGGTGCCCTGCGAGAACGTGACAATATTTGCACGTGTAAGGATACAGCGAACACACATCCAAGTGGTTGATTTCTTCTCCTTTGTCCTCGTTAGACTGGTACGGCAATCTGATGGCATTTGTCCATCCTAAGTAAAAACTTTCCCGTGGGTTCAGTAGGTCCACCAGCTTGTCACTTTCCACGATACGTTTAAATTCAGGATCGGTTTACAATCGGAGATCGTACTCATGTTCCCACATTTCCACCACTTGGTATCCTTTTTGTTCCAACTACAAGCGCCGTTGACAAGTGGCCCGGTACATGTCTTCTATGGTATGTTGTAAACAAAACTGATGTTTTGTGTCACGTTGAAGGTAGCAGATGGGACATCCGTGAAATAAGCACCCGTTAATCTTGTACAGGATCTGAGGGTTTTCTATGTTCTGACCATTCACCGAATACCTTCCGATGATATTTTCACCTTCTCCGTTTTGGGCATGTTGGATCCATTTGTCATCTTTGCCGCATAAAGTAATGTAGCTAGCGTTAGGGTTTCGACCGAGTATTGACGTTTGACCAAATTGGTCGTTTGATGTTTTATGACAGCCAGAGTGTTTTCGGGCATGAATCGTTGGCGGTACATTAAGCAGTTCGCTTTGGCAATGGTCAAGGCTTCTTTCAAGGAATCGATCCTTCCGTGTTCCATGAACAATTCTCAAAATTGTCCATAGCAACGTCGTAAAATGTCCACGTCGGATTGACAATACTTTGACATTTCTTCCTGAATATTAAAGGGATCCGATGCATTACGGTGGTACCAAGCGTAGAAAGATTCTCGTTTTTATTTGCGAATGTTGTCGGGGTCGTAGTAGTGAGCCTCAGGCAAATGGGGTAGAACGGCGTGTTGGTATTGAAAAAGTCCGGAATTAAAATTTGGCCGTTTCTGTGATTCCAACGTGTTAGGCATTTGGCTCAAAGGCAAAGCCAAGTAGCTCAACGACTCTTTAAACTGCATTTGACCCACTTGCATGGAAATGATTTTGGCTCAGTTTAAAGTCACTTTCGGACGTTCGGTACTTTGTTGGTATAGTATCTGGAGAAAAAAAAAACATTGCCCATCGTATCCTGAGAAATTGTGAGCCATCACCGTGGCATAGCGATGACAATCTCTATAATGTTTGATGTTCTCTTGGCTTCACGTCTCATCGATTGGGTCTCAGATCCTAAGGGCAAATTCGGTTCGCGTGTTCTGTCCCTGAAAGATTTGTTCACGTCCTCCATGAATCGTGCTGCAGTCAGGCAATAACTAAAGATAAGCTCTTAAATGCAATTCTCGCACGCTTGATAAGCCACGCAGAAATTAAGAATGTGAATGCCGGTCTCTCCCATGCGTTCTAAGTCGAACAAGATGAAATTGCCTTCTTCTTCTTCTTCTGGTCATCTTCGTCTTGATGTTTGGAATGGTTTTTTGAATGAAGCATTCGTGTTCCAAGTCCACGATTTGGCGACAAATTTGACATTGTTTATTTCCTAAACATACGTGTGACTTTGCAATGTTGGTACGTATGCCTTGTGCACAAGTTGGGCACAATATCAACAGTTGACAAGCACTTTTCTTCTGTGAACCTTGTGTCATGAGATGCTGTTGGCAACATGTAGGACTGACGAAGGTGCACTGACAGGTAGGGCAATGCACTCGTTCTTGTTCATCGTCAAGACAGGGTTTAAAGGCCAAACATCTCTCACATTTCTATCCACAATGCTTGTTTTGCTCTCGATTGTTATAGCCATAGTCACATTTCTCACAGCAATTCCAGGATTCCAGTGATACTGGTAATGGCATCGAAATGTCCAGCGTGATGATAGACGTGAACGTATTTTCCATTTTCTAAATTTGTGCCTCAAAACAACAGATGACTGCGCACTTTTTGATGATGCACTCTCAAGGTGTAGCGTGGAGCCAAGATGTCTTGCAATTTTTGCATTTCAGGAATGTGTATTTGGATAGCCCCGCTTGCTATAACAGGACTTCTGCTTCTTTTCGGACCCATTGTCGAATAGGTTTCCAGAATCTTTTCTATTCTACCGTGTCGTATTTGTCGGCATACATTCGTACCACCACGACGTAACGGGCTAAACACATGTGGAATTGATGATTGTTAATTTAGACCAGGCTATACTTGACGCTGCGGAGGTTGTCCACCAGTAGCACATTTCTGCTTTGTCCCGTCCCTTTGGGAAGAGAAACGTGGGTTATGAACAGTGTTGCTTGAATCTTGTCGATGACTTAGGAAGTTGTCAATTCTGCCGGGCTGCTAAACTCGATCCAAACGGGTGACTTCAAACTGTTGTGATGGATGGAAAGTCTCAAGCAATCGTCTTCTTTGGCTTTACATTGCCGTTTCAGTGTGGTTAACAAAGAATCCCACAAATTCGTGATGAACTGTCGGACTTGAAATCTTTAACCTTTGCCGTATACGTACAGACTCAATTCAATATTTTCTAGAGGAGCGCTTTTGTCTCTCAAATGTGATAGCGGTTCTGAGGGGCTTATGGTGGTGGACTTTGGTTTGGTGTAGACTCTCTGGGCCTGGTTCTAGTTCACTCATGTCATCTTCAAAATTGCTGGCATGAATTTGAGCCAAACGGCAAAAGGTCATATGGCTACATTATAAACGATGTGGGTCATTACATCAATGTCAGACCAGTGTCTTACCATTATAAAGGTCAGTGTCTTCCCTCCCAGTATTCATTTCACTCTTAAACCTACCAGAACGATGGAAGAGGTAACACAGATCGAACTTCTGATCGAAGCTTTGTGAGGTGTCATACGATAGTTTTCTTCAGAGAAGCTGACAGACTACTGACTACTCCCCCTCCTTTCGAGTTAAAAGTCAGTATATTTGCTACATCTGTCAGAAGAAAGGGCACTGGGCTACAGAGTGTCCATAACGTCCCAAAACCAAAACGGGTATCAGAAGAGACAAACGTCGAGATACCTATTATTATTGTCAACAGAAAGGACTTTGGCCTTCAGACTGCCCTAAGAAACAACAGGAGCAAAAGGAAGAGAGAAGTTCCGAACAGGAAGAAGAGGTACCCTCCAAAACGGAAGAACACCAACACGTCTAGAAACAGAACAAAAGAATACGAGACGAAAGTGAGGAAGATGATGAAACTTCTGTGAAAGTGTAGAAATTCAAGAGAGAGAGAGAGAGAGAGAGAGAGAGAGAGAGAGAGAGAGAGAACTTTTTAAAGTAATGGGTTGTGAATTGGATTGTAAAGTTTGTACCAGAATATAACGTAAACAAAACGTAAGAGTCTCTTGGAATTTATTTTCTGGAATAAGGACTTACACTCACACACTCACAAACGTTCATCATGGGACAAAAAGGGGATTTTGAATTTTAATTGATTTTGGCTAAATGACTAGTATATCTTTTCGAGCGAAGAAGGTGGTCCTGAAAAAGACCGTTGGGTGGTTGTTTTTTTAAACTCAGGAACGGGATTCAATCAGTTTTAACTGTCTTAAGCCTTTGCCACGGCCAATGACTACTTCTGGACGTGCTCATGTCGATGAAAGGGTAGAAATCACTAAGGCTGGTATCTCAGGCCTAGTACCAGGGTTGTGCTGTTTGGCTCGTGAAGGTCTTTTTCTCTTGGGCCGTATTAAAGAAGTTTGATACATTTGTTTCAGACTCTTTAACTCTGAAAAAAAATGTCTAAGAGTACCGTCACCGTTTGACTTTCACTGTCCTCATTCTCTCCTAGACCTTGTTCTCTGCTGCTTCTTCTTCTTCATGTAGTTTCCTTCTTCTTCTGACTGTTGCTGTTGAAGGAGAAAAGCTTGTTCTGCTTTTATCTGCTGTTTTACAAAACTTCTCCAATTCATATCTCTGTCTCTGTTTAAAATCATCGACGTGTGGTAAGGAAGGAGAAGGTGGTGAAGGTGCAGATACAAGACCAAATTCTTGCGAAAAGAGAGAGAACATTCACTACATTAAAATTATAATTAGGAAATATGACGCCACATATAGTTCTCTTCGAATTAGAAGAAAGACTCCGTTATGTGACTGAATTTTCTAACGCGTGTTAGGATTGGTGCAAAATACTCCATCAGTTTCGATCCGCTATTCCACTATAAATGAGCCCGATTCACTTCATTCCCTTCGCCT
Organism: Sinohyriopsis cumingii; assembly: GCA_028554795.2. Lineage (NCBI taxonomy): Eukaryota > Metazoa > Mollusca > Bivalvia > Unionida > Unionidae > Sinohyriopsis > Sinohyriopsis cumingii. The sequence continues at coordinate 1,432,891 of CM068841.1, forward strand.
GTTCTCACAAAAAGACGTGGACTAACGTTGAATCATCTACCCTCGTATCGTCGATGCCGTTCCGCATGCATTTACCCATGTGTGTCAAAACATCATGGACAATCATCAAGATCACAGATATGACCGTTTGGAAAAGAGGGATCTATGTGGAGAGATAAGGCTGTCTGAAGCGAGTCCTCATCTACGGTCCAGAAGTCAGAAGAAGTTTGAGGAAGAGAAGAAGACCTATGCAATGACCACTATGTTAACTGAATGATATTAACATAAAAACCAACGGTCTTTTTCAGGGCCACTCATATGGTTTGAAAAGATATCTATTTTCTCTTACCTAAATTTCTTTTGTAGATTTTATATTTTATACGTGATAGATTGATGTTCATTAATCTTTGTATGTGATATATATGTCTAAGTCTCTACTGTATTTTTCTCTACCTAGAGTAGTGCGTATTCAAGTCAGCCACTTGCAACATTGTTGCCAGTGTTCCTCCCAAATGAGGTCAGCCACTTGCAACATTGTTGCAGTGTCCACTACCGTAATGTTAATTCCTATTGTGCTAAAACAGGACCATGTTTAATTCCCGTTTGGGGATATAGTGCTGGGATCCGTTTTTAATAAAGAAGTCTACGTAAGGCTATAAATCGTGACTCTATAGTGCCGGAACACCTTTTTCACTGGATTTTCCATTGAGGCCCTATCGCCCCTATACACTACTAACATCGGTAGCAGCTGTTACAAGCCTGATAAGTAGTGTCGGCTAAAATTACCCATGTCTATGTGCATGCTTGTATGTATGTCTGAATGTTAAAGTTAATTGTAAGCATATTGTTTGCGAAATAGTTTCTTGTGAGCTAAGGTCTTTAACTGGATAAATGCAAAACGAAACTTAATTTTATTTATTTTCGTTTATTATTTTTTAAATGAATGTTTCGTAGCTCTGAAAATAATCAAAGGGCATACAATTAGGGGGTTCATCTCAATATCTGCTCCAGAAACTTCAAAAAGTTCAAAACACAGCTGTTTGGATCATACTTAGAGTACCACGATCAGAGCACACCTCCCCGCTGCTCTGTACCCTACGCTGGCTATCCATTCGATCCAGAATCAAACACAAACTTTGTTCTCTGTGCTACGTTTCACTGTTGGACTCTAGTCCAATATACCTATCCGACCTCACACATGTGTATACACCAGCAAGATACTTACGCTCCTCTTCTGACAATCGTATACTCATTATTCCCACTATGAAAACAAAGTCATATGGACAACGTTATTTTGCATACTAGGGCCCAGCAACGTGGAATGAATTGCCCACTGAACTTAGACACAAAGACACAGTGATCACATTCAAGAGGGCTCTCAAAACTCACTTATTTCGACTGAAAGAACAAACTTGTAGACCTAATAATGTTTCCTACCTTAAATATTCTCAGCATGTTTTTTTTAATGTTTTCTAATTTCATGGTGTTTGTTTTTGTAATCATATCATTATATGTTTTTTATCTTATAGGTGTTGTCTAATGTTGTAAAGCGCTCAGAGCTTCTAAAGATTAGGAGCTATACAAAATCCTCATTATTATTATTCTTATTATTATTATTATTATTATTATTATTATTATTATTATTATTATTATTAATTAAACGAACATTAGCAGTATTAATAGCTATTTTAAAAACTCACGATTGATAACATAAATCTAGTGAAAATGTGTGATCTAAAATAAATAAGGTGTGATGGAAAGAATATATACTCCAACATAAATGTGTATTTGCCTATTCTTTATTGTTTACTTCCGTATTATTAGCTTACCGACAAGCTTACTAACTGAAAAATAATAATAGCAATACTAATAATAACAATAATAATAATAACAACACATATACTAAGTTACTTATATGTATTTAGTTCCTTCCTTCCATTATCATGCACTTATTTACTCACCAGTTTCCGCCAGATAATGGAGACTTAAGTATAATGCATCTGCTTGTTTTCCCAGAAACTTTAGGTTGTCGTCTGTGAGCATGACATCCATGTTGTCACAAGGTTTATGATAACAGTTAATCATGTCGCCACGGTAGTCTCCTGCAAATTAAATAACTATAGGTATACATTGATATGAATTGTACTAATGTGTAAGTACAGAAAAACGATCACTCTATAAGATGTTGTTCTGTAAATGTATTAATGGAAAGGAACCTCTTGGTCCAGTATTGCGAGCCAAAGAAGCTATAAAAACGAGAAGGAAAAAAACAGAAATAAAATTTAAAAGTAAACACTTTTCTTCTATAACACACTGAATAAACTTTATAATGTATCGTAAAGAAATGTACCACTCATGCTGTACAACGCCTCGCATGAAGTTTAACATACACCTTTTAACAGCGGTAATTGCAGTTTCTCAAACAAATTGTATATTATAACTCTGTGGTATATTCATTTATAAAAGGTCAGTTTAGACTAGTTTGACGCGTGTGAGGTAAGGTAAACCAGACTGAACCATTGGAACTACATATACCGACTAGTAGAGTGTTCTAAAATTAAAACTCCGTTTTGTAGACATTTGATTGGAAAGGATTTTGAAACCCTTAAATCAAACCAATTTCTTTTTCGCTGATATATATATATATATATATATATATATATATATATATATATATATATATATATATATATATATATATATATACTGCCCCATTGATATATTTTTAAATCCGCCCCTCCCCCTTTTACCAGTCCCTCCTCCGCTGAATCCTCTGTATACTCATAAGTTTGTTAATGCTTCTCAAATATTTGGATATGAAATTATCTCTATATGACAAATACACATGTATCTGTATACTTATATTTATATTTGCGATCCATTGTACCGAAGCAAGATAGGACGGATGGATCGATGACTGAGTGGCTAGATTCATTGAAGGAATCGTTAAGTATGTCACATGTAATTAAGTAGAATGAGACCTAGACGGTATAAAATTGCTCTTCATATTAAAGATCAGGTGGCACAAAACAAGGTGATTGAATCAACTGGTGCAAAATAAATAGTTGAACTGTGCTTTTCGTTTTGTTCTCATCAGTACAGTTCGAAGATAAAACGATAAAGTAATGACACAATAGTGGACATGTTCACATATACACGTGTCATTATGTTATAGCTACGACATTTTTATTCTAAGTATAAGGTCAACCTCTTATGCCAAAACATAGGCCACTGGTACGTACTATATTTCTAACTTGACCATATTAATGTTTAGATTTGGATCTAACGGATTATTGTTTCATTCCAAGGTATAATTAAATAAAGTAAAAGAGAATTAACTAAATTTTAGCGCTTCCTGAGCATATTTTTTGGCAAACGTTGGGTGGTAGGCGGCTGTTTGAGCTTGAGCCGTGTGGTGGGTTTTGGAGTCAACACTCTGACACATTTCGACAGGAAAAGACTTCATACATACCGATATGTACCACGGTATACCGCGATTCAATGTTTTGGGAAAGGGGCCTGACATATTTTTGTTCAATGTCCGTCTGTCAACAGCTGAAAAAATATCTTGCTCTTATTTACAGCAAAAATAACGATATATTATATATCTGACAGTATTTGGAAAAATATTAATTATCTTAACAATACAGAAACGAAAATAGCAGTCCACTCACCCCATCCCAAAAATAATAAAATAAATGGCCACGAGCGTGTTTTATTAGTTATTGTATAGGTTCTAAAAGCTGTAACGAAAATGGGATGATTAGGGTTACATAATAGACGATACACTGAATGAGATCATGCTGACATTAAAAAGCTAATTTCTAAACATATGAGGCGTTGATACTGAAAGCCTTCAATTTCCTAGCTACAGTATTGACACAACAGGCAGGCAAACTTTTACTGGAATGCCAACACCCGGGAAAGATATATATCGGAGCGGGCCAGAAAACATAAAACACTCGATAAACGAGAACATATTTAGTGGACTTCATAAATTAAGTTCAGACAGAAAACAAGCGCTCTACGAATTTAGTCCTTTAAAACGATGCACATTCTTAACACATTCACATGCGCCAGTAAATATCTAAAAGATAACATGTTTTGTTTTTTTTTTAAATATTATAAATCAGACATTTTGATTTTGCCCAACGTCTTTAACCACATTTCATTTTCCGGTAATACCGTGCAACTCTAATTGAAATGAAAAATAACTTCCTCTCATTTATACTCGCCTTGTAAGCAAAACGGTACAAATGTGAAACCCCAAAAAATATTTATATATCTTGGAAATGTTTGGTTTTTGTGAGGGTGGGGAACGGGTAACCAGCTTTGAATACCACTTCAAGCATTTAATGTCCCTATCTGCATGTGTGTATGAAAAATTGTGATGGATGTGGCATTGGGCACATGCGTTCCTGCATACAACTCATTCAGATGTTATTTGTTACGTACTTTGTGTCTACCTGTGTGCACGAACATGAATAGACGACTGTATTAAAGCCCTTGATGTGACTAAGCAAGAACCCAAACGATCAGTGACTGTATTAATAACCTTAGCGTTTTATGCACAAATAGATAGATGGATGTATACATATCCTGTATGTAACTATGCACGAACAGATAGATGGTTATATAAGTATCCTTTATACAACTATGCACGAACAGATAGATGGTTATATAAGAATCCTGTATGTAACCATGCACAAACAGATAGATGGTTATATAAGTATCCTGTATGTAACCATGCACGAACAGATAGATGGTTATATAAGTATCCTTTATACAACTATGCACGAACAGATAGATGGTTATATAAGAATCCTTTATACAACTATGCACGAACAGATAGATGGTTATATAAGTATCCTGTATGTAACCATGCACAAACAGATAGATGGTTATATAAGTATCCTGTATGTAACCATGCACGAACAGATAGATGGTTATATAAGTATCCTTTATACAACTATGTACGAATACATAAACGGCTATGTTCTTATCTCGTGTGTAACTATGTACGAATACATAAACGGCTATGTACACATCCCGTGTGTAACTATGCACGATATATAAATGGATTTATACATATCCCATGTGTAACTATGTACGAATACATAAATGGCTATGTACATATCCCGTGTGTAACTATGTACGAATGGATAGACAGCTCTAGAAATATCTTTGGTATAACTGTGTAAGCACGATTTTGAATTAAATATCCTAAATTGCTAACAAAAATAATGCAGGATTTTTTAATTTGGCTTATTCGCCTAATGACGATAAGGATAGTAATACTAGCTGATAGTCACTTAGTTTATATGTCTCTGATACAAATAACACTAATAATAAAATATATTAATACCGTTCATACAAGTTTAATAGAATTTATTCATAAAAACTATTTGTCTTCTGTTTTCCTCTTCCAATCATCGTCATCGTCGTCGTCGTCATCATCATCATCGTCATCATCATCGTCATATTATTATTATTATTATTATTATTATTACTGTTATTGTTATTATATTTGCCAACTCGTCCAGGAAACATGCCCCTCGAACGCAACTCAGATTTGTTTATGCACACGTATGCATATCTGCCCATGTGCACATATGTATATCGTATGCAAACGTATGCATGACTGCCCATGTGCACATATGTATATCGTATGCAAACGTATGCATGACTGCCCATGTGCACATATGTATATCGTATGAAAACGTATGCATGACTGCCCATGTGCACATATGTATATCGTATACAAACGTATGCATGACTGCCCATGTGCACATATGTATATCGTATGCAAACGTATGCATGTGAACAGGGTATTATGTATATCGTATGCAAACGTATGCATGTGAACAGGGTATTATATATATCGTATGCAAACGTATGCATGTGAACAGGGTATTATGTATATCGTATGCAAACGTATGCATGTGAACAGGGTATTAGACATACCATGGCTTATATAGAATGTAATGCTTGCAAGAAATTGTACCTGAATCAGTAAGATACAACGCCGGTAAATAGTTTCTCCAAAAACTTGCGTGATCGCTTCTCACTATATCTCTAAGCTGATATGAGATAAGAAATTCCACGTCAGTAACTGGAAGCGGAAACATTTCCATCTTATACTTGGGACCGGGAAGGGATTCCCAGGCTTTTAAAAGTGGAACGTCTAAAGAGTCATACTTTGTTGTGCCGTAGACGCTGTGGATGTAGTTCCCTTGAAAGTTGTCTGCTTTCAAGTTCATGTACACTTCGGGGAAGTAAGAATTTATCTGCAAGACAAGAACATTTATTTATTTATTTATTTATTTATTTATTTATTTATTTATTTATTTATTTATTTATTTATTTTTGTATTCATATATTCTTATATTTATTTATTTATTTATTTTTTATTTATTTATTTATTTATTTTAGTTTTATAGTTTCTATGCATTTGAAAACAGATGGTCAGACATGTCACATTTCAAACGTCCTACAAGAGTTATCTATTACATGATGTTTATGTATCTTTTATTAGTGTTAAAGGAATGTTTGCATTTTATCTTCATATGATGTTTTTAGTGGAGACAAAAATGCCAAAAGTATAAAGACCATTTTTCCCTACGTCAATTTTCTTTTTGTTGATGGAGGTTAATGTATCCCATATTACTTCTTGAAGTGTGTGTGGGGTGGATTTTTAACGTAGCTTTAACAATTTTCAGTCATATCGCTACGATGTCTGCAGTGTGGCATTTTATAGTGATATCTAGCACTGCAGCATCATGCCGCAGACACGTAGCATGATGTCCCACCCAGTCACATTATCCTGACACCAGGCCGACCAGTCCAAACACTAACTTCTTAATGCTGAGCGTCAAGCGAGGTAGCTGTAAGTACCATTTTTGTAAGTCTTTGGTATGACTCGGCCGAAAATCGAACCCACGACCTCCCGCTTCTGAGGCGGACGCTATAACCACTAGACCACCGGAGCGGTACTTCTTGAAGTAAATAAGCTGAACAAAGAACACAACATATAACAAAGAAACTTAATTTATACAGCCACTGCACTTTCGACGTTTACACTCCCTATCGTTTTCCAAAGGTCAACTGCCAACAGCAAATATACACAAATGCAAACATGATTCTTGCAAACACCTTTTCTGCATTCGGCCACAAAACAAATACTTCCATCCAAAGTAGTATTATCAGAGATACATACTTTATATAAAGAATATCTCCTTCGCATAAAGTGATTGAAAACGTTTTTCATCCTCAACAGGATCGGGATAAAGAATCAGAACATTTTTTAATAATTAATTCTTGTACGTAACAGTTTCTAACATTTATAGCTTTAGTATTTAATCGGACCCAAGTTACTGCTCTTGTACTATTACGAATTATGTATAGCCAAAAAATGAGAGGAAACATTGCTATTTACATTTTTTTGTGTCTTTTCAGATTCTCGCTTGACTAAGACGTATATGCTGAGCAAACGTCTGGCAAACGTCGGTACAATTAATTCGCACATGTAGGTGACATCCATATTTTTTTCTCTATTGAAACGTCCAGGGGGCCCCGAGTGGCCGAGTGGTCTAAAGCGCTCACCGTTCCGGATCACTGCCATCTCACTTCTGTCTGCGTGGGTTCGAGTCCAAGGCTTGACTAGCGTGGGTACGTGGGGAAAGCCTGCCAGTAGCTTCTCGTGGGTCGGTGGTTCTTCCCTGGGTTTTCCAGGGTTCTTCCTCCGCCAGTTATACTGGCCGCCATGTATAGCCTATCTTGTGCTGAAAAATGGCGTTAAACCCTTGAACAACAACAACAACAACAATTAAAAGGTCCAAGAAATACACCGTCTCTAGCATAAAGTCCATGGCGTTATTTATTCATCAGAGATAAACATATTTATGATTAGTATGAATTGTAGAGGTGGTATCATGTACAGTATTGATGCAAAGCGGTCATTGCGTGCCCGTTTAAAAACAAAATTAGTGATGGAAAGCGGTAACTGGGTCAGTGCGTGACTCTTTTAAGTACAGACTATAAAAATGGAAAGCGGTCCTTGCTTGTCACTTTCAAATACAGACTGTATTGACAGAAAGCGATTAGTGTGTGTCCCATTTAAATACACACTGTTGGATATAGAGATGTTAATGCGTGCCCTGTTTAAGTATAGACTGCATTTACGGAAAGCGTCAGCGCATGCCCCGTTTAAATACAGAATGTATTACTGAGACCGGACAATGCATACCCCGTTTAAGTATAAAATGTATTGCTGGAAAGCGTGTATCGTGTTCCCTGATTAAATATAGAATACCTTGATGGAAACCTGGCAATGCCTGCCCCTTTCAAGTACATTATGTTTGAAGTCAAGAGGTTAATGCGTGCCCCTTTTGGACGCATATTGTTTGGTTAAAAGACAACGCGTGTCCCATTTAGAAGATAATGTTTGATAGAAAGAGGAAAAGACATATTTGCCCCTTAAGAACATAATGTTTGGTGGAAAGTGTATAATGTTTTGATGGAAAGCGGCAATGCGTGCCCCTTTTAAGTTCATAATGTTGGATGAAAGTGGACAATGCGTGCCCCTTTTAAGTACAGGATGTATTAATGGAAATCGGGCAATGCATGCCCCTTTTACGTACCCATTTTTTATTGGAATTTGACAATTAGAAATAATTTCTTTTAGAACCGAAAACCCGTGTTGCCTATTCACATGGTATGTAGTCAGTGTGACGGAATCGTGTGCATTTGTTGTTTGCATATGTTTAGAAAAAAATGTACTCAGGCTTTGTTTCTGCGTACAGCGTTAACAGATGGTGGTTTATGTATATTAATATTATTCATTATTTCGATGCAGTCATTATCATATATCACTGTTTGAGTGTAAGTGCTTACATATCATATATCGCTATTTGAGCGAAAACATATCATATTTCACTATACGAGTTAAAGCTTTTGGCAATATGAATCGTTTGATAGCGTTAGCTTACTTTAACAATCTATGGGTCAGTTTAATGTCAGATCCATCGTTACAATGGGAAAAGGACAGCGAAACATTGCTACACTCTAAAACAAGGTTTGCATTTTGGTGTAACACAGTTTTCGTGTACTGTAATGTCGCTACCGTTTCTGTTTGTGGTTCTTGTTGACAAACATCAAACAACATGTACTCTTCGGCTATTTCACTGATTTATCCAGAGAAGAAAAATGTCTTTACTTTGCTACAAATGTACTCATTTATTTTATTTGCACCTGTCCTTAATGAAATAATTGTATCCTCACTGTGAAAAGAGAAGGAACGGTTTATATCGCCTACACAGTCTTTCGTGTTTTTTTTTTGGTTTTTTTTGTTGGATTTTTTTAAAGTAAAACTGAAAAGGGAATGACATACGGACGAGTAAATGAGTACATAAAAACAAACATTAGCAACGTGTCTATGGAGTTTCAGCATTAAAATGTCATAAGATTAAATTTACCAGAAATCGGTGTAACACGAAATCGCGGAAATATAAAGAGGTTCTCAAACCTGGATAGGCGTGTATTAAATTTCGGATATTATATATATTTAATCCTGATTAGCCAAGCTAAATAATTGGGTTCCGAGACTCAATTTAATGTTTTTAATATTCTCCATTAGTCAGTCCAAGTGTTTCCTCAGCAAGGGAAAGTCTTGACTCGAGGTAAAATAACGAGTATCTTTTCTCGTTAAACAAATTCTCCATGAGGAGGGTGGCTGGAGGTTTCAGGGACACGGAATTTAAATGCACATATAGATTCTGCTACGACTCAAGCAAACTAGTCTCGAAAGCACGAGGGAAATAGCTCCTTATGCGCACCATCGAGAGAGGGCAGACAGCAAGCAACCATGTTACGATTGATGACCCGAAAGGGACTGGAGGGAAAGAGGAGAAAAAGGAATACTTCGACTCTAATCTGTAACCAACCTTGACTTCGGAGTGACCGGCAAGTAACCAGATTATGCAGTCATACTTAACAATTTGAATTCAATCGCACACTCGATGTTATGAAGTTTGTCATATCGGTATAAACGGAGTAGCTCATTACAGTGTGTAATAACGTTTTGGCAATTATTTGATAATAGAAGGGCATCCTTCAAGTGCTTTGTACGATATATATTTGTTGAGTGTAATTGATTAAATTGTTATATTTTACTTACGGAGGCTCGTGCTGTTTTATTATATACCTGTAATCGGATTTCTGTTTATTCCATCCATTAATATCATATATTCATTATTTTCTCAGTCCCGTCTAAAAAAAACGAAGTCGATCATCCTCTAGATAACGATAAGCAAAACCAAACAACCATTTGCATATACACATTCTATATCGTTCGGATTGTTGGAATTTTATAAAGGCTCCATAGGTCGCAAAAGGACACAAGCTTGAAAACAACCATATTTGCACCTTGCCGTGTCTTGTCAATATTTTCCTTTGTTTCTGACAAACTATACTTATTTAAGATCTGATGCATCGATACAATTTGCCATGAACGTTTTTCAGGTTATAGTGACGAAGAGCATGCGTGGAACAATAGGATAAATCAACTGTGGAAAATGTGTTGGAGCGAAATGGGATTTTCTTTGCGACACTTGATACGAGTTTGTGGAATACCGTAGTGAGCCACCTCTCATGTGCTCATTGGAATACACTTGCCAATGTATTAGTTCATAGGACTGCCTTCGTATAATCAAGTTCGTGTTAATATACCTATGCAGCAATCGAGTAGCCCGTGCTTCCAAATAGATTTACGCCAAAATCATTCCAAAAGCGAAATACTCAGGTTATTGCGTTTATCAGAGTATCAGGTTGAAGCTCTTTAAACCGATAAATAGACAAAACTGCATGTATGTTTTGGCGGCAGAGTCCAGTTTCGTAAATTGGCCCCTGGCAAATTTTTTAACTTAAAGATATGGTGTGACTTTTTCAGCTATTATTTTTTACTTTTTAAAGATATGGATATATTTGTGAACTAGATGTTTCAGGCTTGTGTTGTTCTTGAAATTGATTTATGGCATATACACCTTCCACAGTTACTCTGCAGTATATTGAAAGTGAAATACCAATAGATGGCTAGGAAGACGAGCTAGCCCCCCATAGCTGTAAACACATGGGGTTGGGGCACGTAGAATATCTATATATGAAAAACTGCTTGGATGACAACAATTTTCAATTGCATAATCCTGTTTTGTACATACTGTTTTACACAATTGTCATCTTGGAAAAGGGGTTGTGTTTGCACTGTGAGCATCACATGGTGTCAAAAATGACCTTTGGACATGAAAAATGCGGCTAGAAATTTGGGGTTGGGGTGCACAAACTTCTTCTGTTACGAACTGCCATTGATTCCTTTGTTTAAGTGGATAATATTCGTATGCTTTTTTTTAATATAGGTATACAAAATTAAGGATCTTTTTTTTACCTCACTTGTGTATTTAATTTTTTATGATTTTTTTATACTAGGTCGCCGATTGCAGCATTAAATTTGTACATAAAAACTGGTCACTGCCCTCTTTGTTCCATGCAGGCAGACAGCACAATAATGGCCGAGGCCGTCAGGCCTAGATTATGTTCCTACACCGTATCAAACCGGATCTTTCTCCAGACTCGGAACAAAATACATACGTGGATTTGTATTTATTATATATCCCCTTTTTATTCACATATTCCTTTAACATATTTTTTATTTACTTTAAAAATGAATTAAGCATTTGGCGTTTTATTAAAGATATTGTTCAGCTCTCAAAATGTGCATGTACATAGCTCGGGCTATTCTTATATATGTAATATAGCAGTTGCGTCATCCGTCTGTCTGCATTACAAATATGTATTAACTATTTAGCTTTGAATATTTTTTTGCAAATATTGTATGGTACATATGACTGGATTTAATATGCAGTCACCGGCATGTAAGATTTTCATTGTTCTAAGAGGTTTTGGACCCGTAAGTGGCCACTTATTTTACACCTGCTTACTGAAGAGATACTCTGCTTCAAGCAAAACTGAGGGAAAATCTTAACAACAGTAGTTAAATACATTTAGGTTTTAAAAGACGAATCATTCGTTTACAGTACATTTAAACTCTATTTTTATGTTTTCAATTAATAAAAGAAATTATTGATGCATTGAACTTCAAATAATAATTTAAGCAAAAGCATTAAGAAATTAAAGACTCGGTCTCTTTCTAACATGCGCAATAGATTTTAATGTTGATTTGATGTAGTGTAACGAAAACATTATAAATAATATTGCAGTATTTATCTGTTTTCTTCTCTTCCTTTTCTACTGGAGGGGTCGCAAAAATGTAAAATTTAAACATACATTTCCCTCATGATCCGCTAGCGATCGTGTTAGCACTGTACAATAAGGGACGATATACTTCTAATTTGGGCCACAATCAAAACAGCTGCTGCTCTCTGTGATATGTCTACCTCTGTGATACGTCTACCTCTGTGATACGTCTACCTCAATGTTGTAAATGTTTGTCACTTTTATTCCTCGGTAATTTTAATAGACAAATTGTAAGTTCCTACACTTTTTACTTGCACACATTTGGAAATATAATTCAGCAGGCCATACTTTTTGAAACTCTGATGATTAAATGGATTTGAGATATGTTTGGTATTTTCTATGATTTACAATGTGGGATTTTTCGTGCCAGTTAAACATGGGGTAAGGTGTTGTCCAAATGGTGTCCATTTTTAGCCCTGCTTTAAATCTTGGTATGACTCCGCGAGTCTTTCTTTGTCTGGAATTTTTTACAATTAAATACAAGATATCAACGGCAAATCACCCTCTGTCTCTCTCTCTCTCTCTCTCTCTCTTTCTCTCTCTCTCTCAAATATATTGATGTCCATCTCAACGAAACCTAATGTATCGGCCTAGATACCGTGAAATAAACATAAAATGCCCTTCCTTTACCCTTCCATTATTCCAAGTATGAAAACCGGCCATTTTCAGCATGTAAAACAGCATTTCTCAAAAATGGCAAACGACGGTGGCATTTTTGAATATTTTAAAACTTAGAGCAATTTATCATTCCGGATACATTATAAGTGAACTGTTATTTCATATTGGGACTTGTAAGAGTAGTTCCATGCTGGGTGTGCGATACGGAATTACACACTGAATATCTTTATCGAACTCCAGGTCAGCCATCTAAGAATAAATGGGTATGTAATTGATCGCTTTGTGTCATAAGCAAGTATGTGACAACTACCACTGAAATATAGTACTATTACACATCCAAATTATATATATATATATATTAGTTTTTGTTAGTCTCATAAGAAATTATATATCTGATATTCTTTTTATTGTTGTATGCGTTCTTAAACCAACAATCATACCTCTTTGAACGTACTTGATCTCAGTACTGCAAAGACTTACTTTATGACCTCTCGAATCCCATTCCGCTGTGAATGAAAGGATACACATTTGCGCATAAAATTATTGCAGAAGGGATAATACTCTCAAATCTTGCCTCCAGGGTTTAAGAAGTAAGATACTCAGAACAAAGCAATAAATATGAAACTCATAATTATAGGCCTATTTCTGACATGAGAATCAAAAACCCAATATTATCCAAGTGATTTATTAGAAAGATAAGGTAGAGCATTCTTTTCATACCAGTATACAGGAAGTTCACCCTCCTATTGTTTATATCACAGTTCGTTACGTAGTACAATGAGCTCTTAAGCTGAATAAAGGTGAGGATATCAGACTACATAAGGACGAGAAACATACCAGATCTTCCGTCAAACCGGAGGGTAACTTCTGCGAACCCGCAGTGTTGTTATAATCCATGATAGTGTCTAAGATATAGAATCCGTATAGATTCATCGAAGTTCTCCGAGGTACGATGTAATTAGAGGCCAAGAATTGTGGCAGCCATTCCTTTGCAAAATACATACTACCCTTCAAATTATCTGGAAAAAACAATGGTCGTGCAAACAAGCGAGTTCACCTCAAAAATAGCTAAATTTACATCCAATCAGTCAGACAGTAATAAATATCAAGTAGCAGTCTGAATAATATTTGCAGATTAAGAGGTAAGATAGACGCGTACGTGTGTGTGTGTGTGTGTGTGTGTGTGTGTGTCCGATACATCATGCTATCATTTTGTACCTGTCTATCCCAAAGTTATTTTTGGGGTTGCTTTGGATGTTCCTTACATAGCGTCTCATCAAAGTGTGAACAATTAGCCAAACAAATATTGGTTTAGGGTGTCTTGTGTCATTGCGTAATATTACTCAACCCCAGGTAATTACATTTTCCTTGTCATAGGTTGCGTCCATAATGTGATATTTATATAATAAAATTTAACATTTTAAATACTTATCATTTCAATCGAAACCCACACCTTCAAGTCATACAGACCACTCTGATGGGCTCGTGGTTAGAGCTTCCGCCTCGGATGCGGGAGGTCGTGGGTTCTATCCCCACTCTAGTCAAACCAAAGACTTACGAAAATGGTATTAACAACTGCCTCGCTTGGCGTGCAGCATTAAGAGGTTAGGACTGGTCGGCCTGGTGTCAGTATAATGTGACTGGATGGAACATCATGCTACATGTATGCAACATGATGACCCACTGCTAGACATCACTATAAACTGCAATATTGCAGACATCGAAGCGATATGACTAAAACAAATTTTAAAGCTACATTTAAAATCCAAATCGCATCACATCACATCATGCATACAAATTCCTTTTTTCAGATAAGGGTTATGTTAAAATAAAATTACTAAACTAATTCTTAAAATTTGCTATTGTCCAATGTATTTATATAACTTTCATTCAAAGGTGTGCTTAAATTTATCTGTTAACACGATTTCTTCTTAATTATTTCATACCGCAAAATACAATCTGCATGCTTTTTTTATTTTGGATGTCAAAGTCGTTGGAAATAACTGTCAATAACTATTGAGGTGTTCATGTTAATAATAACCGAGTCAATGTTGGGAAGATGGCTATCAGGTGTATGGTCGTTTTGCCTCGATACGCCAAGAATGGCAAGCTGACACTGCTGTATGGCTTAATCACTCACATACAACATTCTGAATGAAAGTATTGCACTACCCCTCGCATTGTATGGTTGTGAAACCAGATGCAACCTTAGCCCACAGCAAATACTTACATTAGAGAGATGCCGACGTTTTTTGCATTAAGTACATTGTCACAGAATTGTATAAATCCCTTTATTTATTAAATACATGTACTCGGCTTTTGTTTTCTGTGTACAACGTACCCGAGGGTGATTTATGTATATTGTACAATATTTCGAAACAGTGAGTTCGGTTTATCCTATGCCGCACGTGCGAAATGCTTTTGATGGGAAACACCGCTTCATATAGCACACAGACGATGTAGGGCTACATTGTCTGTGTATAAATGCCTCACCGTTGGACGAAATCTTTACATTACGGATCGTCTTGTCAGTGAGCAGTCTACTTGCAAATCTTCAGCTGTAGAGCTGATCAGAGCTAACCATGGTGATCATAGCTGACCGCGCCAGCTGTGGAACTGATCCATAGTCATTCCAGTTGACGAGGTACCAGCTTTAAATTGGTCATAAAAGTTGACCATAGTAACTGTAAAGCTGACCATATCAGCCGTAGAGGTGAATGCACAGTGTGTTGCTGGTTGAGTACCAGGTGATGTGGAGCTGCTGACCGATTGGTGGGCGCTGATTGCTTGTTTGACCAAGGAATCGAATGGTGGTCGTTGACTACCTGTACTGCTGATTGTTTGACCAGTGTGACTGGTAGCCACGTATGCTCTGTGTGTGTGTGTGTGTGTGTGTGTGTGTGATTTGGATTTTTAACGCAGTTTTAACAATGTTTCAGTCATATCGCTACGATGTCTGCAGTGTGGCAGTTTATAGTGATGTCTAGCAATGGGCATCATGTTGCAGACATGTAGCGTGATGTCCCACCCAGTCACATTATCCTGACACCAGGTCGACTAGTCCTAACTCAAACTTCGTAATGCTGAGCGCCAAGCGAGGCAGCTGTTAGCCCCATTTTTGTAATTCTTTGGTATGATTCGGCCGGGGATCGAACCCACGACCTGCCGCATCCGAGGTGGACGTATGCTAGTGACGGAGTGTTTTGTGTATCTCAATACAAGTAATTTTTTAGCCTTTGCCTAATTTTGGGGTTTGTTATACCCAGTGTTTTGGGACTGTAAAGATATTTTGTATATCTGTCCCATCGTTTCATCATTTTACTATTTCAGTAAAGTACCTCATTTTTTGCTATCTGAGTGAATACATCATTTTACTATATGAGTAAAGTACATAATTCTTTTCATTGTGTGAAATTGCTATGAATCATTAACCTTTGTCCTTCTACTATGTGAGGTCATTTAATTGTATTCACCGTTATGTTACATTACGAGGTTCATGCGGATTGTGTTAATTTTGTCCGATATATGGATCTTATACACGCGCGTATTACAAATAATTCTTGCTTCATTTGAGTCATTCATCAATAAACATTGTATTTGTATCACCATCAAAAGTGTTCTGTTATAAATCGGAAATCCAACCCGGTTCTCTTGTTACATACATGCAAGGGGGCCCGAGTGGCCCAGTGGTCTAAAGCGCACTCCGTTACAGATCACTGCCATCTCACCTCTGTCTGCCCCGGTTCAAGTCTCAGATTCAGCCAATGTTGATATGTGAGAAAGCTTGCCAGTAGCTTCTCGTGGGTCGGTGGTTCTTTCTGGGTATTTCCCGGGTTCTTCCTCCACCATTAATACTGGCCACCATGAATAGCCTATCGTGTGCTAAAAAATGGCGTTAAACCCTACAACAACAACAACATACATGCAAGGACTATCTAGATTAACACACGAATTGACACTGCACTGAGTTTACCAGATGTTTTACCCATGCAAACCTATACAAACATCACTGACCTGTTTTTATATCGCCTCTTAAATTACCAAAACCCAATAGTCAAAACAAAACAAACTATTCATGCAATTCAATTTTTGTAGAAGAATGCTTGGTTAGAATATTTGCTGGCAAGAATCAGTCAGTATATATGCAATAAAAAAAGTAATAAAAATGTTTTAAAACATTCAACACTTGTTTAGATTTATATATTCCTCAGATACTACTTTCAAGATTACGTGTTCTCATTACCTTCTCCAAGATCAAAAGAGACAAATATAACTGTGTTATATCTATTCAGTGCCCCTGCTCTTTTAGCTACCTCCAGCATGGCCGCCACTCCTGAGCCGTTGTCATCGACCCCTAAGGAAAGAAAGTATACAAGCCAGATTACAATCACCGACAATATAGCTTGTGTCTTTCTCTGGTCTCCAGCAGCCATTGCAAATATGAATTATCAGTCAGAAAATAAATTCATTCGAGAAGAACTTTTCCACTCTTCTAATTATTTATTATTTATATATTTTTAGCCATAATGTTTAACTATAATATGCTAGTATTGTTGTTGCTGTTGTTGTTGTTGTATTGTGACATTTGCATATACACAACCACACCATGGCAGAACAAAGCAAACACAAAACAGGAACAACATGCAGCATGAAACAATATGTAGTGAACATTCATTTATATGATATCAAAGTTGATGTACAATAATTAGTTATTGATAAAGCGAGAGAATTTTTCTCTTTTGTGCAATATCTTTAATTTGTCTAAAACTCTTTCAAAGCTGTGATCATTTTCTATCCATAAAAATCCTGAATTAAGTGAGTGACAGTTACGGGGTTTTAATGACTATGGAGTAAAAGACATTAATCCACTCATCCATTACCTTTAAATATTCACACTCACAATACACAATTAACCCGTTGAGGCAAACCAGTATGCAATATTTAGTCACTGATAAGGAATGTTATCGATCAATAAACATGCCGTTCTACTTCTAAGTACATGATCAGAAAGAGACTTATGTTTTAGCTAGGATTGGATCATGGTGAAATCTTTGCAGTCATAAGCTAAACACAAAAACATAACCTATTAGTAAAGCATGAAATATAGGCCACAGTGACCTTCTTTTGTTCAAAGAGAGCAATGCTATAGTACGAGTCACATCGGTCATGTATGCGTGTTTACTCAATTTAAATTAAAATATAAATTGTTCTTGTTAAATTTAACACTAATTTCCTTTATCCAAAATCTATTCAACCCTGAGTATTGAATGCACTGCATCTTTAAAGTCACCGAGAAACTTCCAGACGAAAATTATCTATCGCTATGGACTTCTACAATCGTGGCCATATGCTAAATGTGGGTCAAAATAAGAGTGCGTTGAGTGGAATCGTTACAATCAAGGGTAGTACGAAATTGTTTATCAATAAGCCTATCTTTCACTATGAGATCACAGCGCGCGACGTTCAATCCGGATTGTACTGGATCACGCCTTTAGGTTCATTTCGTCCAAAAATGTCTACGTACTTTAACATTGATTTTGCCGTTTGAACTTCTCGGGGCGTCTAAATAATGACCTTCCAAAAGAAATGGATGTATAGGAATGGAAATGAAGTGAATACTTGCCACGTAAAGGTATGTAAAATCAAATTCTAAAAACATGACACCCACTACTGAAATGGTCGGTGTTGAATGCCTACATGACTAGTGTGACTTGTACTAAGATTGAATACAGTGATGTTTCCAATTGTCAAGTGTCAGAATCGAATGTAAACTGCACCTAATACAATAATTTTCAACCCCTAATTTTGGCACAGTCACTGAAGTATGAAATTTAAGTCACATGGTACCATGGAGATCCTTTTGTAATAAATGTTGGTGCTTATTAAAAATGGTGGTACTTATTAATATTTATCCCCTTGCCACTTTTTCGTGATTTAGGGAGGGTTATTATGATGTCATATTTACCGATGCCCTTCCCCATGAGTAGATGATTTGGTACCGACTTCAAACTGTTACCTAGGAATTAGGATGAATAAAGGGTTGCGATGCAGTAATGGTGTGCTTTTGCATATGTTTGTAACTGTGCGGACGCTGACGCCGTGTCTAAAATAATTTCCATTGTATCTGTATAACAGAGTAACAAATATTTTTCTGTGGTATCTTATTAAAGAAGCGATATTTAAAAAGACATACTAATTTTGGAATGTACATAATGAAATTAATGCAAACGAAGTTGAGTTCGTTGTATTAAATATCAATATGATCTCGTCTGCAAGACTACGTTCCTCGCTCCTAAATGTATTTGTTACCTATTTCATTTTGTTGTTGTTCTAGGTTTTTTGGGGTTGCTTGCTTATTTTCTGTTGTCGTTTTTTGTTTTCTTTTTCATTTTTTTTTTCGCGCTACAGTGGAGTTTGTGGGTAGGTGGAAGACGTTTCTCAATATATCTGCTGGAAAAGGTACTGTGCAAGAGAGTCTGGCAAGACTTCTACTGGCATACGTAAGACTTAAAGAAAAAACTTGAATATTGTAGTTCAGGCAGGTAAATAAATTTAGAATTGTCATTTGACACAAGACTTCATGGTAAATAGTTTGCATTCTTCGGATCTTGTAAATATGATTCAGTCCGTCACGTTTTATTAAAATCTGCTCATAATTAGAGTCTTCATGATGGACCAAAGCTAAATATTTGTCTTCTTTCCCTTAAAGCACTAATACTTGGTTATATCATGCCGAGGGATTGGAACCTAAGTGCCCTTCCCAAGCACACACCTGGGCAGCAGACTCCTGCTGGACTGAATGGTTATCGAACCCGCGACCCCTTCCGACGCTGTACCAACTGAGCTATTCAACTATCCCTGCTACTCGCAAAATTACCACATTGATATCTTGTAAGATTTTGCACAGTAAAATATTCGTCTAAAATGGTGTCAACAGTGATTCCTTTTGTTTTGTCACAGCTGAATTGTTAATAATGGCCTGTCTTAAAACGATACCTGGCGAATTGTAGACAGTATCATAATGTGCACCAATGCCGACAATCCTGTCTTTGAAAGTCCCAAAACGTTTTCCTTTTAAAATTCCAATGATGTTGGACCCGTTTACCTGTGAAAAAAGAATTTTTAAAAATACTTTTCTGCTAATATTAATAATGCACAAGCTAGGAAAACAATCGTCCTAACTCATCTTTTTAAGTGGAAAGAGTGGACATCTTACGACGTCTTCTACAAAAATGCGTTCTTCACGCTAGGTATACTTGCATTTCAGGAAACAGCTGTTGTGATGTTGTTGGTTTATTTTGTTGTTTTAGTTAATTTTTATGTAGTAAATTTGGTTAGTTCGTTAATATCGTATTATATATCGAGTGTGTGTGTGTATCTGTGTGTGTCTGTTTGTGTGTGTGTGTGTGTGTGTGTGTGTGTGTGTTTCAGTAATCAGTTAACTAGCGATAATGATCACTATATAACAAATTGTACGCGACTACCCAAAACCTACACACGTGCACCAGAATGAAAATATGCTAAGTAGTGCAATGAACACGCGAATATCAAATTGGCGTTATATCAAAGTAAGAGAGAAAATGACATACATATCACATCTCAATAAGGGAATCGATAAAATAAGATAATAGACTAAAATATGTATTCACATACTATATCTCGATAGCAACCAAAAGGATAAATAAAATTGAAGAAGAAAGAAAAGGAACGAACGGAGGATATAAAGATGAAAGGAAGCATAAAGTACAGAATGAAAAGAAGATGCAAGAAGTCTAAGAGAAAAAGTTGAATGTTGTTAGGAAATAAGATCCAAAAGTATGTAAGTGTGCTTTGTGTGTGTATGAGAGAGAGAAAGAGAGATAGAGAGAGAGGAGTAGTGAATGACATAAAACCTAATGATGAAACGAACATTGTCAGTCGTAAAGTTGCTGATCTCAGTATCAAGACCAAATCTCCGAAACTCCTGGTAAATGAACGCCCTTGCCGATTCCTTGTACGTCGAATTTGTTTCATGATGGCGGATGTTGGAAAAATGTTTTTGTATCGTGGTATTCATGTAGTTTATATCGGCTGCATTGCATATTGTCACTGTGAAAAGCAAAGGAGACATAAATATTATCGATACAGGATCACATCATGATTTTGCATATTTGTGAAAACCAACACGAACACGTAATGGTCAATATAAACTTCCATTAAAATATCTTGCTTTGATGAATATAATTTCTCTCACCTTTTAACAAATTGAAAGCAATGGACAAGTATACTTTTGCATATCAGTTTAGTTCCCACTAAGTAAAACTACAATATTTTATACTAATTATTTGGCGCAAAAGTGGTACTATGCGTGTGACGAAAAAGTTTTTTGTTGGATAAAATAAGTGGGCATTAAGCAATGAAAAGATTTTCATCTTTTGTACCCAATGTACACCCAATTAAACGGTTGACACATCTTATGTGAAACAAGTTCAGTGTTCATAGCTTATCAGGTGATCCTAAGATAAATAGAACTGACCACTCCCTACATAAAACATGTATTAGCAAAATATTTTGTACAGTGAATATTATTTGTTTTCAATATCCTGCAATTTGAAGTAAAGAAATAACAAGCAAAATGTTACTGCTGTTCTATAATTCTTCATATAGCAAAGACATTTAGAGCGATTATATGCCTTTAGAACTAGTATATAAAACAATACGAAAGCAGTAATAAATATTAAGGTTAAAGATGATAACTGCTTTCAATAGAATTCACATCCAGTTAGAGATGAGGAAACACGCAAGTACGATATTTCAAAATATTCAGGATTCTTTAAAAATTGCCGAGTAAAGTTTAAAGACAAAGCATTTTTCACAAATACAAGCAGCATCTTCTTTTAAAATAGTTTAAAGAGAATTAGACCCACTTAGAAGAAAATAACATTTGCCAGAAACATGCTGTTTTAGTGTTTGTCCCCATTGAAAGACATTGTTATTCATTTATTAAGCTATTGAAGATAATGCAAATACAAATAATTAAATATACCAGAAAAAAAAATCGTCTTCGTGATACGTGTAACATCTAATTCACTTCTCACAGTAAGTTTAAATCGCGAGAAACAGCCAATTAACCCATGATTACTTACAAAACCGAACGTGACCAGAGAGAGAGGGTTTACGTACACCATAAATATGCAAAGATCTATTTTTCTTGTTTACACAGACTTTGGCTCTGTTCTTCCGAAATAATAACTGGAACAATCACAACAAATAATCACGTACCTTTTGGTTTCTCAATGTTGTTATGTATATTTAATTTGTATTTTGTGTTCATTTTTTTTATCTCATTGATTATATGTTATATATAATTATATT
This sequence comes from Sinohyriopsis cumingii, assembly GCA_028554795.2. Classification (NCBI taxonomy): domain Eukaryota; kingdom Metazoa; phylum Mollusca; class Bivalvia; order Unionida; family Unionidae; genus Sinohyriopsis; species Sinohyriopsis cumingii. The sequence continues at coordinate 1,455,148 of CM068841.1, forward strand.
GAGTACTTGACCTTATCCAAAGTCAAGTTCATATCTTCTATAAGCGTACATACCTAGATAATCCTCAATGAACGTGGATTAGCTAATTTGATCATTATTATTGGTAACATGTTTAGCTAAATTTGAGTGAAAAGATACAGCCTTGTATTATTGGTAACATGTTTAGCTAAATTTGAGTGAAAAGATACAGCCTTGTATTATTGGTAACATGTTTAGCTAAATTTGAGTGAAAAGATACAGCCTTGTATTATTGGTAACATGTTTAGCTAAATTTGAGTGAAAAGATACAGCCTTGTATTATTGGTAACATGTTTAGCTAAATTTGAGTGAAAAGATACAGCCTTATATTATTGGTAACATGTTTAGCTAAATTTGAGTGAAAAGATACAGCCTTGTATTATTGGTAACATGTTTAGCTAAATTTGAGTGAAAAGATACAGCCTTGTATTATTGGTAACATGTTTAGCTAAATTTGAGTGAAAAGATACAGCCTTGTATTATTGGTAACATGTTTAGCTAAATTTGAGTGAAAAGATACAGCCTTGATTCTGACTAAATAATATTTTAGAATGGAGAATTTCATTGAGTGACAGACTATTTTCAGAACAATGGTCAAGAAGAGGACTTTATAATATTGTTTATCCAAACAATAATCAATCTTGCTTTAACATTTAACATCTTTAGTAGAATTAGTCTTATCGTTGTGTTTAGTGTCTCATTTGAGTGGAATTATTTATTCAAATTATAAATCGCTGGAAATACTAAGTGCTCATCTATAGGACTGGAAGATTAATTTGGAATTATAGTGATTTCAGACAACAACATTTTTGATTATATTTTTGTGATATACCAAAAGACTGTTAGCACATTGCCACACTAGCATATACAAGATGACAGGCACATCAGCAACTTATTTGGAACACCGCTGGAATTTAATTAGAACTTTCTTCATTGGGGCTGGTGATATAACATTTTTTTGATTGTTGGGATCTAATTTACAATACTGCAAGTTCTTTTTAAATTTTTCAGTTTGTTCTAGGGAAATAAAATTATTTGTTGAATTTTACAAAAGCTTGTTGGTTTTCGCTCCTTTCTGTTACTTAGTTTAAAACCATAGAGTCGTAACAGTATGGCATCATACTAGAGTCGCTATGAACCAAACGTATATAAGAATATACCATTCGAATTGGCATGCTATAAGCTACACGCAAGAGAATTTCCAATACCTATTCATAGTTTAAAAGGATACCATTCACATTTAATTATTAAAGCTCAAGTAAAAAATGACCTTGATAAAGTAGTAAATATAATCTCATAAAATACCAACAATAACAAACTTGAGAAAGACGTCCTCAATAAAGGAATAGACTCACAAGGGAGGTTAGCCAGTATGTACAATAAACCAAACTGACCGATTCATTACAAGGGAGGTTAGCCAGTATGTACAATAAACCAAAATGACTGATTCATTAAATTGTATACCTCAGTTAGCATCTTAATTATTAGCAACAATAAAAGATGTTACATTATATCGTTCAAAAACACAGTGGGAGTGTGCTATCAAATGGTATTCCAATCAAGGACTTTCGAAAAGTTACGTATAGCATAATGGAATCATATATATATATATATATATATATATATATATATATATATATATATATATATTCTTGCGGAATAGTCGGTAATTATAACTGAGATCACACTCAATATAAATGACATATGTACACTTATTAGACCATCATATGTATGTAGAACTATTGGATGAACAATACAAAAGCAATAATAATGTTAAGTTTAAATATGATGACTGCTTTCTGCCCAATATAATCCATGAATAACCATCCAGTTCGACAAAAGGAAAGAATTGGTAAGTGCGATATTTCAAAAGATTCAGGAGCTTTTAATAAATGTCCAGTAAGTTTAAAAACAATGCATTTTTAAAAAATATAAGGAAAATTAATTTTCCGCACAAATTATTTTCTTGTTCATTGAAATGTTACAATGTAAGTTAGGAAGACAATGGTTATATTAAGAAAGTATTTGATTACTTTAAGATGAAAACTTCAGGAGACCTACATGGTAATTACGCCACAAAAGATGCAATAATATAGGCAGATGATTCCAATAGTATAAAAATACTTGTCTCTCCAATTATAATATTCATCCTGTCCACTGTAATTTAGCAGTATTACCTACGCATGAGCAGATAAAAATGTATTTAAAAGTATATCAAAACCAATTATAAAGAAAACGGTGATATTTCATAATTCCTAAAACTGCTTATTGTTTGATAATTGCAAAGACAGCTTAATATTTGGTGACGAGAAAAATTGCTTATTTAATGTCCAACGACTTACACGTGTAGCTCAAATATTAGATCCATTAAATCAGGTACTTAAAACGAATTTTTTTTTTGCAGTATTAAAGTGTCACTGTCATCATTTGATACTAAAGACTTTTATACCCTTTGGAATCTGGATTGCTTGGCTATATAGATGATATCAGTTATACTATTAACAGCCAATCATCTCAGAAGAGGCATAATTTTTTTATTTATTTTATTAATGAACTTTTGTAGTTTAAATGCCTTTTTATTTTATTTTTTAATATGATTGTATTCATTACCTATTTTTACCACAGAACAGCCGACCGCTCCGGTGGCCTAGCGATTAGAGCGTCCGCTTCGGATGTGGGAGGTGGCGGGTTTGAACCCCGGCCGAATCATATCAAAGACTTGTACAAATGGTACTAATAGCTGCCTCGCTTGGCGCTCAACATTAAGAGGTTTGTGCTTGGATTGGTCGCGCAGGTCTCAGGATAATGTGACTGGACAGGACATCATGCTAAATGTACGCGGCATGATGCTCCAGTGCTAGACACCACTATAAACTGCCACACTGCAGACATCATAGCGATATGACTGAAATTTTTTTAAAGTTACGTTAAAAATCTAAATCACAGCACAGAACAGCCACCCTCACTGAATATTTCTTTTTAAGCTACGATACCCTTTATGCCTTAAATAAGCACATTGTTTAAACCAAATAGATTTACTAGCAATATCCTCTAATTCTTTTAAATAGTTCATTCTCTCCATATATTCGACCCACTTTACATTGTATACTCATTATCCCATCACAGAGAACTTTGACAATACATTATATTCAGTTTATTTTAAGTTCTAAAATCCCTTTATAGTCAAATAATCTATCGTCTTTTTCACTAACTGGCCGACCAGAGACCTTCCTTCTTTATTGCAATACTCTTGATACACTGGCAACGATGCATCTTGAGACTTTAGTGAACTTAAAGTATTATTAAGTAATCTGAACCGAAATATTTCCGAAACGAAATTTCAACAGTATTCTAGGGCTCATACCAATCTTCATTGCATGAATCAGCTCAAGTAGGTAAGTCTCGTACACCCAGACGAGTCTGTTGACTTATAGAGTGACGTATCAGCAGGCAAGTATGATACGCATAGATGGGTCTATTGACGTCTAGAGTGATGTATCATGTAGGCAAGTATGATACGCCCAGACGGGTCTATTGACGTCTAGAGTGATGTATCAGTAGGCAAGTATGATACGCCCAGACGGGTCTATTGACGTCTAGAGTGATGTATCATGTAGGCAAGTATGATACGCCCAGACGGGTCTATTGACGTCTAGAGCGCTGTATCTGGTATTCAAGTATGATACGCCAAAATGGGTATTTTGGCTTGTAGAATGATGAATCATGTAGGATAGTAATATACGCCCAAACGGGTATTTTAACTTTTAGAGTGAGGTATTAGGTAAACAAGCATTATTCGGCCAAATATGTCTAATGGCTTCTAGAATGATATATTTTTTTAGATGTGCACGGAAGGTTATGCGGTTAAAACTGCCATAGATGGCTTCTGTATAGCTAGTGTGAGAAATTAAATTTATCCAAACAGGTCGACATACATGTCTTTAAAATAGGCCTGTTCTGGTTATTTGTCGTAGGATCGGGTCTTGCATTAGGTTATATATAGATTATATTCAACCGAATTATTCTGAATGTTATGTCTAGTCTTACGAACACTCAAGATGATCCTACTTTGCTTCAGTCTAAGGACACCAATCTCTCAGTGTATAAATGCAAAACATGTCACCGTTCATGATCAAGAAATGTCAAAAGAGCACCAGCACCCATATCATCCCCAAAAATATTCAATCTGACCTAAATAAACAGTGTTAGGACAAGTACGTAAGCTACAGAGACAAAATATGTTAAATGGGTCACTTTTGTAGCTCTTGCATTAAAAGCTTCCACATAACTCTCAGCTTGGATGATCCACAATATCAGCCTTAAGCTGTTTAACATTGTATTTGCAAATGCAGACATCTCTGTTTCATATATTGACAGAAATGTCTATCAAATGTCAACCGGTTGCTAAGGACAGCATATAATAAAAAGGTTAGTACAGTTGTATGGGAAAATATGAACTCGTTTTGTCGGATAGATATACTTCACTCCCAAGGTCGTGGAGTATTTCCATTCGAAAAACAGTAGTTAAGTGGGATACTATACGTACAATGGGAATTAGCATTACGGAGACCCCTGGGACAATATACGTACAATGGAAATTTAACATGGCGAAAAATCGTGGGTCAATATACGTACAAGGGGATTTAACATGGAGAAAAATCGTGGGACAATATACGTACAATGGAAATTTAACATGGAGAAAAACGCTGGGCTACTTTAGGGACAATGGGAATTTAACATAGAGTTTGGGTCTGTCTAGGGACAAGGGAAATTAACATGGGGAATAGAGTTTGGGCTTTTGGGATTTTTTTTTTTTTTTTTTTAAAGTTTTTTTTAAATTTAAATTTAAATTTAAAAAAAGGGGTAGGCAATGAAAAGGCTATCTCTTTTCGAGAAATATGGCTGGCCCTGAAAAGGGCCTTTGGGTTTATGTTAATGTATTCATTAACATAAATGGTACCGCATTGGTCTTCTTCTTGTCCTTAGGCTACGTCTCACTGTTGGTCCGTAAATCAGCACTCTTTTCAGGCATCCTTGTCTTTCTACGTAGATCCTACGTATCCACAGGCTGGTGTTTGTCCTGTGGACAACGGCCCACTTGGATCGGACATACATGGGTATGTCCGTCCGGAACATCATGGAAGACACAAGCGTAGAGAACAGGTGAATCAATGCACTGAACTGCGCTTATTTATAGATAGAGGCAGGATTGAAACGGATTGAGTTCATTCACCAATCCAAACACGCGTTACAAAATTCAGTCAGCCCGCATCCAATCCGAAGAGAGTAGTCTGTGACGTCAGTTGGTCTATATAGATTCGCTAGCGCTTGTGTGCAGTCAATCTATGCGACAATGATTCAACATGACGGAAACTCAGAAAACGATCCATTGGGGTGCACCAGCAGGGGAGACTGCCCAAGGGAACCCGGACTTACTTTCAGAAGAGGTACATTGGGATTTTGTGGATTTTCTTACCTCGCAAGAATTTGTTCCGGAACCTTCGTTACCTTCTTCATTACCACAAGTGGAGAATTTTAGACAGAGACAGAAAGAAGAATTGGAGAAATTTATGCAACGACAAAAGGAAGCGGAACAAGCTTTTCTCCTACAGCAACAGCAACAGCAACAAGAAGAGGTAAGAAAAAAACAACAGCAACAACAGCAAGAAGAAGTAGCAGCAAAGAAACAAGAGGGTGAAAATCAAACGGCTACGGTACTGTTGGACATTTTAGCGGAGTTAAGAAGTCTGAAACAAATGTATCAGACTTCTTTATCACGACCGAAGAGAATACGACCTTCCCGAGCTAAACACGCCAACCCTGTGACTAAGCCTGTCGTACCACCCTTAGTGATTTCAACCCAATCATCAGAAGTAGGCCTTGGCCGTGGCAAAGGCTTAAGGCAGTTAAAGTTGATTGGTTAAACTCACTCCTACACCATAAAGAAAAAAGGCTCTTCCATCGTTGTGCTCAGCTTGAGAGTGAAATGAATAGTGAAAGGACAAGACACACACCCTTTTTATATACGCTGGTTTGCCAAGACTATAAATTAGTCTATGGTGTTTAAACTTGAGTCATTTGACGTTTTGCACTCAAGATGAAACGATCCCATTCATTCGAGAAGAAAGAAGAAGAAGAAAGTAAGAGGCAGAAACGTGATCTATCGCCTTGTACCAGGGCTGAAATCTTGGCACAGATTCATGCCAGTGATTTTGAAGAGGACATGAGTGAACCAGAATTTGAAACCTCTAAACCAAGTTCGTCACCCTTAGTCAACCCTGAAAAATACTATTCCATTCGAGAGACGGAAAAGCGCTCCTCTAGAAAATTTAGAACCACGGCTTACACCTACACGGTGAAGTTTAAAGATTTCAAGGCCGACGTACCCTTGGAGAAAGCAGAAGGGTTCATCACCGAGATGTGGGATTCTTTGCTCACCGCACTCAAGCGACAATGTCAACCCAAAGAAGACGATCGCTTGACACTATCCATAGATCACGACGGTTTGAAATCCCCTGTTTGGATCGAGTTTAGCAGACCTGCAGAACTAACCCCTTCCAAAATCATGGACAAGATTCAACACGTACAACAATCTAATGACCAGTTTGACATCACCGATGGTAAAGCCACACTGAAAATGGCCCACGTCTCTCTTCCTCAAGGGACAGGACGCAAAAAGATGTTATTGGTGAACGAGCTTCGCAGCATTAAGCGTAGTCTTGTCCAAATTCACAATCCTCATGACCAGATATGTTTAGCCCGTGCCATCGTGGTGGGACGAACCTATGCCAACAAGAACGACACGACAGAATGGAAAAGAACCTGGAACACTATTCAACGATCCGATCGAGCCAAACAACGAAACGAAGCAGAACTCCTGTTGCAACAAGCTGACCTGTCCAAAGACACACCCTGTGGCATTCCTGAGATGCAAAAATTGCAAGATGCCCTAGCTCAACGCTACACCTTGAAAGTGCACCCTCAAGAAATGCGCGGGTCTCTGTTGTTTCGAGGCCAGGATTTTAAGGACGGAAAATACATTCATGTTTATCATCACGATGACCATTTCGATACCATTACCAGTATCACCGGATTCCTGGGATACGGTTATTATTGTGAGAAATGTGATTATGGTTATAACAATCGAGAGCAACACAAGCATTGTGGATTGAAATGCCCAGGATGTTTGGCTTCTCCACCCTGTCTGAGCGAAGAACCAGTGCCTTGTTCGACTTGTCTGCGCACGTTTGTCAGCCCTGCCTGTTACCAGCAACATTTGAAAACACAAGGTTCACAGAAGAAATGTGCTTGTCAACTCCTGAGATTGTGCCCTACGTGTGGACAAGGCATACTTACCAACAATGCCAAGGCACACGTATGTCGAGGAAAGAAAAAATGTCACATTTGTCACCACATCGTGGACTTGGAACACGAATGTTACGTGCAAAAATACCAACCCCCACCAGAGAAAGAGGACGGTCACAAGAAGAAAGGCAATTTCATCTTTTTCGATTTCGAATGCATGCAAGAGACTGGCATTCACATCCCTAATTTCTGCGTGGCTCATCGAGCGTGCGAGAAGTGCATTCAAGAACCTATATTCAGTCATTGCCCTCACTGCAGCAAGATTCCTGGAGGACGTGAAATAATCTTTCGGGGACCAAACACGTTAGCCGATTTTGCCCAATGGGTTTTAGACCCCATCGACAAGACGTGGAGCCAAGAGGACATCGAACGTTACGGAGATTGTCATCGTCATGCCACGGTGATGGCTCACAATTTCTCCGGATACGATGGACAGTTTCTTTTGAGGTACTATACGGAACATGGCACCGAACGTCCTAAAGTGATTTTGAACGGAGCCAAAATCATTTTCATGCAAGTGGGACAAGTACAGTTTAAAGATTCGATGAGTTATTTGGCCATGCCTTTGAGTCGAATGCCTAAAACGTTTGGAATGACAGAAATGGCTAAAGGGTACTTTCCACACTTTTTCAATACGGAAGCCAATCAACATGCTGTTCTATCCCATTTGCCTGAGGCTCACTATTACGACCCCGACAACATGCGTACCGAACAACGAGAAGCTTTCTACGCTTCGCACCAAGCTCACGCCTCGGACCCTTTCGACTTTCAGGAAGAAATGTTAAAGTATTGTCGTTCCGACGTGGACATTTTACGGCGCTGCTGTGGAAAATTTCGAGAACTGTTCATGGAACACGGAGGGGTCGATCCTTTGAAAGAAGCTTGCACCATTGCCAAAGCGTGTTCCTTAGTGTACCGCCAACGATTCATGCCTGAAAACACCGTGGCTGTCATCAGTCCTCAAACGACCCACTATGTCAAGCGTCAATACTCGGTCAAAGCCCTACGTTGGTTACATTACTTGTGCGACAAGGAAGACAAATGGATTCAGCATGCCCGCAACGGAGGAGGCGAAAAGACCATCGGAACGTATTCGGTAGATGGCTGGGACTTAGAAAACCCCAAGATCGTGTACGAGTTTAACGGTTGCTTATTTCACGGATGTCCCGTCTGTTACCCTGACCGTGACACTAAAAATTAGTTTTTGCAACGAACCATGGAAGACTTGTACCAGGACACTTGTCAGCGACGCCTAAAGTTAGAACAGCAAGGATACCAAGTGGTGGAAATGTGGGAACACGAGTACGATCACCGTTTGAAAACCGATCCCGAGTTTAAACGCCTCGTGGAAAGTTACCAGTTCATGGACCCGCTGAACCCGAGGGATAGTTTGTACGGAGGAAGGACCAATGCCACCTGTTTGCTGTACCAAGCCGACGAAGAGAAAGGAGAAGAAATCAAATACTTGGACGTGTGTTCGCTGTATCCCTACGTGTGCAAATATTGTCGCTTTCCTGTAGGGCACCCGCAATTGTTCACGGAACACATCGACCTGAAAAACATTCGACAATACGAAGGCTTGATCAAGTGTAAAGTTTTGCCTCCCACGAACCTATACCATCCCGTCTTACCTCACCATTGTCAAGGCAAACTGATGTTTCCTTTGTGCCGTACTTGTGACGAAACGTGCAACCAGGACCAACCTTGCCATCACAGCCAGGAAGAACGTGCCTTGACGGGAACCTGGGTCAGCGTGGAATTGTTCAAAGCTCTGGACATGGGATACCAACTGTTAGAAGTGTACGAAATTTGCCACTTTCCCAAGACACAACAGTACCACAAGGGTGACCCTACTCAGAAAGGCATTTTCGCCGACTACGTGGATGCCTTTTTGAAACTGAAACAAGAAGCCAGCGGCTATCCTTCCTGGTGTCACACTCCCGAATACCAAATACAATTCAAAGAGAAATACTACGCACAAGAAGGCATCTCTTTAGACCACATCGAAAAAAACGAAGGCAGGCGATCGTTTGCCAAAGTGATGTTAAATTGCTTGTGGGGTAAAATGGCACAACGACCGTGTTTACCCAAGACGGAATATTTGACAGAACCTTCCCGCTACTTCCAGATGATTCACGACAAAACCAAATACACGAAACACGTGGACGTCGTTCGAGAGGATTTGATCTTGGTCAATTACGAAGAAGATCTGGACTTTGTACAAGACGACCCTTTTGGAAATGTTATCATTACGGCTTACGTGACAGCTCATGCTCGCTTAAAATTGTACGAAGCTTTAGAACTGTTAGAAGAACGCGTCCTGTACTTTGACACGGAGAGTTGCATTTACATCCATCACCCGATTCAACAGCACCCTGACATCGAAGGAGACCGTTTAGGAGCCTGGACAGACGAGCATCCCGACGACAAGATTCTAAGTTTCGTCAGTGGTGGTCCCAAAAATTACTGCTACGAATACCGGGACAAACAAGGAGAAGTGCACACGACGTGCAAAGTGAAAGGACTGACTCTGAATCATCGTACCAGTCGAGTGGTCAACTTTGGGGTATTGAAAGAAGCCTTGCAATCGGGAGAGGATGGAAACTTTAAAGTGACCACCTATCAACCGAACAAGATTGTACGTTTACCCACTCACCACATCGTCAGTCGACCCTTGGAAAAAGTCTATCAAATTGTATACCAGAAGCGAGTGCGACTTCCCAATCACTTCACCTTACCGTACGGTCACGTCGGTATTGGTCTGTATATGAAAAGGAACCCTAGGCAAGATCGATAGTTCATTGTTCATTGAAGTAACTTACCATGTCGTTGACGAAGAAGAAACCAGATTGGTTAGGAGTCAAATGTTGGACATCACCGAGACCAGGGTTTTGAGGCTTGGACACAAGAGGTGGCCCAGTATGCACGAGAGTTATTCAAGGAAAAAAGTTACTTTTCAACCTGTGTTAGTGACGGTGGCAGAAGAACCCGTCACCCAGGACAGGACTGTCGTGGACAGGCCTGAAAGACCCTTTCGGGAGGACACTTGTGTGACCTTACCCCTACTATAGAACTGGTTAGAACTTTACCCAAAACATGTTGTACAGACACTTGTGTTTATTCCACGTTCATGGTTATCATGTGCCTTTTATTCTTGTACTTAAGCCTTTGGCTTTTATGCATTTTTGTCTTTCGTATTCATGTTTGAAACATTCAATAAACGTGTTCTGAAAAAGTATATAAACTCTTGTCTTGTTTGTTTTTCGTGTCACAAGTGACATTTCTCACACCATGGCTACCTCTGCTGTCTCTGCTCCCTCTTCCTCTACTGTCAAAGTCATCGACGAACACTTAGATCGTGCCAGTTGGGAGGCTTTGTATCTTCGCCATCCCTTTAACATGCTCATTGCTGGACCTAGCGGTTCAGGCAAAACCGAATTCGTCAAACGTTTGATCGAACATAAATATCATTTGATCGATCGACCCCCTCAGCGGATCGTACAGCCTCTTGCGAGAAAGTCAAGGCGATTCCATCGTGTTTGTGGAAGGCATTCCTAAAGAAGACGACGGCATCGTCTCTGACTCCCGTCTAACCCATTTGGTCATTTTCGACGACATGTTAGGAGAAGACGAAGAAGAAATTAAACTGTGGTTCACGCGCAAAGGGCATCACCGTAATGCCAGTGTCGTTTACATCACCCAAAATTTGTTTCAACAAAGTAAAGCCCATCGCACCATCAGTCTCAATGCGCATTACGTGGTCTTGTTTAAAACCCCTCGAGATAAATCGCAAGTGCAAGTCTTAGCCAAACAGTTAGGAACGCCTTGGCTGACTCAGGCGTACGACGATGCCACTCAAACTCCACACGCCTATTTACTCGTCGATTTGAAACCTACGACTCCCGAGGATTTGCGATTTCGTACCCACTTGTTTCACCACTGGTGCCAAGACGGAGGGCCTGTCCTGTACACGTCTCCGTCCTCGACTTCATTTCACTCCCCCTAAAAAAATCTATAAAAAAACTCAGACCCTTTATCGTCTGTCCCACTCTCAGTGCGAACATGACGTCCCTTCAGTCGCATCTTCCCGTCAAATTGATTCGTGCCTTGTATGGCATCAGTCGAGAAAAAGATCCACAAACACGAGCTCGTGTCTTAGAAGCTAGTCTCAAAGAAGTCTTACGATGGTTCACGGTGACGGCACGTCAATTACTCCAAGGAATCATTCAGATTCCTCATCAAACCAAACGCTTTTTCGATCGAAACAAAGTCGCTTTGGTCCAACTGGCCGATCCCCGCATCGACACTCAAACCAAAAAACAAATCATTTTGAAACCTGGAGGGAGCGGTACTCTAGGAGGGGTCATCATTCGCTCACTCTTAAGATGGGATCCTAATGCCCTCAAAGTTATACCCAAGACAAAAGTCCAACGAAGCCCCAAGAAGAAAAAGACCAGGTCCCCAAGGAGAACTTCTCCAGTGGCAGGACCCTCCTCTGACGAGACACCACCCCGGAAAAAGAAAAGAAGCCCCCAGAAAAAGAAAAGTCCACAGAAAACTAGTCGCAAGAGAGGCACTTCGGCCAGGACGCAACCTTACACTCGCAAACCACGACCTGCCACAGCGGTGACTGCGTCTCCGGCAGCTTCACGTTTGTCCACTTCCCCGTTAATGACACCCAGAACTGAAGAGTACTTGGAGACGTTGATCACACCAAGAACTTCTCCGTTGATGACCCCCAAAAGAACTTCCCCAGTGGCAGGACCTTCCAATTTAGTGGCAGTGGCTGCTGCTCACAAAGTACCTTCTCCCAAAATCAAAGTTCAAGAAAGATCGGGCATGTTACAAAGTTTACTGGATTTGTCCAAGCAAGAACTGGCTCGATTTAGTCCGTTGCGTACCCCTGCACGACGTGTCATGCCTGTCCTCAAACTGATACGACGTAAAGATAATCAGTGGCGACGCGTTCCAGTATAAAAAAGGCCTGTGACCAAGTCGGGTATCAGTGTTTTTTCGGTGCTCCTGAAGACTCAAAGATGTCACCCTCCAGAAAACCCCAAGGAAAGAAAAGGAAAGGACTGCCACCACGTTTAGCCAAACATGGGGACATGTTATCTGTCCTGTCCAAAGCTTCTCCACCCCTACGAAAAAAAACTCATTCAAACGGCCTCCAAAGAGGTCATCGATACCGTGTGCGAATGTTGTTTGAACGTTTTGAAAGGCACGATCCCTTTGTCCAAACACCAGAAACAATGCTTAAGCAAACATCGTCACGTTCTTCGCCAAATGGTTCGAAAGAAAATTCCCATTCGTCAAAAAAAGAAGATGTTAGTGCAACGTGGAGGTATTTTACCTCTCTTGTTAGGCCCCATACTGAAAGGAGTCTTGGGAACCATGTTGGGAGGACTGGTGGGAGCAAGATAAAAAGGCCTTCGGAAGTCCCAAGATCTCAGAATCGACCCCTGACAACCCCATGGAAGGACGAAAACTAGCTTTAGTGCCTTACAAACGATGGATGGAATACCATCGGTGGCAAGAACAACGCACCCCGCATTTACCTCCCAATCCCCATTTGAGCGAGATGTCCCAGTTACAACACGAATTGCAGTCCTTGATGGATCGCCAAGATTAGTCCGAAACAGAAAAATCGCAAAAGTACGGTCAACTCTTGCAACGACTGCAACTCTTTCACCAGAAAGCTTTAGACGAAACAGCTCTACCCACTCTGAAAGATTTTAAGACCTTGATGAAAAGTCCAGCAACATCACCAGTACCAGTACCAGTACCAGTACCACCAGTACCCGTGACCAAGACAGAAAAAGGAGAAGAAGAGGAAGGGTTTCAAACTCCACCAGAAAAAGTACGCAAGTTAACAACACCACGTACCTCCAGAATTGGATGGATTAAAAAGATGATGGCCACCCCTTCTTCCTCACAAGAGAAAAAGAAAGTGAAGACAGAAGTGAAGACAGAAGTGAAACAAGAACCGATATCCCCCGCTCAGACATCCTTCTCCTCTTCGACGCCTATTGCTGGCCGCACACGCAAAGCATTGCAATCCAAGAAAATACCCCAAGAGAAAAAGAGTAGCATCCTCCAAGAGTGGGTGTCTTATTAACACACCAACCAACACAAAAAAATGGAAAAAGTCTTAGCCAGCATTTACTACGATCCCTCGCATCCTGCAGGTTACGCAGGAGTTCAAAAATTGTATCGTGCTGCCAAAACTCGACTGAAAAGTCTCCGTTTACCTCAAGTGCAACAAATGTTACAAGAACAAGCTACCTACACTTTACACAAACCCATTCGACGCAAGTTTGCCAGAAGTCGCACCCGAGTGGAAGGCATCGATCATCAATGGCAAGCCGATTTAGCCGATGTCTCTCATTTGGCCAGCTACAATCGTGGCTACAAATATTTGTTTTGTGTCATCGACGTCTTTTCCAAATTTGCCTGGGTCGTGCCCTTGACTTCCAAATCGAGCAGCGAGTTAGTGCGAGCCCTGCAACGAGTGTTGAAACAAAGCGGTCGTCACCCTCTTCGATGGCAAACGGACAAAGGTACCGAATTTCTGAACCAAGCTTTCCAAAAAGAATTAAAGAAACGTGACATTCATTTCTTTACCACCGAGAATCCCGAAACCAAAGCCAACATCGTGGAACGTTTTCAACGCACTTTGAAAGAACGCATGTGGAAATATTTTACGCATCACCACACTCTGAAGTACATCGACATCTTACCGCACCTGGTGCAAGCGTACAACCAATCTTACCATCGAAGCATCGGACGTGCCCCGCAAGACGTGACTCCCGAGAACGAAGTGTTGGTGTTTGAGCGCCTGTTTGGTACGTCCCCGACGAGGGCTGTCCCCAAGAAAAGTGGAGAGTTGGCCGTAGGAGATTGGGTGCGCATTGGCAAAACCAAACGCACTTTCGACAAAGGTTACTTACCTAACTGGACGACCGAATTGTTTCGCGTCACTGGACGAGTGCATGGCCGTCATCCTGCCGTCTATAAATTGGAAGACATGAACGGAGAAGTGCTCAAAGGAACGTTTTATTTGCCCGAGTTACAACGTGTGACCAAAAAAGAAGACGACGTGTACGACATCGAAAGCATTCTCGAACGCAGAACCCGTAAAGTGGGCAAACGACGTGTCAAAGAAGTCAAAGTACGTTGGAAAGGATATCCGCCCAGTTTTGATTCTTGGATCGACGCTTCGCAAGTCATCGACTGTAAAAAGAAGTGACCATCATGCCTTTTCACACAGCAGACGCAGCTACGTCGACCACTCCTCCTTCCCCTAGTTCTTCTGTGCAAGATTTACAAAAACAACCCTTGTGGGTGTGGTGTGGAGAACGTGTGCCTAAAACGCAAATCGTCTTTTTCTGCCAAATCTTCGTGGTGTATTGTGTCATCGGGGCAGCCATCGCCAATTTGAGTTTGCAACAAGGAGACAAACAATTGTGGACCATTTTATTGAGCAGTTGCATCGGTTACCTGCTTCCTAATCCCTCCCTGAAATTCACCTCGAACGGGAACCCCGGGAACCTTGTGTCCAGTGCCAGTGCCAGTCACCACTTCAATCACAACCAGAACCCCATTTTAGACGGAGACACGCCTCTGACGTCCAGTAACCCCTCGGACAGCCACAGAACTCTGGAATTATGAGTCACCAAAACCAATTTTACTTAACTTTACCCAGTGACAGTTCCATGGAGGTGTTTCCCAAGAACACGTTGTGCTGTTACACGGCCAAATTACCTCAGGCCATCCAGTTAGATCACGAAGCCCATTGGGAAGTGGCTTTAGTAGAAATGATTCACCCGACCCAAGTCCTCAATGTCCTTCCCAATCAAAATTTTTTTGATGTGGAAGTTCATGACGAGCAAATGCAACAGTGGATGGATAGGAATGTCAAATATGACAAGAAAACCCGTACACAAAAGTACACCACCTATCACTTGTTCATTCCCCCAGGCTATTATTTTAGTGGTCAACATTTGGTCAGCACCATAACCTCCAGGTTTAATGTCGTGTTTCTGAAAGCTTTGGAGCATGTCAACAAAAATGTCACCATGGAGTACCACAAAGCAGCTCGTCACTTCTTGATGAAATTTGAACGAAGTAAAATCGTGTCCATTTTATTTTGTCCTGAATTGTTTGACATGTTGGGCGAAGACATGGACATGAGAAAGGCCATGCTCAAGAAAAACGAATTACCAATCGTTTACGACAACGAGTCTTTTAGCAAGTTATTTCGTGCCCCGGTAGAACTGAACCAAGGACTGAATTTGATGTTCGTGTATTCCGATGTGGTGGAGTACAACGTGGTGGGACACACCTCCGTACCGTTACTGCGTGTCATTCCTTTCAAAGTGGATTCTGCCACGAACGCTGACGAGGAAGGTGGAAACACTTACCACGTCCACCGCGAATTTGTCCATCCTCACTATTTGCCTGTCAGTAAGTCGTATTTGGACACGGTCAACATTGCTATAAAAGGAGATCTGGGACAAAATATTTCATTCACCAAAGGAAAAGTCACGGTGAAACTCCATTTTCGAAAACGGTTCTCTCACGATTCGTAAGTAAGTCATGTATCCAGTGTACCGAGGGGTTGCTCGACAGCGAGGACACGGTTTAGGAGACATGTTAAAATCGGCCTTTCGTTCGGTGGCCCCGGTGTTGAAACCGATGGTGACACGCGGATTGCACGCCTTGAAAGATGCGGCACTGACGCAAGGCAAAGAATTTCTCCAAAATGTCATCATCGACAAACAAAACCCTAAAGAAGCCTTCATGAGGGCAGGCAAAAATGTCTTGCTGCAAACGGGCAAAGACATTTTAGGCCAACGAGAAACACCTATAAATGCCCTGCACGCTACCGAGTCAGGCATTCAGCAAGGACAAGGCAGAAAGAGACGACGAAGAAAACACCCATTCACCAGACTTCAAGCGAGAAAGGCCAAGAAAAGAAGAACCGTTCGAGACTTAGACGTTTTCGATTATTGAGAAAAAAGAGACCAAAAATGATGCACCGAGAATCTTGCGCTTGTTCCAAGACGGAACTGGATCTGTTTGCCATGCCCCCCACGATGATGACGATGCAAGAATCCCAGTGGGTGGAATTTCACCCCGTCTCCTCACTGACCGATTCCGCTCCCATCGAGTTTGAAATCAAAGGACAGCCCGAAGATTACATCGATCTGAATAGCAGTTACTTGTACCTGAAAGTCAAAATTCTAGATAAGACTGGAGGTGCTATAGACGATGAAGCAGTAGCTCCCGTCAACAATTTCATGCATTCCTTGTTCAGTGGAGTGGACTTGTACTTGAATAACAAACTGGTCAGTAGCAGCATGGATACTTACCCTTATCGTGCCTACCTGGAAAATCTCTTGACGTACGGAATAGATGCCAAGAACACTCATCTCAATGCCTGTGTGGTATGGGAAGCTGACGAACCTACCAAGTTTGAAATATTGGAAACTGATGAAAAGAAAGACAACAATGATGGATTTGTAGAACGAAGAAAGAGAATCACGGGAGCCGACACAAGTTTAGAACTGATGGATCGTTTGCATTTGGACATGTGGTTGCAAGAAAAGTATTTGCTGAACGGGGTGGATGTCCGCCTGAGACTGAATCGTAGCAGTGCCGCTTTCCATTTGATGGCTGATAGTGACGGTTACAAAACCAAAATCCTAGAAGCCAGACTCTACGTACGCCGTGTGGAAGTGTTACCTAAAGTGGGAAACGACATCAGTCAGACGTTGAGTAGAACGACCGCCAAGTATCCCATACGACGCGTGGAAGTGAAAACCTTCACCATTCCCAAGGGACAGCGATCCATGATCGAAGATCATCTGTTCCAAGGACAGTTACCCAAACGTTTGATCGTTGGTATCGTCGAGAATACAGCCTTCAACGGAGCTGCCGAAAAAAATCCTTTCTACTTTCAACACTTTGGCGTGTCCAAAATCGAAGTCAGTTGCGATGGCAAGACCTTGTGTACCCGACCTTTCGAACCTGACTTTACCAAGAAGAATTACTTGAGATCGTACTTGTCCCTGTACGAAGCCACCGGACAGTTAGGAACCAATACCAGTCACGGTATTACGTACGAGGATTATGCAGGAGGCTACGCTTTGTGGGCTTTCGATTTCACTCCAGACCAAGGCAGCGACGAGGGACATTTCCACCCTATAAAATCCGGCCAGATTCGTGTGGAAATTCAGTTTAAAGACCGAGACCCTGATGAAACGGTGAACGTCATCCTGTATGCAGAATTCGATAATACCATAGAAATCAACAGTTTGAGAGAAGTCATCCTAGATTACTAGAAACCATGGAAGACTGTTATCCCTCTTTACCTAGTGGAGAATCTTTTAGTGTTGGATTATTGTTAAAAAATGTTAGAGTTCTTGTTGTTTAGTGTTAAGTGATTTTTTAATAAAAAATGTTGTGTTTTGAAAAAAATTGTTTGATGTTATATTGTTGGATTATTGTTAAAAAGGTTAGAGTTGTTGTTTAGTGTTAAGTGATTTTTGAATAAAAAATGTTGTGTTTTAAAAAAAAAATGCCTTTGTCTTTTGTTTAGCTATAAGAATGTTGGATTGATGCTCTTTCATTTCTTACTATCCCTCTCATGACACTCACTAAACGTTGCGACTCAAAAACCGTGTGGGGGATGTTTTCCTTCACGTCCGCGCTTTAACTTTAAGAACCGGGTTGTTTCCAGTCTAACCATCCATTGTCGACTCATCCTCCTAAGAAGATGTGCTCCAAACTAGCTAAACTCCACGAAGCCTACGTGAATTTGCATAGGGTCAGACACAGTCTGATACCGAAGCCAGAAGAAATAGAGAATGTGAGAATGTTAAAAATCACTGAAGACCTGATAGAAGAGCTCTTCAGAGAAGAAATGAACAGGGAAAAAGAAGAATGGACAGAGAAGTACAGACTTCAGAGACAGCAGCAACAACAACAACAAGAGCAGCAGCAGCAGCAACCTGAACCTGACAGAGGCTTTGTCGATTGCCGTATCGACACCAAAGAGTTCTTCTTTTCTTTCCGAAGAAGCAGACCTATCGCCAGAAAGTCTATCCTCAGAGGACATCGCATTCTTAGAAACTAAAAAAAGAATGCCATAGCAAACAAAAAACAGCCCTTTTCAGGGCTACCCCAATACTCTAGAAAAGAAATAACGATCGATTTGCCAATGTGTGTAGGTAGAGTAGTGTGAAAATAAACACTAACTCTTTTTAAAAAAATGTGAGGGTATGTGTTTGTGTGTTAGTAAGTGCTTAAGTAAGTTGGTATGAATAGTAGATTAAAATCATGGTTTTTTTTGTGTTTGAGGTGTATATTTGGAGTTAGATTGGATTGCTTTGCGTATGTGGATAGTCTAATGAAGTGATTTATAAAAAATTTTAAAATAGTGATGGGTAGCATAAAAAAGTGAGTGAGTGTTTCTTTTAGGTCCGCGCGTTGTTGTTTTTGGTCATGATGTAGGTAACATCAATTTTATGTTTTTTAGGGGGATGTTTTCCTTCACGTCCGCGCTTTCACTATAAATTGAAACTCGCTGGGCAGTCTAGCTACCCGTGTTGATTGATCAACACCAAAAATGAACACGAGACTGTCTAAACTGTTGGAACTTCATGTGCATCTGGAATATGCCAGGCGCCTGTTGAATGAACTGGCCGCGGAAGCCATTGTGGAGGAGGGAAGGATAAGAGAGGAGGAGGAAAGAAGAAAAAAAGAAGAGGAGGAGAGAAGATATAAAGAAGAAGAAGAAGAGGAAAGAAGATACAAAGAGGAGGAGAGAAGAAACAAAAAAGAGGAGGAGGAGAAGGAAAAGAAGAGAAGAAGAATAAATTTCAGAATCCCAGAGAGCGAAAATTGGGATTCTGAAGCGACATATCCTGCCTCTGCTCTCTCTCCCAAAAAAGTAAAAAGTAACTGGGGGATAAGATGTGTATGTGGCGCCAGGCCTGGAAGGTGCCACCATTAACCAGGTGTCCATGAAGTTCCAAAAAAACAGCCCTTTTCAGGGCTACCCAATACTCTAGAAAAGAAATAACCATCAATTTGCCAATGTGTAGGTAGAGTAGTGTGAATATAAACACTAACTCTTTTCTAAGATAGTGTGAGGGTATGTGTTTGTGTGTTGGTGCTTGTAAGAGCTAAGGTATGTTTGTGTGAATAGTAGATTATGGGTTTCTTTATTGTTTCTTAGCGTATGTGGAGAGTATAGTTTGGGTTTTGTAACCGCTCACGTACGATTGTGTGGATAGTAGATTATGGATTTTGTTTATTGTTTCTTAGCGTATGTGTTTGTGTGTTTGTGTTTGTGTGTCTGTGTTTGTACCCGCTCACGTACGATTGTGTGGATAGTAGATTATGGATTTGTTTATTGTTTCTTAGCGTATGTGGAGAGTATAGTTTGGGTTTTGTAAGCGCTCACGTACGATTATGAGGATAGTAGATTATGGATTTTGTTTATTGTTTCTTAGCGTATGTGTTTGTGTGTTTGTGTTTGTGTGTTTGTGTTTGTACCCGCTCACGTACGATTGTGTGGATAGTAGATTATGGATTTGTTTATTGTTTCTTAGCGTATGTGGAGAGTATAGTTTGGGTTTTGTAAGCGCTCACGTACGATTGTGAGGATAGTAGATTATGGATTTTGTTTATTGTTTCTTAGCGTATGTGTTTGTGTGTTTGTGTTTGTGTTTGTGTGTTTGTGTTTGTACCCGCTCACGTACGATTGTGTGGATAGTAGATTATGGATTTGTTTATTGTTTCTTAGCGTATGTGGAGAGTATAGTTTGGGTTTTGTAAGCGCTCACGTACGATTGTGAGGATAGTAGATTATGGATTTTGTTTATTGTTTCTTAGCGTATGTGTTTGTGTGTTTGTGTTTGTGTGTTTGTGTTTGTACCCGCTCACGTACGATTGTGTGGATAGTAGATTATGAATTTGTTCATTGTTTCTTAGCGTATGTGGAGAGTATAGTTTGGGTTTTATTATATGAAATGAAAAAGTAGGGGATGTTTTCCTTCACGTCCGCGCGTTGTTTGGTCATGATCTAGGTAAGATCAATTTTACGTTTTGGGGGATGTTTTCCTTCACGTACGCGCTTTAAGTATAAGAACCCACAGTATTCGTCGTTCAAACCATTCTGCAAAGAATAAAAAAGAAGATGGCTTCTAACCAAATGGACAAAATACAAACATTACAAGACGTTTTAGACAACTTAGGAATGATGGAGCAGATGTTGATAAGACTGGTTGAAGACCATTATTCCTATAGTCCCCATCGTGTAAAGATGGAAATTAATAACTTAAAAAAGGTAAAGGACAAGATTAGTGGTGTCATGAAAGAGATAAAGGAGGAGAAGGAGGATGAAGAGGAAAGAATAAGAATAAGCAAATGGAACGAAAAGATTGAAAAAGAAGAAGAAAATGAGAAGAGGAAGAAAGAAGAGGAGGAAGAGAAGAAGAAAGAAGAGCAGGAGAAAAAAAAGAAAGAAAAGAAGAGAAAGAGTGTTGGAGATAAAATAAGAACTTGGTGGAGAAAAAGAAGAAACTAGAAGCAGAAGAAAACCCAAAGGCCCTTTTCAGGGCCAGCCATATTTCTCGAAAAGAGATAGCCTTTTCATTGCCTACCCCTTTTTTTAAATTTAAATTTAAATTTAAAAAAAACTTTAAAAAAAAAAAAAAAAAATCCCAAAAGCCCAAACTCTATTCCCCATGTTAATTTCCCTTGTCCCTAGACAGACCCAAACTCTATGTTAAATTCCCATTGTCCCTAAAGTGGCCCAGCGTTTTTCTCCATGTTAAATTTCCATTGTACGTATATTGTCCCACGATTTTTCTCCATGTTAAATCCCCTTGTACGTATATTGACCCACGATTTTTCGCCATGTTAAATTTCCATTGTACGTATATTGTCCCAGGGGTCTCCGTAATGCTAATTCCCATTGTACGTATAGTATCCCACTTAACTACTAAAAACTCGTTCGTATTTTACCATACAAATGCAGTAATCTATAAATATTGAATTCTGTTTGAATTCAGTCTAAAGAAGCAATAAGGGGAGCTCACCAGTTATTATATACTTTTGACAGAGTGATGTATGTAAGGTGAAGTTGTTTGCATTTAAAACATGCACAGTGGAGAGATAGTTGGCATACATATATGCTACTCCGATGTAATTTGGCGACATTTCTTTGGATATTGTACTTTTGGAAATTGTACATGATCTAAACACACTGCTAAAATGACTGCTCCCTTGGGCTCAAAACAGCAGCCTGAATTAGTTTAAAGTACACTATCCTTAGCAACTATTAAAATAGGGAAAATGAATTTTGCCAGACTAGACAAAACCAGCTTCTGATGTGCAATGAATGGATTATCAAATATATAAAATGTAAAAAAGTAATAATCTCTTTTTTTAACAATTTACCTCTGAAGTTTAGGAAGTGAAAAAGACTAAATAGAGTTGGCTTTTTTTAAACGCACATCTAGAGTAAGGCAATGCTGTATACTCTATAGCCCATATTACACCCATTAATCATACACCAACATAAAGGGAATTAAAGGTTTTTTGAACAATACCTAAGATACACAAGGTTTGTTTTAAAAAGCCAGTATAACCAGTGAGGAAACCCGGGGAAATTCTTTTTCTCTAAAATTCAAATCCTATTTCGAAATACGAAACTGTAGAGCGCCACTAAAGCGAAACCGGTCATATATATATATATATATATATATATATATATATATATATATATATATATATATATATATATATATATATATATATATATATATATATATATATATATATATATATATATATATATAAGAGAGAGAGAAAGACATAGAGAGAAAGACTCGTATACTTATTACTGTTTGATTTTTTCCTCAGATGAACAGTAGCATAGAAGAGACACTACAAACACTGTTTGATGACACTTCTATCGTCATGCCCACTGTACATAAAGGATCATGAGTAATGATCATGAATAAGGACAACTAAATGACATAAATGACCTGGTAGATAATGCCACAAACAAAGAAGTTAGGAAGAATGCTACCAAAAAGAAGGTAAACAAATATATAAAATAATATTACCAAATTACATCAGACGCGGCAAAGTCCAAGCCAACCTCAATGTTTTAAAATGAATGTAGGTATTGGAAACGCGGAAAGTAACCATTGAGCTGAAAAGTTGGCAGACTTTGTTGAATTATCAGTTAAAAGAGCATGTGCGGAGCTTAGAATCATGTATCAGACACACAGTTTCATTCAGAAACTTAGAATCATGTATCAGACACATAGTTTCATACAGAAATTTAGAATCATGTATCTGACAGTTTTATTCAGGAAATTACAATCATGTATCAGACAGATTTTAATTCAGAAATTTGGAAACATGCATATGACACAGAGTTTCATTCAGAAACGTATAATCATGTATCAGACACAGAGTTTCATTCAGAAACTTAGATTCATGTATCAGACACAGAGTTTCACTCAGAAACTTAGATTCGTGTATCAGACACACAGTTTTATTCAGAAACTTAGATTCATGTATCAGACACACAGTTTCACTCAGAAACTTAGAATCATATATCAGATAACAGTTTCATTCAGAAACTTAGATTCATGTATCAGACACACAGTTTCATTCAAACACTTAAAGTCATATATCACAGACACAACCGATTTGATTCATAATATCAGAACTATAGAACCACTGTTACCAAAATATACACTATTATAGCACAATTGTAAAACGGTCCCTCAGGATTCGAATTCCGTTCCTTATCAGTCATTCGATTTATTCCTACTGTATTTATATTCCTGTATTATTTGCCAAAACGGCTCGTTCAGTTCAGAGGATACATGAATAAATGCATTTCATGACAAAGCTATTTAAAAAATGTTCTCATTAAAATTGTTGGTGCTTTAGCGGTTAGTACAGAGTATTTCACTTCTTCAAGCGAAGAAAATATCACATTTTCATTGATTCATGCGATGTATCACGTCAGTGAGTGATTATCTATGTATTGTGATTTCTGTGCATTATTATTTCGTTTCTATAATTATTGTATGCATTTGATTTTTTTTTTTTTTCTTTTGTTGTATAACGTCCAGCATTTTTAATGGCAATTGGGTCTGAGTTTGATAATGAATGCTTTTAGTGACGTGTGCTTTGTGACTAATCCAAATACATGTCTCCATGTCAAATATAATATATGTCTTCAAAACTGATTATAGTGCCCCACTTAATCTAATCAAAGCCACCCAAACCGTTACTTTGATCGAGTGTTTAAAACAACATATGTGTAATTAAGTTTGCAGACATTCTTTTGCATAAATTTGATGTTTGTTTCGTTTTAATCGCTGACAAAAGTTTTTGGAGCACGTACCTTTTAATTACTGTCTGGTATGCCGATGTAGATATTATCTATGTATGGGGCTTTTAAATTGCTGCTGTTTTCATCCGTACCAAACGTTCCCATCAATCGTTTACACGTCATATTGGGTCTCAAGGTAAATTTGTTTGATTGTTTATTGAAGTGTGTGTGTGTGTGTGTGATTTGGATTTTTAACGTAGCTTTAACAATTTCTCAATCTCATCGCTATGATGTCTGCAGTGTGGCAGTTCATAGTGATGTTTAGCACTGGGGCATCATGCCGCAGACAAGTCGCATAATGGCCCACCCAGTCACATTATCCTGACACTAGGCCGACCAGTCCTAACACTAACCTCTTAATGATGAGCGCCAAGCGAGGCAGCTGTTAGTACCATTCGTATAAGTCTTTATTATGACTCGGCCGGTGATTGAACCCACGACCTATCGCATGCGAGGCGGACGCTCTAACCATTAGGCCACCGAAGCGGTCGTGAGTAATGATAAAATTATTATTATTATTATTATTACGGAGATATATTAAAGATTTCTTGTCCATTAATCGATGTGTCTGTTTGCCTGTCTCTTGTGTCTTCCCTCACACTCTAATGCGGACGGAATTAGTCATTCAGACTTTCAAAAGAATTAAGTGACACTTGGTACATGTAGTCGTCATCATCTCAAGATACGCATGCGTTGAATAAGAGTGCGCTTCCTCGAGTTTGTTAAGTGTTTTGCAGTCATCGTATACTTGGAAACAGATTAAACAGATGAAATGTTTCCGTGCCATCTTCTAATAGTCTCGTTTGCTCATTTAGAGACAAGGAAGAAGAAACGTTAATGGATATATTAGTCTAACTCCTTGAG
The DNA here is from genome assembly GCA_028554795.2 of Sinohyriopsis cumingii. Taxonomy (NCBI): domain Eukaryota; kingdom Metazoa; phylum Mollusca; class Bivalvia; order Unionida; family Unionidae; genus Sinohyriopsis; species Sinohyriopsis cumingii. The sequence continues at coordinate 1,479,827 of CM068841.1, forward strand.
TTATATACTAGGTATCAAGTTGTAAGCTACTATCCTTTTTATTTAGTTAAGTATTATACAACCAATAAAATAAAATAAAAACATTTGTGTCCTCCCCGTTAGGCGCAATGCTAGTCTCTTCAGTGCAAGGTGATTGTTCTAACTACGCAAAAACTAAAATGACTCACCGACGTATATACCGAATCCCCCCCCCCCCCCTTTCTCTCTCTCTTTCTCTGCTCAGAGTGTTTTAATCAAGTATTGAAATTAAAACAACGTTTTTAATTTACTGATCGAAGTTGCAGCCACTACTCTGTGTGTGTGTGTGTGTGTGTGTGTGTGTGTGTGTGTGTGTGTGTCCATCAGGCATTCGTATTTTTTTTTGCCAGGGAAAAATGAGAAGAAAATAGTAATATACGTGATATCGTGTGACAGTGAGAATGCGTTTAATGCTAAATACTAGATGGGTTTAGTGGTACTAGCAATCTCTTTATCCAGACGAATTTCGATGGACCATAGACAATTATTTTATTATTTTATCCTACCCGTCTAGACGTACAAGTATTTTATTAATATTGGGCAATTGTTCCCTGCACCGTCAGTGACAGTTAATATCAGGTTTCTATGCCATATTATGACCATGATAAGAATACATATATATTAACCAGTCACCGTGTTAATGCAGTTTTTGCAAGATCAGATTTCCAGAATCGGCCCAACAAATTGCCTCGCACACGTTGTTTTGATGGAGTCTGTATTATCTATCTATAACGTAATTTTATCTTCAATGTCATTCCACGTATTAATCAAGCAGATGTTGTTTTTCTCCTAAGTGATTGCTGGGTATTACTTTTTAAAATGTTACGAAATATATGAACATTTTCATATGTATAACCACAGAGTTTTGTTCTAAATTCTAAATGGCGTTGATAAGGTCGAGGGTACTCATTTTCACTCACTATTGACGGCGGGTGGGTGTAAAACTGCAGGGATGAAGTCAGCTTATAAAGTGTTTGATGTAAGCTTATTGTATTACTGTATATCCGTCCTATTGAGCCGACAAAAGCATATACATGTTGATGATTTCATTGCAGTGTATTAAAGTGGGCGGATTTTCATCCGATATAGTGTATGAAGCTAGACTGACCTTGCCGATAATAGTACGACATAGTCTGAGCCATATGTGCTGTAAGGGCTATTGGTAATGCACAATTCAACACAGATGGGTGGGGGATGGTACTCTGAGTGTGAAGAAATGGATACAAATTATGGTAATATTTATGTCCCGTTTCTTTCAGTTAAGTATCATGCATCATTTAGCAGCGAGTGTGTGAAAGAATATATTATGATAACAATAATTTCATATATTTGTTTCTACAGATTTTTATGGCATAACGGTACCAATTGCGCAAGTCCAGGTGGGCGGAGTTTAAGGTGTAGGAAGATTGCATTCAGAAATAAAGAACGACACTAGCTGTGATTGGTGCATTATGTAAGAGTTGTACTTTCTGTTAGGTTTTAAAAACGTTAAGCCTCTTGGCAACATGTGAGATTATGTTAATTCTGATCTAGATCATATTTTGTATTGTTTATGATTTTTTTTTTATAAATGTGGTACACACGGCTGAAACTGTGTCTGTTGTGACTAGATAACTCTTACCCCTATCTAGTTCCAACAGAGTTATCTCTCTTAAGTTCAAATGAGTACCTGGTTTTGTCCTTGTCAAACTGACAGTCTTGCATTGTTCTCTATGAAAGCGTGTGACATGCATACTGAGGTAGGATAGGAAGTACATTTATTTCACAAAACATTAGCATTGATGTATATGGAAAAACAATTGGTACCATTATACCTTATGCAGTGTACAGCAATATGGAGTATGTATGAAGTGAATATGAAATGCCACTGACTTTGAATAATCCATGTAATGGCAATATGGAGTATGTATGAAGTGAATATGAAATGCCACTGACTTTGAATAATCCATGTAATGGCAATATGGAGTATGTATGAAGTGAATATGAAATGCCACTGACTTTGAATAATCCATGTAATGGCAATATGGAGTATGTATGAAGTGAATATGAAATGCCACTGACTTTGAATAATCCATGTAATGGCAAGGAGAAGTGAATATGAAATGCCACTGACTTTGAATAATCCATGTAATGGCAAGGAGAAGTGAATATGAAATGCCACTGACTTTGAATAATCCATGTAATGGCAAGGAGAAGTGAATATGAAATGCCACTGACTTTGAATAATCCATGTAATGGCAAGGAGAAGTGGAACTTGAATGAAACTTGTTGAAAATGAACATGAGCTTTTTTGTACCTACTGTTTGTAAATAAAAAGAATTATAGTCAGCCCTGAACAACTTTGGCAGATTGCCTACAAAAAGGTATAAAGTCCTGTATTGGCCATAAGCAATAAGTTTTAATAAAGACAATAATACAATTCTCCATGTATTGTGGTAATAATAATAATAATAATAATGAAATGCTGTGATCTTCCCAAAAATGAGGAGTAAGAACATCCACTTTCTAGGCATATGTGTCTTTTTGTACATGCTGAACTTGTAATTCATTTTTTGTTAAACTTGAGTAATTGTTGAATCTCTAACCACTTTTGTGGCATCCTAATATGGGCTGAAGGCAAAATGTACGTAATCTAACACTTTGATATAGTGTGTTCCCTTTATGCAGACCACCAGCTACATTTAACTGCCTTCTTGTGTCCTGGTTTTCTAATGTATCCAATGTTCAAATGTCAACAAAAAAACAACATAAATAACTAGTTATCACAAATACAGAAAAGTGTAAACAAAAAATTACCACTGACATGTTCATAATTAACTGTACAAATAAGTATCAACTATACGTTGGTTATTCAACACTTTATACATGTTATATTTATCGTCATTAAGCATGTTCCGCTTTACGTGGTTTAACAGTCGCAGTTAGTGACGATTATGACATCTACCACAACTCTACGAACAACCATATTGTAAAGTATACAACTTTTGACAAGGGACCTAGGATAAGGTACGAATAAACAGTGGTTTCTCCCATAACAAGTCATTACTAACGTACTAAAGGTACATGCCTCACCACCCCCACCTCCCCACCTCCGGCGAAGACGAAGGCCCAAAGAGGTTTTGGCGTCCCAGGACATCTGGCGCACGTGATTTTGGCGCCCCAAGACCTCTGGCACTCGGGGCAACCGCCCCGTCCGTACCTCCCCCCACGTTAGTACGCTACTGCAGGAAATAATCAGACTTTCTAAAGTTCCGGACTCATAACCCAAAATGTGAGGAAGACGTCCAGTGGTTGACGATCGTAGTTAATACTTTCATGTATTATGCGCACTGGTAGTTGATAGACCAATATTACGGCGTTCATGAAAACTTACTCCCCTTCGAGTATCGATCTATGTTTTCCTACACAATGACTTTTATATGTTAATCCACGCTAGACGTATACATTCTTCGATTCTCGATCCATCAGTCCCGCCTTCTCTGCCACTCGCCTTCATGGGAGTGGGATGGAGAACACCTTATTACACAATTTTGTCACCTTATGATTGCCTTTTTTTTTTTTTTGTTTTTTTTTTTTGCATTTTCTCCATTGATGACTACCGATATTGATATTTGACAAGTAAGCTATTTTAATCGCCTTCAGTTTCAAATCATGATCTAGGTATATTAGACTGAAATCTACTTACCCATAAAGAAAATGCACACAAAAATCTCCATAACGTATATGATTGTTATCATGTTGAGCCACCGTTCATTTCCAGTGCAAACAGCATATTGAATTCAAAATGTCATAGTCTGTTGCATTTGAACAAATACAACAAGGAAGTATGCTAGAGGGATTCTAGAATAGGAGAGCTTTTACAATAGGATTTTGAATACACGTCACAAACCATGTTTGGCTCATTACCTGTAAATATTAACAAAGGCCTTCTCCGGGGAATACCCATGTAAAGATAACTCTGTACGATTTTAAGAGTTATGAGCCCTATCTCAAATAACTTTTAAAGTAATTCTATGCTAGCTTTCTCAATGCTGTTTTCCAATTTTTACGCAACATTTTCCTCAGTATCCAGTTATATTCGTGATGAGGAAGTTTGCAGTGAATATTAAGCAATGTTATAAAAAGAAAAAAAAATTCCAACTATTAGATTCGTAGCGCATAGATGTGTTAACGATCAAACATTTGCAGTGTTAAGCAACATGTCTTACTCATTTGAATTGGGATGTGTCCTTTTTTTCTTTCTTTTTTTTTTATTTGCCATTGGCATTTCCTATATCACGTATTTGATTTACAAAATCCCTGATCAAAAAGTAAGATTTAAATTTTGTGATATGTTTGAGTCCAAACATGATATGTATTACTAAGTACGTTAGTTAATTAATTAAGCTACGCGTGTATTGTTGTTGTTGTTGTGGGCTTTAACGCCATTTTTCAGCACACGATGGGCTATGCATGGCGGCTAGTATGCATATGCATGGTGGAGGAAGAACCCAGTAAAACCCCAGGAAGAAACACCGACCCACGAGAAGCTACTGGCAAGCTTTCTCACATACCCACATTGGCCGAATCCTAGACTCGAATCCACGCAGATAGAGATGAGATGGCAGTGATTCGTAACGAAGAGCGCTTTAGACCACTCGGCCACACGGGGCCCCGCTACGGGTGTGATAAATAAAGTATTAGGCAATATAAAATGTTTGTCACAAAGTCATAATGTAGCCTGGTGGGTGTAAAATTACGCATGGACGTAAGACAGAATATTTAGTGTTGAAGTAATCCAAGTCTAGTACTTCGCTCAGAGGCCCAATGGCAGCTGACCAGGACCAGAGCACCGTTTCACAAAAGAAACAACGCCCAAGATTTTCTTAACTTTTTAGGTCCGACATTAGATTACGGGTGTTTCATCAGCTAGAATAACGTACACGTTCCTACGTTTTCCAGACAATTTCTAGGAACTTTACGGCACCTATCTGGCAGCCTAAGTGGCAGTCTTGTTTTTGTATGTTTCGGAGAGCGATAGTCCGAGGGTAATTTTGAGCTGTGCCCTGACATTACAGTAGATATCGTATGCTGTGTCTTTCTCTAACTGAACTATTTTAAAACGTATTTAAAAACGTTATCTATATAAAACATTTGCCCGAAAGATAAAAACAAGTGAGACATTTAAAAAAATAACGGCAAAAATTACACTCGTATATAGGGTGTCAGGGCCAGGAAGTGCTGATATTCAGAGATGTATTCCATCCAGTGTGACATAGAATATATTGATGTTAGTAAGAGATACATCAGTATGAAGACAAATCTAAACCAATAGACTAAGATCTTTTCCATAACTTCTATTCCCTGCATATTTTTCCGTATGTTTAACTTTGTAATTGACACCATTATACGCCGCATGGTAATATTAACTGTCTTTTCATGAAGCTGTTTTGGGTTTAACGCCACTTTTAAGCGCATGGTACGTGATGATCAGAATAGTTGGTGGAAGAAGAACACGGGGAAACCCCTCTAAGAACCTGTGACCATCGGGTAGCCACTGGTATGCTTTCTCTCACACCAAATGTTATGTATATTTCATATAAGTATATATGATTTAATATATATTCATTTAAATTTAATGGTTTGTCAGTTTTAAATAAATATAATGTAATTACATGATATTGTAATGTAAATTTATTCACTGAAGATGATACTTTTTCTTAGAAAATAGTTAGACCTTGACTTTTAATTTATAAACACCAGGTGTTGATCTAAATCCTGACATTGTTTCTGAATTTGTAGCAACCTTCGTAAACAAGTTCAATTTTATTTTAAACTGATTGGTTCTTTCCAAGGTCATGACGGAACTTTGTTTTTAAAATGTAAACAATTTTGTATTTTTTATTTCTTGGAGTAAAACTAATTGACTTTTGTCAGGGTCACACTGGGTAAACGTGATCTGCAACAAGTAATTGCTTCTATAACTTTCCAGAAGATGATCACGTGACTCCTTATTTACGTTTTAGAAATACCATATAACCCATGTTTTGGAGAATTAATCTCAGTAGAAGCTGGGCTGTTAAACTGTTAGTTGTAGGTTGTGCTGTTTGGAGTTATTTCAAGTTACTTGGTTTGGAGTTATTTCAAATTACTTGGATTCAAAAGGATCAGTTCTGTTATTTTTCTAGAAAATACGTGTGCTAATATAATATTGTGTAACAAGAAGAGTTTTATAAAACCATTATTCAGCTTTCAGAAACCGGAGTAATAATTCTTGTTTCTACAAGGTTAGAGCGTCCGCAACGGATGCCGGAGGTCGTGGGTTCGACCCACGGCCGAGTCATACCAGAGACTTACAAAAATGGTACTAATAGCTGCCTCGCTTGGCGTTCAGCATAAAGAGGTCATTGATTGTACTGGTCAGCCCGGTGTCAGTATAATGTGACTGCGAGGGACATCATGCAACATGTCTGCGGCATGATGCCCCAGTGCTAGACATCACTATAAACTGTCACATTGCAGACATCGTAACAATATGACTGACAAATTGTTAAAGCTACGTTAAAAATCAAAATCACATCATACATCTACAAGGAACTGTAGACTTCAATACTAAATATTGGAGCATACGTCATCGTCTTCCATCTTAGATTCTTCGTCGGGATTCGAACGTGAAATCAGTAGAACATTTTATTATTAGGAGTACTAAAATTTCATTCTTGGATTATTCTTGGATTATTTCTGGATTTGATTCTATAAAACATAAGTTCAAATATTTTCATTTTCACAGAATGTTTCCAGGGAAATAAATTATTGTATTTGATCAAGGCATGTTGTTTTCATTCTTTCTTCTTTTACTGTTTTTTCGAGCCTAAACAAGTAACATAAGTCAACATTGTCCGATCTCGACCCGAACCCTTGTGGACAAATGTGTCATGGCAATAACAGGTAAAGAAAGTGCTTTAGACTACTTGGCCTCCAGCGGCCACGATGTCTTTTAATAAATGTACCAGCCAAAAAGAGAAAATCGAAACGTCCTTACTGTAAACAATTATGATCGTTATGAACAACTTCATTTTCTCCATAATCAGATCCTCATAAGAAACTGAAATTATTAAATGTTTTAATAGCGACTAATAATAGAAACTCTTTCATACAGTCTCTGTGGTCCTTTGTGAAACTAAATACGTTTCAACTAAATAAAACGTCGTACATTTAAAAAAGATTCATATGTATTGATGAAGAACATTAAAACTAGTAAGTGAATAATACCGGTTGGTATTTTCCACAACATATATGCAGTATTTAGTTCCAGTTGAATATTACACTCAATTTAATTTCGACACAACGATTCTGCAGAGAAACAAATATACTATTCCCATTGTTTTATTATGTTCCAATATTGAGGTTAACAAACTGTTCAGCAATTATGTTCCTATTTCCATTGAAACTGCATATTTGCACGATGATTCATCAGATCTATAAATATTGTGAATGACGCATTGCTGCATCATTGTAACCATGAGAAGACTAGTATTATAGCAAGTGAAGAACAACGTGAGGCCGGAGTCGACTTACCAGTGAAGTCAATGTTTGTTTGCAAGCTAGTTGGGCTCCTACAGGGTATGAACAATAGGCTTATGACCATGAAACTTCCACTGTCGAATATCAAATAGCATGTCACCATCATCAGTGACCACGCTCCAACATTGACCAATCCTGAAGAAGTAAAGGACGAATTAAATGAAGAACTAATCACTATCATAACCTCTGTTCCTAAATCTTGCAAGCTCATCATCCTTGGTGACCTCAGCGCAATAGTATGCTCTGACATCCCCTTTGAAGGAGTCCTTGTAAAAACAATGGTCTTTTATTGTCACAGAGCTGCGGAGATCATAAACCCCTCATCACACTGTCTTAAGCCTCCCTACCCGCAACAGGACGTCATGGATGCATCTCTGGTCTAAACACCAGCATCTCATCGACTATTTCATAATCAGGAAGAGGGACAGGTAGGGACAGGCAGGATATACCGGTGACCAAGTCCATGTGTGGCGCAGAATGTTGGACTGGCCAGCGTCTTTTAGTTTTCAAGCTAAATATTCAAAAGACGCCCGCAAGGCAAGAAGATTCCAAAACGGTTGTGCCTAGCCAACTCCAGAGTCCTTTGTCAGCATTCTGAAAAACAGTCTTCAGTCACCCCTCTGGGCATCCAGAATGTGGAATCACAATGGCCAACCCTTATGCAGCTGGTCCACAACATCGCTACAGAGATCTGAGAGTCCTACTCCAGAAATTGCAGGGAATGGTTTGATGAAAATTGTGACGACATCAAGTAGTTTTTGGCCTCGACAAAGCGTACCTTAATGATCTTTCGACTGTTCAACATTAACTCCGGCAAATGCAGGACTCTTGGTTGAGTAACAAAGCTGACGCGATCCAAAGCAACGCTGACAAGCTTGATTTGAAGACGTTTTATGTCGCGCTGATAGAAGTCTATGCCCCCACCTACCCATCCCCCTATCATCAGGATCGTCCTCTCATTTCAGTTTAGATCATAGCGCGCTCATCACTAACAAAGGGAAGCTTCTCGAACTGAGTGAAGCAAGGCTTTTTACTGGCACCAGAACGTTTCAGTCTTATGTTCTCCGCCAAGATCGCTGATGCCTTCAGAGATAGTGACGTGGGAACCATCGTAAGATCTCGAACTGATGATAAACTGCTCAACTTCAGGAGACTTCAAATAAAACCTAAGGTTAAAATAGACATCGTCAGAGACTTGCTAATTGCTGATGACTGTGCCTTTAATGCGAGGTCTGAAGCAGACGTGCAACGCAGCATCGACATGTTCTCTGATGCTTGCCTTATGACCAGAAAGAAAACTGAAGTAATATATCAGACAGTCCCAGGAAAACGGTATTTTGAGCCAAACGTTATAAGCAACGACCACAAATGGAACGTCGTGAGCAGGTTCACCTATCTTGACAGCACTCTGTTCGAGAAAGTCGTCTTCGTAGAAGAAGTTAATGCCAGGATTGCAAAAGCCAGCTCAGCCTTCAGCAGACTATACGCCAATGTCTAGAACAGAAGAGGAATTAGTCTACATATATATATATGTGTGTGTGTGTGTGTGTGTGTGTGTGTGTGTGTGTAATTGGCCTTAGTCCAAAATCAGGTGCATTGTGTTCCTGACTAGGAACATTGATTTTGTAAACAACATAATGTAATGCTAAAATTTTCCCTATGAGTGTGGACTGAGTATTCGAATCATTATTAATGTAAACATAATATTTATCTTAATCTGAGTCTAGAATATTGGAATCCCCCCATGAAAAATCTGGTTACTTGATGTTTACCATGTTTTTATTATAATTTTAGTTGAAGATTTTATATTGTTGACACCTTAGAATTTTCTAGTGACGAACCTTGGACCCAGATCCTGGTCATATTTTGTGTCTCAGCTTTTGATATAATGTTCTTTACTTAAGAAATTACTCATTCTTGCATTAACTTCTTTAGAAGAATCAGTCGTATTGTTGTGTTCAGATTTTGATTTAAATGGAATTATTTATTCAAATTAATAATCACTGAAAATACAAAATGATAATCAATTAGATTTGCAACCGTAATATTAAGTTGGAATTATAGTGACTTCAGACAGAAACAGTTTTGGATTTTATTTTGTTATACATATAAAACTGTAAGCACATCATCACAATCAGGCTATTGGTACATTACTAAATTCTAGACTACAGGCACATCACCACATTCAATATTGGAACTTATTTGGAATTCCACTAGAATTCATTTGGAACATTTGGACATGTGATGAAACTTTTAAGACTATTTGGGATTTATTTCACAATAATGTAAGTTCCTTTTTACTTTTGTATTATAGGGAAATAAATTGTTTGTTGAGTTTTACAAAACTTTTCTGTTATTAGTTTAAGACTATAAAAAAATCTGCATACCATGTAATGTTTACCTACGCGTCTATAATGGTGGACTCTGTTGGGTTATCATAGGATATGACAGCATGTACACTTTAAGTTCATTCGTATAATTTAAGGAAATAAAAGTCGGCGGTAAGCATGTGAAGTGATTAGATAAACATTTTGGTACAGATAACCAAAGTATTATGTATTTGCCATTTCCTTCAAAGTAATTTACATTATTTTGTATCAACTTCTACTTTGATAATCTCTCTCTCTCTCTCTCTCTCTCTCTCTCTCTCTCTCTCTTCCTTTTTGACTTAACATTTACCAACATTCTTCATAGGCCCAGAGACGTTGTTGTATTACACAGGCGAAATCCTCTATTCTCGTCTTTTCTTGGATTTTCGCCGTTATCTTGATACAATGGAGCAGCAGAGGAGGCGAACAGACCACTTAAGGGAAGGGTCACCCTTGTTATACAAAAAAAATAGTGACCCTTCATAGAGGTCAAATACCATGTCTACGATTATTGTTTGTCCCCCAAAATAATTGTAGACGAGCCTCCTCTGCTGCTATGTTATTCTGAATAATCCTGGGAATCTTCATCTGAATCCTGGGAATTTGTTTTATGTTTCAAGTAATATTCAAGTTCTGATGGTGGTTTTTCTATTTTTGGATTTATGTTTTTTCTTTTTCTGTAATATATCATCAAACTTCTGTATCGATCTCCACCGCAATTTTTGCAAATCTGATATAATCCTCTAACGCCGTTGTTACATCCAACACATCTTCGTGGACCAGCATGAGGGTTTTTCTTTATAAGATAATTATGTTTTTTGCAATATTCTCCACGACATTTTTTATCACATTTGTTAGTGGTTCCTTGGCGCAGCCACGCACAATTGTTCATTATATTAATGATATCAGTTTAATTTTATCATCACCCCTTCTGCTGTTATAATAATTAAATCATTATGTTATAATAAAATGGTACATCCGGAATCTCATACTGCAAGGATAGCTCGAGAACGATTAGAAGCAATTAAAAAATTTCTTCCTGTTAGAGATTCATTTAGAAAAAATCTACAAGCGCAGCAAGAAGCACAAGTTGAGTACGAAGAAGAAACTAAAAAACTGTTTAAGCCCGTCACTGCAGCTACTGAACAAGTTGCAACAGTCATCAAAGAAGATCTTCTTCCGGTATCAAAACAAACTGCGGCGCAGACTGAAAAAATAGCAAGAAGAACTAAACAGACAAAAAAGATTTTACGAGATCTTCCACCTGGCATAGCCAGGGAAATAGCTGCAGCTCATCCTCCATATGTCGGTGAAGAAATACTTGAAGGTATTGGAAAACTTCGTACTGAAGTCGCCGACGTGCAAAAAGAACATGCATCTGAATCCAAACCAGTAGGAGAAAACTTAGAATTGATTGCAAAATTTAAGGAAGGGTTTGCCGAAGATATTAGAAACACTGAAAGAGAAAAATTACCTGAAAAAATATTATTTGGTATATTTAATAAATCTGGTATTTTAAAACCTAGTCATGAAAAAGTAAGTGATGATAATCTTATTAAATGGATATATCGCATATATGCAGACGAAAGACGGGTTAAAAAGAATGATTTGAGATACAAAGCTCTTCATAAAGAAGTAAAAATACTTTATGGAAAGAGACTGGAACAACTAGAACAAGAACAACCCTTCCACTGGAAGCCTCCTCCACCTCTGCAACGAGCAGAACAAAAACAATCTTTTTCACCGCTGTTGAAATTTAAGGAGATGTTTAGAATAACATCACCTGAGAAATCAGAAGAAGAAGGAGCTACTGGCAGTGGTCTGGGAGATGATTTTGTTTGTCCTGATAATATTATCAATGACGTCTCACGGTTAGAAGTTCTTATAGGGGGGAAACGTGCAGGAAATAATTCACCAGAATTAATTAATGAAGCATCTGATATTTGCCGGCGACTATTTCAAGGTGGTATCATGGATATCGGCGTTTACCGAGAACTTATTGATGAGCTCGTTGATGATTAGTCACCGCGATTAGATAAATGGTAAATAAAATAAGATGATCGTACACAATAATCATCGTAAACCCGTATCGGTCAGAGCGGTAAACTCACGATTACCAATCTATAGGGTTATTTACGGAGATGGACTTGGTGATGTCATTCGGGGATTATTCACAAGGATAGCTCCAAAAGCAGCACCTATTGTAAAACAATTAGGTATGAAGGCTATCGATATTGTTCGTGAAAAAGCTCCTGGAGCAATTGTCAATGTTGCTGGTAAGGTGTTCTCGGCGATCAAGGACAGACTATCACGATTATTGCGACGAAAACGACAACCACCAGTGAAACTGGCAAGTACTGATATTATGCCCGCAGACGTAAGTAAAATAATAAATCCAGCTGCAAATCAAAAACTAGCAGCGTTGGCAGATCAGGGACTCGGTGAATCGGTAAATAATGTCTCAAGTTTGATATCAGGAAGTGGAACTTCCCGAAGTGGAACTTCCCGAAGTGGAATTTTCCGAACGCGGTAATCAACGTGTTAGACGAAATAATTATAATAAAATGTTCAAGCGCGTATCCGACACAGCATTTGACATGGAAGCACCTGTCCTTAAGGATGAATCGGTACGTGATTATCAGTTTTATTCTTATGACGCACGAGTACCAGATCAACGTGGAAGAATTGAACTACAAGTTCATGACACAAGTAGATACTTTTTACCCGCTGATGCTTTTCTTGAGGTAGAAGGTAGGATTGTAAGAACAAACGATGCTAATTACGCAGATGCGATAAAAGTTGGTTTTGTCAACAACGGGATCATGGCACTGTTCGATAGCGCCACTTACATGATTGATGGAAAAAATATTGAATCGATTGAGAAAGATGTAGACGTTGCTACAACAATAATAGGGTTGGCAAGATATTCTGATGATTATACAAGATCAGCAGGTCCTACAATGATGTTTGTGAAAGATAATACCGGTCACCCTGAAAACGATCAGTATGATATAGGACGACCAAGAAATCATGCCAATACCAATGACGCTGATGTGGCGCCGGTGATCAGAAATGTTGTCCAAAATTTCAACTTGGGATTTGCAGCGCGTAAAAGTATGTTGCTAGGAGCCGATAGAAGATTTTCATGTACAATTCCACTATCGCATATTTTTGGATTTTGTAGAAATATTAGAAAGGTTATTTTTGGAGCTAGACACACGGTTGTTCTTGTGAGAAAAGGTGATGATAATGATGCTCTGTGGAGACCCGCTGCTGATGCTGGTAAAGTAGTATTATCGAAACTTTCACTGTGGATGCCGGTAATGACTCCAACGATCGCAGAAGAACAAAAATTGATTTCTTTCATGGACACAGGCGGTAAATCCTTGTTGTCATGGTTGATAACAAGCACAGATAGCATGCAAACTAACGTTAACGGTCAGTTTACATGGCATATAGCATCACAACAAGGTGTTTCTGCACCACGGCATATTTTTATTGCTTTTCAGAACTATGATCGATTAGGTAATCAAGAACGTACTCACATGATATTTGACAAACTAGGTATTACGGATATTTCCTTACGGATAAACGGGCAACAAGAACCAACGGAGAGCATACAACTAAATTATGAACAGAATCGTATAGGACGTGCATATCATCGTTTAATGTCATTCATGGGACGTGATCAAAATGTTGATACTGGGTTGCAAATATCACAACATGATTTCAGAACTTTATATCCGATTTGTTATTTTTCATTAGAACATCTTGATCTGTCAAAACAATCTGTCGTTGATATACATCTCAAAGCAACATTAAATACCGGTGGTGGTGTTGATTACAGAGCAATTGCGGTCATACTTAGCGATAAAGCCATGTTACTTGAAGGTGGTAGTGGTCGAATGAGAGTCGTTGATGCACCAGTGGAAAATCTTTAATCGTGTTATTTAAAAACACGAGTATTATCATAAAATGCCATATCAACACGTTAGTGTCAGTCTGACTCACGGTCAGATTAAAAACCTTCAATCAAATTCAGCAAAAAACTGCGGAATGAAAATATCACTAAAGCGTGATCAGATCACGGGTGGTCAAAATAAACTATCATTATCGGAACGCCAGCTTAAACATTTCAACGACGCTAAACAATCAAAAACAGGCGTCGAACTCAATCTCTCTGCGGGTGCGGTTAAAGACTCAATTAAAACAGGCGGTATATTTCCACTTCTCGCGGCTATTCCAGCGTTAATAGCTGCTGCCGCGCCAGCCGTAGCAAAGGCAGCCGCGTTAGGTGCTGTTGGAACAGCTGCTGGAATGGCTCTAAAGAAAGCAACAGGGCAAGGATACAAAAAAAAGGGACGCGGCTTAAGATTGCCAGGATCTCGTTGGGGAAGAGGTCTAAGGCTTCCACGTTAGACGTTCCAGCATCAAATTTTGATTTACTTGATGCCGCTAAACGATTAAAAATATCTGCCTTTAGAGGTGTTTTCATGCGAGATCAATTACCAAAACAACCAAACAAACTCGAAACAGGTATTATTAATCTCGACGAACGTTCCGGACCTGGTACTCATTGGGTATCATACGCGGTTGATCCACGTGGAATCGTTTATTTTGATTCATACGGGTTAGCTCCGCCTGTTGAATTTATCAAGTATGTTGCACCACTTCACGCAACAACCAAAGTTTGGTATTCAACGCTACCCACACAAACAATGACAGATCCGCCAATATGCGGCCGTGAAGTAATTAATGTACTCGATGCTATATCAAAATCATCCAGGCCGCCACATAAAGTCGTGCATGATTATACAAGCAACCGATTCGTTTTAAACAACAGGTCTTATTATAATGGTTGATATTTACGGAAGCTCTTCCTCACGTGTTAAGAAAAAACCCGGCGACGTTGATCTATCGAAGTACGCGACTAAGGATGACCTCGCTGATATTATGAACCTGGCTGGAGTTGACCCAGATGAGGTTGTTATTTTTCAGGATCGACATGGTAAACTAAAAAGCAGCAATATCAAATGGAATGATATAGTTCGACGAGTATTTGGTGCAGTTCCGGATAATATACCCGTGTTTACTGACAGCGGCAGAATCAGGGATTCAAGTATATCGTTTACAACCATTAGAGATGAAATTGGAAGAAGCGTTGCTAATCGCGTGAAAAACACCGGTGACACAATGACAGGTGAACTTAGCATGAACGGAAATAAAATAGTAGTTTTAGGAGATCCAACATCCGGTGAAGATGCTGCAACGAAAAATTATGTTGACACCGTAGATGGTAAATTATCCACGCTGAGAGCCGAGTATGATGTTCACGTAGGTGCTTTTGGAAGATTTCGAAGAAATTTTCAAAAAACCGACGAATCCATAGATAAATTCTTCGGTACTCCGCACGCCGTTGACATAAATCTCGTTGATATCAAAACTAACCTAGACACGATCAAACGAACACAGCAAGACATCGTAGCGGGAATTCCTGAAATCGTTAATAAAACAAGTCTGATTAAAATCCCAGCCGGAATAACTTCCGGGCATATTACCAACATCGTATGCACGGTATCATCGGGATTTGCAACATGGTCGCAGCAAAATAATACTATCAAATATACTGCAACAGTCACTGGCGTGTACAGGCTGTCTGTGTTTAGTGCTGCAAAATTTGAAATATTTACAACGTTTCCATGGCGTCATTCCACCGACAGGTTTTCCGGGGTTGTATCTGTTATATTAAATAGCGGAACCGAAGAAATATTTATTCTGGAAGCAGCTGATAAGAAATTAACCGCAACATCCTTCTGGTGGTGTTTGGAATTTGTAGCTGGAACACCTCAATTGGTTACGGCATAAAATATAATGAGTACTATCGACGTTCAAGGATTTAGGTACAATCAAGCGCGTGAATGGCAGGCAGCGTTGAAAGATCGAGTCGAACAATATACAGTAAAAATAAAAAAGTATCAACGACGATTAGTTATCATCGACGTTGTTGTTTATTCGGTATCCGCTGTTGTTGCCGGAAGCGGAATAATATTATCCGCAGTAACAATGATGGCACCAGTAGCTGTGACTATTTGTGTTTGTGCAACTACGACAATTGCAGGTGTGCTTAATATCGTTGCAAAAAAAATATGTACTTGCACGAACGAAAAATTATCCGATTACAAGATAAAATTACACATAGCAACTGTCGCATACACGAGGTTATCCTCGTTGTTATCAGCGAGTCTCAATGATGGAATTATATCCGATTTTGAGTTTTCAATGATGATCAGCGTATACAATTGCGCTGGTATTAAAGGTACGAGTATCAATAATGACGGAATTACTGCAGCAGATCGTGACGAACACAACCCCGCACAAGACCACGATGATCTCGCTAAGTTCGATTAATCCTGAATTTAACATCAATTTTCCAACAGCAATTCGCGCGAATGAAATTGCACTAGCACAATTACGAGTATATTACAGCTGGCCAAACATCAGATCGAGATCATTTAATGGTACACCAGCAAATAATTCGCTTGTATTTGCTGATAAAAACAAACCCGATGGAACACCTGACTGGGTTGTTGTTGGAATACCAACTGGTAGTTATGAGGTCGAACAAATCAATGATGAATTTGCTCGTAGAATAAAATCAATAACAGGAAAAGAAGCAAAAATATCAATTAATGTTCATGAGCCGACGCTGTCCTCGACGATTGAAATAAACTCGCCTGATTACGTCGTTGATATTTATCAGTCCACGATAAGATCCGTGCTAGGCTGGCCTGATATTGTGTCAGTGCATGAAGGACCACCAGAACCAAAATTAATTGATTTTATCGCTGGCAGTGCCGGGTTTATAACAACTCCAGAATACCGAAATTTGTATCCATGGACTGGTAGGGATTTTCGTATTATTAATGATGGAAAATATTATCCTATGACACCGTTTTCTATCATTGATTTTGATGCAAAAACATCAACTAATATCGTTTATGAAAGAGAATTCAGATCAAGGGCTAGCGAAATTAGAACTGAATACACAACTACATTAACGACACTAGCACAGTTGTTTAAAAACTATATCCTGGAATATCCTAATGACGATCTAAGACATCAGATCATTGCAACGATGCAACATTTAAATCAAATTGTATTAGATCTTAAATATTTTAATCAGACCATTATTGAGGTAATAAATGCTAATAATTATATAGATTCAGGAAGAAAAAGTATCAAACAAGCATACATTGATCATTATAAAATAACTGAAGCAGATTTATTAAATTTTACACTACCAGGATTTGAAACTGGCGAATTGATAAGATCACTCAATGATCTTGTCGCGAAAAACTTTTCTGAAATACTAGCTATGTGGACAAAAATAACACCACCAGCAACTGTTCTTAGATATGATAATGATCCACTCGGAGGCGGTAGGCACATATCTCCGGGAATCGTTAATATAACGTCGACGATCGCGGTTAACCTAGTTTGTGACGTAATCGAAGGCAGTTGTCAAATAGATCTTGGAACATCAAATCAGGCTCAACAAGGATACATCCTATACACGTTCACACCACAAGTCCCCCCTGGCGATTTGATCGTACAAGTACCAACCAATCCTGTCTATCTACGTACGCATAATCAGTATTTGTCACGAATAAATTTCAAACTCACGGACCACCTTAATCGCTTAATTGACCTGCGTGGAGAAGAGCTTGTAATAAATCTGTATGCAAAGTCGTAAGACTTTTATCGTAGAAAGATCCAGCACGTAAGGGTTTTTATACACTTGAAAACACAGACACGAGGATTTCAGACTCAAATTCGATCAACTTAAAAAAAAAAAAATATTTTTTTATTACTGATACAAATTAATCAGCCTTGCAAAAAAAAATATGTTTTTATTTTTTTTTTCCTGAAAATTTGATCGTTTTACATTACACGTGGTTAGCGTTGACAGGGACCCCAGTTACCAAAACTTTCATTTTCATTATCATCAGTAACGGAGTTACTTTGGACGAAGTTACTCTCTGACATAATTTTTCTTAATTGTCTTATACGAGTACTAATCGTTTTCTTTGCCTCGTACTCGTGGGATAACAGCGATCTAATTTTTTCAACTGCGGCAGAGAGAGGAACGAATTCCTTCACCTGATTATCTTCTACGGTAGCTAGCGACTGAAACATAGCTGCCTGAATCCGCTTTATGAACTTATATTGAGATGATAGAACGTACTTATTTTCATTCTTAAGCTCTTCTAACGTTTCAAAATCAGATATTATTTTTTCAGGATTTAGTTCATCAGATATATTAATTCTGTTTTCTTCTAGTTTTTTGATGGCAGAAATAATGTCTTTGATATTTTCATGGTTCATTATATAATATATAAATCTTTAAAATAAAAAAAATATCCCTAGAACCCCTATCGAGTCTTTAGCGAGTTCGTCGGGATGTTTCAAGGACAGTACAAACATATATTGAAAGACAGTACAGCCAAGAACTCATAGATTGCCATCGCATTATATCAAGTTCACCAGGCACATGAAATATTCCTTCTACGAGAGCTTCTAATCCGTCAAACAACGGTCTAGAAGCCCAAGAAGGGGGACGGCACAAACATATATTATGAATGAACCTCTATTCGAGTCTTTTAGCAGGTTCAGTAAATATGTAATGAGATGTAATGAATGAATGAATGTAATGAATGAAATATATATAATGAGATGTAATGAATGAATGAATGGCCATTTTCTCCGCTCAACAGAACCACCTACCCCAATAATCAACCCGTGGGTGGTACAAAACATGTATCAACCACCGGTGATACGTAGTTTGGGTGGTTTTGAGAGCGGAGAGAGGCTGGCGGTGCCCCAATTAATTATAAAAATCGCTAATATGCGTAACCACCGACCAATTGTCAGTCATGGGATTCGATCCTGGACCGCGAGCGTCACAGTCCAATTCGATACGGATTGAGCTATCAAATCTTATTACAAACATATGTTTCGGAAGTTAATATATAGCTGCGGCATTTCTGAATTCAAGAAATACGTTTTCACCAAACAAGTTAGATTTATAAAAGCTGGACCACGCCATCTAACTGTTAGATGTTTTCATTCTTCCTATAATATAACTGTTGGATGTTTTCATCCTTCCTATAATATAACTGTTAGATGTTTTCATTCTTCCTATAATATAACTGTTAGATGTTTTCATCCTTCCTATAATATAACTGTTAGATGTTTTCATCCTTCCTATGACTATACGAGATTTTCAATCCTCTCTATGTCTGTTCTATGGAGAAATATATATTACGAGATTTCCCACTCGTAAATCTGTATCGTGGTCAAGGGAGTATTTAGTTGTTAATATTACTCGAAAAAAAAAAAAGTAACCACACATACGCACACAAATACTTACGCACACACATACGTATACAAATATATTTTGCTTTGAACAAGGAAAATGCAATTGATTTTTAATTGCAAACACTATATACATGTATTTCTGTAATTGAGTAAATACATGCAGGATCCCTGGACTGTTAACCCGCCACGATCGATACATACTAGACGCTGGATTCTACATTCAGTAAGCTGGCATATAAATGTCGGTTTTCTGTAGTTTGGATGTAATGTATATGCTGTGTTGTTCTAAATGTTTCACGAATAGAACAGAAAAATACACGAACTGCATATTTTTGTAAGTTAAAAACCGAAATAATTATGACCATAAAATTACCTCCCTTTCATGAGTCAAAAATAAGTAGTGTATGGGGGAAAATCTGTGACATAAATTAAAAAAATTAATTCGAGGTGGTAATGATAATTATTGATATCGGAAGATAAATTTTTGCTTATATTTTTTCGAGAAAGCGGTTTTATATATATTTTCTTCTACTTATTGTACTGAATGCGGGGCAATATCAAAATATTTCGCAGCTGAATGCATCGAACGAAATATAATTTCTTCGCCAGTTTCTGTGTTTGTAGCCTTGATCACCCTTCTAGAAACTGTCTTACATCTTCCAGTATTACCACGCGCAGAGTTCACGCTTTGCGTGACAACACAAAGGTTGGATAAATTATTGTTTTGAGGATCCCCGTCAAGATGATCAATAACAAGACCGTCATTGATCAATCCGTTATGACACTCATAGGTAAATCTATGACACAGATAATGCTTCTTCCTCCCTCGTACGTGAACGCTAGATAACCAGAATTAATGACATGACCAACTGGTTTTTTTAACCTGCAGTGTCTGATGATACCATTAATATTTGATTCGTAGTTTGTCACGACAGGATGTGGGATAAATATATTTTGCTCCATATATGATAATATTATTTGTTTAAATTATTGTTTGTCTGAAAACTTAGTTAGATAATCCTCCACGGATTTTATAGCATTTTCACTATTATTATTTTTTTTGTCATAATATCTTTTAAGTTCTCTGAACCGTTTTCCCCCGCACTTTCCACATAATTTTGTTTTTCCTCGCACTCCAGTACCACATCGCAGACATGGTATTGGTCCCAAGCTTCCACGGTTAACGCACTGCATGTGTTGTCCGTAGAACTCCCTTTTACAGGATTTATTACAACGAGTCAATGAACCCACCATGAGCCATCTGCATTGAGACATTGTATACATAATATTTTAATTTAAATACTTGTCTGAAATATAGTATGAACGAATTCGATAGATTATCCCGAATAAAGCCCTGGAGCGTGGATAAATTCAACCTCGACAGAATATCTCCAGACTTACCAGTACGAGATCTGGTTGATCCGAAAAATAAAAGTCTGATCTCGAAAATTCACGACGCCAAGAAAGAATTTCACACAGATGGTGCATCTCATGTCTGGTCAACGTTCAAGATTATACGCAACGGCGCCATTAACGCTATGATGAACGACAAACGAGCAGCAATTATCATTAACTACCTCTTTGATATTCATCAAGGTAATCGCAAGTATCTTTTCAAAATAAAATTTGTCGTGTTGACAGAAACAAATGATTGGATTATCCGTGACAAATATGATCCTGTCCATGGTAATAAAAAAACTGTCGTACTAAGTAAAGATTCCAAACCAGATCTATTGACAGGTATTGACAAACCGTATTATGAACGAGCATATCCTGTGACCGCGGTTATTTATGGAATCTATGTGATAAATGAAAAACCTAGCGTTGATAAACTAGCGCCGATGAAATTTTCAAAAATAAATTGTGTAGCTGAACGAGTAACAGAACATTTTACCGTTTTGACTCGTGGAAACGGTCTAACGGATAAGAGACGTAAAATAATAAACACGTGGGGAGAAATGGTTAAAGATACTGGTGCGTCTATGAAAGATGTCGCTGAGTTAGGAAAAAGATTAAAATTTCCAATAACCGTAGCGACGACAACTGGAGAAATTTTGTATGAATCAAAATATAGATCAAAAGGAGCTTCGATCGAAATTATTGATCATAACTCACACGCGTGGACTAACGCAGTAACAATATTTCCACGAGATCGAACTGTTAAATGTTATCCCGGAGGTATGTTTGATTTTATTAACGAAATAAGTAAAAACGATCCTGTGTCAGTATGGTTATTTCATTCTTGCGTGGAAGAAAATAATCAATTTGATCAGTTTGTGAGGCCAAATGGTGTTATTTATCGAACAAATCATCTTCACGAGAAAATGAAAAATCTTGCACTGCAATACACTGATGACACTGACGAATTATTGACCAACTGCTTTACTGTTCCGTCCGTTGCGGCTCATTTTGCTAGAAAGAAAAATTCGTGGAAACCAACTCGGGTTGATTTTCTCAATGACATAGTATCCAGTTGTGTCGAATATGGACACGGCGGACTATGGAATACTAAATACGATCATAGAGATGTTATTTCAGTTGATATGGTTGCGTGTTATCCGGGAAGTTTTCTTGGATACGGAGATTGTTCTGTGTATTTTGAGCGATTCGGTCATCCCACGCACGAAATGACGCGAGTATCGATAAATGGACCATTACCGGATTTTGATCTGACTGGATTTGCTCGTATCGAGTCATTCGAAATGTCTAAAGGACTCCATGCAATTTGTTATGTTTGGTTTGGAAAACATTTTTCGGAAAAAATGTGGACACCAATAGTACTATTACGGTATATGCTTGATTGCACGATGTTAATATCGCTGACGATCAGCGAAGCAATTATATCATATCGAAAACAAACCGAAGTTTGGTTACCACATTCAGATGAAACCGATTCGAAGGATCTTGGTAGAAAAATAATTGGCAAATTTACCCAAGGAGCAGCATATGATCACAGACAACATTGCACAAGATTGATCATGGACGACGCTGAGTTAGATTTTATAATTGCTGATACAACGAACAAGAACACGTTTGTAAGTCGAGAAACAGCTTTCTTGTCAAATGGAAATAAACTATGTACAATTGTGAACTACATGGACGGTGAGTCACCTCAGTATACTCATTTAAGATCATCGATGCTCGCGTATGTTTCAATAAATCTATTATCGATGATAAATAAGGTTTCTACGCACGCCGTCAGAGTTGCTACCGATTCGTTTTATATAAGCAAAAAACATTCAATGCTGTTAGAAGGATTAAACATAGGCACTTATGCATCGTGGGGTTCGTGGAGAATAAAAAATGAATATATGCTCGATTATTCCGAATCCGCTGATGTTGCGGTTAAAGATATTTACTGTAAAAAATATCAAACGTTGACAACTTCGTTGTTACCATCGATATACGATCCAATAACTAGACACAAAACGGTTTATCTAAATGGACCTGGCGGCAGTGGTAAAACCACTCGAGCTATCGAACTATTTCAGAACTCGGATATGATCGTGCTAACACCCACACATAGACTCGCGCGAGAGATGAAACAACGCGGTGTTAATTCCTGTACTTATCACAGCTTTTTTCGATGGAAGGGTGATACATGGACATCTTCAAGGATGGGAGAGAAATACATTCCAAGGATTATAATATGGGATGAAATATGCACTGTACCGCAAGAAACATTAAAAACATTTCTTGATTGGTTGTTAACAAGAAATACTGCTGTGATAATGTGCGGCGATCACGGTCAACCACCACCTGTAGCTGGACCATCTCCACATGATTGGCTGAAAAGTTTCGTTGATCACGCTGAAGAAATAACTGATGATCATAGAGCACTTGATGCAGCATTGAAGGAATTTAAAAAATTAATCAGACTACAACCGAATAAAATACAGTGTGAAATAATGCGCGAGATAATTTCAGAAACACCCATGAAAGACTTTATGCAAACGTGGCGACCAAACGATTTGATAGTTGCAAGTAGAAAGATAGTTCGTGATACACTTCAACGGGAGTTGTTTCAGTTACAACGAGAAAAGTTTCCAACGTTGTCAGTTCCACTATGTTATCGACCAGCAGATACGCGACGGCAAAATATCGACGTTGATATACCAGGAGAGTCAAAGAGGAAACAGAATCTTGTATTGAATGATATTGTTGCCGTCGACGTTGATGTTGTTGAAGATGCTCTACGTGCTAATAAATCCCCGTGGACGCTCGGATATGCGATGACGATTCATTCATCTCAGGGATTAACTATTACTGATACAGTTGTTTGGATCGTTGATGATCACATCGAATGGTCGAACTTGGTTTATCTCGCAGTGTCTCGAGTTAGAAAAATATCTCAATTGAGACGAATCGTCATGGACTCGTCAGTGATCAGTGATGACCTCGATGAATATCGAGGTGATATAATAAGAAAAAAATTATCTGGTTATGAACGGTGTGATAAAAAAAATAAACGCAATTTTGATCTTGATGTTGATTTTATTAATGCGCTAAAACAACAACAGAATAATCATTGTGCAAGTTGTAATTGTATAATGTTATGGCGGTATCTGAAAAATGATCCAAGACAATTTACCGCAGATAGAAAAAATAACAATCTTGGTCATACACGAGAAAATATCATGTTGACCTGTCTTGAATGTAATCGACGTAGAGGCGCCAGCGCCTTGGGTGCTAGTTAAGTGATTTTGGTGGTAATTGTGTATCCGTAGGGATTACTTGTAATTGTTCACGCACAAATCCGCGTTGAGGAGCAGCCGAATCTAGTCTGTAGATTGCGGGTCTACCTGGCGATCTTGTCACGGTGGATATCTTATGCGTGGTAACACTCCAAATAGGATCAGTCGCTCTTTTTTACCGCCTTCAAGTTCGCCGGGCTCATATAAATATCTAACTGTAACATCACCCAATATTTTTTGTTTTTCAATATCTTTTCGTTGTGTTGGTATATTTTTTTTGGTAACTGCATTAATGGGGTTCATGTTGGTTGTTCGTGTAATCTCATTATTTAATGCAGCTATCACGCTTGGTAATCTTGCCACCCATTCACGAGATCTTTTATCCTGAATCAATTCCTTCGCGTATTGATATCCAAATAACCGCTCAGCGAGTGTTCGATTAAATCGCTCAACAATCGCCTGATCACGATGAATTGCAGTATGCCCTCGTCGTATTTTGGTATTATGTTGTTTCATCAGCGATGATACTGGACCAAGAAATTCCTTGCCAGGATCAACCTGTAGCAGTTGTGGCCATCGCAGACCACCTCGTTGATAAATTCGTTTAAATGCGTCGGCTACTTCAGCAGATGTTTTAGTCGTTAACGGTTCTGCTTCTTTATATCTACTTGCAACGTCAATGACAGTTAGCGCGTATTTGTACGTTTTTCTACGTACAGTATCATATGGTAAAAATAAAATATCAGCTTGATGAACTTCATTAGGAACACTGACACTGAAATACGCGTACTGAATTTGTTTAGGACGTGGTAGATAAATTTGCCATATTGCCTGCCTGGACAACCACGCGCTAGCGGCAGAATGTTTAACCGCTGCTGCATCAGCGAGTTTACTAATTGCTGATTTACCCTTCCAGTATCCAATTGGTGAATAATAAATCGATTCCATTATATATTACCAGCCCCTAGCGCTAATTTACTTTTCATCGCGGATCTTACTAACCAATTAGCTAATGATTCTCTGATATTTTTATTTTTTATGGAATTTAATGAATGAACTAATTCCACATCTGCAATATGCCTATCTTGTAGATTTTTACTCTTATAAGCTACATCATGAACATGACAAGCTCGATCAATGGCGTTTACTGGTTCCTCGCCTGGTTTTGGTTGATCCTGATTATCAAGCCTGATATCGAGTCGAGTACCAGGACCGCAATAATTATATCCTGGTAGATGTTTTTCTCCGCTGTATTTAGCCCATGGAGAACCTGGAAACTTTGACATCAAATTAGCAATATCACCACCGCGCCTATTAGGTAAAAACGAAAATTTCTTTCTACCGCATACAGAACATTTTCCACCATACGCTATTTTTTTATTTTTTGTTATAACCGTAGCTAAATCAGTGGTTGGAGTTTTAACTTTACAGCGTAAACAATATAAATTCATGTTATGATATATATGGATATAATTGATTTCTCAGCAACTCGGCAGCGAGAGCCAGTTAAGCACCATCCTGCACTACCGAATTCCATCAGAATGATTATCATGGGACCATCTGGATCGGGTAAGACGCAATTATTACTTAATCTGATAATGAGATGGTTGAAATGGGATAAGTTGTATTTGGTAGCACCATCCGCTGATGATCAACGATGTTATGAAGTACTTAAAGATTTTAACGAAAACGCGCGATTACTGGACGAAAATAATGATGTTATAGAGTTTATAACAGATATTGATGAAGCACCGTCCGTTGATGTTTTAAACGGATTTATTAATAATTTAGTTGTATACGACGATGTGATGCTAGATAAACAGTCAAATCCAGCTAGGATTTTTTCCCGTGGTAGACATAAAAATACCGATGTTATTTATGTTACTCAACGATACACACAAATACCAAAAGTGATCAGAGATAACTGTAATATTTTAGTTGTGTTTAATGGCGTAGACACACACGTTGCGAAATATTCATCAAACCTGGTGCAGCGGTGACATGGATATAATTAAATTCAGAAACTTCTTTTCACGAGCGCAAACTACTCCGCACGGGTTTATAACAATAAATTTGCACGATCCTAGAACAAGATATCGTATTGGACTTGATAAAATATTTGGATAACGGGGGTGATGATAAAATTAAACTGATATCATTAATATAATGAACAATTGTGCGTGGCTGCGCCAAGGAACCACTAACAAATGTGATAAAAAATGTCGTGGAGAATATTGCAAAAAACATAATTATCTTATAAAGAAAAACCCTCATGCTGGTCCACGAAGATGTGTTGGATGTAACAACGGCGTTAGAGGATTATATCAGATTTGCAAAAATTGCGGTGGAGATCGATACAGAAGTTTGATGATATATTACAGAAAAAGAAAAAACATAAATCCAAAAATAGAAAAACCACCATCAGAACTTGAATATTACTTGAAACATAAAACAAATTCCCAGGATTCAGATGAAGATTCCCAGGATTATTCAGAATAACATAGCAGCAGAGGAGGCTCGTCTACAATTATTTTGGGGACAAACAATAATCGTAGACATGGTATTTGACCTCTATGAAGGGTCACTATTTTGTTTGTATAACAAGGGTGACCCTTCCCTTAAGTGGTCTGTTCGCCTCCTCTGCTGCTAATGGTCAACGGGGGGGGGGGGCCTTTGGATATTTTCATATTTAAAAAATAATTCTCGATTTTTGGAACCTTATAATATTTTTTTTTTTTAAAACAAGAACAATATCAACAAAGCCTTAACTACACCACAAATGCGTGCCCTGTAACCAAGACATTTACATTACTGTGTCGACCGGAAATTGCAACTTTGTATCATTGACTATCTAAACACTTTAGATAGGTCCCAAGGGAAGTGTAAAAATAACGTTATGCAGAATGATATTGCAGGTTACTTGGTGCAGTTTCAGTTTCAGTGTTTTTTATCCAGACCAATTTCGTTTTCTCTCAAACTCCAGATTTCTACATAGTTTGTCCCTTGTGCATCAGAGGGGAGGGGTAAACGGAAAAAGAAGGGATTGAAATTAAATTGTGGACCATGTTAAATTCATTTAGAAAACGGGGATTATTTTTACATTCTTTCGTTTTTTTTTTCATACCCCACTAATGATTAATGAGTGGTAATTCATCACTGATCTCTAGGAATAGACCCCACATCACACAGTTCTAAGAATGTTTATGGGAGGATCAGGGCCGGCGCCAGACCCGACCTTCGTAGGAAGGAGCGTAGCGCACCTATGTTATGTCTCTGTGATACAAAAAATTATTGTTTAATATACGTTCCTTAATATAATATAGGCTCCATGAAAGTGTGTTATGCTTCCAAACCGGATTCATTAATTTAGTATGTCTAGTTTAACAGTTCAGAATCGTGCAACGAAAACGAGAGGATCTTGATCTTAGCCCCTTTTCACTAAGAGCACCATTAAGAGCACCACACCACTAAGAGCACCACGAAGAGCACACAAGAGCACCACGAAGAGCACCACTAAGAGTACCACGAAGAGCACTACGAAGAGCACATAAGAGCACCAGGAAGAGCACCACACCACTAAGAGCACCACTAAGAGCACAAATGCATTTGAGAGAAATCACCAAGAAAATGGAAGATCGAAGATACATGCACATTCATATTTTCGTGCAGAGTAATTTAAATCAAACATAAGTTAAATATATTTTAAGATAATTACAGAAGTAGGGTGCTGTAAAAAAAAATTGCCAATTTTTTTTATGAAATAAAAGGTATTTATTATGTTAACTTAAATGTAATTTATAATTAAAAAAATACACCCAGCAAAATATCAGAGGTAAAGAATTTATTGATATTTCAAATAGTGAAGAGAAATCATATGGACATCATCATCATCATCATCATCATCATTGTTAGTATTATTATTATTGGTGCTGCTGTTTTTGTTATTGTTAAAATCAAACCTATTCACAAATATCATATTGTCATATCTAAGCTGCTGACATGCTGCATGCTATTGACGACGTTAGATTTGTCCCTCAGATCCCTCAGTTACACCCGCCGTCTACACAAGTGAATCCATTCGGACAGCATCTTGTTAAGTCTGCGCAGCAAACGGCCTGGAAAAATTATTACTTGTAGCAGTGATTGTGTGCTCTTATCATAATGTTTCTGACAACAGATTACAGCAAAGCGTTTGTCGTAGTAATAGTACTAGTAGTAGGAGTAGTAGTAACAGTAGTAGTAGTAGTAGTACTACATGCTGTAGCTATGATCATATGGTAGTAACCGTCTGTTTATTAGAACCGCTCCGGTGGCCTAGTGGTTAGAGCGTCCGCCTCGGATGCGGAAGGTCGTGGGTTCGATCCCCGGCCGAGTCATACCAGAGACTTACAAAAATGGTACTAACAGCTGCCTCGCTTGGCGTTCAGCATTAAGAGGTTAGTGTTAGGACTGGTCGGCCTGGTGTCCGGATAATGTGACTGGGTGGGCCATTATGCGACTTGTCTGCGGCATGATGCCCCAGTGCTAGACATCACTTTAAACAGCCACATTGCAGACATCTTAGCGATATGACTGAAAAATTGTTAAAGCTACGTTAAAAAGCAAAATCACAAATCACTCTGTTCATTACTTGTAGCAGTGATTTGCGTGCTCTTATCATGATGTTTCTGACAACAGATTACAGCATAGCGTTTGTCGTAGTAATAGTACTAGTAGTAGGAGGAGTAGTAACAGTAGTAGTAGTACATGCTGTAGCTATGATCATATGGTAGGAACCTGTTTCTTGCTTTCACCTTTTTCAGCTAAGATAATGCTATCTTTTGGAGCTGTTTTTACTTGTCTTGGACAATTGTAACCGTATTTTTTTCTCCTGTACATTTTTAAGTAGTTACAGATAGTAAAGTTAATATAATATTTAATGCCAGCCAGATAGTCCGTACTTTTCTGGGCTTAACACACTTATATCTATGTAGTGTCAGCAACCATAGTGTCAAGGTCAAAAGTGCTGAGAGAAACATTCATACAGAGTATTTATGGACACATGTCACATGACGGTGAGGAGCTAGGCACAGCCTACGATACCTTATCGATTAACTACAACATTTATTTGAAAGGGAAGAGGGATGGGCATTTTTATTTTAGTTCACGGGCACCAACACCGACGTATCTTTGCTGGTCTGCAGTTTGAAGGTATCTTATATTTCCAACAATATGTTCCACTTAATATAAGTAGCCTGAAAATTGTAGTAATTCTGGTAGAATTGAGATTTTTTTTCTGTTTTAGCTAAGTATAAGGACATGCTCCGGTAGGAGCAGTGGCTTAATAGTAGTAGTAGTACGCTGCGATATCTTGCTGATTCAGTGCTAAATATTAGCAAAAGAAAAGGAGAAAAAGGGGGTGGGGACTACTCACATTAGGAAACGAGCAACAACCCCAGCCACTGGCGGTGGAAGCGGCACAACAAGTAGATTCTTCGGGGCAGGAGAAATTGGGATCGGGGCATACTGCGTTAAAAGTAGAAATAGATCTCTTGGGATGAACTAGATGTTTCGCCAGCGGCATTATTTCTATTTTCTGAAAATGTAGAAAGAAAATGAAATGTTGAAAATTACAAATTGTGAATTCGTAAAGGCATATCTCATTAATATATACGATGAAATATAGTATTCCATATCCCGGGAAATTATGTCAATGAAATATTATAATACAAAAAATGGAGCATTGGAAGACTTATCTTCCATTAAATTTATCTGTATGTGTATTTACGTGTGTTTTCTATTTGCATCACCAATTTGCATATAGTTTTTAAATGTACGGGTGACACAAAATCTCTTTAGGATTTCGGAATCACAAATATCACAACCACAATGATCCCAAAACTGAGAGCCAGGGTAATAGACTCGTTTTGGTACATCATCGAAATTATGGTTACAGGTCCCAAAACTTTGGGTCATGGAGATTTTAATCTTCTCAACAGAGAGCACAGTTAATATTCTCAAAAGTTAACTGTGTACACAGTACAAGTATTACTTGGTATGTTTAGATTATGAGATATCTCCTATGATATGTCCTTAACTTCAGAATGTACTAACGTTAGCTTGTTTAGAATGAAACAAAAACCCTACAAAATAACATAAGATGATTAGATGGAGAATTTATGATTGTTTTCTGTTCCAATGGACATGAAGCGTACACTGAAGACTAAACTATATGTCAGTTCGACAACGGCCATCAAACCTCTTTCACAGTTTCCGTAACACATTCGAAACCGGAACACACGAAGCCATTTGGACAGCAGTGCAATCTGTCAATGCAGCAAACAGCCTGAAAATATTAATATTCGGTGTAGTATTCATATTTTATTTCTTTAATCTAATTCAAAGAACGCACAGTTGCTGTAATAGCAGCAATGTCAGCATAGTATTAGTGGTAGTGGTAAGACGTGGAAGACGTTACTACCCTAATGTGATAGTTCTATATTTTCTTGTTTTCTCGTTTTCCGGTTGCGCTCATATAGGACATTTTCTTGTCAGTTACCATTAGTAAATAAAGAAAAGTTTTTTGTTTTTTTTAATATAAAGATTAGACTAATATTTGTTGCCTTCATGTAATAAAGTAAACAGCATAGCTCTTCAAATGATATATCGCAGCATTTTCTGATTTCGATACGTTCCTTTCGTCAGTAAATGTTATACAGTACAGGTAATGTATGCGTTCAGTATCAACTATTTCAGCGACAAGTGTCGTTGCCCAGAATTTGATTACGCATACCTTTAAATGGCGATCATTATCTTTATTTAGAACCTTATACATGCATACATATTCCGTTGGAAAAATTCATAACTTACACGCCCCGACAAATAATGTAGGGTAATACTCAATGTTAAAATACGTAGACATTTTGGGACGAGGTCAACCTCAAGTTGTGATCCAGGACAAACCAGATCGAATGTCGCGCGCTTTGATGTCATACACGCTACGCATGTTGATACGAAACGCAGAGTTATACTGTAACGATTGGACCAGGCGTGTTCTTTTATTGACCCAGTTTAGGACCTGACCACAATTGCAGAATTCCATAGCTTTCAAACATTTTCGTCTGAAGGTTTCTTGATGCTAGTTAAGGTGCAGCGCTAACAATAATCAAGACTGAAAGCACTTGAAGATAGATTGGATTGGCTATACAACAAAAGGAGAAAAAATAAAGCAACAGGGCTAACTAGAATTACAGCAGATATGCTTAAAGCTTTGGGAAAATATAGTGTAGATTAGTAGAACTACAGCAGATATGCTTAAAGCTTTTGGGAAATATAGTGTTTATTGGTAGAATTAAATCATACACGCTTAAAGCTTTTGGGAAATATAGTTTAGATTAGTTGAATTACAGCAGATACGCTTAAAGCTTTTGGGAAATATAGTGTAGATTGGTTGTACGTCATCCTGAATGACTTCCTTAGGAAGGAAAAGTTTCTAGATGATGTAAAAGAAAGTGAAGTAGTGGCTATCTGCAAGCAAAGAGGAGATGTACCCGAATGTAGAAACTACAAAAAGATAAAACATTTGGAAACTGTGTTGAAGGTATATGAAAGAGTGGTTGTAAGACATCAGATTAATGGACAATAGTCATGACAATACGAATAGCTTCATACTTAATTTTCGTTCTCAGGCAGGTAAAAGTAAAGATTCTGTCAGGGACCAACAAGAGATACTGGAATTTCGTAGATTTGGAAAAGGCTTTTGTGCCAAGACATTGTGTTTTAGAGTTTAAGGAAAATGTGAGTTACAGAAAAGCTTATACGAGTCATTAAATTCACATATGAACGTGCAAGAACGATGGTGAAAAGCAGTACGGGACGTAGAGTGGAATTTGAAGTCCACGGGATTTAAAGTCCGAGTTGGTGTTCATCAAGAATTTTGCTTGAGTCCATGGCTATATATACGTGTAATGGATACCGTCATTGTAATTCCCAGGCAAGAGGTACCATAAGACATGAAGAACGCTGATGCTCTGATTGTGGCAGACGACTTATCGACTGACCTTCAGGCGAGATTCATCAGATGAAACAGTGATTTAGAAAGTAAAACTCTTAAAATCAGTCCTAGCAAAACATAACCCATGGTATGCTCAGAGACCGATAAACCGTTGGTAATCACTGACAGCAAAGGAAATGCATTGAAGCAAGTCAAGACACTGAGGTATCTAGAATCAGTGAAAAAAGCTAAGGGGAATACGAGGAGGAAAACAAGCAAAGCACTAACGCAGCATGGCAAAACTGGAAAGAGTTGTTCAGGTGTGGTCTGTGATTGGACGATGTCAGTCCGAGTTAAAGGAAATGTATAGAAAACAATGATAAGACCAGGGCTGATATATGGAGCAGATTATGACAAAAAAGGAGGAAACAAAAAAGCTCATAGGGAGAACATAACTTAGAATGCTACGATGGATACTTGGGATCTCACTTAAAGAAGGAAACGAAATGAAAACATCTGCCGAATACTTGGAAGCTGGAGTAGATTGTGTCACGGACAAGGTTCAGGAAACCAGACGGCATAATAAAAAATGGATGGATGGATCTGAATAAACTCAGACTCTCTGCAAAAATACTGAATGCAGCAGGCGAACCATGTGACTGACCCCCCTTTAGAGAGGGAGTATCAGGCAGCAGAAGAAGAAGAAGATGGTGATGGAGAAAGAAGAACAAGAAGAAGAAAAAGAAGAAGAAGATGATGATGATGATGATGACAGAAGAGTGGAGGAATAATGGTATATAGATAAAACCCGTTTTACATTTAATTACTGATTGGGATTTAAAAAAAGAAATACTGCATAAAATGAGAAAATAAAACAAAATCAAGGAATCTCAAAAGGAATGTTGTCCTTATAAAAACACAACTTTCTGCCCTATAAAGTACGTCAGACATTTGGACCTACATAGGTATTGTTGTTGTTGTTGTTGTAGGGTTTAACGCCATTCTTCAGCACATGATAGGCTATGTATGGCGGCCAGTATTAATGGTGGAGGAAGAACCCGGGAAACTCCGGGAAGAACCACCGACCCACGAGAAGTTACTATAAGTCAAACTTCCAGATATCAATATTAGTGAAGTCGGTTTTGGGTTGCATTAATAGAGCATAGGAATAATGTTGCCTAAACGAGTAACTACGGGTGCTATGGTAGAAGCTCATGCCTCAATGTAAACATTAAAATAGTCTAAGACGCACATCCCTGAAGAAGAAATGTGTTTTGTGGAAAATCTGCCTGTAAGCACAGGATTATTTTGATCAAATCGCAGAGGATTATCTCAGATGAAATAGCATCAGACCAAGCAAAGGTTGTTAATGGAGTACCTTCAGTGAGTGTTTTGGGCCCTATTTTCTTCCTCGCGTTCATAAGTGACCTACCTGCGAGTGTCAAATACAAGACTATTTGCAGACGACTGTATAGTCTACCGGAAATGTAAAGCCCCCAAGAATTGCTAGATGATACAAGAAGACTTGAACAGATTGGCGCTCTAATAATAAACCATCTCAGTCACGAACGGGTACTTCCAAATCTCAATCTGGCGCAACTTATATGAATCAAACTTTTGATAAGACTAATCAGCAATCTTTATCTCTTCCTAAGTAATACTAATGCAAGAAAATAGAGCACGTTATTTCCGATTGATGTAATTTAAAATGATAATAAACCTAATAAAGCTATTACAAATGTTCCTATTTCTAAGAGTCAAGGTCACTGTCATGTATTAAAAGCAATACATGTGTTGGGTCAAACAAAATCAGTCTGATTGTACTAGGAAAACTATCAATGTAAAAACAATATATACCACTGATTGGTCATTCTGCCAAGCATATTCATATTAAAATATTAAGTTACATCGTTTTTTTTATAACAAAGGCATTTGCCTTCAGCTGATAAGTATTGTTCTAGTGACACTGTTTCTATTCCTGGAGCAGAGTTGAAAGCAATGTTTCAAAACACTTTCGATATTGTCATATGTATCAAATAGTCGGTTTACCTCCTTTTCAACTGAATTTTGGATTTACTGTCCGTGGACAATTAAAGTTATTGAAAGAGAAACTTCCTTCAACCAAAGGTTCAGGGATTAATCTTCTTCAATATGTCTCTGATGTCAAATATATATTGTCAAAAGCTTGTAAAGTAGCAAGATCTAGTCACCAATCTACTCGATAAAAAGAAAAAGTTAAAGTATGAATACAATATAAAGAAAAATGTTTTCAGCCTTGTGGTCAACTTTGGATGCTCTGCGCTAAGCATTATGGTCCATATATAGTTAAATTAAATCATTGATCCTAGACGATGGAAATAGAAACAATAATGTCATATAAATATGTTGAAGGAGAATGTTGGTATGCATAGCCATATTAATCATTCAATCAATTGTATTTGTACCTGTCTCACATAGTTAGGATTACAACGATGACGTTCGATCTAACGGTAGTCAATGTGGTTTAACAAGACTTCAGAATTTATACAAATTAGAGAGTATAGACCAAAAACTTTAACATCTGCAGCCACAAGAGAAGAGTGAGTAAAAAAGCTGTTATGTGAATACGAGCACTTGTTTCAGATGATCCAACACCAACAAATACAATCTACTGTGATGATGAAATTGTAGATTCTACAACTGTGAACCAACATCCTTACACTATGAATCCTCTCAAGTTGAAAATGTTTGAAAAAGGAAATTCAACATTTGGTGGAGAATTATTGCATTGAACAAAGTGAACTTGAGTGCGGTTGTCCCTGTATTTTAGTGTCGAAGCCAGATAATACTTTTCATATGTGCATTGACTACAAACAGGTAAATATAGTCACCAAAATAGATTCATTTCCATTACCAAGAATTGATACCTGCCTTTATAAAATTGGAAATACAAAATATATCAGCCAATTTGACCTTTCGAAAGGATTTTGCCAGATTCCGATCTCGGATGGAGCAAAAGAAATTTCAACATCTGTAACACCACTTGAACTTTATCGATATAAAGGAAGCCATCTGGTTAGAAAAATCTTCTTCATCATTCCAGAGTTTAATGAACATGATTGCGTCATGTATAAATCGCAGTCATGTGTGCATATAACGTAATCTGGAAAGATCACCTGGGAACCATTCCGAAATTCTTTGATCGACTTATTGCTACAAGGTGGACAGTTAATTGAAGCCCCACAGCAGCGGTTTTTCATAAATTTTAACATTCTTCAAATCTAACTAATGTTTGAAAGAAAGGAAGTGATTTACTTATCGCTATTTGAAATACTAAAGACCAAAGGTTTGAACGACGTTTAATGTTTAAATTTTCAGTTTAGAATGAAGAGGTGCATCCTGCGTTTCAAGTGGATCTGAGAAGAGTGAAAGTAAACACGTTTGTATATCGTGAACAGTATTCTTGACCACCTTCTTTCCTTTCATTTCATTTCCAATTTATTTATGTGTGGAACAAAGTTATTTATTATAATATCACATAAGGATCACGTACCGTATCCAACATAGCTTGGTGTTGGCTTCTTCTATCTCTATCTTCTATCTGGTGACCTTATCAAAATTGCACTAAACAATATTTAGGGCCAATATCGTTAGAAAGTCACCACTAATCCGGTATTATGGCATATACGAACTTTTGTACGCAACGGAGTAATCGGTGCTTCATACAAAATTGAGTTTGCGGTATTTCTGTTATATTTATGGGACATGTTATGGAACAGGTTCATGTTAAACCTTCTGTAGTAAAGGTTACGGCCACCTCAAAGTGCGTATCAGTTAAAAACAACTGATATAATGTTTGGGGATGACTAGATATTCTAGAAAATGTTGGTCAATTTTTCCATAATTGCTGAACCCTGACAACCTCTTGAGTAAGAGAACAAGTTTTGTTTGTTTGATGATTGTATATGCCTAATCTTCTTAAAATGGGTCGAGTGTGGATTCATCT
Source organism: Sinohyriopsis cumingii (assembly GCA_028554795.2). Lineage (NCBI taxonomy): Eukaryota > Metazoa > Mollusca > Bivalvia > Unionida > Unionidae > Sinohyriopsis > Sinohyriopsis cumingii. The sequence goes on from CM068841.1 coordinate 1,515,806, forward strand.
TCGTGTATGACGATGCCATAATTGCCATTATCTGATCTTGGCCGACTGCAATCAAACCCGGAACAAGCTAGTGCCATCTCGAGCATTCGGGATTACCATTTGATGTCTGGACGTCCTAATCAAAACCATTTACATAACTCTCAGGGTTGCATTTTCAACGACACGCTGCATCACATGATTGGTTTCACGTAACCCAATATAAGTGTGTGCGTCGCATCGATGCCTTCAGTAAGTGCAATCATTAACACCTGAAACGTTTCACAGTCCATGTTGTCATTGGTTATTAGCAGCTGACAAATCGACGTGGCATCGTTGATGACTTATGGTGCAATTTTACCCATTCAGGCGAGCATGACACTTAAGATCTTTGTTCCACATATCGGTACATATTATAAAAATATAATTGATGTATCCAGCGTTGTATTCTTTGATCGCGTCTTTGAAAACGTTCTACTAATTACCATTAACTCTGTCTTTCCCCTTGAATTATCTGCATATCATCGTTTTCCATTCTTCCACGATTCCCACAATGTAGTCTCATAGTTGAAAGTCAGGTTAAGATCAAAATTTATGAAATTATCAACATCACCCCGCAAGTTTCGTCGATGAAGAATGGCAGTGCCGATCTCTAGCGCTCAGAAACGTAACTGGACTGTTGGTACTGTTTCAAGTGTTTCGTTGACTTGATCGGTTGCCACGTTTGCTCTTTAGTTCGCTACTTGTGATTCAGTTTTTTTTTGGCTCACATTTTTCCTTTGGGTATTATTACAACCGCAAACTATGGTTTAGATGTTTTTGCTGCATGGCTTGTGTATTTAGTGAACACCTGTTGTTGTATTCTTATAGCTGCTGCGGTAAATGTAGTTCTGTCTGCGACTTTTGCTACCGTCACTACCATTGCTTTTGTTGGATTGATCAGTGGTAAGAGCCTATGTTATAATTTCATGTTACGTTCTATTGTTGAGCCGTTCGCAATTCAAACGTATCTCTGTCGCTTTCATGGACATATCAGTCATGTCAATAGTAAGTATACGGTTCTTGAACAACTTCCTCGAACACATTTCTGAACTCATCCAAAGAGTAGTCAACACCACACCAAGTCCACTGAATGTTTGCAAGACCATGTGAGTCAATGATGCAAAATAATAATAATAATAATAATAATAATAATGACGTTTTAGAGCGCATAATCTTTAGAAGCTCTAAGCGCTTTATAACATTAGACAACACCTATAACATAAAAACATATATAATGACATGATTGCAACAACAACAGAAATACCATGAAATTAAAAAACATAAGAAAACAAGCTGAAAATATTTAAGGTAGGAAACATTATAAGGTCTTTAAGTTTGTTCATGCAGTCGAAATAGGTGAGTTTTAAGAGCACTCTTGAATGTGATCATGTTGTCTTTGTGTCTAAGTTCAGTGGGCAATTCATTCCACGTTGCTGGGCCATGGTATGCAAAAGAACGTTGTCCATATGATTTTGTTTTCATAGTGGGAATAATGACTATACGATTGTCAGATGAGGAGCATAAGTATCTTGCTGGTGTGTACACATGGGTGAGGTCGGATAGGTATGTTGGACTTGAGTCCGTCTGTGAAACGTAGCACAGAGAAAAAATTATGTGTTTGATTCTGGATCGAATGGATAGCCAGTGTAGGGTACACATTGAAACCTTCCAACATATATGTTCAACATCTTTGCCGAAGGAAACAAATTTTAAGATACATGATGTAACTGTTTGGGACAGCGGAATCATAACATTCCACGCGTGAATTGTCGGCCTGTTCATATCAGCGGTTAACGATTGATACAGCGCCATGAATTCCAAGTTCCACAAATAGGCTCTGATCAATGTAAATGAACAGTTCCAGTTCTGCTTTCCTTAGAGAGCTTGTATTCCAAGTCATCACGGTGAGCAAAGGTAGTTCCTGGTTTCAAGCCTATAAATTCGAAAAGCGGTATCACAAAACATCTCAAATTCATCCGAATACAGCCGTGAGTAGATTCAAATCACGATAGTCACTAAGGTTTTGGAAACATAAAACGCACCAGAGATTGATCACTCGTGTACTTGTAGTGATACACTCTTTAGTTGGTTAGTAATTTGAATTTTTTATGGTTAGCCGTACCATAGAGACTGGCGATTTTAAAACTATATGCGGCTAGGTAGCTAGCAAGCTTGTCCAGGCTGTAATTAAGAAACGTAAGCGGATAAATGAACTTCAAACTGATTAAACCTATACGTCAGGCACTTTTCCATGTTATTTGGAAACACTCGTGCTGAGGCAAATCCTTATCATCAGGTGACTATACATTCCGCGAAGCTTATGAAATACTACGGGAATGTATGTTGCATGTCTGCAGATGCAGAATACATGCGCTAGGTGCGGTTCCTCGTTACCCGCCAGTAATGTGACAGTGATCGCGAACTTTGTCATCAGTCCTAAAGGGAGCATCACAGATACAACAATGAGTGTAAGCGGAACTATCGCGAATGTTTTCACTCGTCATATCTGCGAAGTCTGAAAGCTGTTGTCTTTTCCATTTATCGGTAGCCTCGAGAGATTTAATAAACAGCTCAATTTAATCCTTGCAACGATACATTATTGGTGACTCAGTTGTTCCGTAGCATCTGAAAACACCTTTAAAACGACCTCATGGGACTTTTAAGCAATTTGCCTTGTCTTCGACTGAACTTTTTGAATCTTCAGTTGCCTACGTATTCGTGTTTCATACATACATACGATGTCCGCTTAGATAAAATATGATACGTTCATTCTGCGTTGTACTGGAGAAAATTTCAGAATGTTTTTCCTAGACCTGACATGATTGTTCGTTGCGGATTTCCTCTGACTTCACCGCAGTAAATGGCATGATCTACAAACATATTTTGGATGCCAAGCACATGCATGCAAAGTCTGCACCAAATTGCTTAACGTTGTACTGACTTCCAAAGGATATTATTCGCTGAATGTTCTCTCATCCACATGAAATAATCGACCAAATAGGCCACAGGCCTTTATGCCAAACATATAAATTAAAAGCGATACCAGGATTAAGCTTCTCAAATGTGTGATATCACAGACGTGCATCGAAAATTATGTTACCTAACTGAAGTTCGCCCAGGTGTTGTTTACAGTTTTGGTCAGTATTATCAACTCAGGCAAGAGTGCCCATTTTAAACATTGATTGTCATACTTCTTTCCGCTAATCTCAGCATGCTGCAAGATGTACAGTGGCGTTGTAATGTAACTTGACTTACATAGAGGGTAAATTGGTAAATATGCAGCTGAACTGCGACACATCCATCTATAGTCCTTAGTGACCCTACCTTAATGTAATTTTCCAAAGTCTCGAGAATCATTTCAAGGCCTTTACCGATTTCAACATTGATGATTTCATTGTCTTTAAGGTTCAATATCGTTTGCGTAGAACATGAATCCATGGGTTTAAGATGTTTGATCCAGTATCCTTGTCAAGTTTAAGCGGCATAATCAAGTAGAGAACAAAAGCAATACCTGCTTTAACTCCTGAGGTGCCCGTGTGGTGTAACATGGACGTATCTCTGAAAAACGTTTTACCGAATCTGTACCTGGTTAATTTTTTATCTGAATAATTGCCCGATAATCTTGGCAATCACCACAGAGTGTGTATGCAACTCGAATTCATTGATTTCTGTTTTGTCGTGCTTTTGCGGCAGCCTCTGTAGCAATGTTTGTGCGATATGACAAAGACGTTCTTGCCAGTCGCCAACAATCTGTGTTATTCTGCCCGATTGGCACATGATGGGGTCTTGATAAAAACCGGCCAGTGTTCGAACCCGCAACCTTCCGCATCCGAGGCGGACGCTCGAACCACTGAGGCCACCGGAGCGGTCAGGTGGATCATAGGACCTTCGCCTGCGGGCGCTATAATACTCTTGTACGGTTCCTCATGTTCGGCAAAGCATCAAGCATTATCTAACTGGGCAAAATACAGTATAATGTGGAGTATTCTCTAAATTTGTTCTAATTTGCAATACAGTATGAGTGGCTTGTAAAAGCACACTGCTCAGTCTAATTAATCAGTACCAACTAGATCAACAAATTTTTGTAAAATATGCCAAAAATCAGCCCATATGGTCCATCACTGAGGACCATTATACTGCCATTAGCTGAGTTAAATCCAAGAAAAATAAACGTTAAAAAATTGTTTATAGATCGCAGCTATGGTATGTGCTTCTTTGGACTCTGGAATGAGTTCATAAAATCTAGCCCATTGGGATGACATTAGGTTAATACTGCAATTATCTTTGCAATTAAGAGGATCTTCATTACATTTACTATCACTGGTGACATAATCAGTGCCTTTACTCACTGGCGACTCAGTTAACATCAAATATATAATTTGTACCTGCAAAATAACACATAATAACTTTTCATGTCGTTTGTTTTTAATGATAAACTTGACCATGTTTAAATTTGCTGTTCCTCCAACATAGTTTGTATTTTATCAACACGCTCCAAATAACAACTTAAAATCATATCTTTTTGGCTTCTTTGATTACTCGGTAAAAGACGTAACATTAGAAACGCTCCATTGGTCTGGTAATTTATATCTAGCATTCGACGCACTTATAAATTCTTACATCGATCTCTATGTCCTTTTCCATTTATATATAGAACGGCAATTTTTAATATCAAATGAATTCCTCCGCTCACGTTGAAGGTTTGTGAATCTGTATCTTTGAGAATATAACTATAGCTGTCGACTGCAATCTGTTGGTCTAAAATAACTTACGGTCTATATCGATTACGATGGTTAGGACTCATCCCAATATGAGCCATGTTATGTTTATTTAATTTGGCTTATTTGTAAGCTTTTCTCCGTTATTATATGCTAGGTATATCTCTATATTGTGTGATTCATTTCGGTTAGTAATTGAGTTTAGGGCCTGCCTGATTAATGTCTTGTTATTTTGTAAACAAAATATTACATAACTAATATATCCCTATGATTTTAAGTTAACCAATAAGATCATTAGGAATTGCAAGCGAGCATGTTTACAGATCTAGAGCTCAAGCTCTATTTATTAGAAATTAAGATTGTTCTATAAGAAAATTGTTTACGAAATTGATGGGAAAATAACCCTCATCTCCGTTCTGTTATTGTATATTAAGGTGTTAATGTTTACTTTACAATTAGGCTTTCCTATCTTGACATCAAAAGTAGTGTCAGTCTTATTGCTATGTTCAGTTTTAATTTGAAAGGACTATTATTTAAATTATTCATTGGTACTTTAAGGGCAAAACCACTATTTTGGAATTATTGTGAATTCATTCAAATATATTTTGAATTGTGTCGTAATGATCCATAAACACTATTAGCATAAAGACATTATTCCGGGCTATTGGCGCATCATCAGATTAAAAAATGGAACTGAATTGAACACCACTAGATTTCATTCGAAATACTTTTGGAATTGTCATACAACCTTTAGGACTATTTGGGATTTAATTCACAATACTGTATGTATTGTTTAAAGTTTTGTATTGTATGCTAACGAAATAAATTATTTGATGCATTTTGCAAAACTTGTTGGTTTTCGCTTTTTTTTCTGTTACTTATTTTAATGCCATATAGTCTTAACAACCTCTCGTGTGCCAAACGATATACTAGTAGGCCCAGAGGTTGTCTGAGACAACAACATGCGTTCTCAAATAATTGTATCCCCTGTATAAAACCAATGTGGGAAGCTGCGCCATTTTCAGTTATTGCTAGCCCTTTCACCCACAATAATCCAAGTAGCATTTCCTATTGGTTAATCTGAATCGGCTGTTGTCTAATGTCAAGACATGTAGAATCCAGCCAGTAATATACATTTGTTACTTAAGTTTATGTTACATCAAGTAAACTACTGGCACGCGAAATATAGAATTTAACACACCCTTATACAAAAATAGACTGTGACAAACCTACAGACGGAATGCAAATTTTGATCAAATCGTTTGTAGTGATAATTACAAAATATCAATCCATCTCCAAGAACTGGTAACTGCAAAGATCCTAAACTTAGGTCTACAATACAATTTCCAATAATGTATAATCAAGCATATATTTGTTCCTCCACTCGTGCTCAGAGACTAGATATATAATGGCAGTGTTTTTATATAATTTTGTTAATAATCTGGGTTGAAGACTTCTACTCCACATGACTATCCATTTGCAGGACCGCTTGGTGATAACGTTCGCGATACAGGCTCGAACGTGGGTTCGCATGAGTATGCGCGTAATTGAGAACAAAATCACGTGGAGTAGAAGGCTTTATCCCGTATCAGCAACAGAAATCTGAAACCGCTATTATCTGTCAACTATATTTATGACAATGTGTGTTAGAAGATCACGAAAAGCTGCTATATCTTACTGTACAATTTAGCCAAAGAGAAGGTAGAGACCACTTATAAGAATAGCATGCCTATGCATTGTCAGTGGATGAGGCACACATATCGGTTCCTTGACACAGCTTACTCGCAAGGGACGATTGCATTCTTTTTTTTCTGGCACATATTCATGGCATGATAATTTAAATGTTTTATTTCGACTTATCTTTATCAGATGTGCAAACAATTTTTATGTACTGATCATATTTAACATTATCCTAAAACTTTCAAATTATATTCAACAAAGTAAGCGTAATACCTCTTCAAAAGGTATATCTCAAAACTTTCTGACCTCAGTAGGTTTTTATCTGTTATTAGTCATCCATAACAGCATTAAGATCGAATCAGCTAAGTGAGACAATGCTAGGAATATTCCTGAAACGAAATGTAATATGAGTTGAAAGATTTCACACGGATGCGATATCTTACTGTTTTAGTAGTAGACGTTAGTAAAAGTAAAAGAGCAGAGGTCGGACCTACTTACATTAGGTGATGGGCAACATCCCCATCCAGTGTCAGTTGAAGAAGGGCAACAAGTTTCAGTTCCCGGGCAAGATAATGTGGGATCGGGGCATACAGAGTTAACTGTAGAATTAAATGGCGTTGGTACCATTGAAAGTTTCATTGATGGTATTGCTTCAGTTTTCTGAAAAATGGAAAATGAAAACGGGATTATGAAAATGGCAATGATGATAATGAAAATTTTAAATGTGTAGTTAGTTGTTTAGCTTCAATTTATAGACGAAAAATTTTGAGATGATATATACACGGCTGTGAGAGTTGATACATGCACGGCGGTGAGATGATACATATACGGCGGTGAGAGATGATACATATACGGCGGTGAGAGATGATACGTACACTGCGGTGAGATGATACATATACGGCGGTGAGAGATGATACATATACGGCGGTGACAGATGATACATGCACAGCGGTAAGAGATGATACATGCACGGCGGTGAGAGATGATACATACACTGCGGTGAGAGATGATACATACACTGCGGTGAGAGATGATACATATACGGCGGTGAAAGATGATACATATACGGCGGTGAGAGATGATACATGCACGGCGGTAAGAAATGATACATGCACGGCAGTGAGAGATGATACACGGCGGCCCAATTGCTCAGGTACATAAGTCAATTTTGTAAGATGTATATGCACAAAATTCTTTGAAACAAATACTGTATTCAAATTATAAACTACTGACTTCATAACTATGTGATAGTATTTACTTTTATCAAAAAATTCCAAGTTTAGTTAGAATTGAAACTGGTATAAAACGTTTATATAAACTGATTCTATACATTCTGCAAGTCATGGCTTGTAATATAAGCAAGTCATGACTTGTAATATAAGCAAGTCATGGCCTGTCATATAAGCAAGTCATAACCTGTCATATAAGCAAGTCATGGCCTGTCATATAAGCAAGTCATGACCTGCAATATAAGCAAGTCATGGCCTGTTATATAAGCATGTCATGGTCTGTCATATAAGCAAGTCATGGCCTGTCATATAAGCAAGTCATGTTCTGTCATATAAGCGAGTCATGGTCTGTAATATAAGCAAGTCATGGCCTGTCATATAAGCAAGACATGGTCTGTCATATAAGCGAGTCATGGTCTGTAATATAAGCAAGTCATGGCCTGTCATATAAGCAAGTTATGGCCTTTTCATATAAGCAAGTCATGGCCTGTCATATAAGCAAGTCGTGACCTGCAATATAAGCAAGTCATGGCCTGTTATATAAGCAAGTCATGGTCTGTCATATAAGCAAGTCATGGCCTGTCATATTAGCAAGTCATGGTCTGTCATATAAGCGAGTCATGGTCTGTAATATAAGCAAGTCATGGCCTGTCATATAAGCAAGTCATGGCCTTTTAATATAAGCAAGGCATGGCCTGTCATATAAGCAAGTCATGGCCTTTTAATATAAGCAAGTCATGGCCTGTGATATAAGCAAGTCATGGCCTGTCATATAAGCAAGTCATGGCCTGTCATACAAGCAAGTCATGGCCAGTCATATAAGCAAGTCATGGCATGTCATATAAGCAAGTCATGGTCTGTCATATAAGCGAGTCATGGTCTGTAATATAAGCAAGTCATGGTCTGTCATATAAGCGAGTCATGGTCTGTAATATAAGCAAGTCATGGTCTGTCATATAGGCAAGTCATGGCCTGTCATACAAGCAAGTCATGGCCAGTCATATAAGCAAGTCATGGCTTTATCATATAAGCAAGTCATGGCCTGTCATATAAGCAAGTCATGGCCTTTTAATATAAGCAAGTCATGGCCTGTCTTATAAGCAAGTCATGGCCAGTCATATAAGCAAGTCATTGCGTGAACATGAATAGCTTTCGTACTTTTAAAATTTACTTAAATGATGTAAACATTAGTAAATGCATACTCATATATATATTTATGAGTAAATGTGTATCGCTAACAACAAACGTGAACAAGTTCCGTGTTCTAAATGGCATAACTTGATGTGATGTGGCTGCTTAGGTCATAATATCTTACACTGACAAATACTAATTGTAATTCCTATATTGGTAGTTAAAATAAACAGAAAAAAAAACAATATCACCGACGTTATGAACATATATTTTGAGGTTTTATATAATACGCAGGCTTAGAAATGGGCAATATTTAGTAATCAATTAGATCTAACGTCTGACTGTCACTTTTTATTTTCACTGACATGTTGGAGTGACCTACTTTGAGCAAAAGGAACTCCACAGGACCTTTTCAGATTTTGACAATATGGCCATCGCGCTGATTAAGTCGACTACGACTTGGTGGGGAAGTTTCTAAATATCAATATATACCCCTCCCTACAGCCTTAATACTGGCTACATTCTTTAACTATGGAGATGGGTCGGGTAAGGAAAAAAATATATAAAATATTAGAAACGTTCTAGAAATATTCATGTAGCATGTATGTATCTTACTTAACTCAGATTGCTTTATCTATGTAAATAATATATCAAGTTTAGTGTGATAATTATATATATATATATATATATATATATATATATATATATATATATATATATATATATATATATAGAGAGAGAGAGAGAGAGAGAGAGAGAGAGAGAGAGAGAGAGAGAGAGAGAGACGTGTGTGTGTGTGTGTGTGTGTGTGTGTGTGTGTGTGTGTGTTTTATGCATACCTTTTCACTTGTCGGTTCATTGTGCATACGATTTGCCAGTGTTTGAACCAAACACACCGTCAATAGAACGAACAGCATCTTCAGAAAAATCAAATAATGTTAACAATGATGTGGAGTCGGTGAAAAAGGAGGATGAAACGAAACAAATACTGATTTATTGATAGATGAATGTTTAAATAAATATCAACAAATGATGGAATATCTTTTGCCGATGCTAAGGAAATGTACTACCTTGTACACGTCAGCCAAACTAGGTAAGTGTGCACATAGTACGATATTGTAAGCCGCCCGTACGTTAACCACGTAGAGAGATAGAGGCAAAGAAATACAGAGACTGAGAGACAGAGACAGACAGACAGAAGACGGATGACTATGATTCTACGAACAGTCTCGGGGGTAGGGGTGGGTTACAGTTTGTAAACTGTTGAGATCATATATATTCAAAGCTAGATCGTATTGTAAGACAGCTGAAGGCAGTACAGCCAAGGCCATAGGAATACGTGTTCCAAAACCATGTTTAAAAATAATTATGCCAGTAGAACCTGCGACATGTTACTATTTGTTTGCAATGAAACAACGACCCACCCACCCACGCCTTCTCCGACCAAGTTAGTATATGAATATCTGTATCAAAAGAACAGCAACCATAAAAAGGAAGATTAATTTGAAAGACTAGACAATACAAGCTTCTGAGTGTTAAATGCGTGAATTATAGAATATATAAAAAGTTTTACAAATGTCACAGGCTATTTTTTTTAAAACTTTAATATAGATGTCCAGGAATAGAAAATCACCAAATGGTGCTTTCAGTTGATTGAGACGTGCAGATCGTAAGGCATACTCTATAACCCATATTACACCCATCAGTTTGACGCGAAATGATAGGTTACTGCATTTGTATGGAAAAATATGAACGAGTTTTGGAATGAAATGCTGCACGAACTTGTGAGTGCAGTATTCTTCCGACGAAACGAGTTCATATTTTCCCATACAAATGCAGTAACCGTTTTATTATATGCTCATTTTTTTATTCTACCTAAGGTTTAATTATGTAAACAAAATACACTACAAGAAACAATGTAAATGAATGAATGATGTATTCCAAACTAAATACACAAGCGCAGATTTGTTATTACACAATGACATTGTTATTAATGCGCACATAACTCCGCCCAGATAAATTTGAACTTAGTCGCGCGCTCGACATAACTTTCGAAAGAAAATGGCGTGTCTAGTTAAAATTGAAATTTGCAGTCATGTTGTGAATGAATGCGCATTGCATCAACTGTTCCATCGTATCTGGAATGAATATATTTTGGTATTTTGTTTCGATTCGACGAAAGTTTGTGATTTTGGACTGGATTCATCTGTGCAAATTATACATGAAATACATCGGATTGAAGTGGCGCGGGAGAAGCGTGTTTACGTCTGCAAATGTGTTTCTGTTTCTGTCATTGAATGTTTGAAATCACAGTGTGGGAAAAATAAGAAGTCTTTCAATTGCAATTATCAAAAAGACGCCATGGAATGTAATGCTTATTTCATTTTGAGTGCAGTAAGTAGGATGCAATTGCACTTATCATCGAAATTACAGCACAATTTCGAAATGGGTAATCCAGATGGAAATCCGATGACATGGTTCATGTAATTCGGATTTGCAGAATTAAGAAAATACATTTTGAGGAAATCCAGGATGTAAAACTGTAAGTATATTTTATTTTGCCATTCTTATCACCAGCTAAAGAAAACAGTATATGCCTTGTCTCTTGTATGTTATTTGTAAGGACCTAATCTTCCGTCATTTATATAATGTAGCTAGCCTAAATCCGTAACATTGTATCAACGCGGAATGTGCCAAAACAGCTGGGGTTTTTTGCAGTCCACGAAACATGTTTTAGTTCATTCAGAAACAAATTTAAACAACCACAACGTAAAGAGCCTCTCACGCGAGTGTACATGATTTGTTTACAAATCAAAAGTGCTGGCGTCTGAGTCTATTGTTTGTTTCCTTTATTCACGTGAATGCTATATGTGTATTGTCGCGCGCGTTCAGTATCTGGGAATATTGAACGATTCTGACAATGTAAAGTTAACGGGGAAAAAAATGAGCATATAATAATAAAAGTTATTTTATTCATACATAAGCTGAAGAAGCTCTATTGAAAACCAGGATAAATAGTGAGAAAAACTTGCGAAATGTGTTCTCTGTAAAAACTAAACCATGCGCAAAGTGAAAATAACGGACATGCCTTATCGATGCGCATTTCAAATTGTCCACACATATTCAACTATTATTACAGGAGGTGTTCGGAATTACCAGTATATCGGTTTTACCGCTGTATTATTAGTCGATAGTAGAAATGATATTAACATCAGGTTGTTATTGTCATGACAAAATAATGCAATTATTATTATTAATATTATTATTATTATAAAAGAGTTGTATTTGTCACAACTTTATTTTGAATAATGCAATAATAATAATAATAATAATAATAATAATAATAATAATTATTATTATTATTATCATTATTATTATTATTATTATAAAAGATTTTATATTTGTCACAACCTGTTTTGAACAGTACAAATATAATTATATTTAAAATCCTTCAATCACATGTACGATAGGTGTCACGTATGCTAGCGTGATGGTAAAATGGGATGTTTTGAAAGATATTCCGGCCAAATCCAACTTTTGGGAGCAGGCTTCGTTTTCACCACTTTCTACTTTTGTCGAGTACTCTAATATCAGCACAGTGTTTTTCATTGGAATAAGAAAATAAAGCAATACAGTTATTTAATAGATATTATATCGCATTATATTGCATTATTTGCTACTGAGAGATAATTAGAGCAATATATTTTTTTATATAATGACCGACGGAAATTTAAATAAAAAAGTTAGGCCCCTGCCCTAGAACATTTAATTGCTGGTCCCTAATAGTATCGAGTATAACGTGGTAACTATGGCCCTTAATATCTTCTGAAAACGCGTGTTTAACAACAACAATATTTAATAAAGAAAAGCATAGCCTCATCATAAAGAGAACACACCTTTACCTATATTTCAAATAAGTAAAAACATCAAGACTTCTCCAAACCAGTATCTCGTATAATCGACAAACATACCTCCCAGAAATGGTCTTTTTCAGGCAGCTAATAAGCTCTATTATAAAATAACCCCACATTCATCCCTTGATACACCCACATTTTTTCATTATTGAAACCGACCCTGTTTCATAACGCAGTTGAAGTAATTGCTACTTTTTAAAGCTGACCAAACCCTATTCCATCCTAGCACCATTTTAAAGAGACCTCACTTTACCCAATGACTTTAAAAAAGTAGCACTTGAACAACACCTTCAAAAAAAGATTTTTGAGGTTCAATTAAAAAAGAACTTGGTATATCCAATATAAATCTCGTCGATAACAAATTTTGAAATTAGATCAATATTTTTTTTTAATAAATCTTTACAACCCAGCGCTCAGCAAGAAATTCCTTACCTTGAGTCTTATGGCTGACACCCGATTTTAATTTCTTGACTTTTTTGATAATCCTTGTTTTCCGTCAGTATTTCACTTTAAAACCACACTAAAGAAACTGAACGGTTTTGCGGACTCTCTACCGCTTATACTCAAAAGAAAAAAGCCACGTGACTATGAAACTCAGAAACTTGTGTCGTCAACATTGAAAATGTCAGGGAGAGATATTGTGCAAATCGTGATGAGAGGTCAAGATAGAGATGATATTAAATGTGGCGCATAAGTATACAACACGAATATCTATAAATGGTTCTGAGCTGTTGATAGTTTGCTAAAGTCTTGCTTATCTTGTCCTCGCCTTCCCCGCCCTCCCCCCCCCCCATTATACACCTACATACAAATAATTATTTATTTTTAACCTCAAAATGTTCGATTCGTTTTAAACCATAGTCTGTTGAAGAGAAATTTCATACAAGGCGTAATTTAACTTACTCGATAGTATGTAACATTTTACACCACAGGGATGACATAAAACACAGTAAAAATTTTCACGATTTAAAGATTTTTAATATACAACTCCTCTTTCAGGAAGCTATGCCTTCGGCAAGATTTTCTATAAAATCTTTGATTTGATATCTATCAGTAATTGAATTCAACTTAACACATCAATGGTACAATGCCCAAAGAAATGTTAAACAGAACCTGAACGTGTGCTGAACATATATCTGGGCATTCAATACAGTAAGTTGTAAAGGGCTACAAGTGTATTGGAGAACAACTGATCAAGAAAATGCAAAATACCAGAGATCCTAATGGTGTGTACGTAAATGAGATTAAAATGGTATTACAGAGGAAGAAATTAAAAGTTTATGGGAGGAAATTAACAAAGAATTAAATGTATACTTGATATAAGAGTGAATGGAGACTGAATCTATTCGTACAAGAAAAACAAAGAATAATCTGCACTTTTTTTTTTCTTCAAATAATGGACATAAGGAACATGCATAAATATAATTCTGTTTATATAGACCTCGTATTCATACTGGAAGATAGATACGGCCCAAAGTTGTTACAAGGTTAAATCAATCATATGGGATATTTCATCTGTATTGTAAATAAGCAAGGTCCAAGAAGAACATGTGCCACACAGTCTTGGTTTATGTACCAGATACTATCAAACAATGACTAAATTCTAGAAAGGATAAAAACCACACGAGTGATGACTGAGTACTACGGTGACCATGGTTAATCATTGTTACTGAGATATATGAATTTGAAAATAGTTAACATTGTCAGATCCAGCACAATTGTAGATAACTCGAAAGATTCTTTAGAACTTGGATTAAACCTTTCCATTAAGAACCATGTAGAAATGAACGGCATTCCAAATGCTTAGAAACAGCATGTGACAAAATGACAGAAATGGTAGCGGACAATAAAAGAAGACGCATTATGCAAAGACTGCGTAGTGAGGAATCATGGCGATAACATGCCCATTGTCAGATCGGCAAATAGACGTTCAGATGACACATGCCAATTTAGGAGCAACCATAAAGAATCTGTACCATGAAATAAACAAAATCTTATATTGATGCCAATGGTGAAAGAGAATATATTACATTTTAAGAAATTTTCGGAAGTCTGGTTAAGGTCCGATTCGAACACTTAAGCGCATTCTGCACGCGTGACTCTCGTCACAAAAACAATCAAACAAAGATAGCAATCCACATAAAGGTTAACAGAAATATTCAGCAAGAAAAGATAAAAATTAAGCAACACGCCTAAACTAACGTTCTCTTCAATAACCTCCAGTATATCCTAGTCTTGTTTTATTCAAATCGTCTATGCATCCTGATAGTATCATACCACTATTGTTTTCCTCTGCTATCCATAATAAAAACTTTTACAAATTTGATGTGTGTACTAAGATAGTTGGTATCGTCATCAAATGTATATTACAGCTATTGTTACAACTTTTCTTAAAATAGTTCAGTCTTTTATCTTATTGTACTATGTAAAGGTTTTAATCTTTTTACGCATCTTGTATTAAATAAATTTTCAAGTTTGTAAGAAATTAAACTGATTGTGGTGTTACGCTTTCAACGCTTTTTCTTTTTTCTTGTAATACAGCTCTTTCACTTTGTCATTGCTGATGTTTTAAGTTTTTTTAAATAAATCTCCTGAGTCTGATTTTCATAGATGTCAGCATTATTTTTAATAGATTGTCTCTTCGAATTAATAGCTTTTACATCACTTATATATCCCATAATTCCATCCCATCTCCATGTATGTGGTAATGACGATTTAATTCCAGCTCTTTTCATAGCAATCATCTTTAAAATTTTCTTCTTTTCTCACCGGTCATCTAGAAGGTCGTTTGTATCTATTATCTACATCTTTATTTACTCTACTACTTTTATTGGTTGTTTGTAACAATATGTTTAAGCCGATAACCTACACGGTTTCTACTCCTATTGGTATTTGTCTCTTTCCCTTGGGTCACCGAATGTTTCTAAAGGCTCAGTGATAGGTTTACTAGTACGTTCTAGCCTTGGTTTAATGTTAATACAATTTTTTTCATTTTTTTTATTTCATCACCTTCGTCATTGTTTGCCATTTATTGTCCTGAAAAAAATACATAAATAAACTCCCCGTTGCATCCATACTGATTTTATAGCTATAAAGGAGATACGTACAAGCGAAAACCATAATGTTAATTCACGAAAGGAAAATACATTACTAATAGCCGTATTTCTAAACACATACCTTAAAGGTGCGCCTTCGAAACAATGTATTAAGTACAACAAAGATTTTAGCATAGCCGTCTAAAAGAAAACCTACAAAAATATAAAGTATTTAAACTTTCACTCTAATGAGTTGAAACGATGACTAGAAAATACATCACAAAGACATACAAAATCTTGGGAATAAGTAGAAATGTTAAAATATCAAAGTCATTGTGAAACGTTCAATTAAGCGCATTGATGTAACTGGCATTCAAAGGTATTCTTATTAATTAAAGAATATTACATGGTATCAGACTGAATGAGGCGCATCACCATTTGGCTGCACTGACTGTAATTGTGCTTACATTGTCACCTGTCCAGTTAGAAAAGGCAAAGGTCGAGTTACGCAGAAGACAACGTGTAACGGAGGTACAGCATCTGCAAAGCAGAATAAACCATCAGAAGGAAATATAATTCATGATAATATATTTGAGAAATAAATCTGTCCTGGTTGCATTCTTGTTGATGCAGTTTTGACATTAATAACAAGTGTTAAAAGTGGCAACAAAAAGTCTCTGTCAATGTTACAATCAAGTCGCTGGTATAAACTAGCCAATACGTACACTGCATATGCAAAGTCTGCCTTCTTCACACGGACAATAAATGTACGGCACAACAAATCAATATGTTGAAAAATCTCCACAATAGTTATGACTTCAATGTTTTCAGTTTTCTATTGTGTTAATTTATATATTTCTCCCATGACATGGTATCATGTTTATATTTTATTTTCCCAATAGAAATCTTGCTTTCTCTGCTGTTGCGGTCCAAAATGTCAAACGCGGCTCGTATGCTAACATAGTCAATGCCGAGTTTTCGTCGTTGGCACCTTAATACTCTGACATTGTGAGACATAATGCTTTAACATTTTAAGTAAGGAATATAGTAACTTTATCTGGAAAGACCACAAAAACAGCATGTTAACCACGTTTAACAGGCAGCAGTTACCTCCAGCATATGTACCAAGACGTTATTTATAAGTGCTTTGGAGGTTTGGAGGCTCAGGTAGCTTCGCTAAAAGCAGCAACATCACTGTCAAGTTACTTGCAAAATCCGCGTTTGCGTTTTCTGGGTCCGCTTACAAACCTGAACGTCTTTGCTCCGTATGGACCACATCTTTTAGTGATCACAGCTTTACCATTACTTGTTGTACCCGCGTTTTCATGCAGAATCATGCACAATATGAAGATATTACGGAACTATAGAGGCGGGATAGTCAACATAGCTTCACGCAATATAGAAGCCTTTATGGTCATTGTCTTCTCCTTTCAACCAATACCCATGCTATCCAAGCATGATGACAAGTTTCCAAACTATTTTCATGAGTTGATTATAGGCCCGACTAGATCAAGGAAAACCCAGCTGTTGTTGAATATGATTTCGAGATGGTTAAATTGGGATAAGTTGTACATAATTGCTCCATCAACGGATAATCAACTGTGTTAAAAAGTGCTCGGATATTTAACAGTAGTCCTTCCGTTGTCGATAAAAAGCAAAACGTTCGCAACTGATCAAGTTCATTCCAGTGGCGACCTTCATTCATGTGAGGATAATCTTGTCGTGTACGATGATATTGTCTTTGAACACCAAGACGATAAATCCATAATATTTTCCCGTGGTAGACAGAGGAACACATGCGTGATCTATGTGAAGCAACAACATTCCAGAATGCCTAAAATAACCCGCAACAATTGTAAGATGATGATATTTCGCGGCATTGACGGGCAAGGACCTGGTGTTTGTTGTTGAATGCTCGTTAGATCAGTTTCGAAGTATATTTGCAGGGGTCACCCCAGACACACATAGATGAACAAACATTTGCACCGCTCATCGAAACAATACAACAGATTGTAGCCACGGCTTTACCAATTACAGAAGTAACCTATGACAACGGATGCTTTAGAAACAGATTAAAGTGTCTCAGAATTGCAAACGCAATGTTCGGAAAAGTCAAGCCAAAGCCTGCCTTGGAGAAAAAAATCGCAGCTAAAGAAACCAGAATCAATGAGGACAAATTTTACAGACACAACATACGAATCAGTTGCCACAGCAACTGAAAACAAAGAATAGGAAACACAGCACTAGAAGAGCTAAGTTATGTTTCAGAGCGCGAGAGACTGTCGCCTTGATTTTCTTTACCGAAGAAACTCGAGAGATGACTTTTCAAAGTCCCATGCATTCGCTGTTCCAGGACCACCCCTCCTTCTGCTGAGATAATATGTTTCTGAACCCGGTCGCGAAAAAGAAAAAGGAAACATCGTGATAGAATGACCCAAACGTATATTTACAGATTTTATTGGAATGCAAAACTCACCGGCAAGAAGTGGAAAGATATTAAAGCCGCCGCTGAAGAAAACTGCATGATGCATGAATTCAATTCGGACATAAATTATACTTATAACTAACGCAATTCGTATACCGACTACGAGTTCTGAGACAATTCGTCGCGAAATTAATGCTGTATAAACCAATTGATTGTAAACACAACTCTGAAAGGAACGTTTATGATCAGGACCTCTTCAATGAAACTAGAATATTATGTGTCTTTTTCTATACAAAACACTGCGGGGAAAGGTCGCACACTGGATATCAAACTCGGAACGAGTTTATCCCAGTTCGCCTAATATTTGATATCAAATATTTGGGGCTTCCCCACAAATAATTCGCTTATGTTGTTGGCAGACAGTGGCGCAGTTTGCTTTACTTCCCACCGGCGCATACGAGATTGAATCAATAAAAAACAAGATTCGAAGACAAATCACAATGATCACTGGAAAAGAACATAACATGTTTACACGTAAATACGAGGGCATACTCGTCTATGCTACCTCAATTAAATCTCCAGAGTATGCGGTTGGTATTGTGCAGTCGTCGTGAAGAACACTTATTGATGGGTTACTTCAATCGCTAAACAAGTCGCAATGCAGGTTGTTGTTGTTGTTGTAGAGTTTAACGCCATTTTTCAGCACACGATAGGCTATACATGGCGGCCAGTATTAATGGTGGAGGAAGAACCCGGGAAAACCCCGGAAAGAACCACCGACCCACGAGAAGCTACTGGCAAGCTTTCTCACATACCCACATTAGCCGAATCCGAGACTCGAATCCACTCAGACAGAGGCGAGATGGCAGTGATCCGTAACGGAGAGCGCTTTAGACCACTCGGCCACTCGGGGCCTCCCCGCATTGCAGGTAGCTGCTGACCCAAAATCGTCGCTGCGGATAGACTGCCAAATATAGGATTGTAAGTGTTTAAATCGATTCGAAATAGACTACGTCGTGTGGTGACTCGAGCGCCACTGAAGATGGTTACGCTTTCATGAACATCATCATTGCCAGTTCCTGTCAAAAAATTATCAATCAAAGCGATTAATAAGGTATAGTTGATGCAGCGATCGAAAAATAAGTAATGAGAACGCGGATTACCGTTGTCTCTCAAAAGGTATTAGACAAAACCAATAATGTTAAATAGCATATCATAAAACGACACCCGATCACGCATGGGACATGTGAACACCTGTAAGGGTAGAACTCAGCCACAAGATTTTCAGAGTTATTTCTATCCAATAAGGAACCTTAGGCCATTAACTAGAACTAAACATGCCTTCTATGAAATTAAGAGAAAACCGTTAAAGGACGACGATAACTATTAAGGCGCCGATGCCAAATTTAAATTTCCTAACAATTACATCGGGTCGTTGTTTGACAGCACGCATTATCATATCTTTGGAAATGAAATTGAAGTAATTCTTTACAATATTGACATTGCCACGGAGATTATCGGACTCGCCAGATATATAAAAGAGTACGAAAGTTATGCTGGAGCGTCTATGACGTTTAATATGGACACTTTGGATAATTGCCGATTATAAACGGTATATTATTAGACGAGCTCATCTTAATCAATGCTGACAAAGATGTAGAAGCAATGAACATTAACGCCAAACCGAATTTTAACCCTTCTTATTTTACAACGCAGACAGCCTTTTCATAGAGGCTTATTACATGGTTTCATGTGCGATTCCTTCAGTTGTATATTAGAATTTTGCAGATATATTGGCAATGTTATATTCGAAGCCAAACATAGTCATGTTAACCCAGATCGGTTGCGCCGTCAATGCACTATTGCATGCTGCTGTTAGTGTCGCTAATGGTAAAGTTTAGTTGACAACTTCATCATTGTGGATGTCTGCTTTGATGCCTTCAAATACTGCAGAATCATGGTTGTTGTCGTTTATTTGCTATGGACCTTTGTCAGCTCTGTTGAAAAACAGTCCACATGGCAAATAAATACCAAACATGGCACCATTGTCCCCATCCACGTGTTCCTCGCATTTTAAATGCAGCTCGAGCTGATGACCAACCCCCATTGTGCCATGATATTTGGCAAATAAAGAGTAACTGAAGTTTCTTTTGCTGTTGACTGTTTACCAGAAACCATCAGAAAAAAATTATGTATAGGTTTGACGGCAATCAATTCGTACGTGCATGTCACAAGTTGTATTCCCACACGGTCCGGCATTAAAACATTCATACGGGCTTCTAGATTTCTCAGCACGACATTTGTACTTGATACCAAAATTATTGCTTTTCGTTGGAGCAGCTAGAGTTGATAAGGCAATCCGTGATCGATGTGTGTTTATGCTGGTGATAGGAATCTTGATAACCCTTATATTCACAATTGCAGATGTATTACTGTGAAACTGTTCGAGAAGACTCTGTTGTTGAAAGGCGCGTGTGATCGAATCAACGATGCGCATGTTGAAAATTCATTTTAAAAAGTTCTCAGATTTGTAATATATTAATTAAATTTATTGCGTTTTCAACAAACAATGTCCTGTCACAAAGTTAAGGGCTTGCCTTATGCTAACGCAACTAGCAAAAATAAAGAGTAAATACCAAAAGATGTATGGTCACATTGAGACTCTTTTCAACAATGTTAAGTGGAGATGTTCCCTAGTGGTTGATCCAGACGCAACTTAATTAGCTTAATGAGGCAAAACAAATGTAGACCTCTGACATTAAAATTTCCCAAGTCAAAAGTGGCACAAATGCAAAAGAGCAGTGGAATATTTCCATTCCTAGCAGCCAATACAGTGCTGATAGCAAATGCGGTACCTGCATTTGTAACAGGAGCTATTAGAATGCATCCGGGGTAGCTCTGAAAAAGGCAGTTGTAGAACGAATAAGAACAGGGTATGTTTTCCATTATCCAGGCGTGGGAGGAGAAGGCTCTCGAGAGGAGGTTGTCTAGGTTGTGGTGTCGCCACTGTCTCGTCCATTGACAAATTTTGATTTACTTGATGTGGCAAAGTCTGGCAACATTTTTCGATGTGTTTTTATGTGGAATGAACTTGCATCAATGATTGCACGATCCCGGATACTTGGTGTCATTAACCTGGATTAAACGGCAAGACCTGGAACACACTGGGTAACACACGTGGTAAAGCTTCGATAGTTTTTATCTTTTGACTCGTACCGACCTGCCACTTGAAGTTGTTGATAATTTAACACGAGGCGTTGGCTCTGGATGACAATCGCTCTTTTATTTCACGTTGCCGTTGCAAACTAGGCTGAACGGCGCCATATCCGGGCATATTGTTGTTAAAACGTTGCGTGCACTCAAGCGTTAACCTATCCTGAAAACGCGTAAGGTCCTTATCACCTAGAAATTACGTTTAATTGTATGCAAAATGCCTTTTGATATATGCTTATGCTCAATTAAACAAAGGCGCAACCAATATGTTCATCGGACCAGATTTGCCACCAAATCGGATTTGACTGAGTTCACCAGCCGGGTTATTGCTGACGTCGACCCTGGCGAGCTTATCATTTGTTAAAGATCGAACTGGAAAATGTCAACTATTTAGCGTAGACATTCAAGAAGTCACAATGATGCATGACGCTATGAAGAACATGGTAGAATTCAACACTATAATCTTAAACAAATTAAGAGAAAGAAGCGAAGCCAAACAAATTATCTAACATTTAACAAACATTGTAATTATCTATGTTATGAATTGAGATTTTAACAGGAATTTATAGTATTGTGAATCAAATCCAAAATAATCTTAAAGGTTACATCACATTCCAGAATAATAGAGTATTCCAAATGCATCCCGGGTTTTGAACGAGCTGAATTGTGAACCGTCATAAGTTATCACAATTATATTTCCCAGAACTCCTTTGAATGAATTCACAATAATTCTTAGAATTGCATTAGTCCAAAAGAGTAGCATGAGCAATTTTTGATTTAAATAAATAATTTAAATAGATGATTCCTCTCAAATTAAACCTAAGAAAACATTACATGATTATGCAGACTGAAAATAGAATAAGAACAGTAATAAAATAGGAATTATGAATAAGTATTAACTTTTTGCCATAATATACATCTCCCGGACTCTATTTCGATTATAAATGCCTCCCACGTTACTTATGTCGCACAACAGCCGATCTGAATTATGTCTCAGCACAACCCACATGACTTAATCATACAATGGAACATTACCCCAAACTGTAAACTGTTTCATTATACAAAACCCGCACCCAAATGAAAAACCTATTTATAGCTCATTATCTTAAAATAATATCTAGGCTCATTGGAGGGAAAATATTATCTATGTAATATCTTGTTTATAAATTAGCATTTTAATCTATAATCATGGATACAAAACTAACCACAAAGTACATATAATATATAACACAAATACTACTTTGATACACAGGCCGACCAGTTGCTCACAATTATACAATCACCATGAAGCGTAGCATGTTCATGGAACGCAATTGAAGAAAGAATAGCGAAAATAAGAAAGAAAACAGTGAAGGCGTATTAAATGGTCGACTTGTTTACGATGTTGTCGGGGATGACCTTGGTAGACCAAAACCTTACAGCTTGAAGGTGTGGAAGTCTAGATCATACTTGTTCGCTTGATAGCAAAACTAAACGTGAGTCGAGTGGCGTACAATAATATTAAATGATATGCGACATGATGATCTACCAATGCCACAAGTCAAAGATGGTCATATTGCATAATATTTTAAATTTGCATTAACAGTGCAGCAGGTCGACGGAGAAGGGTTCAACGTCTATCAATACGGGTACTTAACTGTCTTTTGCATTTGTATTTACGATAATATTGTATCATTAATCATAGCTTTTGCCAAAGCAAGATAGAAATATACCGTTGGAACCTTCTTGATTTTCCACTATCAACTCAAGGCTTCCCTACAGTCACATCATTAGCCGGTACAAACGCAAGACAAAAAGATGCACCACTGGCATACGTAAAATAATTAAAGACTACTTCTACAGCGATGACGTTACATTAACCGGTAATTCCACCCAGGTTAAAGTTTCCAGAGAATAAGTTAAACCTGTATGGACTACACAAAGAAGATACAAATATCGACTGTATGGATCTATGATAGACCATCAAAACCACCGGGGCGACAAAACTATCGAAGCAGAACAATAGCTGTAAGATAAAATTGGCAATAGCACCTGCAAGTCGTGAAATGCAAACTCGTGTGTGTTCGAAGATGCTATTTGAGGAATGATCGGGCAACTACCATTAGCCTGTGTGTGGCTCAAATCACGAATACGTTAAATATTACAGGCGCATAAATTGGTATTGTTGTTGGAGCCATATAAATAATAACTGGTGAGACTGACGGTACTGGTAAAATAATCTAGTTATGGCTGCATTCAAGAATACGTGTCTATTAAGAACCTGTTGCGGCGGCACAAACCAGTCTCAATGCAATTACAGAGCTGTAATTAATGGCTCTTGAATAGTAAGCATTAGCAGGCTGTGTTCGAGATCATATTGGTTAAAATGAAAGCCCACCGTCTACTACGAGCACATCTACAGAATCGGATGCGGGGATGGGTGGGGGGTAGTGGAATTATAAGTATGAAAAGCCGACTTATTTTCTTTACAAATATACAGAGTTATACAAACGTAAATAAAAAACAAGCAGATCATTCACGGCAGACTATTGCTGAAATACAACAACTATATTGTTCTAATCCAGCAAAAGAAGTCCACGAAACGTATGAAATCAACTCACCCAAACTATATTAGATATAAAACGCTCTCTAAAATATTTCTCAGCTTTAAAAGAAAGTCTGGTATCAATCAGAAAGAACTAAAGCCTTTAATTGACAGCAATAATTAGATATTTAAAACATCTGATGGCGACCAAAAAGCCATACAGTCCATAAATGAGAGTATTAAGTCAGTGATGCTTGAATTCGATGATATGGTAACTAAAAGTATCCGATTTTGATAAAAGCATATCATCAATATCAGAATGGACGATAAACGTTTAGGACCATTAAATAAGGAAGTAATACTTGCGACTGTTTCAGCAACATCCGGAAGCTGCATAGCAAAACCCTTAGATTATTTTATAGAACAGCGATATGGAAATTAACGGCAAAAAGGATGTGTTACGTGTTTAGGCTCTAATAAACAGTAAAAAGAAAAGAACAAAGACAACAAGCTTTGTAAACTTTAACGAATAATTTATTTTCCTAGAGAAACAAAGTGAGAATGGAGAAAAAAAAGAACTATCGGATTTAAGAATCAAATCCACAAATGATCCAAGACAAATCCAAGAATTATAAGTTATTAGTCCTAGTAATACAATGTTCTAATGAATTTAACCTCGAGTCCCGACGAAAAACCAAACTGGAAGGTGACGACGTATAGTGTAGCCTGTAAAGCAATGAAGTGTCAACAGTTCTTTGTTGAACCACAGGAAATAATCCTGTGTTCGAATTCCGAATATAATTTCAATAAATGTCTTAGTCCAAGAATTCTGTATGAACACTTAACATTCCTAGGGAAAATAGTTAATTTCTTAGAATCCAAATAATTTGAAGAAAAATCAAAATTTAACTCCAACTGATCATAACAGACCAAAAACAAATACCTTTCAGTGTCAAAGATAAAATGCCCAACAGGCTAGTTCATTTCAAGACAAAGATTATACAGTATAAGTAAGACGCAAAATAGATACCCTTATGAGGGTAACGTGATCACTTTCTAGAAACAGATCAAAGCTTCAAATGCTCAAAGTTACGCACTCCCAGTCAGTCTCGATTTCACTCTTATCAATCCCACCTTACGAATGAATAATATAACAAAAATGTTATTTACTTGATTCTCAGTCAAGGCCAGGAACTAGGGCAGTTTTAGATACAAAGTTCTATTATTAGGTGTTTACGGCTAAACAGACAGGTCAAACTAATTTCTGGAAAATGTCAAATTCCAGCAAACAAAATTACATTACTTTAACGTGTAATGTAATTTTAAAAAATTCAACTAATGAACAAACAATTAAATTAAACCAATTATAAATAAAATCAAATATACATAGCAGATGGCAGAATACAATGTAAATAAAGTCAGTGAAAAAATGTAGTTTGAAATAGCGAGCTCACAAACCAGTGGTTTTCCCGATCGGTGTCTAAAGACTGTGGTCACAATAACATTACAGCATATCTTGAATATACGCGCGTCTCAGGACCGTGGACTATTGTGGACGCTATGGACCGTGTACTGAATAGTATGATAAAAGAGGATTTGTTGATTATTGAGCAAGGTAGAAGTCTTCTACCCCAAATGAATTTCCTCTTGCAGTGGGTAAAGTTCACGTGTGGGCATGTGCGTATGATATGATGGCAGTATCACAGGGGTGTAGAACGTTGTGACGACGATCAATAAATATGATACAAAACTCTAAGTTTAATACTACTACAGATTTGAATAATTTAATTGCGCACGACATTACTTGTGATTATATTCTTAAATAATTAAAATTGTTTTACGATGAACCTCATAACGCTGAAATACATAATCAAGCCAGTTCAGTCAATAACAACACCCTAGTGACCTTTAAAACAAAAACCTTTTTTGAAGAATTCGCCGTATCGACCTGTATCCTCGTAGACCACTCTGAAAGACGGGACACGAGATACGTACATATTAGTCTGATAGATATATTAGATGTAAATATTTTAGTCCAATCAAAAATAAGTGAATGGAACATTATGCGTAATTGTAAATAAATTTGAGATGGATGGTAAAATGAAAACAGGTTGGTTCTGAATAGTTCCAATAAGATTAGTGACTTTCTGATAATTAAAACAATTGCAAAAAAAAAAATTATATCATAGCAATATATAGTACTGAAAAGGCAAAACAAGTGTGCTCATTCGAACCGGGAAAGTAACTTCTATTTGTCTCATGTTGATGTACCCATATTATATCCTTATGTACAACAGAAATAATCATTAGGAAACATCGCCGTAAGCAACATGTGAAAATCTACTTCACTCTTTTTATAAACCACTAAAATTCGGTGTACTTCTATTACATGCAAGGGATTACACGTGTTGCATATTGGTCCCATTGTCTCAAGCCACGGACAAAATTCCACGTCGTCTTCTTTTCGCCCGTGTCTGCCTGTGGTTCTATTTCCTCTCTTCTCATGAAAATGCGTAAACTTGCTTTACCGCTTTGCAAGCCCGAGTAAAATTTGCCGAGTCAGCCAATCAGATTTTCACTTCCCAATCCAGTATCACATATGGATGGATGAAAGGTAACTTCCTTTGATATATAAAAGCATATTGCATTGGGGCTTTGTTTTAATACTCCTGTTTATGCATATTGATGAAAAACGAGGAAATTTTATCGCAGGCAGATACGGATGAAACGTGAACGTTGCGGATGTTCGGCATATGTTTGTGCAGATTTTCTGGTAAATATATATGCCAATTTTTCAATAATATTTTTAAAATATTTAAAGCGTTCGGAGGTTCTGTTCCAATTTAATACAAACTGATTATTCATAAATAGTGATCTTTTCAATTAGTATTATTTCAGGAATTTATTTGCACTTTTGGATTTTCGAAATTAGAGTGGTAGGTCAAAATCGTTTG
The DNA here is from genome assembly GCA_028554795.2 of Sinohyriopsis cumingii. Taxonomy (NCBI): domain Eukaryota; kingdom Metazoa; phylum Mollusca; class Bivalvia; order Unionida; family Unionidae; genus Sinohyriopsis; species Sinohyriopsis cumingii. Next base: position 1,542,647 of record CM068841.1, read on the forward strand.
CTGCCAGTTTTCTTCTTCATTCTTTTTAGTGGAGAATTCATCCTAGCTTGAGATTTGTGTTTGTATCTAACTGTTTAATTCTTATTTTTAAATTGTAAAGTTATCTAGTTTTTAAGGAGTAAATAACAAAGCCAATGATCTTCCATTCTTCCGTCCCATTTTTTAATAATTTTCGGCATTTTTCGCGGGGCGGAATTTCTTTTAGCACTCTCTTTCTGGTATTAGTGGCCTTAGGGTGTGACTACAGGGTTGAAAACTCCAAAAGACCCACAATGTAACCACGATTTCTTTTTAATCTCGCATGAGTTTCTGAAATAGAATCCCCGCTGCAAAAAGGGCACCTTTAGGTGCAAACATTAGTCACGCAAGCGGTATATAATCTTCCCTAACATTTAGGATAATGTACATGATGAATATAATTTTATATCTGTAATTCAATTTCCATTATTTTTATTTTCTCTATGTTCAGAAGCTTCCGATTATGTGTAAATGATAATGCTTGCAACGGTATCGGTATACGGGGACATTTATTAACCTGGCTAGCCGGCCGAGAGCTTTTGTACTCGCGATTTGCACGCCCGACGGTGAGATGTTAAAACCGGGTTTGATTCCCGACTGTGACACGTAGAAATTTTCTCCTTTGCTGTTGCATTTGTAGGCTCATCTGAGTAGATGTTGACCAGATTGGGAATGGGTTCGACCGCTCTTAGAGGTGAATTTAGGTCACATTCGAGGACGAATGTCAAGGTCAAGAGGAGGAGGAGTGTATTTAGGTATGTGATGCCATTTGTTAATCACCTTAGCGAATCTGATCCCTTCTGTCTAAAATGCTATATACAAATTTAGCAAAGTACGTACACAATCCTTTAAAAACTTAATATTCCTGTTCATGATAATTTTGCTTTCCTATGATTTTTTCTAAATCATATTGTGAAATCCCTGACCTTGTATTTTACTCGTTGGACTAATTCGATTTAACAGAAAGAGTGTTTCAGCCGGTTTTCTTGTCTGAGTGGCTATGGTTATTTCTCTTATTTCCAGTCTTTGTTTCGAAGGCCAGTGCAGATAAGATAGAATCAATCTTTTTGCCTTTGACACGTAGGATCGTGAGTTTGAATAATTTAAATAAGAATTATGGGTTGAACGACATTTAATCGATGTATTATATTAGATACATTTTCCAAATTTCTTAAGTCTGATCCTTGGTTATCCATTAAAGTTGCAATCGTTCCAAAACATGAAAATAACTGAACCGAACTGTGCATCTGGGCACAAACTTCAGAGAGAGAGAGAGAGAGAAGGATGGCATTGTATATCCAAAGATTAACAAGATGTCAACATACTATTGATATAAAAATATTCAAGGGCCTTTTCATTTAGATATTTTAATACTATTTCAGAAAAGGTAGCTTCCATTATAACACTATCGCACAGGACCCTACTGGGTAAGCGAGTGCAATACGTCTATCTAACTACATTATAACATCACATGTATATATTATTAGTAAGGATGGTCAAAAGTTTGAGATAGATAATAAAGAAAAGGTTGAGAACGTGAAGTCTGATATTTAAAGGATGAAAAATCCATTCCTGATAATTTGTTGTCATGAAGTGGCATTAGTATTAGGTTTGTGTTTGTTTCTGCATGTTAAGTCTCGTAAAACTATAAAAGAACATGTCTGGACCATTCATATTATTGCGAGTCTATGCTCTTGAAAAACGTAACAGAAAAGAGTTAAAGGTAACAAGCTTTGTAAAGTTTTACAAATAATTTATTGCTCTACAATGCAAAATGAAAATGAGAAAAACGAACTTACGGTACTGCAAATTAAATCCTAATATAATCCAAAAATTACAGACACAAGTCTTAACAATTTAAAGTCAGGAATAAAATTCAGTAGACGTTCAGAATAAATCCGAGAATTAAATGCGAGTACGTGCATTTGGTAGCTTGTAGAGTGTTGATGTGGTAGCGGTCTTAAATTGAATCACAGCAATATAATTTCAGGTTTGAATTCAACATAAATTCCAGTGCATGTCTTTGTCCATGAATTTTAGCAGAACACTTTTGTATTTCCTGAAAAAAATTTACTTGAATTCAATAACTTCACGAAATAAAATTTCCAGCACAAAAATGAATTACTGGGCGCAACATACAGTACAACTTTAAAGTGTCAGAGCTTAAAGAACGACTGACAGATTCTCCCAGGTACAAGATTATAACGTTCTCTACATGACCTCTTAGCATTTTCTATAATATAAAAGAACTATTGCCTACTAGAAAATAACATTTGAGAATAATCCTGATGTTTACAAAATAAAAACCATAACCTGGATTATGTAAAATACACTGATGAAATTCCAAAATCTAGACCTAGACCCAAATAAACATATTTACTTCTGTTAATAATAATTCTGATTTTAAACCTTAGACACAGAGAATAACTTAGTTGTGTATTAGTTGTTTACACAGAATAAAACAAAAATATCAAGCAGAAATGAACACAATTTTGGATAAGGTCAAGTCCAACGTACAATGTTACATTACAATAGCGAGCAATGATTTCTCTTTTAAATTTAAAAAAAAAAAACTAAGGAACAAAAATTAAATATACATAACAATTTTTAAAGCGAAATGTTTCTTGTTTACGAAATATAGTATATATCGGTTCTGTCTTACACACTAATATGCACAAACTGGGTTCCTGCTTTCTTTTCAAAACCAAAGATCCCCCGAGTCCCTGGAATGTGCAATACATTGTTTCCGTCTGACGCATTGATATTCACAGGCTATAAAGAAATATTGCAAAGCATGAAAGACATTTTTTATGATTCACACAATAGCTAGCACAAAACTAAATTAAATCGACTGCGACAGTTTACAGATAGTATCAGTTGAAAATAACAATGTTGGTATCAAGAAATAATGTTTATCATTGATAGTAAATTGACATAGCATCATCAACCCTGGGAGCAAGATGGTTAACACGGTATCGCATGAGGTAGAAATACATTACACCAAAGTTACATCAAACTCTTAAGGCCTATTAAATATTACAGGCCAAACAGATTTAGAATTTCTAGACAACATATATTTAAAACAGTATATTTTGGTTAATTTTATGAAATAACTACTTTAGAAACAAGCATAGGAATGGACCATTTGACACAAATCTGAAAACGTTTACACGTTTGATACCACTGAAGAAACGATACAAAATTCTACATATATAAAACGCCGGTTTTAGGGGGTAATCTTGATGGCTTTGAGATAATATGTACAGACAAATTATGAAGCAGAAATCTTTCCTCTGATTGATTTGAGATCCATGCTAAAGACATACTTGCAGAGTACGAACTCGTCTAAAACGGATTTGAACAGCAAGATAAAGAACATCATGTGTGTGTGTGTGATTTGGCTTTTGCACGTAGCTTTAACAATTTTTCAACCATATGGCTACAATGTCTTCCGTGTGACAGTTTATAGTGATGCCTAGCACTGGGGCATAATGCCTTAGACACATGTCCCACCCTTTAAACATTATCCTTACGCCAGGCCGACCAGCCCTAAAACTAACCTCTTAACGCAGAGAGCCAAGCGAGGTAGCTGCTAGAACCATTGTATAGTCTTTGGTATGACTCGGCCGGGATTCGAACAGCGACCTCCAGAATCCAAAACGGACGCTCTAACCACTTAGGTTGCCAGGGTGGTTAAAGAAGAATATATTAAAGATATTACTAAAATCCTTTAATTCTAGCCACATACATAAATATGCGTCAATTAATGCAACAAGTTAAAGAGGGACAATCGGAAATAAAACACTGATTTGAAAGTTTGGTTAGCTGAACAAGCTACTCACATTATACCAGAAAGTGTAAAGCATATTTCCCTAAACTATGGTTTATTTTAGTTACATTGATTATCATTGGATCGCAGACACTGTTATCATGCCAGTATAAAGAATTAGAAATTCATCGACATATACAATTACTCTTTGACAGTGAGATACGTTGATCTGAAATACGCTTGGGATAAGAAGTCAGAAATAAAAGAATGACGACAAGCACGATGCAGGTATGCAAATTATCAAAGATGGTAAGCTTAGCAAATTTGATTATGTAAATAATGCTAATATGAAAATGACCTTGATTTGTTCGCAAAACATTCTGTTAATACCTGTCACATTTACTCAAGCAAGGATGTTTCTGTATTGAAAAGGTTTTATAGGATTTCACTTACAATGTAACCAGGAAATGGACTGATAATTTACCAAAGCTAACTGCGATTTATGATAACATTTCAATATCAACAGCCTTGTACGTCGCAAGGTAGATAAACCATAGGGTGTAAACAATGATCTGCATGAACTGACCTCGAACCGGTGATTCCTATGACGTCTCAATAATTGTATTAACATCGAAATGACATGACGACGCATCGTCACTAATAGTAATCTAAGAAATTGTCTATGCTTTTACAACCTAGTGATTTATTAGTATGTTCTTTGAAAGTTACAAGATAAGATCAAAAATTAAAATAACATGCATTTAAATATACGTTAAATGTTGTTAAGTGTCATTTATATGCCTGCTTGTTATTAGATTTTTATTCTTTGCCCATTGAATCTGAGATTTGTATATCACAAACGTACCAATTTGGGAAGCATCATTACGTAAAACTGAGAACCTTTCAGACAGTGAAATCTATTTAACTTGCATAAGAACGATACGAGGATGTATTGATTGAAAATTATTCATCACAGAGAATAGTCATCGTTGCAATTCAAGCACAAAAGAAAGAAAGCAGATAAAAGTAAGAATGGATTGCTTGAATACAGTTGGAGTACATAAAGTTAAAAACTGGTGAAGCAACTAGAATTACAAAATAAGAAAGACCTGTATTTGCATCGGCTACCTTCTTCGATTTGCAAAGAAATATTTGAAATCTGGCGAGTAATTGTATGTTATTCAGCTGTATAAGAAACTGAAGACTTGCAAGGCCACAGAGTGCGTGTTTTATGAAGGACAAAGAAGGTCATAAATATAAAGAGGATGAGGTCTTGAAGATCAAACGAATGAGGATGAGGTCTTGAAGATCAAACGAATGAGTGACAAAAATTTCTCATGAAATAGAATTTAAATACAGCTTAACAGTGATAAAAAAACGTATGCTTGAGTGGTGTTAGGCAGTGGAGCTAAATGGCGCAAAATCAATACATTACAGTATCAAGTAATATGAACACTTTATGATTTTGAAAGATAAAGTGTGTCTAAAATGTGACAGGTGTAGGGGAAAAGTGGTGCGATAGAAATAAAAGAATATAAGCATGTCTGAAATGTAAAATATCAAATTTGACATTTTACATTGAACCACGTCACCAGTAATCAATCCGATCGCTCACGTGACAATCTCGTTCAGCTGATAGGTATCTACATTCATAGTTACAGGACCAAGCCATTCCACGCAAATTATCTTCAGTGTTCCAAAATTGTTTTTGTCTTTTGTTTTTGCAACAATGTTAACATGGAGTTTTAAATAAAGAAACACAAATGAGGTCTCCCCATTCAAATTTACAGCTAATTTGTGAACATACTTATATGACTAACTAAATTTTCTTAAGTACGTTGAGTATATGTTCGTCGCATTTGTGGCTTGGTTTCAAATATTGTATAAACTGGAAATTGTTCTTGAACAGGAATTAAACTTGTTTTAACCTATCCAGATATTTAACAAGATATTTAGCAAGAAAGCAAACATTATTGCAAAATATCACATCAATTTCAATACTTACAAGAATTTTTTTTTATTCTTTTCAGATGTCATCATTTAAAGCATTTACAGATACGTGAATGCACTAAATATGCAAAATTTTGTCAGGTTTATATTGTTCTCAAATTTCCCTTTTGTTTTCTAAGCGGAATAGAAGCAAAAGTGTGTTATTTTTAATATGAAAGACGTATAAGGATAGTTCCGCACGTATCATCTTTAAACTTCCAACAAAACTTACAACAAAACAAGTATACACACAAACACATTAGATTCTTGTGAAATATAAATGCACACCAGTAGGAAATAAAGGATCTTAAATGTCTTTAATCTTTCGGTAAAATTTAATCTTTTATTCAAGATATGGAGAAAGAAATGATGATGAACAATTCAGTCATCTTGACCTTATCACAAAACATTTTAAATATGAATAATTCTTTCGTAGCCTGTAAGCCTTTTTTAAACTCCGATGTGTCGTAATATGGAAGACTGTATAGGGTGATTCGTGTAATATGGAAGACCGTATAGGGTGATTCGTGTAATATGGAAGACTGTATAGGGTGATTCGTGTAATATGGAAGACCGTATAGGGTGATTCTTGTAATATGGTAGACCGTATAGAGTGATCCTTGTAATATGGAAGACCGTACAGAGTGATCCTTGTAATATGGTAGACCGTATAGAGTGATCCTTGTAATATGGAAGACCGTACAGAGTGATCTTCATGTTAAATGGTTTATTAACCGAACTTTAATTATGTCCAAATTAATGATATGGAACCGTTTGGGCATTCACCTATGCCGTAACATCACAACTTAAGAAATGTGTACGTGCACATTAGGTGTGGTTGTTTGTCAATCATGTATGTTTTGCTAAAGAACATTACAGTTGTTTTGTGGTGCCAATATTTACTTGTATAGTAAACTTGTAAGTTGTACGTGTCTGTTTAAAAAAAAAAGGGCTGAATGAATGAGACAACATAATTTCGTACACATATGATGGGCCTACATGGTTTAAGATGTAAACAACTTTTTTTTATATTTTTATTTTAGAGAAAATTATTGGTCTAATCAAGGCCATATTATGTGTACGTGCTATAAACACGATCACGTGACCTCCCTTTCGATTTCGCAATTCTGGTTTTCTCCATAACTACGTATTTGTTAGTTTTCATAGAGATGTGTAGAGAGAAATTTCTCAGTTTTGGGTTTTTCACACTGATGTCAAGTTAATTTGTTCTAGCCAGATTTTGAGTTAATTATCTTCAAATCATTTGGATTTCAAAAGGATTAATTCTTTATTCTTTGGAAATATTTGAAGAGTGCTCACACAGATTTTGGAAAGACATTGTTTACAAGTTTAATTTGGATTTTCAATACCGGAGTGCCATTATTTGTATTTCTAGAAGGAACTGTAGATAAGCACAGTACTGACTGCAGCATACGTCATCGTCATCCATCTTGGATTTTCCATCAAGATTCGAACTTGAAATTATTAGAACAGTTATTACTAGGACTTTTGCAATTTAATTCTTGGATTATTCTTAGATTATTTTTGGATTTTATTCTTGAAACCGTAAGTTCTTCTCCTTTTTTCACTTTTACAGAATTTTCCAGGAAAATAAACTATTTGTTAAATTTTAAAAAGCTTTTTGTTTTCACTCTTTCTGTGTTACTGTTTATTCGAGCTTAGACACGTAAAAATATTCACTCGCAGATTAGTATACATTTTGATGGCTTGCAAAATTTTCCTGCACCAGCGAATAGTTTTATAACATTTAATTGAATTTTGTCCTTCAAAAAACTTGTACCAAAACTATTAAAGTTGTACGCTTATGTGACCAAAGATTTTATGAACGCTCACTAACCTGTCAACCGACCGGCAATTTAAGACCAGGTTTATGGCAAGCTTCGATCTGACAATTACAATAGATTGGATATTCATGTACCATATTTGCAATGGGAACTATCCCACAGAGACACATGAAAGGTATGGATTAACGATACAGTGCTGCTAAGCATCTCAAATTTCACTCCGATTCTATTCCACAAATTCATATTTTGTACAGACTGTGTTGAAGAAAAGTAAGGCACAACATTTGACCTATGGGATTAACTGTGATTTAAAGAAGAATCCACAAAATAATTATGCTACTGTCGCTGATGTTTATTTAAACATTACATATGCACGAAACGCAGCGAGTATCACGTGCAGTATATATGACAGAAGATTAGGGGGCGAATGCGAACTTGGCGTTAATGCAAGGTTATATATATAAAAAAAATGTGAATAGTTTTTTCAGATCAAATAATAAAGTTTAGCTCTTAATTTTGTATTCAAATATCGTTAAAAACAAAGCCAATATAATGTACCTAAATGTCCACATGAGTTACAGAAGATTCGTTTGTCAGAATGGGGACATGACAGGCATGCCTAATTTTGGTCATTGCTGAAGCATATGTACTTGGCAGCCGATCTGGGTTTAAACGGGCACAGAGTAAGTCTGACCTAAAACTAAGATAAAATAACCGACTTCACCAGTAGAGCATTTTACTTTAGACTGCATGGGACGACAATAGTCCCAGTTTTGGGCCGCCTTTTCCGCATTTAAAGCAGACGATATATGTGTCACAAAGTGCAATTAGGTAAAAACTGCGAAGCCCACCCTCATGAGAACGAACATATAATGAAAAGGGATCACGTGACAAAATAACATAAAGAAAACATGCTTCTGATTACTAAACTAAAAAGATTAATTAAAATATCTTGGAGACAGCAATTAGTCTTTAGAAGGCCCAGGAAACAGATCGAAGGCTGCTTACATTTTATTTTCACCCAAATCGAAAATTAATCCACCTTATACATGCAATTTGTTTCTTCTTGCCATCATGTTTTAGTCGTTGCTTTGCAAGAGTAACCCATTTTAGAGAATTTCGTTGTTGTAGTTAACAATATCGCCATTTTGTCTTTTGTTTTGTACAACTGGCGATGCGAAACATGGTCTATCAACACTTGAAGCCTATCCCCTTTCCTAATAATACACATTAACCAGCAGCTAATGTGCTTATCAACGCTCTCGTACCTCGTGCTTATCGGTCACAGCGAGCAATCCCCAATTCCTTATCATCTCAGCAAATTTTGGCCGGGGTAGGGTGAAGTCTTATATCAAGAAGTGTTCTGTTTGAAAGGAGTCTTTTCGTTCAAGTTCACTTTTATCTGATTTAGCAGAAAACAGCAATTCTCTGTTTGCTGTCTGTTTCTTTTTATGTTTGTTTTCTTCTGATTCTTGTCAACTTGCAGTTTGCACCACTGATGGTATCAAACAATTATAATATCAATGCACATGACCTGTTGTTTTGTCCGTAGACAATATATGGCCCAAGAAGTTATTCACCTACAATCCTTGAAAACATTTCTTAAAACATTAAAAATGTTTACATGTATAACACTTTTTTATTAACACGGGGGAGGGTAACTTGATTAAGTAGTAAGATAATCGTTATGATATTGTTACATGGGAAAATTGTGGGGGAAAAAGAGATCCAACTGAGTCTGAGATCGATCACCTCTTTGATATCTGTGGTCAGCTTTTCAAGGCCGGATTTTAGAAGAAGCCATTAAAAATGGGTGATATGCGGACAAACGAACTGCCATGAGGACAGATGAAATTTAACATTTGACCATATAAACAACATTATGGACCTCTATACGGTCAAGGGTAACGGTTATGCTAAAAATATGCCCACAAGATTACCATCATGGGCAGTTAACGAACAAGGAAAAAATAATATTTAAAAGTTTTACTGTGTTAACATACTCTATTTCGCTTAACACATCGTCTTACTGACCAGCACCCACGTCTATTGGTCGACACCCACATCCATCACCCACATCTACCAACTAACACCTACGTCTATTCAGCAGTACCTACAGCTGCTGACAAATACACAATTCTTCCGTTCAGCATCAAAACGTACAAAAAGCACTCACACCTATTGAGCAGCATCCACCCGTAATGAACAGCGTTAAAAGTCTAGTCGTGTTACGTGAATATGTGTTATACTGTCATGGAGTGTGTATGTGTGGTTTGGATTTTTAACGTAGCTTTAAAACATTTCAGTCATATCGCTACGATGTCTGCAGTGTAACAGTTTGTAGTGATGTCTAGCACTGGGGCATCGTGCTGCAGACATGTACCCAGTCACATTATTCTGACACCAGGCCGACCAGTCCTAACACTAACCTCTTAATGCTGAGCGCCAAGCGAGGCAGCTGTTAGTACCATTTTTGGAAGTCATTGGTATGACTCGGCCGGGTATCGAACCCACGACCTCCCGCATCCCATCCGGACGCTGTAACCACTAGGCCACCGTAGCGGTTATAATTTTATGGATACTTAATTTATATTTCGAGCTTTACCTTTCTGACGGTCCTAAATTCCAGCTGCTTTGGACATAATGGGATACTTGAAGTGATTTCAGTTGACTAAGGTCAGATCCGTGAGGAAGCTGACACCATAGATGCTTGCATGTAAGTAGGGTTAAACTGCAAACAACATATACCCCGATCTGCTGTCGCATGATACACCAGCATATCCGAGTCTATTTTGTTTGTTCAAAATATTTCTCCTAACAAACTATTTAAATCCAGATCTGTAACGGTATGTATGTATGTATGTATGTATGTATGTATGTATGTATGTATGTATGTATGTATGTATGTATGTTCGTACGTACGTACGTGTGTGTGTGTGCGTGCGTGCGTGCGTGCGTATGTATGTATGTATGCATGCATGCATGTATGTATGTATGTATGTATGTGAGTTCGTGCATGGATGGATGGATGGATGGACGGACGGATGCATGTATGTATGTATGTATGTATGTATGTATGTATGTATGTATGTATGTATGTATGTATGTATGTAAATAGGTGCGTACATACGTACGTACGTACGTATGTATGTATGTATGTATGTATGTAGTATTTGTGTGTGTTTGTGTGTGTGCGTGCGTGTGTGCGTGTGTGTATGTATGTGCGCGCGCGCGCGCGCGTGTGTGTGTGTGTGTGTGTGTGTGTGTGTGTGTAAAATAGCGTGTTCTTCATATTCTCAACACCCCATTGTATCTTTCCAGGACACGTATGTATGTCTTCAGCGGATGCTTAAGAAAAATGCTAAGTTTTTAAGATAGTTCAGTCTCATATTGTTAGATTATGAGCTGAAAAGTATTTTATCTAAAGTAAAAGCCAAAAACAAAAAAAACAACATGTTTTTATTGTTATCCCAGGGTGAGAAGTTTTGAACGAGTTTTACAGTCCTATAGTATAACGAGATTTATACAGCCCTTTTGTGTAACTAGCATTTACAGCCCTATTGTATAATTAGTATCTACAGCCCTATTGTAATATTAATATTTACAACCCTATTGTATAACTAGCATCTACATTCCTACTGTATCACTAGCATCTATATCCCTTTTGTATAACTTCTACAGCCCTATTGTATGACTAGTATATACAGCCCTATTGTATAACTAGTATCTACACCCCTCTTGTACAACTAGTATTTACAGCCCTATTGTATAACTAGTATTTTCAGCCCTATTGTATCACTAGTATATACAGCCCTATTGTATAACTAGTATTTACAACCCTATTGTATAACTAGTATTTTCAGCCCTATTGTATAACTAGTATTTTCAGCCCTATTGTATAACTAGTATATACAGCCCTATGGTATAGCCAGTATTTACAGCCCTATTATAAAACTGGTATTTTCAACCCTATTGTATAACTAGCATCTACAGCCATATTGTATCGCTAGTATATACAGCCGTATTGTATAACTAGTATCTACAGCCCTACTGTATAACTAGTATCTACAGCCCTATTGTATAACTAGTATCTACAGCCCTATTGCATAACTAGTATATACAGCCCTATTGTATGACTAGTATCTACAGCCCTATTCTTATTCTGATTGATCTTCTTCCAACCAGAAATTATGCTACCACAAAGTTACTAATACAGTGCACTCGGAACTTAGAAAAGCGTGATATATTTGACCATTCAGAAGAGGTGATATTCAAAAAAGAAAATAGAAACTATCTTATAATCACAAACCCCCAGGGATACAAACGCACATACAAAAGAAATTGCCGAAAAGCGATGCTGGTAAAAGGTCTATATTTATATTCATTCCGTCACGGACACTTAATGTGTGTGTGTGTCTGTGTGTCTGTGTGTGATTTGGATTTTTAACGTAGCTTTAACAATTTTTCAGTCATATTACTACAATGTCTGCAGTGTAGCAGTTTATAGGGATGTCTAGCACTGGGGCATCATGCCGCAGATATGTGGCATCATGTCCCACCCAGCCACATTATCCTGACACCGGACTAATCAGTCCTAACACTAACCTCTTAAAGCTGCCAAACGAGGCAGCTATTAGTAACATTTCTATATATGTGGTATGACTCAGTCGGGGTTCGAAAACGCGACCTTCCTCATCCGAGGCGGACGCTCTAACCACTAGGCTACCTGGGCGGTCACGGACACTTAAAACAAATTTCATAAACATAGTTAAAAGCCAAGTTCGAAAAGTTGATTTGTACATTTAAATTTTATATTAAACGTAGCTGAAATGGAAGTTGCACCCTGTCAAGGAAAACATGAATATATATGTTGGAATGGCTAGTTTTAATTTATATGGCTAAATATAGCAGTCAGTAGTGTTGAAACCGCCCAATGCATCCCTTGCATTTGCAAGTGGGGGGTGGAGAAATTCCTTTCAAAGAATTTGTTTCATTGATGTACTAATAAACACATCTTGCACTATGCTTTATACACACTAACACACTCATGAAAGCAACGGTCAGTTCGAATATTATGGTTATATGTTGATATAGCGTTCTCTAGGACATTTTAGACTTTGACCAATACATAGATCTGACTTTAAAAAAATAATTAATACAACTATGATATGGCTATACAGTGAATAAAAATTATTCACTTGTTTTAAATAATTTAGGTTTCAAACCAACTTTTGAGATCTTAATACAAATACTGTCGTTTCCATTCCATTTAAAATGTTAGTCTTTTCTGAAGGTAATCACATTTCATTTTAGTCCTGGTAATTTAAACCTTTGCTGACCATCTAGATTCTTCACACGATTCTATGCGGTTACGTCCTTACGCAATGTGTTGAGCATAACAACTATTTCATGTTCCGAACAGCATTTTCAATGATATAAATTCATTCAATATTCTAGGAAGTATAACTGCCCCCATCACTATGATGCCAGATTGAAATCTGGAAAGCCTATCACTGTCATTGGATATAGATACGACAGTGTACAGTGTTTTAATAGATATACAAATGGTTTGTTTGAAAATTGAAAATATTAATTGAAAACAGCAAATAATTATTGACAAATATTTAGCAACATTGTGCTTTTTTTTGTCATATACAGATTTGAGATACAAGTCACAAAATTTCTCTCAGAAACCCACCACCACCACCACCATAATTACAAAAACAAATCAAGCAGTTGAATGTTTACCTCATTCAAAGGCAACTTTAGTTAGGTAAATCATTTTAGACAGGCTATCGTGTCAATAAGTGTTGTTTTCAAATTACTTTTGCTGTAGCCCCAAGATGTGTCGTTATTCAATTATATTTAGTTAATTTGTAAATTTGTTACATTTTCAAACTGAAAAGACTAATATGCGTACGCCACGTGTACTGGGCTAACTCTTTCAAATGTATGACATGTATCTTTACACCTATGTTAAGTTAATATAATTTTCATTCACGTTCTGATTTAGAATCCCCACCAACCAAAACCTCCACAAACAAACAAACATCCCCACCCACCCAACCCCCCAAAAAACCAAAGAAAACCTATAACAAACAAACAAACATACCATGTGAATTTTATTTCCTTTATAAGCTGATATAATTCAAAAATGTCACTCTTGCAAAATTTTAAAAGAAACTGCTTGTGATAATATAATATAAATGTCATAATAGATCTCTTCCAAGTCAAAGTTCTTTAGAACTTTATGCAAAATCCGATCTAGAATGTTATTATTGTGAATTTCACAGTGTAACAAGATGAACCGGGTTGGGGGTCAGATCACAACGAATACACTAAGAATGGCATGATATTTATTTATAGATGATGTAAAGGTAGAAAAAACTCGTGCGCACAAAATCCAGATATTAGATATTTAACACAATTTTAAGCAACAAGTTAAATAACTTATGTAAATACTACATTTCCTAATTAGAACGAATTGCAATTTAAACGAAAAATGAACTGATATTGAACAAAAATTAAGCGCTAAAAGAAACAAAGATTAAGTACTCCGAACACGGTAGTTTTACTCAAATAGTGATAAATGATTTTGAAAAAGTTTACACAAGTTTTCACTCAAACAGTGATAAATTATTTTGCAAATAAATAATGATAATGATTTCACACAAATAACAGACTACCGCTCTAATAGCGATAATGATGTTAACATGAATAGCAAAGATTGTCGCTGAAATAGCGATAATGACGTTAGCTCAAATAACTATATTTCTGGTCTAATAGCGATAATGACGTTAGCTCAATAACTATATTTCTGGTCTAATAGCGATAATGACGTTAGCTCAAATAACTATATTTCTGGTCTAATAGCGATAATGACGTTAGCTCAAATAACTATATTTCTGGTCTAATAGCGATGATTGTGGTTTTTCTGCTCGAGTAGTGATAATAATATGTAACCCAAGGGTGGTAGATATGCTGTGGTGTCCAGATGACACGCACACGCCATCTTCAGTCCCACTGCTGTCGAGTGGTCAAGGAGCCACCACGAATGGCCCTCCCCTCCCCCTCCTATGGTTCCCTTGGACCCCTTTGTTCCCTGCAGGCCCGTTGGTCTCGGAGCTTTGGTTCCTAAACACGAGATAACCACTATCTCCCTTCGAACCAACGTCGCCACCAACAGCAGCACACGAGGCACATATCAGTCACACAGGACCACTACTCGACATACAAACCAGCACCACGGCTAACAACACCCCTCCAGCACATAGTTCCATAGCTGACAATGCGGACAACACCAAAAACTGCATAGTGACCCAACACACACATCGAACAAGGACAGCCACTGGCTTTCACATCAGATGCATCACATCACATCATATCACATCACAGACAGCACAGTTCAGACACATCACAGAAACAACGATTGACGGCATCGACAGCTCTACAGCTGGCACACTGTCCAACACAGGCAGTTCAAACAGGCTGGACAGAACCCGACAAACACATCGTCACTGTTCACAGTCAAAACCACAGGTGCTCGTTACAAAGTAAGAATCCATCAATGAGGACTGAAGGATTTTAACCGGTAATACTATAACACAAGGTTAGACACGAGTCTGCACCCCTTTTTAGTTCCAACCCTGCTGAGTTGTCTTAGTTTCGTCTGCTAATTTCCATATTAAGCCTGGCGTAATTAGAATAGTTCAATTTTCAAAAGAGCTCGACAAACCTCATTCAGTTCCTGACATATTAGAGAAAATACAACAATTGTTCGCTGATTGTGACGCCTGTATATGTACTGGGAAGGAAGTACCTTTTACATTCTGATATTCTTGGATTGCACCCATGACCGAGAGAGGTTTAGATGAGAGGTTTCTCGGATCTTACCTTTCGGTCAATGGTGAAATCCAAGACTATCCAAAATGCTTTCTGTAATGGCCAGAGATTTGATCTTGAGCTTTTTTTAAATTATTCCCGAACTGAACGACGTTTGTCGGGCTGTTATGACCATTTTCTAGATAATATAACTTCGAGTATCCATATAACGTAAAGTTGCATTCTCCATCTCCTTCTATTCTTTATACTCTACAAAATGAGGTTTTGTCTGATTTAATCCAGCGTGCCTATACAACATAGTTGTAATACACTTTGCTTCTCACCGTCGAGTGTGCTAAAATTAACATATTGTAAATTGACTTAAAAATAGTAAATAATATATGATTCCATATACATTGAAATAAAGGCCGTAATATAAACCACGAACTTGAGAAGGCATTTCGTATTATATGCAAACATTTCTAGGCCATCAACTATTGCAATGCTTTACTGTCTTACATATTCTTTAGATGTATATCCCAGAAATTTAGTTGCGCTGATGATCATTAGGTTTATATCGACTCAGCAAAAGACCAAATAAACTGAAATTGGGTTGAGACTTTACATAAATAGAAGAAATTACTTTAATAGTGTTCTTAAATAACGCGGAAATGCATCATAATTGTGTACGGGATAGGGATAACAATGTTTATAAGATGATATTAAAGCCTTCTTTTCTTTGTCAAGGTTTACCGTCACATTTCAAGCGGGAAATGGTGGATTTATAAAGAGACTTAATACAGATAACACTAATATTTACTACAATGACAGTGTTCTTGGCCAAGTTGACGTAAAATGAGTAGAGTTTCGGTTTGATTTTGAAGTCGCCATCCACTGTTCACAGAAAAATGGAACATATCAAGACAAATCACTGGCTATCGCAGAAGACATAACTAAGGTATATGTATGTGTGTTACATGACCGCGACAAATTGAAACAGACTGGTATGATGATAAATGGTTGGGTTTATATAATATACAGATAGTTCTGGACCACGCTTAATTTACACTATTTTACATTGTGTATACAAAACAATTGAATTCAAAATTAAAGACTTAATAATAGATATGCAAAACTTGTGGGTGTTTTGAGAATCTGTAGTTACACGAACATTCATATATTTAAAGTATCAACAACACTGATGGAATTACCGATGCTCTGCATTGCTGTCGGCGATCTATATCCTCGCCATTGTACTCCTACCTTTCGTGTAATCATGCAGTGCATTTGAACCGTACATACAACTAGTACCTCTACTATACCCTACTATCGTAAATTGCAATGTTAAACCTTATAGATACGCAAAAATATGCAATCGCTTTGTTCAGAAACGGCAGGTAGAACGAGTTTAATAACTGTGTTACAATATTTCGAGGGCAGGAGGGGAAAAGATATTCTTACACGAGTTCTGTCTCCAAACTGGGAACAAAACACTAATCTGTTTTGTTTTTAAATGTATTACATGACGCCATCTTATTCACACATATGGGAAAGTTTTAAATGTATCCTTTAAATGTATCCTTTAAAAAATGTATCAAGGTATTGTTGTTTATGGCAAGATCAGGTCCAAAATACTGAACAATCACGTGACCTACGTAAATAGATGCACAGATTAGTGGAGATTTACTCTTTCGTTTTGTATTGTTAAACTTCTTCGTATGGACGTATGGATTGATATAATCTGCATACCCCTGGAGAGTAATTTTCTTTATTCGTAACTGGAAAATATATTTCGGACTTAATGGTAGCCCCATTTTTAATTCACTCTTTGCTGAATACACACTAACCTTCCAAAGACATGTCGGGGAAACTTAATAGACCAGTAGTAATAAAATATATAAAATGTTATTGAAAATTCAATAATTTGAAGCATTCTAAAAATCTATAATAAAAAAAATTGTTGCAAGTAATAATTCAAACTTTTAACTGTAAGGGAACAATTTAAACTTCATTTTGTAATCGAAAAGATGTTGTTTCATAATAAAAGCTGATACAATCTAATTAAAATGTATAGATAAAAAATGTATCAATTATTTCAATATTTCGTATTTTTGTTCTTTACAAGAAAAGTCATTAACTATTTTGGTTTGTTTACTTGTTTATTTTTCGTACTCATAAAGATACTAGAATTTAAAATGTAAAGAATATTACAACACCATACTGCTGTCACACTGACTAGAAAGTATCAACAAGATTGTATCAAAATGCAAATTTCAGTTTCAACCGGTTTCACTCAGCTTCTACACCCCATGATACATTTACGTTTGTGTTGCAGATGTTTATCAATTTCATTCTCATATGCGCCCAGCGATTTTGAATCATTCAATTTCGACCACACCTCGTTTGAACTAGTCCAAACCACACTCACACTGGAGCAAAGGTCAGTCCATTTTTTCTGCCTATACCGCCCTCCTCCTAATAGAAAAAACAAGCTGGCTGATTCTCTCTTTTTGGAGCAGTTTCCGAATCTCCTGGACTATGGAAATTCGATAGGTGGCAACCTGATTATTCTTGGAGATTTCAACTTTCACTTTGACTGTCCCGGAAACCCAAATACATAAAGACTCATAGATTCCATTAATGTTTTCAACCTCAAACAATCAGTTAACCAACCCACCCATAAACATGGTCACATTTTAGACTGGATTCTTCATAGACCTGATGATAACATTCTACGGTCCTCCCTGGTATCCCATGACCTTGAATCAGATCGCCTCTGCATTATATGTCATCTTGATGTATCAGTCCCTAACCCTCCACCTTTATTTGCTACTAAGAGAAATCTCCGTATGATAAATAGAACCAAACTAATGCACGACATCCAAGCTAACCTAACAACTTGCTTACCTCCTACCGCAGAACAACCTGATAACTGTCTGCGTTCATTGCTTGACAAACATGCCCCAGCTACCAAGTGCAGAGTATCAATTCAAAAGTGATCTCCATGGTATAGCAGTGTTACAGACCAGCTTCGCACTGCTAAAAGAGACCGTCGTAAAGCTGAGAGGCTTTGGCTTTCCACCAGACTCACTATTCATAACCAAATCTATGAAGCCGATAAGAAGAATGTCACAAATATAGTCCATGCAGCGAAATCAGACCACTATACTGCTAAGATCATGCAAAGTTCCAGCTGCAACTAGCTCTTCGAGATTACTAACAAACTGATGTCAAGGAACAAATCTACACCACTTCCAACTACCTTCTCTCCAGTTGACCTTCCGGACATGTTTGCAAATTTCTTCCGTGACAAAGTCCAAAGCATTAGAGGTAAGCTTGACACCACAGTTTCAATTGACTCGTTGTCACCATACAGTTGGGATACAGAATTTGAGCGGCAACCATTAGCAATATTTGAACCTGTCTCTATGGATTTTGTACGTACAATCCTGATGAAGAGTGCACCAAAGTCATGTGAACTTAATCCAATTCCAACATCACTGTTGTTTGAGTGCTTAGATCCAGTATTGCCTTCACTAAATGATGTTATTAATACCTCTCTCTCATCCGGGGAATTCCCATCATTTTTCAAAACTGTCATTGTAAAGCCTCTGCTGAAGAAACCAACACTAGACCATAACGATTTAAAGAACTACCGCCCAGTTTCTAATCTCCCATTCATATCAAAAATCTTAGAAAAGGTTGTTCTATCCCAGCTTGTATCTCATCTAAATTCAAACAGTCTTTGTAGCAATGTACAATCTGCATATCGCCCTCGCAAATTACTCTTCTAAAAGCGGTTAATGACATTCTCTCTGCGTTGGATAGCGGAAAGAGTACAGTTCTCACCCTCCTTGGTTTGTCTGCAGCATTTGACACAATAGACCATGATATATTACTTCACCGTCTCCAGCATGTATTTGGCATTCATGATACAGCCTTACTGTGGATCAAGTCCTACTTGGTCAACAGGACACAAATTGTATCTGCAAATGGAATACACTCCAGCCCAGTTATTCTATGTTGTGGTGTTCCACAGGGGTCTGTTCTTGGACCTGTTATCTTCATTCTGTACACGCAGTCGCTCTCAAGTGTCATAGATCATCATCCAGTGTCTCACCAATTGTACGCTGATGACACCCAAATATACAAATCTAGCCACCCAAATGAAGTTGATGCTACCATGCAAGCTGTAGAGAGGTGCATTTCTGATGTGAAATCATGGATGACATGTAACAAGCTGCAGATGAATGATGATAAAACTGAGGCCATTCTGATCCCAACACAAAGACTTTCTCATTCACATCCTTTACCTCAAACAATAAATATCAGCAACACCAACATTAAGTTCACACAATCAGTTCGAAACCTAGGTGTTACTCTGGACAGTACTCTCACATTGTACCAACATGTCATGAACATATGCAAGGCTGCATATACTGAGCTGAGACGAATCAGCTCAGTTCGCAAATATCTTTCAGTTGATGCCACTAAAACACTTGTGTGTTCATTAGTACTTTCAAGACTGGACTCTTGTAACTCAATTCTGTCTGGTTCATCTCAATATCTGCTCCAGAAACTTCAAAAAGTTCAAAACACAGCTGCTTGGATCATACTTAGAGTACCACGATCAGAGCACACCTCCCCGCTGCTCTGTACCCTACACTGGCTATCCATTCGATCCAGAATCAAACACAACATTTGTTCTCTGTGCTGCGTTTCACTGTCGGACTCTAGTCCAACATACCTATCCGACCTCACCCATGTGTAGACACCAGCAAGATACTTACGCTCCTCCTCTGACAATCGTATACTCATTATTCCAGGTATGAAAACAAAGTCATATGGACAGCGTTCTTTTGCATACTAGGGCCCAGCAACGTGGAATGAATTGCCCACTGAAATTAGACACAAAGACACAGTGATCACATTCAAGAGGGCTCTCAAAACTCATTTATTTCGACTGCAAGAACAAGCTGAAAGACCTAATAATGTTTCCTACGTTAAATATTCTCAACATGATTTTTAATGTTTTTTAATTTCATGGTGTTTGTTTTTGTAATCATATCATTATATGTTTTTTATCTTATAGGTGTTGTCTAATGTTGTAAAGCGCTTAGAGCTTCTAAAGATTAGGCGCTATACAAAGCCCTCATTATTATTATTATTATTATCATTATATGAAAATGAACTTGAAAGTTCCTGTACTTATACTTGCTCCGTAATTTTTTTTATTATGCCATAATTTTAAAGTGTGGATTAGTTTTCTGGCCGATGCAGGAATATTGGATGATTTTTATCGTGGAACGTTCATTCACTCAGTGTCGTCAGTGATGTAGCTGAGAACTGCATCAACAGGTGCTTGTTTCAGAAGTTTAAACATTTGTGTCTGATATTAACTTGAAGCGGTTGCATCGTGATTGATGCCATTGCATCGTAATGGATGCTCTTTGTACTTTACCAGATAATTTAATAACTGTGGAGACATGACGTGCACACGGTTTTGCATATGAAATGGCTTCTCCCTGCGCATTTTCATACGTGGTTTTCATGGCTGATTTCAATTTATGCACACTGGATGGTTAGCATTGTATTTATAGACCATCAGCAGTTCTACGTCATAAGATGATTTAGAAGCGTTCAGAGATGGAGGCCTTTAACAAATCATACGTGTTGAAATCTCTCTGGGCATTCCTGATTTGAGAAATGCTTTGTATATATGTATGTATATGGGTTGAACGGCAAGTCAGCATAATACTGACTATTTGGTGCAGATTAAAAGTTCATTTCTAAAATTCAAATATAAGGACTTGCTAAAAAGTATAGAATGTTAAACCGTTCCATAAAATGTAAACATGAAGTACTTTAAAATAAAAGGTAAATGCAAGGATGTTAAAAAATCTGTTACATATATGTTAAATCAAAGATAAATCAAGAAAGTATAAAATAAGTTTGATGCTATCCGTGCAACCATGGCGACGTTTTCGTCATTTTTAGCGGTGGTGATGGCAAAAGACAGACATACATACATTGTTTAGCATTTTACTAGATTTTGTATTACGGACTTGCTAGACATTTATGAAATTAGGCACAATAGTTACAATTGATTTGATAATAAATAAATAAGTCGCGCACTTTAAGTAGACTAATTTTTAATATTTTATTTGTTACAAGAAGTTCCTAGCTGGGAATAAGATTTTGAAATTGTAGGAGTACGGTAGGATTGAACATCCCTTTCAAATGTCATATCAAGCATGTAAGAATGAATGGGTATGCATATACCAAGACGTCTTGGCTACTATAAAGGTACATTATGTAAGGTGTACCTGTGTACCGATATCTAAACAACATCATCATAAAGAAATATAGTTTAGCTAGTGAATACATCTTCCGTACACATATTCTGCATGATCGTACCTTTGGTACTCGTGAAATACCTCTCTGATGGCCGCGTAGAGCATGATCATTTGCATAAACCAAAGACATTTATTCAAATATTATAATTGCCCCAGGATATTTTTTTTTCTTAACACCCATCATGTTAAAGCCATTCTGTATACATCTAGTAATTATCACAAAATAATGCACATTGGATTGGCTATAGCGATTGGAACTTCCATTTTTCAAATAACCATGTCTTTCTATTATGGGCTTGGTGGTCTTGTGATTTTAACTTTGGTTTTTAATATTCTTGTAAAGGACAAAGGCATGTTTAAATGTAAAGTACTTGAATAACTAAGTGAAATAGACGAATGTTAGATATAACGAAAAATAGAGAAAGAGAGCGGTCAACAAAAAATTGTTTTATAGAAATTACAGAGCAAGACAGACATAATTGATATGTTGAGATAGATCAAAGTATGTAAAAAGTGACAAATCATAATATGTGAAAATATCCATATAGTTTTAAAGAATCTGTGGACCTAATTCATAACATTCCATCTTACATCCTCATAATTATGTTGTATTCAAGATACCAATACGGATTTCATGGGGAGGCTGGAATGATGATTTGGCAGGTATGTGGCAGTACCAACATGAAATTTTTAAACTGTCACCTGACCCATATGGGAGACTGGTTGAAATGGAACCGCTTAAACCCATATATACCCAATTCATCGACGAGACTGCTCCTCACTACGCAACGTACACTCGAAAGGAACCAGGCATGTATTCAGTGCTGCTTGAAGCTAGAGACATGGCTAACAACATTAAAACTGCCCGTCGACTTTTCCTCTATGACAATGTATCAAGTGTGGAAATAGACAAAGCCAATGAGCACAAGATATATGTATCCAGCGCTACTAGTGCCAGTGACTATTTGTGGCAAGCTTCTCATGACCTCATAACCGTTGTTTGGAATAGATATTTCGTCGATAAGATTCACAGAGAAAATAAACAACTCAGCCATGTACGGGCATACCCAACACTATTTGAGGAAGTTGAAGAGGGTGGGATACTAAGTTCTCGCAAGTTAGTCTTTTTTTAAATCAAGTTTGTTGTCACCTATAATACAATAACAGTAATGCATTATTATAATCTGAACACCACTAGAAGGAATTTTGATAAAGAATGCACACACTCAGATATATATATTAACCTTAGGTTTAACTGAGAATGAAGTATTACAAAATAAGATGTTTGTTTTCAGTGAATAATCATCTCTATGTTACAGTTTTCTCAGCTAATGCTGAATGTATCTAAAGTACAAAGACATGCTATACACTACCAGAGATGCAATTATTTTAAACGTGATTGGGACTTATTTGTAGAACCGATAGTTAGCGTTGCATATGCATTACAAGTTTACAGTAATGCATTTTAAGTTCACATTTTGAGAGTTATCTTTAAACAGTTTTTGAATATTGTATAACTGAAAACCGCATTTTAATACCAGATATATATTCATGCCAAAGTGACGTATCCTATAAAGAGAATCAAGGAAATAAATAATTACCTTACACAAAGAAATATCAAAGAACCATAAGAACCATAGTTTTAGTCAAACTTAGCTACGAAAATAAATTGCAGTCCTTTGAAATGGTATGAGGACCCTTTAATTTAAATGTAACCCCATATCTCCTAATATGATATTTCGCTATGCTGCACTTGATATTTGCAGCTCTTATTTCTCCATCACAAATCGACAAGGAGGGTATTATGAATATACAAGTTCACAGTTCAGTTTTCCATACCCTATATAACTGGATGGCTTTAATTTAAATACTATTGCTCTTCTCTTTCTTCTTGTTGCTCATGTGCCCTCCCGTCCCAACTAACGATTGGCTAGATGCCTAGATCCTGTTGTCAAAACTTAGTGGTGATTCCGTTGCTTGTAATATGCTTGGATGTGAATTAGAAAGCGTTGCACAGCCTGCTCCTAAAGCCTTTTATAACATTTCTTTGTTTGACACATTATAATATATATATATATATATATATATATATATATATATATATATATATATATATATATATATATATATATATATATATATATTGTTTCGGCATCGTTCTTCATCAACAAATTTAAAACGGAAAACTTTGGCCTGTTCCTGTCTTTGTCCAAATTTTGGGTCTGTACACTGAACATAATCCGTCATTTGTACTTAAATAAATTTGCAATCAATACATGTATATATCAGTCTTGTTTATTCGTCACACATAACAACAAATCAAGGGTTTGATGTGGGAAGGGAATGCAGTCTGTAACTTTGGACAATCCAACTCTTTTAACGATAGGTTTAGGATTTTCGGTTCGAGTGAATGTTACGGCGATAAGTTTAGGATTTTCGGTTTGAGTGAATGTTACTGTGGTGAATTAGATTTTTAATCTACATATATTATTCGAATACATATACGATACTTAAACATTTGCAAGACTGTTTTTCCCATATTAAACCTTTAAATTGATTATTATGTAATGATTTGTATATCAACTTTTTCAAGACCCTTCCCTGTGTAACACTGACCCGAGTGTTCATGTAAGGATAACATTTGTTTCAAGCGATATCAGGTCTTGGATATCGACAATTGCTGGCTTCTTACCAAATCCAATCCTCTAATATCTGCGACAATGACTGTTCAAGTGTTTGTTCTAAACCAGCCATTTTTATCAACGAATTTTTCACAGGAGGTAAGAAATGATAGCTTATCAGTAGACGTTTCGACAAATAAATTAATCGAAAAGGGTTAATTGATTTTAAAAACCTGCATAGAGATAATGGAAAAGAAGAAGATAAGAATTTAATTCGAAAACAAAATGTAACATCTTTAAGATATACACTGATTGATCTGTTTTTGGTTCGCTTGTGTACTGCAACATTTTTTTCGTCTCTCTTTTAATAAGATCTGGCCTATGGAGTGCTTTAGTGATCATAATGCAATCTAGGTGAAATCGTTGATTGCATAAAATATAAAGGCATCTATTAATCTTTTGCTTTAATTGACAGTTTAGTTGATACAATTTGACTTCCTCTTACGCTCTCTCTGTTCATTTATATACTTTCCATTTCTCAGGTCAAAGAATTGTACAAACTGAATGGATTGACAGAAAGTAAGTATTGTAAAGAGGAACAATCTTTGAAATGCAAAATAAATAGCAAATATAATTTTTGTCAGACTTACAAAGAATCTTCCATTGGACACACCAAGTTTCATTGACTGTAAGTGTGAACTCAGTCTCAAATTCAGCTTCAGAGCTGACTGATTTCCAGACCAAGTTTAAATGGGGAGACTCTTTAGCATTTTCATATATTAATTTGTTATAATATTAATTTATTACTAGGCCTGCTTACAAAAATTAGGAATGTAATTAAGTAGTTCCAGTTGTTAAATATAACACAGTAAGTACTTGTTCGATTTTTATATGTAAGCGTCTGGTCCAAAGAACATCAGGGTGTCTAATAAACAAATAAATGGTGTTCGACTCAGCTGGGAACTACCAGATTCCTGCTAAGGCGACTCTGATATTGTCATAGAGATCGTCAAGACTGGTACAAGTACAAAGTGACTAATGAATCGACATTTAACGACATCCTGGGTCTAGACGAGGGGAAGGCTTACACCGCTAAATTTAGCATGCTGTATCGAAACGAGGACCTCGGTATTAGGTTACCTTTCGCCTTTACAACTGGTAAGTCGTTATTCCGAAATTTGCCACAAACGTTTCATTCATGTACTGTTTGCCCAACTAATACTTGAGTTTGAGAAACTGTAAGATCAAACGTTTTATACGTGGTCAATGATATTTCGATATTAATTATACCAATAATTAAATATATTTAAACACAAAACAGCTGATATATAATAACATTCGAATCCATCCCAACTGTTTATCATTCAGTTAAAATATATTGTATCGTATGCGTTTGCGCGGATTTTGCAACTTAATGGAATTATTTTGAGAAGAAAGCATTGTTGTGAAATTTATACAAATGCAATAACCTTAATTGCATTACTAGAACGTCGGCATTGTTCAATTGATTTAGCGAAGGAAACCTATGCTGCATGCTTAGAATAGCGTAGGAAGTAGTTATAGAGTTGCACAGTTCTGTGAGAGGAATATACGTTCGAGCTTTCTGTTCGGTAAATTAACTAACCAGATAGATCAATAAAACATTTTTA
This sequence comes from Sinohyriopsis cumingii, assembly GCA_028554795.2. Taxonomy (NCBI): domain Eukaryota; kingdom Metazoa; phylum Mollusca; class Bivalvia; order Unionida; family Unionidae; genus Sinohyriopsis; species Sinohyriopsis cumingii. The sequence continues at coordinate 1,568,675 of CM068841.1, forward strand.
GACCTCGTCATGATAAAGCACTGCGCATGTCAGCCTGTTATGTCGAATTAATTGCATTCACTAATCAGTAAATCACATCTGTCTTGCAGCAAATACAGCTGATTCAGATCACTCAGCCCCAGTGAAATTCATTGTCACAGGTGTGATAGGTAGGTACAAGGAAATTCGTTGTCACAGGTGTGATAGGTAGGTACAAGGTAATTCGTTGTCACAGGTGTGATAGATAGGTACAAGGAAATATCTTTGGCGATTTTTCTTTTGATTTTGTTTTCTTCCATTATTGTTATCTCTCGTGTACGTATATAAGTATGCATCTAAGCATTTACGTATGCTGGTAAATATATGAGACGGGTGGATGGGGTATTTGAGGACAAAGTTGCTAAGAACATTCTTACCACATTCTTGTTGGAGATTTCGCCTTTAATTATTTATATAAGTTTTTAAACAAATAATGTGAAATTTACCAAAGTAATATTCCTTTAAATCTTTTATTGGCTTTGATTAAATATTAGAAGAAAAAACTCATAAGGAGTATACCAAAACTTATGTTTGTCATATTTCTGTAAAATCATATACAAAATCAATATACAAAAATATCCCTAAATGTGCAGTTTGAATTTGTTTATTTTTTTCTATTCTGCAATTCGAGCGACGACTCATTGAGCGTAGTTACAAGAATTTATAGCGTAAGCACTAAACTATTCGCATGTGGATTTCTTGCTCTTCATATGTCATTATTTTATGTTCCATCTTTTTAATGTCTTTCAACAGGAGGCCTTTTGGTCATTGTCTTGCTGATTGGGATCATCCTATGCCTATTAGGCCGTGGTCGCGTCCCACAATCCACACAGATGAAGTATAATGAATTTCATGTGAGCAATAAAAAAATAAAAACAATCTGTGCTACGAATCATGTCTACTGGACTACTGTGAGTATAAATTATTTAACAGTTGTTTCAGATAACTGTTATAAAGCACTTTTCTCTGTATTTTTGTCATTAAAATTTTGACCTCTTGTCCTCTACCTAAAAACCTTGTATATGTATACCTCCTCACACATGACGTTTCTTCATAAATACGGTTAGTACCCGCAAAGATTGCATTCAGTAATCAGTATCCCCGGCCACATGATCAATCAGAGTAAAAAAAATAGTATATGGACCCAATTAGCAATAATGATGTAGTCCACTATTTATGTTATTTATGACAGCTACATTTATATTTCACGAAATTTTTGTAAACTGTGAATACCGTCATGCATAACATGAATATCCGTTCATGGGTGATAGTTGTTTGTTGCAAACATCTTTACAAAATATTATCAACAGCTGAAACAAATAAAAAATAAAAGTAGAATCGATATTGAACTCTGTTGATTAGTCCAAGCCATGAAAGCAAGACCGAGAACGTTGAAGATAAGACATGTTGAAACTGTGCTCAACTGTGAAATATTTTTTAACGTCGAGCATTGTTAGTGGTTTAGTCGAGGGGAAACACGGGCGTTGTAGAAGGAAAATAAATAAAAGATGAGGTTCCACCATGTCATAATCTAATCAAGAGCAGACTGTCCTAATGTTCAGTAAAAGTTAGCACCCAGTGATGTTAATCACGCATTGATGAGCATCATTGTGGAAATGAGAATATGGATAAAACTTAGACGGAATTCTGTCAAAAGTTTCGATAAACTGTCAAATGATCTCTTGCAAATATATATATATATATATATATATATATATATATATATATATATATATATATATATATATATATATATATATATATATATATATATATATATATATATATATATATATTTCAGGAACAAAATTTGAAACAGGAGAACAAATGGGAAAAAAGACATGCAGAAATTGGAAGCTAACTCCAGAAAAACGATCATTATTTTTCAGGCTTAACTGAGAATGGAAAAAGATAAAAAGGACATGATGTATGTGACGAAAATATAAAAATTGTCTGCAAGGAGAACCTGCATCCGTTCTTGATGCATATACACAACGCATATCGATTAAGTGTAAATATTAACATCCAACAATTACTACGACTTACACATGGACTGTCCGCCTACTATTTTTCAATTCACCACCATGTGTAAAAATATGGATCGTCTGTTTCAACGGGACTAACACTGAAAAAGGAGAGCGACTGCTATGTTTAAGTGAATATATATATAAAGCACAAGAAACGAAAAGATCTTGCATAACTTTTTGAACAGTTACAAGGAAGAATAACAATGTTCAGCAATCAGATACAATAATCTGATCCTGGAGGAAATCTGTACCTGTATGAATTGTCGGATTGAATTGAGGAACTTAATGTGGAGCTGGGCACCATGTAAAGTTTCGAATAGCGATAAATCGCGATATGTTTAAATGTACCGCGACACATACCACGATATATCTTAGTTATATTAAGGACCAAACATTCAATGTTCTGAGACAGTGGCATGTAATTTTTTTGTTTAATTTCCGTCTGCTCATAGCTTGAAAAATATTGCTCTGATTTATAGTAAACAATACCACATTTTATTCATCATATTATTTGGAAAAATAAATATTAATTATCTCGAGATAAAAGAAACGAAAATATTTCACCTAAAAAGAAATCACAGATCCCCCACCGAAAAGTATATGATCAGTGCCTTATATTATATGAATTTGCTATGTGTATGTTAATTGTTATACAAATTGAAATTAAAAGCTGCAACTGTTGTGGGATGCGTAAGTTTCCACTACAGCTGATACTGTGGAAGACATTGTGCTGATATTAGAGAGTCTATTGGTGAAAATGGGAAGTGTTAATATTAAAGCCTAATATTCACTAGTGTGAATATTGATATATTAGACAAGGAAACTTTGAATGGGATGCTAACACCCAGGCACGACATCTATCAGATAGGTACAGTAAACATAAAACACACTTAGTCTACAAACGAGAAACTATTGAGTGGACTTGAGAAATAGAAAACCGTAAGATGATTCACAGTCTTACAAAGGAATAAATATACTTAGCATAAGTTTTGTTTTTGTTTTGTTTTCTTTGATCCAAAAATATTTCCGAAAGTCGGATTTGGCCCGAACATGTTTCACAACATTCCGTTTGAACACTACGTTGGTTTACGTTGTGCATGTGATTAAATGATCATGTGTGCGCGCGCGCGCGCGCGCGCGTGTGTGTGTGTGTGTGTGTGTGTGTAATATTTACCTTTAATTTGTGACATTCAACCTTTTTGTCATAAAAAGATAATTTTTGAACAATTTTGTCATGAATAATGAAAACGCGGTTAAAAGCAAGATTCATCGGGAATTTCCGTATATCCCTTATTGACGGAAATATCCGACGTACCGGTACATTGAAAAAGTACCGTGTTACATTAAAACTCGAAAAGATATTGTAATAAGCCAGTATACCGGTAATACCGCGTACCTTTGATCTAATGCATTAAGTTACGTGCATCAATAGAAACGTACTAGTATAAATTCGGGGGTGGGTCAGCATTGTTAAGTAAGAATTACTAAACAAAAATATTGTCTCTTGGTTTTGTAGTGGTACGCTGAATTGTGTTTTATTACATACAAGTGCAAATTTGTTGACTAAGAATAAGAAATTTATATTGGCATTTATATATTATCTTTCGCCGGAGAAATCTCTAATATATATATCGCACATCTGTCCTTGTGCGTTCGAATCTCGTTTTGGCCAACGTGGGTGTTTGAGAAACATCGCCAGTGGGTACTAAAGGTTCTTCCCGGGGTCTTCCTCCACAGACAAATTTTGGCAACCATGTTAAGTTTATCATGTGCTGGAAAATGGCGTTCAACCCACAAAAACAAATCATTCTCCATTTGTCAAGAGTGGTTTCCTTTAGGAGTTACATGATAAATAATGATTTCATCGATTTATTTTGGAATTGAACTGTGTAGGTAAGCAAAGAATTCTAGTAATATTGATACACTTTTTATACTCGGCTATAAAGATTTGAATTCTCTGTCATAAAAGCAGCGAACCTTGTTTTCTGCATACGATTATGAGAGGTAAAGTTGAATTTAACATTCGCATGTAGCTATATTTTCTTAGCATATCCTGCACGACTATGACGTTTTCAAAGTTATACAGTGTTTGATTTAAGGATATTAATTCAAGCTGCATAAATTAATCTTACATTTAATATTTTCCAAAAAGAAAACAATTACGTAAATTCGTATATAAAAGTTAAACATTATTGATTCAACAGTCTGTCATAATTATAATAAAGAAAAGAAATGTATGAAAGTATATTTGATGGAAAACTTTTTCCCGTATGTGTGTTTGCATGTTTATATACATACATATATATGTCAATCAATCTATCCTATCTACATTCCAAAATACCTAAGCAACGACCTATTTCTCACTGAAATGAATATAGTAATGCGCAAAACAGCATTTGACACATCATGAATCTACTTTCTACGGAGATCCTTTAGTGACTTAGCTTTGATAATAATTCTGTCTGTTAGGCTCAAGCCCATTTCTCAAATACGCACGTAAATGAAACACTACAAAGTTAATTTTACATACTATAAGATCCTAGTAATTAAGTTTACATACTAAAAATAATTACAATCATGACGCCGTAATATTCTGCAAAATCGAGCAAATAGCTTACTGGCCTTTTCGAAGCTTTGTCTTTCCTTAGAATCTACCTCTAAGTTTTCCCACCAGATTACGAGTGGCTTCTTTCTTGGTGTACCCCTACTGATCTTCAATCTTTAGGAGTATACTGACTAACCCTTATGATTCGGAAGGTATCATTCGGGTGTGAATCATAATCACGTCCTCTCTCTGTTTTTGATTGGATATCGCTGTGGACCGATCCAATCAAACTTAAAGGACAATGTCCCTCTCGCTGTCTGTCAAAGTGGCGACGGATAAGAACACGCCCCGTTCACCAGTGGACTTTCGTTTGATAACATATATATGTGATATCGGCAAGCTTTTGTTCAGTGACGCGAGCGGTCGCCTTCGCAGGTCTCTGACTGGTCATGGTAACCTTGCGTAACAATTCAACACTAACCCCGCTCCAATCTTTAGACATCAAACACAAGGCAGGTAGATTATAGCCTATACATGATTTTATAACTGGCGCTTAGCAAACGCGACACAGTTGTACTTCTGATGAACGTAGAATATCTCCTGCTCACTAACCGTTAGTTTAAGTACACTAGGCATAATTATGTTCATCTTATAATAATACAAAGTTTTTTTCTTTAATTGACATTTTCGTATCGTACTATTAGAGAAATATAAAACTGTAAATATAGGATGTTGAAACTTGCTGATATCGCAAAGAAAAGTGTATTCTCGACAGAAAGATATCAACCTAAAAAAAATTTCAACTGCATTTGCTGGGTTCCATAACAGCTGAAGATTTGATAATAAACGTTTAATAGTCAATTTCTCTGCCAAAAATTTATATCATCTGCTTCTGCCAACAATTAAATCCGAGCTTGCTACGCACAAGGGTCTGAAAATAATATTGCAGTTTGATGTTCAGTTTTCTAAGCTAAATATATTTTCGGGATTCCAGCAGACTTCTGCAGAGACGCCTACGTCAGAGCAGCTTGCTGCTCAGCAATAACGTGAGGAATTTGCCGATCCTTATCTTACATTTAGATCTCGTCGAATTTCAAATGGTACAGATTTGATGTTGTCAGATGAACTATTTGAGGATATATGAAGAAAAAAATCGATGAGTACACAGCAATAGGATCGGGCTGGAGATTTTATAAAATAACAGAAATACTATTTCACACTTACTATTTCACACTATGAAATAAAATCCACTGCGAGGTGGCTCGTATGTCGAGCTGCCAAATAAAATAAAGAACTCGAAATAGTGTATTAAGATCATACAAAAATTGTGATAACAAATGTTTCCAATGGGCAGTATTATCAGCGTCAGTTCCTGCTCGAGATAATCTTTATCGAGTATAAAATTGTATTAGTCATGTTAACAATCTAAACTTTAGCGGGACTAATTTCCCTGTTTCTGAAATTCAAATTCCAAAAATATGAGAAACAAAATAAACACGTTATCAAAAGGTATTAATGTATTTGGTGTCGATGATCAAAAGATATATCCAAGATACATAAACGATCGAGCATCAGAAACAACAGTAAGATTATTGTTTTATAAAAATCATTACGCGTGAATCAAGAACTTTAACGGGCTAGTCGGAGAGGAATATAACAAGCATAAGGAAGTTCTCAACGGGTACTTGATTGACATATCGAGTATTGCTCTAACGTACAGCGGATACCTATGCCTTGCGAAGTCGAAAAAATATTACAATTTACAAATTACAGACACAAAATGAAAGTGCCTTTTATAATTAACGCAGATTTCGAGTCAATTTTACTTCAAGGGCATGGAGCAGAAAATAACCCTGATAAACCTTCGACAATAAATCTTCAAAAACATATTCCTTGTGGAGCGGCATATACAGTTATCTGTGCTACTGATAAACGTTTATCAAGATCAATAAAGATTTATCGTGGAACAGATCTTGCTGTTTGGCTTCTGAAGAACCTTATCAACAAAATTGATTTTGTCCCGATGTTACTCGCCAAGACAAAAAAATAAATAAAAATGAAACCACTAACAATAAAACAAAAAGCTGTTTTTACTGCAGTAGAAATATGTAATATTTATGAACAGGCGCTTGGATCTGACCTTGTCAAAGATTACTGGAAAGTATCGCAGTCCAGCATATGACAAGTGTAATTTAAAATATACCATACCAGATTTCGTTCCTGCTGTCTTTCACAATTTTAGAGGATACAATTCTCATATCATCGTTGAAGCTTTCAGTAATAAAGATATAATGAACCATCTGAAAAGAATAACAAGATTTATTGATAGGCTGCAGTTTAAAAAAGGCGGCGGTAAGTTTTATCATTTGACCAAACGTTTCGGTGATAAATCAAGCTTATGGATACAAAAAGTTATCTTCCCATAAGCATATCTTGATGTTTGGAGCAGATTTGATGAAACGTGTCTACCTGGCAAAGATAAGTTTTAATCTCGGTTAAATCTTGAAAGTGTAAATGATGATGATTATGATTATGCTAAATGAATATGTGACTCGTTCGGCTGTAAAACCTTGGTGATTATCATGACTTGTATCTTATCACAGATCTACAGTTGCTCGTGGATATATTTGAAAATTTCCGAGGTGTCAGCGCTGGTAACTACGGACTCAACCCAGCTTGGTATTTTTCAGCACCTGCATTAAGCTGGGATACATTACTGAAACATAGCAAAACAAAACTGGAGTTGTTAACAGACCCAGATATGTTAAACTGTATAGAACGTGGAATCTGAGGCGGAATAAGTGTCATAACCAAATTAAATATGCAAGGGCTAATAATAAATATCTACTCGACTATAATAACATGGCGCCATCAAGTTTTATAACTTATCTTGATAATAACAACCTCTATGGGTACTTAAAGTCAGAGTATATACCATTTGGTGGTTTCAGATGGATCAGTGAAAAACACTTTTTTAATGAAACTGATAAATCGTAACAGTGGAATGCGAGCATCCTGGCATTAGTTATTTTGTTGAAGTTGATCTTGACTATCCTGTTGAGCTTCATTATAAGCATAATGATTATCCAGTTTGTTCAGAATAAATGCTGATCGATAAATGCTGTGTACAATTCAGCCATCACAGCTTACGGGAAGAGGAAGCGAAAGAATGTCGACTGGTATGAGGCAAACTGGGAGGAGATGGAGCCCGTGACTGAGGCAATGAGGAAAGCCCTCCTGGCATACAAGGCTGCACCTAGCCCCCGAACACTACAAGCCCTCAGGATTGCAAGGAACAATGCCCAGAAGACTGCCTGCCCCTGTGCCAACACCTACTGGCTGAACCTTTGCAACAGTATACAGACAGCCGCTGACACTGGGGATACAAGAGGAATGTATGAGGGTATCAAAAAGGTGACAGGCCCCCCCCCCCCCCCAGTTACAAGACCGCCCCCTCTCAAGTCCAAGATGGGCGAAGTCATCACAGACCAGGGGAAACAACTGCAGTGATGGGTTGAGCTATATGCAACCCAAAACAATGTCACTGAAACTGCCCTGGACGCCATTCCAGACCTGCCTGTCATGGAGGAGCTAGACACACAGCCCACCCTGGAAGACCTCGGAAAAGCCATCGATTGCCTTGCCTGCGGGAAGGCTCCTGGAAGCGACGGCATTCCGCCTTAAGTCCTCAAGAGCGGAAAACCAGCACTGCTCCAGCCCCTACACACACTTCCCTGCCTTTGCTGGGAACAGGGATACATCCCACAGGACATGCGTGACGCCAACATCGTCACTTTGTACAAAAACAAAGGAGACCGTAGCGACTGCAACAACTATCAGGGCATCTCCCTCCTCAGCATCGTTGGAAAGGCTTTCGCCTGTGTTGCCTTGGCGTGCTTGCAGGTCCTAGCCTCCCGCATCTAGCCAGAGTCCCAGTGTGGATTTTGAGCCGGCAGGTCAACTGTATACATGATCTTCTCACTATGTCAGCTGCAGGAGAAGTGTCGCGAGCAGCAGATGTCCCTCTACATTGCCTTTATAGACCTGACAAAGGCGTTTGACCTGGTTAGTTGGAGTGGACTCTTCAGACTCCTGCAGAACATCAGCTGCCCCCCCCCCACGTCTGCTTGCTGTCATCATGTCGTTCCACGAGAACATGAACAGCACAGTGTGCTTCAATGGCGCAACGTCTGAAGCATTCCCAGTCATCAGCGGAGTCAAACAAGGCTGTGTCCTTGCACCAACACTTTTTGCCATCTTCTTCTCCATGCTTCTCCAGTACGCATTCAAGGACTGCAGCGAGGGAGTGTACATCCATACCAGGGCTGACGGCAAGCTGTTCAACATCGCCCGTCTCCGTGCTAAGACTAAAGTCACAGAGGTACTCATCCGTGAATTGCTCTTCGCCGACGATGCAGCCTTGACATCACACACGGAAGATGGACCTCAGCAGCTGGTATGCCGCCTCTCCCATGCTTGTAAGGAATTTGGACTGACCATCAGTTTGAAGACAACGAACGTCATGGTGCAGGACGCAGACTCCCCTCCCTCTGTCACCATCGATGTGTACAACTTGGAAGTTGTCGAGAACTTCAATACCTCGGGTCTAACATCTCCAGCTCACTCTCTATTGATTCTGAGGTGAACGGCAGGATTGCCAAGGCAGCAGCAGTGATGGCCAGACTTAACCAGAGAGTCTGGAACAACCCCAACCTCACAGAGAAGACCAAACTGCGTGTCTACCAAGCTTGCGTACTCAGCTCACTTCTCTACAGCAGCAAAACATGGACCACCTATGCAAGACACGAGAGGAAACACAAGAGCTTCCGCCTGAGATGTCTGCGGCGCATTCTGCACATCCAGTGGCAGGACAAAGTACCCAACACAGAGGTTCTAGAACGCGCCAACATGAACAGCATGTTCTCCATTCTCAGCGAGAGGTGCCTTTGCTGGCTTGGCCATGTCAAAAGAATGGACCCAGGTCGCATTCCCAAGGACCTGTTATATGGGGAGTTAGCAGAAGGTGCATGACCAACTGGACGACCACATCTGTGCTACAAAGATGTTTGCAAGAAGGATATGAAGACGGCAAACATCAATGTCAACGACTGGGAGAGCTGTGCAAACAACCGTTCATGCTGGCGCCTAGCTGTCAGGCAGGGAGTTCAAAACGCAGAGGAAGAGAGAAGAATAAAACAAGTTGAAAAGAGAGCTAGAAAGAAGGGTAGAGAAAAGCTTACTTTGGAGCTATGCCATCGTCTCCCGTAGACGGATGGATGCCAAGAGGCAAGAGTTTATTATCTGATGAACAGAGAAATTATTCGCAGGGTAAATCTATCTCATACAGTTCTGTTGTTCAAAAATTAGTTCCTAATCTGCTTGAAAAATGGAGATATATTTTACACTATAAAAATCTGAAACAAGCACTTTATCATGGTCTGATATTAAGAAAAGTTCATCAAGTTCTAAAATTCAATCATTCAAGATGGATGAAGCATTATATTGATTCAAACACAGCATGACAAGCAGCTGCCAAAATGGAATTTGAAAAAACATTTTTAAGCTTATCAACAACAGCGTCTTTCCCAAGACTATGGAAAATATGAGAAAGCGAGTTCATATTGAGATTATCAATAACGTGGAATGTCATAATAAACTGGTAGCACCTGCCGGTTTTGTCAGGATGAAAATATTTAATGAAAATTTAGTAGCCATTCAATAAAGAAAGACAAACTTTTGAAGTTAATCAAGCCAGTTTATGTTGTTATGACAGTACTTAATACATCAAAGTGGTTAATGTACCAGTTTCATTACGATTTTGTTAAGGTTAAGTGGCCTGATGCCGAGCTGTTGTTTACAGATACTGACTCGCTAATGTACAAGATAAAACCTGATGATATTTATCAAGAATTTTATGACAACCGAGAGCTGTTTGATATATCAGATTATCCAAAAGAATGACGGATTTCAATGCAACAATAATAAAAATGAAATAGGAAAATTTAAAGATGAGACTAATTTTGTCTAAAACTAGCTGGTAACAAAGTTACGAAACGAGCAAAGGGAACAAGAAAAAATGTAGTCAGTTCAGTAATAGGAGTCAATAATTATAAAGCTGCGTTAGATGGATTTTCTAGTTATTTTGAGATGACGGTAATAAGAACAAATTGTCATAAAATTAAGACTGATGTTATAATAGAATCTGGTCCATGTAATTTTGATGATAAAGGATACTGCTCTGATGGGATCAATACATTTGCATTAGGATAAAAATGTCTGATATTATTGATTTTAGCAAGGTGGATTTTTTAGATTGATTATTTAACAGAAATTTTGAGTGAATGTTAAAATTAGTAAAATTTTGTGTGAAATATAAAATAAAAACCACAGTAGTCATGATAAGTATGTGTTTCTCAGCCAACCCTTTTTGTACGATGACGATGAGGATTCAGTGACAGGTCCTCGAGTTAGGTAATCAATAATGAAATTAATGCTGTTGCTTTTGTTTTCTTATTTTGTTGAGACTAACATGGGGGAAGGGTCTGGGAGGAGGTAATAATCATGCTGTCACCCTAATACAAAACAGACGTTTGGCTGAGAAACCCCACTTATCAAAGACAACTATACAGTATAAATTCAGCTGCTTTGTTTCTTGTAGTGTATTCTTTTTATCATTATGTCTTAGGTAGAAAAATAAAATGAGCATGTAATGAAAAGGTTACTGCATTTGTATGGGGAAAATATGTGCGAGTTTTTCTGAGTAATACTGCATATATTATTACTCATAAAAACTTTATCCCCACACAAAAGAAGTAAACAATAAAGGCTTGTACTGATTTCATCTCCATATGTATCTAGTAAAGCCTTACTCAGAGGAATAGTGGCTATATGATACCAACTAAATGTTAACCTTTATAAATGTAAAATTGAATTGGACAAAAATATAAGATAATAATAATAATAAAAATAATAATAATAATAATAATGAGGACTTTGTATAGCGCCTAATCTTTAGAAGCTCTAAGTGCTTTACAACATTAGACAACACCTATAAGATAAAAAACATAATGGTTTGATTACATAAACAAACACCATGAAATTAGAAAACATCAAAAAAAAAAAAAACATGCTGAGAATATTTAAGGTAGGAAGCATTATTAGGTCTTTTAGATAACCCCTTCCAAATAAATGTTGGCCTGAAATGGAACAAGCAAAACAATAAGACATAAAAATGTTAAAATTCTGTGGAAAGGGTGTCAGAAACACTCAAAATCTTTAAACACATGGTCAAAATGTGTTTTTTTTTTATATGAACCACATTGAAACTTGCTGATATTGCAAAGAAAAGTGTATTCTTGACATAAAACACCAAGCCAAATACATTTAAAAAAAAAAAAATTATATTAATAGAAATAACAAATGAGGTATAATACAAAAGAGAGAACAAATAACAGGAATATATCTTTATTCAGGCTTTTGGTACCAAAACCTTATTTTATATCATTTCATTAGATAACATCTCCTATGCTTCTTAGCAGGACATTGTGAGTATACAACGGGGTTATATGGTACAAAAATTATTCTGATACATGAAAGATACATGTAGGAATGTTGTCATATGACACATTGAATTTGTTATAAGAATGTGTGATAATGAAATGATTGCTGCAGGTGATCAATGTATATTGTGGCTGTCACATCGAAAGCCTTTGACTTCAATTTGTCTGTTTGCCACATATAAAAAGAGTAACGTAACAGTAACCTCAAAGCTAACTGCAACTATGATTATATATGACAATGATTTACCCTGACAGCATGATTCACACAGATATGACTTGTGATCATGATACAGAAGAACATGTCTTAAAATACCACCCCTTCTGAGAAAAATAATGGTCCATCAAGACATGTGGTCTCATGACTGGTCAAAACACTATATAATCAATAGATATGTTCATAGCAAAGCTGGTCTCTCAAGACAGGCAGTCTCTCATAGCAGTGGTCTCTCAAGACAGGTTTTACTATATAAACTTAAAACTGCATATCAATATGTAATTCATTGTGACACCAGTGACATTTCTTTTGTAACATTTAAGTAGTGATGTTGCATGCTGCAACAATCACAGTATGTGACTGTTCCTAGGAACAATATGGGTCATTTCACACAGTGAAATGTACAATTATTGAAGGACACACATACTGTGATAAAATATTTATGTATGAAATGTAACAAGCACCATGTGGACCAATTAATACAAATATACCACAGTCAAGAGCAGAACATAGATTTCACTATGGTAATGCATTAAGTAAATGCATAGTGTAATGTGTGTAATGTCTGCAGTATTCTTCAGTTAGACTTTATGCAAATCAAAAACTATTTTCTCACTGCATCATTTCTTGCACATTTAATTGCAGAAAAGCAAAGTCTGCACAACTGTTACACATGGATTTTACTTGTAATTCTTGACATGAAGTAGGTGCAGGAAAAAATGATAGTAAATATAACGCAATGGTAAACGTGAACAACGTAAAACAAAAATTATGCAGAAATGAAAAAATGAACAGACTGATGTACAAGCAGATGTATGGATGTTGTCGTCATACCATTATATGCTCTGCTGGGCAAACAAATAAACTTAAATCATGAAAATTAGACCCCTTAAAAATGCATGATCTATGCATATTATTCTGATGTAATTATGCCATAATTTTCCAAATTCTTCTACCATTTATTTATAAAACAAAAAAAGTTTTTTTGAGCTTATTAAACTGCTATGATCTTTTACTGTGATGTTGATTATATAGAAAAGATTAGTTGTGCACAGTGCTGTCTCATTTTGTTTGAGCTATGGGATTGTACAGAATATTTTACTTAAAGTTACACAAATCCTTTAACCCCGAGTTGAACAATGAATGTCAAAAATGTATTGATGCTCATGAAGATATCAGCATCTGTCTCTCACTTTTCTTTAACAAAGGCAAAACAACAGGACATGCAATTCAAATCAATTTGCAGCCCTAAACCCAGCATAGGTAGCCTTGCCCAAAGAGCAAACAACACAGACCCATCTCCACTTTTCTGCAATGAATGAGCAAATTGGCTTGCTGCACAGTGTTCATTCTTATTAATTGCATTTATTATCATGTACTTGTAACAAGAAGTTGGTTATGGCTTGTATGTTCAACTTGTTGCAGATCTTCAAGGAGGACATTAATTTTGCTATAAAAGACATTCAAAAATATTTAGCATTAGTCTTAATCTAGGATGTGAATGAACAAACAGACATGCACATGAACACAGAAACGGTTGCTCTGTTGAGCTTCCGCGAAGGTGAATTAAATTTTTTATAAAAACGTGCTAATTATTCCAAAGATATCTTAGCTACATGAAATCATCAATTTCTATGATATTATTGTATGTTATTTTTCTCCATCATATATTTATACCCGACAAAACAAAAGAAATGCACATAGTAGGTTTGATCAAATCTGCACTAATAAATATGCATAACCTATATCCTTCTGTATCACTTCTCTCTTCTCTCACCTAGAAATGTCATTGAGCTAACTCTGACCTTTCTAACATTAACATGAGATCCTGCTGATCCAATCTGATCTGTAACGTACATGAATTTTTAACTACAGATATTTACAAGCCAAACAATCACAAGGATAACTATTTCCATTTCTTGGGTCTATGATGGTTGGATAACACAAAAAGATTGTGAAAACAGTTTCAAATAATTACAAAAGCCTGTGTTGTCATAACAACCAAACAGTACAGCAAACTGGCCATGAGGAACTTTGAAATACTGAATTTCTTACCCGATTATATCAAAGCTATGAATCTGAAGGGATCCTTAGTTAACTTTGCATTTACAATAACAGTTTATAAATGACACCAAAATCATGTCAGCAACCATGATAATATATGATAATTTAATATTTCCATTGGGCTGGGTATGAAACTATATACATACACAGTCACATGTTGCACTCCGCTATCGGGCCCTTCATTATAACATGGTCTTAGCTACAAGGCCAGTAGGATTATGGACTTAATTTCATTATGTACTATGAAAATTACAATTCTTATGTACTTCATTATAAGATGGTCTCACTATAAAGTAGTATACTCTATAGCTCCCATGGACATCATTATCATGAGGAGTAATGTGCGTGTGTGCGTAAACACGCACACAGAATATTTAATATTATCTATATTTGATTAATTATACTTGTATATAACTGACGACGGACTCAAGGCACCAGCTGCATCATTTATTACTAACAATCTGAAGTATTCCTTCACAGATTATGTTAAATTAAGTTTGTTGTCCAATTAAGATGACACTGACCGTTTAAACATTTTTAGGAATACAACATGTTTACTGAGCAGAATTTTTCAACTGTTCAGGTAACAAATGTATGAAGGAAGGAAATTTATTGAATATCAGTTATAACATTGCACAGTAAACAAATAAACAAAATTTTGGTATCTGTACAAATAATTATACTTTATATTTTGTATTTTATATGCATCTAGAATTTATGTATTAACTGAAACATTTAACAACTTGAATATAATGCAAAACTATATTTAAAATGAATATTTCATGATTCATTTAGTTTACAAGTCAAAGAAACTATTAAAAAAATTGTCTTATAAGTTATGGAATATTTACAGAACAAATAATCATAAATATACATAATGTTTTCACTGTGTTTTATTTAACTATGAGCACATGCCTGGAGAGGTAGAGATAAAGAAATATTTGGATTAAAAAGTCACCCCAACCTGTAATACGATCCAAAAGTGGCATGCATTAGATCAGTATTGTATGAAATATGAGAAAAACAATTGCAACAAGAAAATCTAAGCAAATAGGACCACTGTTACTTCAGTATGCCTTATTTCTGAATCAAATTTCATGATTTCATTTTCTGCTGATGAGTGGACGTATTTTCATGACAAAATGGTTACATTTCATGACACTCATAAGAAATTAATGGACTGCAAAAATTCCAATTTATTTATGGTCTCTCAATATTTTCTTTGCAATAAAATATCAAATACATAATATCAAAGAACTGGAAATTTCCAAGAAATGTTAGAACAATATGAATAAAAGTTATTACACCCCATTCAAACCAAGGACTAGCAAAGTGGCCTCTCCCTCCCCATGCACCCGGTTCCAACCAAGGACTTGTAAAGTGGGCTCTCCGTCCCCTTGCACCTGGTCCAACCAAGGACTTGTAAAGTGGGCTCTCCCTCCCCCTGCACATGGTCCAACCAAGGACTTGTAAAGTGGGCCCCCTGTTAGTCAAACCATGGAATGGAAAATTTCCTAAGCTCGTTTTACCCAATCATAGTTCTAAAGAGTGACATCCATAAAAAATTATCTTCCAAACATATTTTCTAGAAAACAAAGTCGTTCTCAGACCTGAACAGTGTCTAAAATGTTAAACTATAAACGTGGATACAAAAATACTTTTCCAGAGATGTGTACACTGGTTAGGCTGGCGAAAGAATAAGCTACTTTTGCTGCATACATAATAACTTGAGTAAATGGATGAATTGGTGCATATGTACATGAATATATCAATGTTCTTTCAATATTGTATTAGCTAATGTAAAATTCACGTTCAGTATAGTGATTCAAATGCAGAGAGTCAACATTGCACAGATACCTCTATATTTTAACCAAGTCACATGACTTGATAGCACTACATGAACTTGTCAATCAAATAACCATGTAAGATGCCATGTCCATCTAATATGATTTTCCTTCAATAAGACCCATGTTGTACTTTGTAAATCTCTCACTGAACACGGGCAGTCCATTTAGTCTTTTGAACTGGAACCTGGAACCAAACAGAATGAAAATGTTAGATGAAGGAAGATGTAAAGCAGGACTATGCAGCCAAACAGTCCAACATGGCAGAAGATAGTCAGGACATAAGGTCACACACGTATCATGAACAGTGAATGGTACGGCATATATGCCCACTGTGAGTAATAGTCATCAATGCAAATAACGGAAAATTTGTTCAGAAATCAGTTTTTTTCTTTCAGTCAGTGATCCTTACCTCTGATCTTTTGACCCCAAATCAATACACTTCTTCCATACTCAAAGTGCAAGCCGTCTACAAAAAGTTTGGTACAAATCTGTGATGTAGAATTCATGTTATTGTGCAGATTTCTTTCTGCAGTCATGGTGATTTTAACCATTTACCTTTTGACTAAGACACTTCTTCCCTGCTTCATATGCAACCTACCTATAAAGTTTAGTCGAGATTGGTGATACAGAAATGATGTCATTGTGTGGAAACTATTTTAATTTCTTTCAGTCACAGTCACCTTGAAATTTGTATTTTTTACTTCCCTACCACAAGTGCAAGTCATTCACAAAGTTTCACCACTGTGGATGATTGAGAACTCAAGTCATTTTGTGAGAATGATTTTTTTTTTTTTTTAATCATAGTGACTTTTATTTTTGAACCCAAAGCTGTTATGGTTCTTCCTTACACCAATTCAAACCAACAACACAGTTTGGTAACTGTAGATGATGAAGAACACAACCATTTTTTTTCTTCTTTCAGTCAGTGACCTTGACCTTTGACCTTGAAACTAATACAGTTCTTCCTTACACCAAGTGAAAATTATTCACAAAGTTTGATAATTGAAGATGGTAGAGAATTTGGGTTACTGTTTAGAAATTTTTCTTCATGCAGTTATTAACTATGACCCCAAAATTAAGTGTTCTTTCTTGCCCCAAATAGAGCGTGTGTGTGCATTTCGAGACACTTAAGCACACTTCTGGACATAATGTGTCAGTAAAAAACTGAAGCTCAATTGCACAAGAACATTAGGAAGAAAAACCTCCTCAAATAAATGTACACCTGAAGTACTTACTACAATCTGAAAAATAAATGGTAAAGATGTTAAATTCTGTACAATTTCTCCAAAATAAAATACGAAGGTAATACATATAAAATAGTGGTTTAAGCATCTACCTCTGATGCAGGAGGTAGTGGGTTCGAAACCCCGGCCAAGTCATACAAAAGACTTACAAAAATGGTATTAACAGCTGCCTCGCTTGGCACTCAGCATTAAGAGGTTAGTGTTAGGACTGGTCGGCCTGGTGTCAGGATAATGTGACTGGGTGGGACATCATGGTACATGTCTGCGATATGATGCCTCAGTGCTAGGCATCACTATAAACTGCCACACTACAGACACTGTAGCGATATGACTAAAAATTTTTTAAAGCTGCGTTAAAAACCCAAATCACACACATGA
The DNA here is from genome assembly GCA_028554795.2 of Sinohyriopsis cumingii. Classification (NCBI taxonomy): domain Eukaryota; kingdom Metazoa; phylum Mollusca; class Bivalvia; order Unionida; family Unionidae; genus Sinohyriopsis; species Sinohyriopsis cumingii. The sequence continues at coordinate 1,586,571 of CM068841.1, forward strand.
TGCCAAATCCAAATGGGGGACATTATAGTGTATTGTACAATGTCGAAACCAAGTGAGACTATGCAGGGAATCGAACCCACAACATCCTGTATCCAAGGCAGATGCTCTAATCACTAGGCCACCTGAGCGGTCTGATTCGGCATTGTACAATACACTGCATAGTATCACTTGGCTGAGGCATCATACAATACACAACAGTGTCCCGCTTTTATAAGGCATAGTGCAATGTGAGAAAATCAGAAATGAGGCTGACTTTTAAGTTGGATAGTAATTATGTTTACTGGAAGGGATCAAGCTAGACTGGAATTTTAGGGAGAAGTGACTTCTTCTTTTGGACAAGCAGCTATTTTTAGAAGGAAGGGGCTTCATAATGTAACCACTCACGTTTTATAGCTTCAATACAACAGTCCATTGATAGGATTGCAAATTTATGGTTTATTTATTTGTATATGTATTTGTAGTAATTTTAGACATTGGTCAATAATATCTTGTTTTCTGTATTTTCACATTTATAAGTCAAGTCAGAAAACAACTTTGACCTTACAACACTTCTTATGAATTCCACAACACAGCGTTGTCCCATATGTTTCTGACCTACATAATTAATTGCATTTTAAAGTTAAATCTTAAATAACATAATACCTAGGTTTGCTTTCTATGAATTGTATATTTTTCCGAATATATCTGAATGATGATTTATGAAAACAGACAATCTAATAAACTGGTTCTTCCCAGACAGAGCAATGCCTCAAAAAGTATGTTTTGTCAATGTAACTCTAAACAAAATCACAGAGCAAAGTAATTTTCGCTTTCCTAACAGAAGGCGAAGTTTACATTTTTTAGGCAACTTAGTTGCCATTCTGCCTGGTAGTGTGACCCCTGAGCTGGTGCTTATGATAAAAGTGAATTTGGAATTCATCAAAATATTTGGATAGGCAAACAGATATGCTTGCCTTAGCAATGATTCTTCATGTTCTATGCCATTGTAATTACCATATACCAAGGGACAGGAAATGCAAGACATTTTTATGACTGTGACAATAAGATCAAAGTAGCAAGTTGACACCTCATATACTGACCTGTCTTTGATTCAGAATTATTCATTACAAGCATAACGGGGTTTAGGAAGCAACATTAAGAAAATCCCAACAAATTTTCTATGATTGTGATCTTGACCAAAAGGTCACAGTGGCAAGCATGCATGTCACTGATGAACAAAAGCTGTACTTATCAGCAACAAAAAAAACCTTTACAAAAGCCTAAACAAAATTGTACATGATTCTGACCCCACAGTGAAAGGGGCAAGTAAGTATGTCATGACTCATTGAATGAACAGTCTTGGCTTTGAAATGATTAATGTCAAATATGATAAGAATCTATCAAGGGGTTTTTGAATTATTAGCAAACGAAAAACTTTTACCAAAAACCTTAATGAAATTTTCTATAAATGGTGACCCTGGCCAAAAGTAACAGACTCAAGTGAGCATGTCATACAATAAATAGTCTTGGGACCTTTACCCAAAGTAATAGACTCAAGTGAGCATGTCACAGAATGAGTTGGCCCAAAGTAACTGACTCAAGTGAGCATGTCATACAATGAATAGTCTTGGGACCTTGACCCAAAGTAACAGACTCAAGTGAGCATGTCACAGAATGAGTTGGCCCAAGGGAACCGACTCAAGTGAGCATGTCACAGAATGAGTTGGCCCAAGGTAACCGACTCAAGTAAGCATGTCAAAATGAACTGTCTTAGCTTCATACAGGTTCATGCCAAGTAGAATGAAAATCTAGCAAGGAGTTTAACAATGAAAAAAAAAAAAGAACCTAAACCTTCAAAAACTGCTCATATAACCACTGCTGGCAAACAAACCATTCACATAACCATCACTGTCAATGCCAGAAAAGTTACTGTTATGTCGCACTTCACACTAAAATGGGTTGAACAAAAATTTGAACTGCTTTCTTCTGCCTAACTGACATCATGAACTACAATGATGTCAAATGACTTCTAAATTACAGTAACCTTGGCTGAAACACAGCAAACAAACTTGCACATACTATTGTTAATCTGCACTATTAATAGTTTTATCCTGTGTAGATAATATCCCAGGTAAATGTAAACTTGCCTGCCAAAATACATAGATTATGGTAAATTATACATAACAGGACATGCATCATATCATTTTTTTCCACACACACTCCAACATATATGGTAAAGTGTACTCTGTGATAGGTAAGGCCACTTTATATTGGTGTACATTACAAGCAAAGCTACTTAATGGGTATATTTGCAATCATGGGGTATATCTAATATGAAATCCTCATAAAGTTCAAAGGACATGAACTAAAATTGAGAAATAACTTAGGTTGCCATTTCAAAAGTAAAATTCACACTATATAAATGAATCCATGACCATACCATTATCATGAAGGATTTTATACTAAAGCGTCTTAAAGTAAAAGACCAATATAGTTAAACTTGTTATTGTTAAAAGAAAGATAAGAATTTAGTTAAAGCTGGGTACCTTTTTAAGATTATTTCGCCCAGGGAAAGATCTAATTGCTATCATCAGTTTCTCTCTGGGGTCAAGCTCAGGTTCATAGCGTTTTGGTTGGTTTGGCTTTGTGTCTTTGGAAACATGTGCTTTAGTAAATTGTGTGTCCTTCTGATATGCATGTGCAAAGGGTAGGGGTGGGGGTATAGGTGCTGCAGGAGGTTCTTTAGGAATAGCTGGTGCCAAACTCGCTGGCTCTGGGTTAACTATGGCAGAAGAAGCAGTAATAAGCTGAGTTAAGTCTGAATTACGCAGAGATTGGTTTGGGGAAGAGGTCTGCGGCAAGGCTTTCTGCTGAAGTGTTAAGGCCTGCATGTTTTCTTGAATCTGCATCATCATATTTTGCTGAATCTGCATCTGCAACTGCAACTGCAACTGCTGTGACTGGTCACTGCTCTCCAAACTGGACAAAAGTTTCTGGTTGTTCAAAAGCTGTGCCTGCCACATCTCAAACTGTTGCTTCAGGAGCTGATGTTGGGTATTCAAAAGCTGATACGTGTCCATTCTATCTCCTTCTTCTAATGGTTCACTTTGTATCTCTGACCTGTCTATTTCAGGTTCACTAGTTACTTCTTTCTTAGACTGTGACATAACCAATTTTACTGAAGAGGAGTACAATTTTTGTTCATGGAAAGGTTCTGAAGGATTCTGACTAGTTTTTTCCTCAGATGACTGTCTATCCATAGTCCTTCTCACTGCTGGAAGAGCAATTTGTGAAATTGATTTTTCCTCTAGCATGTGTTCCATTTCACCCTCAGAACTGGGTGAGAAGCTCAGCTCTGAGCACCTATTTCTGACACTGTCATCTTCAGCATCACCATGTGAGTCATGTTCATGGTCATCCACATTTTCATAACTATCTGGCTCCGGAAATGTAGCAGTCACAGTATTTTCGGAAATGGTTCCATCAACCTGATCATTTGGATATGATACTTTTGATGACAAACCCTCATCAGGTTTTTCTATTTTCCTTACAGGTACTTGGGGTTTCTTTTTCTTTGGACCAGTGAAGTCAATGTTATTCAAATCCTCTAGTGAAATAATAAACTCCTCTTTTTCTCGTTTCAGTTCAACCTTGGGTACAGGAACACTATATTCTGGCTCTTTGACCTCCACTTCTCTTGGAGAACTTCCATCATCTGACCCTGACATTTTTCTCATTGTTATAGAAGAAGGCCCATGTTCCTTCAGAGTTTCAAGGTCAGGGATCCTCCTTGGACTACCAAGGTCATTGGATGCTGAAAGAGGATACGCATCATTATCCTCTTTGCCTTGAAATTCATACAGGTCAACTGGCTCCTCATCATTCTGACATTCTAGAGGAGTCGTGTCTATCATAAAGTTGTAAGTAATTTCAGAAACCTCTTGTTCTGCTGAGGCTGATGCTTCATATCCTTCACTTTCAACTTTTTCAACTGTCTCAATCTCTAACGGCTTAATTTCCTCTTCATCGTTGTCCTCATGAACAGAACTAGTCTCAGATGCTGAATCAGGTGCTTTATCTGACTGTTCATGTGGTGACATTTTTGGACTGTTTGATAAATCATCATCACTGGAAAGCTTGGAAGTCTTTTCACAAACGTCTGGCATCTCCTCTTTCAACATAACTGAAAGAAATTGAGAGCCAAGTATAAATGGTTTGAATATGCCTATTCATTACCAATAACAAAGGTAAACAAATTTACCAATAGATACTCTAATATTGACTCAAGATTATATATGTAAATTAAATTAACATAATAAAGTTTCATAATGGGTGATTAATTGCAGTTTTCAGTCTTAACAAGTGTGATTCCTCAACTAAGCCAAAATACTGTTGATAAAATTAAGTCATACTCCAGATGAAAGAAATAAATCCAATAAAATCTTCAATAATTTAAGAACCTTCTGTACTTCAAAACATAGAATAAACTTAAAAGCTATATTTTCTTTTAAAACTCATTGTCATTTATTTCAGAATTTAACAAAGAATTATAAGTAGAACAAGAATGCCAAAACTTACAATAAAAATTAAAATATACGCAATACAACACACTGAAATTTGGTTTGCATACAAAATGTTTAATAATAATTTGATTTCTCAAAAAAATATTCTCAAAATAAAGAAAATGGGACATATTTCTTGCAATATTTTTTTCTAATTATTAATTTTATGATTAGCAAAATACCATGTGCAAGACGTGAAAGAAAAAAAAATAGCTGGCCATAGAAAAGTGGACATTTTGTAACATGAGTGCTTTAACAACAGCTAACTATTAAGCCAATGATCATAATATGCAAGACTATTTAGAAAAAAATATAAATTCTACCAATAATTTAATTCAATGGAAAATCTAAAGGTTAGGGTATAAAAATGAAAATTTGTCATATAATAATGAAAACAAAATCTAATCTATTATAACACAGCTCACCTCTAGAAAGATTTTAGTAATCTCCATTAACAAACAAATTCAGCAAAGTTTTGCCCTATCCCCCCTCCCCATTTACCATGTGTGATGTAAAAATTCATGATTAAAAAAATCAGACTGTGACCTTTCAGACTGAGCTGCAATGTTGCTGCAAAGACACTGAAAAGTAACCAAATTTCACTGCCCTCTCTGAAAGATCATTTGAGAAAAAGTTTAGAAAGGGACGGAACTGAGTAGTGACCTTGATCTTGGAGACAAAAATCTTCACTGTAAAACACGAGATGCCATCAAGCCATGATTCATCACTAAACCTCAAATAGCTTTTATCATGTAAAGCACATATGTAGGAATGTATATTGTTCGTTTTAGCAACATTTAAAGCACTTTATTTTCCATATCATGAAGAGGAACTGGGAGCTAAGTGCCTTTCACAAGGAAACACTGAGGTGGCCTAATATACAACAGATACCGTTAAATAATAAGCTGTCACCTTGACCTTGACGAAAAGACCTCAATCATACAATGCAACTTTAGTTACAATTAAAACACCCCCAATATGGTACGTGTCACATAAAATACGTGTCTGATGAAATATTGTTATACTAAGTTTCATCCATTCATCTTGAATGTCTAAAACTATAGAGTGGAAAGGAGAGTATTAGAAAAATTCAACACACAAAACCATCACAATGACCTTGAAAATAGGAACCTCAATGTGGTATATAAACACCCGCTAATGATGACACATGTATAAAAAGTTGCAAAAAAGTAACAGACAACAAAAAATAGTATCCATCATGATAGGACAGGCATACCTCATTTAATCTCTTAATTAAAAATGACTCTTAACATTATAGACTAGAAGAGAAAGTGTGATGGAAACTTAAAATAGAGAATTGTGACCTTGACCTTGAAGGCAGCACCCTTAATGTTGTGTGTGACATCTTCTAGGTGATATACAAGTAAACAATATTTCATACCTTTATCTGAAATGAATTAAAAAGTACAGAGTGGAAGGGAACATGCTACGAAAATGTAAATCATTTACCTGGACCTTAAAGACAGGACCCCCAATGTGCTACACAATACACTTTCCAGTAATGATATACAAGTATACAATGTTTCATCCATTGATCTCTAACAGCTTTGAAGTTAAAGAGCAAAAAATGAAAATGTGATGGAAAACAAAATACTGAGTTGTGACCTTGACCTTCAATTGCCCAGATAAGCCACCACAGCTGAGGCCCCAGATGAAATGCATGCAGTCCACTTTTTCATTTTCTACTCATTCCCATGTACAATAGAGAGTTTACCTGTTGAAAGTAACCCATCATAATATACATGTATGGTTATCAATACAGGACCTCAGCATGAAAGTAACTAAATGGAGCCAACCAAAGGTTGATATTCAAAAGATGTAAAATTGAATTGCAAAAAACCCATTGTTTACAATTCAAAACACACTGGTTTGAAAGAGATTTCTGCATAGGGTTCGGGTGCACACAACATGGAAAAATCTGTTTATGAGCTAAAACACTTAGCCTATACTAGCAAAGCACAACATATAGGTCAAAGTCAACTATGGTTTTAAGAGTGTAGAACTAGCAAAGATATGTCTAATTATCGCATTTCATTTACTAATATCAACAATACTCTAACAATGAACTTTAAATATAGCATAAAAAAATTGATGTGGTCAAAGATCAAAACACAAAAACATTACCAAAACCAGTGTAGAAAACGAAATAGGATGAGCTTATGTTGTAGGGTGTAGTACTTGAAGAGATCAATTTCATGATTCAGGCATGAAAATTGCAAGAAAAATCAAACACAAAATTTAAGTCAATTCTGCAATGAGGGTGTACTGCTGCTCATCAAGGTGCCATTTCTAAATTCACAATTCTAGATTAGGATAGTACATGTACCCAGCATGCAAAAATCCTAAGTGCTCAAAAGCTAAACACAAGCTTGAATTAAATAAGTAAACTGTGAAATGCAAGTCACTGTAACCTTTTTTGTATAAGTTTTTGTACCAACAGAGATGCATGCAATCATGCAATTTAATGATTCTAGAACGAGCATTGCTTAAGAAATAAACTTATAACACAAAGCTTTAACTAAAGTCAATGAACTGTGAAATATAGGTCATGGTGACCTATTTTTGTGATGAGGAGGTATTACTCATCAAGATGCATCCCATCCCCAACAAGCTTGCCGACTCCAGGTATAACACTATATATACATGAAAGAAAGAAAGTCCTTGAAGCTGTACTGGCCAGAAAGAATTTCCAGGAATTCAAGATGAGAATATTTCTTCTTTTAACTGCTTACTTTGAAACCATCCATGATATTCATCAGCAATAATGATAGTTTCAAATTTGATGCTGTGGTGGACATACTGGATGTCAGATTGGCACCATTTTCACTTAGGAGCAGCAAAGGCATCATAAAGACATCTTCTGGTGGAAACCTGATGTTCACATGACTTTCTGTTTGTATAAAGTAACAATAATATTTTCAAGATTGTGACCATATTGGATATCACACTGCCACAATTTCCATTTCGGACCAAACAAACATCAATAGAAATCTTTTGGTGAAAGCACAATGATGATATGACTAGCCATCTGGAAGAAGAAGCCATAAATAGCTTTCTATAAAGGCCATTTTGTCAGCCATCATTTTGACTGAGGATCAACTAGACATTGTAAGAAGTCTTTCAGTGAAAACAATATGCTGATATGGCCCATCCATTTAGGAGGAGTAGTGATAAGATTTTCAAGATGGCTAGTGTTATGGCCAAATTGGATATCAGACTTTTTCATTTATGACCAACTAGACATCAGATGAATTATTCTACTGAATAATATATATAAATATAAAGTTCTGTTCAGGAAAAGTAGTAATGACAAAATTTTCAGGATATATATTGTGGTGGCCATATTGGAAGTCTCAGTTGCACTGTTTTCCTTCAGGACTTGCAAGACCATGGAATGAATAGGTGAGTAAAGTTTCACGACAATCCTCCAAGTAGTCAAAGAGAATTGCTAACAAACAGATGAACAACAGGATACAGATCATCCCATAAGCTCTTCTGGTGTATGATTAGTAGACTTTGTAAACAAGAGCTAAGCACCAAAGCTTCAGGTAAGCCAGTAAAATGCAAAATGTAGGTCACAGTTACCTTTTGTTATGAGAATGTAGACCTAACAGTGATGCCATGTAGTCATCTTTTTTGATGACTCTAGCCTGAATGGTGCTTGAGAAAAAAAAACTGAAAACACATGCAATATTTCTTTGGGCTGAATCAGCACTTAAACTGTTACATTATTTGGAAATTCATTAAATTTGTGTCTTGTGAGTTGAACTTCAAATGCAACTACATAATTTTAACTTAAAATCAATAATAATGACTTTAAAAATTGTAAAATAATTTATCTGTGGTAGCTACTTTGATTTAAAAGTTGGGACTATCATGGAATTACATCATTTGTACAAACCTTAAAGAGATCTATAAGAAAGCTGAACCATCGTAAGGTAGATGTCCTAATGTTCATGTAGGCATTAAGTATTGATTACTTCAGTAATGAATGCCAGTTTATAGATGATGGTGATTGTTCACTTTATTTAGAACCTTATACACGTACATCCATATTCCATTTTAAAATCATTATTACATGCCCCCAAAAATATACATGACAATAATCAAAGTATGTGGACATTTTTCTATGAGGTCAACCTAAAGGTGTGATCCAGTATGAACCATATTGAATGTCATACACTGTAATGTCACAATGCAATCAGCAAATGTTGAATAAAGCTTGCACTACCACATTATTTTGCTAAGATTGACCCTACATATATGGAATAAAGCTTGCCTTACCTTTTTTTTTTTAAGCTAGACCCTACATATGTTGAATAAAGCTTGCATTACCCTGCTATGTTTTTTAAAGCTAGACCCTACATATGTGGAATAAAGCTTGGATTATTTTTTTAAGCTAGACCCTACATATGTGAAATAAAGCTTTTATTACCCTGTTATGTTTTCTAAAGCTAAACCCTACATATGTGGAATAAAGCTTGCATTACCCTGTTATATTTTTAAGATAGACCCATCTTTTCTTGAGCCAGTTTAGTATCTGGGCACCACTGTAGAACTCCACTGCTCAATTTTTGTCTGGATGTTTTTTTAATGACTTTTAAACTTCAAATGATTCAACAATAAGGAGTTAAGATAATTAGGTTAAACTGTACTAGTATTAAATTTTAGAGCAACAATAAATGCACCTACATGACCACATTGGCAAAAATTAGTACAATGGGGACCAATTTCTATCTAGCCAACAAATCTCACCATCATCAAAAGGGGTGATAATCAAGGACATACAGGTATTCTAACTGTTGAGATATAATAATGGACAGCATTTACTAATTAATGCTGTGTCAATCATTAATGGAACAAGTTCATCCTTAAAGTTACTTTCAAGTTATTTCCTCTAATATGTTGATCTGATTTTTTTTAAAAAAGTTTAATATGTCAGGAGAAATTCCTTCTTTCTAGAGAACTTGCAATTTTGAACTTACAATACAACTTAACGAGATATTTCCACAACTTGCCTTGGATAATAAATATGATTTTTATTACATGCGCCCCCCTCCATTCCCCGTGACCCTGACCTGAAGTTGCAACCCAAAAGCCATTACATTTGACATGTCCTTGTTCTATGACTGCATGTTTAAAATTTAGCAAAAATTATTGAAAATTTTCATTCCAAGTACAACATTTCTATATTTAGTCTCTGACCATGCCATGGGATTCAACAGAGGGGATTAAAAAGCTATGACCGATCCACAGACAGGTATTAACTGAGCAGCCTATGTATTACATTTGGTGAATTTCTATCCTGCAGTTACAGAGGAGACAGAGCAAAGGACAGATGGAGGATATCATATAATTATGTCCTATGTACTGGTATGTCTTAAGTTAGAAAAATGCCAGTGCAAGTAAATTTAACATGTTATTCTGACTGACCAACTGAAATGCAACAGATCTAATAAAGTCGTTTTAAAGTGTCAAGTTCCAGTTTCTATCAAAATGTTAGTTTTGGTTTCTTTTAATTATTTTTGCAGCACATCAACACATGTAGGATATTTAATGCCATGGCAACTGGAGAAGTGTCTTGTGCAATCACACCATTGCAGCCTATAAAAAAAAGGTTTATAATGGACCACATCTTAACAGCACATCAACACATCATAGGTTCTCATGTCAAGGCATATCAGATTAAAGTGCTTTGATCAGTAACACTATAAAACTTAGTTACAATGTCAAAAAACAAAAAATTCATGCTTGAGAATATACTAAGTGATAAATATGAAGCCAAACTTAAATATCTTCACAAAAGCTTGATGTATCTATTATTTAAGTTTACACACAGAAATCTTGTATGTATCTTTGAAAGTCATTAAGAATATTTCTCCCTTTCCAAAACATCAACAGCTAAATTTTTATATAAATAACACTCTTAAACAAAAATCATTATTTTTATGCCATGTTTGCCTCCCATGTAAACAAAAGCAAAGGCAACTCTAAATTTCCAGAATGAACCAGCTTTCGACACTTAACGATCTGGCTCCAGTCTCATGAATGTGCTTTAAGTTAAAGTCTGGACAGCTGAGCAAAATATATTTAAACTTTTCAGTTACATCCAAAGCTTTATGGTGATTACTGGTGAATGTTGGAGTATTCAAGTTTTTGTAGAATGGATATGTTTACATTATTAGGAGTCAAAAAAAACCCATAACATTCAAAGGCTGATGTGAATTTTGTTCAACTAAAATCTTAACAACGTGCAACAAGATAATTACACATATAATAGATGTGAAATGATACACTGTCACTGCATATCCTTAAAACAGGAAATAATACCCTGTCACCATACATCCGTACAACATAAAGGACATGATACTGTGTCATTGTACATGCTACAATATACATGAAATGATACCCTGTCACTGTACATCCATTCTATATACTGGAAATGATACCCTGTCACTGTACATCCCTACCACATACTGTATAGGAAATGATAACCTGTCACTGTACATCCTTACAACATACTGTACATGAAATGATGTCCTGTCACTGAACATCCCTACCACATACTGTATAGGACATGATATCCTGTCATTGTACAGCCTTAAACAATACTGTATAGGAAATGATATCCTGTCACTGAACATCCTTACAACATACTGTATAGGAAATGATATCCTGTTGCTGTATATCCTTACAACATATTGCATAGAAAATTATACCCTGTCAATGTACATCTTTACACCATACTGTATAGGAAATGATACCCTGTCACTGAACATCCCTACCACATATTTTATCATATTTTATAGGAAATGATACCCTGTCACTGTATATCCTTACAACATACTGAATAGGAAATGATACCCTGTCACTGAACATCCTTACAACATACTGTATAGGAAATGATATCCTGTTGCTGTATATCCTTATAACATACTGTATAGGAAATGATATCCTGTCACTGTATATCCTTACAACATACTGTATAGGAAATGATATCCTGTTGCTGTATATCCTTACAACATACTGTATAGGAAATGATATCCTGTCACTGTATATCCTTACAATATACTGTATAAAAAAATTATACCCTGTCACTGTACATCCCTAAAACACACTATATTGAAAATAATACCCTGTCACTGTACATCCCTACAACATACTGAATAGGAACTGATACCTGCTTAAAACACTGTATAGGAAATGATACCCAGTCAATGTACATAATTATAATATACTGTACAGTAAATGATACCAAGTCAATGTACATATGCTTACAATATAATATATAGGAAATGATACCAAGTCAATGTACATATGCTTACAATATTCTGTATAGGAAATGATACTGTGCCCATGCACATACTTACAATATACAGAAAATGATACATGTAACTGAACAATCCTTACAATAAACAGAAAATTATACACTGTCATTGCTCATACCTGAATTACAGTAAAAGATTTAAAATCCTCATATTTTCACTGGGTGAAAACCATCCAGTATATTCTTTGCAACTAATACTGATGAAAATGTAGAGGCATGGAGTGAACTTTTCTGCTAAATTACTTTCTAAGACATGGATCACTGCCATCTCATTTCTGTCTGCGTGGATTCGAGTCTAGGATTCAGCCAATGTAGGTATGTGAGAAAGCTTGCCAGTAGCTTCTCGTGGGTCGGTGGTTCTTCCCGGGGTCTTTCCGGGTTCTTCCTCCACCATTAATACTGGCCGCCATGCATAGCCTATCATGTGCTGAAAAATGTCATTAAATCCAACAACAACAACTTTCTATGACTTGTTGTCATGTGATGCATAATGGAGTAAATTTATGGGGCTTTTTCTTTGATGACAGGTTATTTCTATAGCATATTGGTATTTAGATCTTATCCAGAAGAGCAAATAATGTCATCATTACGTCATAATGCAATCCAATATTTCCCACATCTCCTAATGTTACATTATCTATCTTAACTGAAAAGCATCAGAATGAAGGCATAGCAATAAATTATGTCATCTCAAGTTGAATATAAATATTAATTTTTATAATATCCTTCAGTCAAGATGCAAGATCTGTTTGTGAAAACCATGCCTGTATCCTTGTGTGACTCTTGATTATTTGGGTGGATTTTTTAAAGTAAAGTAAATATAAATATTGAAAATACATAATTTAGGTTCACATTTCTGTTATACAGGCTTGAAGAGGAATATAGGATGCAAAGTTAAGTTGTCAGTATGATCTAGGTCTCTGTTGGAGAAGGCAAATACAGAATCTTAGTTAAGGCAAGTATATGCCAAGTGAAGACAACAGGAGTTATGGAACTTGCCCAACACTTTTATGTCAGTATATGGTGTATGTGTGCGAGTGTGTGCGTGTGTGAGTTATTTTGCTTGACAGCAAAGTTTCTTAAGCTGGGAAGCAAAAGGCTCATGAAAGAAAAGCACAATATGAAAGAATAAAGTGTGGCAAGTTCCATTTTAAGAAAAAATGTTACATCCACTACAGTGGCACACAGTAAAGTCAAGCAGTAAATCATAGATGACTGCACAGAAAGTTTGTATCTGTCTGGAAACCATTTTTCTAACTGTATACAATACCTGATGAGAAACAGACAAAAGTACAATCTTCAATGCTAATAACTGTCTTTTTTGTTTATGTCTGACACTCATTTCACACTCTTGATTAGCATATTCATTCATTTTTGGACTGGTTTACTGCTAGTCTTGAGCAAACTTGGTTTACAGAAACTAATAAGGAAACTCAATAACTTTGCAGAAATTTGATGATTTAACCTCAGCTTCCATGTCAGAGAGCTTTGTAAAAGTATTAAATTACAGTAATATGCAAGAGTCCACATGGATCTGAAATCACTCAATTGGTTGATGTCTGACAAAGAGACAAATGTAAATGGAGTTGGAAGAAAGTCTGGGTCAGTACAGGACTTTCAGATGAAATTCCTTTAAATACTGATCGCATACGTTATGAAAAACACTCTTTCAAGGCTTGTCAATTTTCATCATTTCATCCCTATTTTATGACACAGCAGCAATATTTGCCCAATAATAATGGGGATCAATGCCAGAATGCTTTCTGTAAAATCTTGACTATGAAGCCATCATTGTTTGGACAAAGGTGTTTAATTTTCCTTTTTTATTTTAAATAGTGGATTGGCATCATTTATATCAATTTAGAATCCCTTCCAGCTGTGATGCTTTTTATTAAATTTCAACAAATTCTGTTAAGCTGCTTTTGAGATGTTACATCAGGTTTTCTATTTTAGTAATAGCAGCCATATTTTAATGGTAGATTTTCAATATCTGTATAAATTTTTAAAAAACAATCCCTGGATATTCAATGTCAAATTTAGTCAAATTCTGTCAAGTGGTTTTTGAGAATCTGATTCAAGGATTTACAATATTTTGTAATGGTGACCATATCTGATGGCTATTTGGCTATATATACTTTAACACATTTCTGTCAGCATGTTTCTTATCAAAGTTGCTCAAGTTCTGCTGAGGTTTCAAAGAAATAAAGTCCTTTAATTTTTTCTTCTTTTTATGACTTTGACACATTGGATGGTGCATGAGCATAACTTGTATTAATTTTAAAGACTTCTACAACAGCATAATTTATTTAAATTTGGAAAAATCCTGCAGAGGGGTTATTTAAAAAAGTCACAAGGTTTTTCTATTTTAAGTGGCCATATCTGATGGTGGAGTGGCATCGTTTGTACCAACCTTAAAGACCTATATGCCATGATAAGAAATCATTAAATGTTTTTCTGTATTTAGCATGTGTGTGTGATTTGGAATTTTAACGTAGCTTTAAAAAAAAATCAGTCATATCATATCGATGTCTGTAGTATGGCAGTTTATAGTGATGTCTAGTACTGGGACATCATGCCACAGACATGTAGCATGATGTCCCTCCCAGTCACATTATCCTGAACTCAGGCCAACTAGTCCTAACACTAACTATATTTAGTAATGGTGGCCATATATGTTGGAGGATTAGTATCATTTGTACAATTCTGAAAGGCCTTCATACCAGGATGCTATCTACCAAATTTGGCAGATATTTTTGTTTAGTAGTTATCGATAAGTTCAAAACAGCAATTGTTCATGGACAGATGATGCAAGATAGATACAAGGCCATACCATAAGCTCACTTGGCCCAGTGGCCAGTGGCCAGGTGAGCTAAAAACGGTAGAAAACAATCCAAGAAAAGTATGAGTGGATGATCAAGCACAAGATGTTAACAAAACTTCATCTGACACTGTTATGTTTGTTGAGCTAGACTGGAACTAGAAGTTAAGTCAAAGTTTCTGCAGCACTGAGAAAATGGTTTCAGACAGATGACACTCTTTAATTAGTAAAGCCATCCCATATACCTGCTGATTTGCTATTGCCATCAAGACCCCACGCTTCCTCAGCAAGTGCAATTGTAAGATTGAAAGCCATGCTTATATCCTCTAGTGTATTGACCGAAGTCAAGCTTGTCCGACTTTCTGGCCTGCTTCTGGCTGTTGGTAACGTGTTAAAAGATTATATGCTAACTAGTTGTATATTTATGTTTATAACAGTAGTCAGAATGAATACCATGTACAAACCAGACAAAAATAAATGAATAAAACAAGACATGTCAATTGAAAAGATCAGTAGTCCATTACAATACTGTATATACTCACTTATAACTCCAACTACAAACTGCACAGACCCAGATCTGATGGCGCATCTTGCAATGTCAGATTTGCAGTTTGTTAGGAGTAATTAGTAGAACAAACAGCACAGACCCTGATCTGCAGGCACATTATGCTATAGCAGATCAGGATCTTTATTGTTTGCAGTTTGACTCAACCAGAAAGTGAGTACATATGGTGAATGTCATATAAGGATGAAATTCAGAAGAATCCCCATTCTGTATCTATGACCCTTTCATACATGGTATTCACATAAAATACTGCACTACCTCATTATAGTGCTGTATTTTAGGAGACCTAAACAATATTCTTACATTGCAGTACATTATACAAATAAATACAATAATGTATGGATATAAATATGATAATGTATGCATATAAATTAAATTATGCACAACATGGGATCAACTGTAGCCATCGTTAGCTTATGACATGAAACATGTTACAATGAAGGATGATACAGTGAGGAAGTGCTGCACACAGATATATGTATTCTTGATTAACAAACGGAAAAAACCAGGAAATTTTTTTCTATTATAATTGCCTTTAACATGAGGTAAATATGGCTCAGAATTCTCATGAATGAGAAAGAAGAAGAAAAAACAAAAGAAACAAGTAGGTGACAGTTCATGGTGGCAGAAGATGCTCTAAGGTTCTGGTGACGAACCATTACACTGAATAGAATAATGCCTTCCTGTTGGCATTTTTCTTACACTGTAACAGTCAGCATTCAAGTATTTATCAAGCTTTAGTTGTCACAGTTAAACCTAACTGAATATTTAAGTGTTCTGGTTGCCATAGATAACAAGGACAAAAACCAACTTGAGTGGGAATGAATGGTAGAATGTGGGAAAAAATTAAGGTTTTATTTAAGGCAAATAGAACAGTAAAATTAAAAAGTAGAAAGTTATTTTTCTAGTAAAATTATTAAAATTGTCGACAGTTGTCATAAGCTTCAACGAACCACTGAAATTCAGTATTGGAATTGCCTAAACCATCTATTGTCATATTACCCGTTCTCCAATTCACTGACAAAGGGACTTAACTCTACATATTGCCTAATCTCAAATTCAATGATAATGGGACATCACTTTCATTTTCTTTTGATGGGAGTTTATATTAACAAAGTCTTAGTCTATTCTTATTTTTTTACTGCAATACAACTGACAGTAATTTTACTGCTGACTAAATTTTTTGTATTGTTACTATATGCCCTTTTTCTTGGAGTTGTACCATTTGCTTCTGCTATCATTACTGATATAAGTCAACCATAGCAACATGCCCCCTTACTTCTAGAAAAATGGGGCCCTGCCAAAAGGTAGGATGTTCAGTTCTCCTTATGAAAAACTTCTTGGAAATAACTATCATGAAAAAAGAATTATTAGCCTGCCACCTATACGTCGTGCATATATAAGGCTTCAAATGTAAGTCGTGTTTGTTGGAAGGCAAGTCCACATGTCGATCCAATGTGCATGTTTAAAAGTTTATATTTCCATTAGTAATGGAGTTTTCATAAACCAAGAACCTCATAATGTCTCCAATTTCTCACTTATTCCAAGTTATAACTGTTTCCTTTACCAGATCTCAATGAAGAATATTTACTTTTGTTTCTGCTGTTTGTGCCATTTCATCACAAATGTCACTACTGCTGGAATTATTGTTAACAAAACAAAGTGGAAATAACTTTTTCCTGATTTTCCAATCCTTTCTTTAGAATAACTGGGTGATTTCAGAGGAAATAGTTGCTTGTTTGCCCAAATACACTAAGAAAGTGAATTTAACTTCATCTTTCCGAATAGGCTTTTCTTTTCCCCGTCATTTCTTTTGCCACTGAATACCTACTCTGAATGCTATATCAACTTGCTTTGTCTTTTTTCCTTTTTGCATAGCATTATGGAATAATTTAAAAACAGTATATTCATGCTTTATCTACTTTTGTGTCAATAAAAAACTAATAATAAGTTTCTATGAGATTACCCTGCCCCCAATTAGCGCATGAAGCTGAGTGTGTGTGTGTTTTGGATATTTAAAGTAGCTTTAACAATATTGGAGTCATATCACTACAATGTCTGCAATGTGGAAGTTTATAGTGATGTCTAGTACTTGGGCATTATGCCGCAGACATGTAGCATGATGTTTCACTCAGTCACATTATCCTGACACCAGGCTGAAGTTAGTTCTATGTTCAATCACAATAAAATTAAGAACCTTTGGCAGTTTATAGACTATTTACTAGTAACTGAAAACATGTTAAGTTCTTAATTTGTCCTGAAAATTAGGGCAGTGTTATAAATTCAATTATGTCACCTGTTTCCAACTGTAACCTATTTTCAGAGTGACTTTTGCAAAAACAATCATACAAAAATTTCCTCAAAGAATTTTTTTAATATTTTGTATAAAGTTTCAAGACATTTATTTTGTGCTTTTATATTATTTTGCTCAAAAGGTTAAGTAAAATGGATGCTAAATGCTACAGTTTTGAATATTCTAAATTCTGACCATTGTAAGCTCGTATGTGTTCAAAGAAAGGGAACAAAGATTGCCACCAACACACAATTATAATTCAAGTTCAAGAATTGACAGAAGAGACTAAAGTTTTAATTACTGTTGGTGTAAATCTTTAATAAGGAAAGGAACACTAAGAATCAAATTTTGCATGCATTACATTGCTTACACTAGTTCCCATCGAATTACAACATCCTCTGCCTTCAATGCACAATCACATTTTAACCATCCTCTAAAAGAGTAAGAAATAGCAGATAACTCAGGTAGGTTGCCAAAATAAAGATGCTCAAGCATGTCAAGTAAAAACTGTGGCCATATTGTTTATATCACATACTACAAACAGCAGAAAGATGCTGAACAGCAGGTTTTGCATACAGCATTCATCTTTCACTGATTGCTTGTTATTTTGCATTTCATTTTTTGATTACAAATTGATGAAAAGTAGAATGCAGTGATAATCCAACCTTTAATTCACCTTTCAAAACACATGTACAACTTGGCTAACATTATTTAAATACATCAAGAAGTGCCAGAATGAAATTGTTGCTGTTTGGAGTAAACTGAAAGTATCATTGTTATATATCATGGTGAATGGATTACTCTAATATATCTCAATGACAGATGGTATACTTGGAGTATGGTGAAAAGGATTACTCCATCATATCCCAGCAATAGATGATATATATTTGGAGTATGGTGAAAGAATTACTCTAATATATCTCAATGACAGAAGGTATAATTGGAGTATGGTGAAAGGCTTACTGTTATATATCTCAATAACAGATGATATATATATTTGGAGCATGGTGAAAGGATTACTCTAGCATATCTCAATAACATACCCTATACATTTTGAGTATAATGAAGGATTACCCTAACATATCTCAAAGATATATGACATATATTTGGACAATGGTGAAGAGATGACTCTAACATCTCAATGACAGATGGTATAACTGGAGTATGGTGAAAGGATTCTTCTAACATATGTCAATAACAGATCATACAATATGGAAAGGATTACTCTAACATATTTCAATAACAATATTTATATATATATGTATATGTGTGTATACATATTTGGAGTATGGTGAAAAAGGCGACTAACAGTTCTCAATAACAGACGATGTATATTTGGAGTATGGTGAAAGGATTGCTCTAACATATCTCAATAACAGATGATACAATATATTTGGAGCATGGTGAAAAGATTGCTCTAACATATATCAATGACAGATGATATATAGATATTGACAGTGTGATGAAAGGATTACTCTAACATATCTCAATAACAGAATATATAGGGGTATGGTGAAAAGATAAATCCAAACATCTCAATGATAGATGATACATATATATCTGCAGTGTGTTGAAGCAATTGCTCAACATAACTCGGTGATAAAAACTTAAAACTTATACTGTAGAGTTTAGAACTTCAGTAATTTCTATAGAATTGGTTTAAATTATTTAATTTTAAACTGTAATGTTACTTTTTCCTTAATGGAGATAGTTTTGTCCTCCTGGCTACTATTGTGGTACTTATTATGTATGTAACCATGTAACCTAACTTACCAGCTAGATTAGTCTCCTCTCACTTTCTACCATTTTCTGGGTATATATTTAGACTTTCTGTAAAAACACTGATACAGATTCCAATTTTGCCACATAATAATGCACAGAAACATATCTAAAGGATCTCTTGGATCCATTTCAAATTCAATAAAGCAACTCTGACAATTCTGGATAAAAAAAGCAGAAAATAAAAATTTTGTCAAAGATTTATTGTAACATTGAAATAAGAACTGTTGCAATACGTACTGCTAGAGGGTGAGCTCTTGGCACTCTCTGGACCTAATGATGTAGAGTCGTCTCCAACACCTACATCTTTCCTGTCCCATTTTGAAATTGCAAAATTGTAGTCAACTGGTTCACTGTCTGGTGGTGGTGGTTCTGTAGGTGGCGGTGGAGCAAAAAATGAGCATGGTCGCAGAGATCGTACCCGCTCTGTGTCCATGTCCTCACTTCTTATGGATGCATCTTCCATCATAATCATACCCTCATCTTCAGCTATAATACTGTCAAATTCTGCTGTGACATCTTCCATTGAATTAAGTGCATCCTCCTCATCTTCATCTGATAATGCAAGAGATACCTCTGTCACATAAGCCAACAAGATACTTTACTTAGCATGGATGGTGAAATTAAAATAATAACTGCTAATCTCAATAATGTGTGTGTGTGTGTGTGTGTGTGTGTGTGTGTGATTTGGAATTTTAATGTAGCTTTAACAATCTTTCAGTCATATCACTATGATGTCTGCAGCATGACTGTGTATGTCTAGCACTGGGCATCATGCCAGACATGTAGCACATGTCCCACCCAGTCACATTATCCTGACACCAGGCCGGACAGTCCTAATAATAACCTCTTAATGCTGAGCGCCAAGCGAGGCAACTGTTAGTACCATTTTTATGAGCCTTTGGTATGACTCAGCCGGGGATCGAACCCACGACCTCTCGCATCTGAGGCAATAATTTGTCAAAAAGTTTGAAGAACAAACTAAATTGAAAAGCAGTATTAAATTATGTCTATCTCATTACTTATTTTTGGTATAAACAATGATGACGCACATTTTTATGTGATGATGATATACATTATTTATGAAGAAATTATTTTATATATATATATATATATATATATATATATATATATATATATATATATATATATATATATATATATATATATATATATATATATTCAGCATACCAATGGTTTAGATGGTCAGAGTAAAAAGGTACATTAAATTGGATCCATGGAGTGAACATAAAATGTGAGATATTAATAATGATGTTTCATTTATAACAAATATCTCTCTGAGAATGGATAATTTGATTTTTAAATGTTGCAAGCCCTTTTATCTATTTTAATGATAATTGAGGATTCATTCATAAAATACTTTGATGGAAGATATTTATGTTACATTTTATGAGCATTTTCTACTGAAACAATTCTAGAAAGAAGCTGTCAGTCAATGTCAAGGGAGGTAATCACTGAGACTCAGATCACTTCCTCTTTGAATTCTTTCCATTTATAAAGCCATGTTAGTTTTATAGGGCTAAATGAACGCTTCATATTCCAAATAATAGGTACGAATGATAAATGGTACTTATTATCAGAAATGTAAAATGTTCTTTATAACTGAGTAGACAGCATGCCATGGACTTGAGAGAGATAAACATTTCCAATTCAATAATCCATATCTACTGAACTAAGCCATGGTTGTTTATTGTTGTTGTTAAGAAAACATTTATTCTGCATGACAGCTGATAATCTAAAAAAACCTAACAATCATTTATCTACACTAGCATTGCATAATATTGCTATATCTGTGAATTATAATATACACTGCCTTCTGACCTTTTTCCTTAATATTTGGCTTTAATTTCACAAGTAGCAGAACATTGGAATCACCAACATCCTTGGTGTACAAAATAACTGTTTTAGATTTTTCATGTTTGGCTTTAAGTCTTACATTTTTTTAATTTCATTTGACTGGTAAATCCTTCTGATCATTAATTAATTTCTCTGGAAAACCTCAGCGTGTTTGCAAGTATGTAAGGTAAGCAAGATTACAAGTTCATTAAAACTTGGAAAGACTGAATGGAATGACATTATTTCATGCATAGAAATTCAATTTCTTGTCAACATGTACAACTAAATGAATATTTTTTCTCATAACAAAAGATTTAAACAATTATAAATACTTCATTTTAATTATGCAATACAAAATAATATGCACCCGTGCAGTTGTGGTGTGGGCAAAGACAAATTATGCCATAAAATATGTACCAAAATTTGTGATCAATATCTATTGATGATGCAAATGTTTTAATGCTTCTTTATGGTTTCAGCAATGTTTCAGAAGAGCCTTCAATAATGATGGGCAATTTTTTTATCTTCATTAAAACTTCACTATCTTTTTCATAAACAAACACATGTCAAACTGCTTTGTTACTGAACTTAATGAACAAGTTTTATCTTGATTAAAAACACTTCAACAATTATGTTATTTTAATCCTTCTATCATTAATAAACTTTACAAAATAAAGGCTTTGTAACTACTTCCAATAGTTTTAATTTAAAACCTACATTCTGCTTGCAATCAAGACCTGTGTTCATTTGTTTCCATGACTGGTTATGTAGAACTTACCTTTTATAGTGGAGGGTATTGTCCTTTTGGAGGTAGGTGAGGAATGTATTGAACTGTCAAAGGACTTGGGTTTGGTGGGAAGAGATTTTTCAGAGGTAGAAAGCACCTTACTAGAACTACCTGTTATCAAGGGTGAGAAAAATGCAATCAAAAAAGCGTGTTATATTCTACAGTATTTCCCTATGCAGTGTACATACAACTGAACACATTGTACCCCATATGATTAATAGTAAAAGTCAAAGTGCTTGCTAGGGGATGAACTTAAACAAGCAGCCATCTATCACAGATTTGTCATGAATGAGTAGTCTCCCTTGCTTTATCTAAACTTGACAATGTCCACACCGAGTAAATTTGAAGAAGCCAGGAATAAATGGTGTCCAATAAAACAGAAATTATAGCCATATTAATATAAATTATCTTTTACAGCAATATGTACACTTTGCATGTGAAGCAATTTACCAACCTGGTGTTTGACAATTATTCCAAATAGTAGCTTTAAATTACTGTCTCTCTCTCTCAAAAAAAAAACACACACACACACACACACACACACACACACACACACAGAATTAACATTGAAAGAACTGATTATTTTATACCAAACTGAGAAACAAAAAATTTACAGGAAACAAGTGACCCAAGTGGGCCTAACATTGCTCAACTAGCATAAACTGACCTCAAAAGCAAAGGTAGTAATAATAAGGCAGGTAACTTGGGTTTAAAGTGACCAATGACAAAACATTTCCAGTTGCATGCATTTGGTTGAAATTGGAAACGCATGTATTGGGCATGTTTTTTAACTGTATTTCTTCTCTGAGTGACTTTTTGAACGCTCGAACGACTTAGGCCAGTGGAGCAATCTATTTCACAACCATTCATTGAAGTACCAAACACAATGAATCTAGATTAACCAATCATAATTTTTACTTATCTTCTGCAATTGCTATTTTGAGTACGCCAAACACACAGGTATAGAAAGAATTAAAAATCAAATACTTGATATGCATGGAATTCAAAACACATTATTCTACTTTTGATCTAACCTAGAATATACTGTAAATGAATTAGAATATTTATCACACAGTCACCTGATGACCATTTGATCCCAAAATCATATTGAGTTCTTACACCAAGTGTATGCCATTAAACAACGTTTGATAACTCACATCACTGTGTGGAGACCAAATTATCTTCTTTTAGTTCCAGGGACTCTGACAAATGACCTCAAAATCAATATGGTTTTTACTTACATCAAATGCAAACCATTCATAATGTTTGGTGACTATACCTGGTGCAGAACTTGACTTATTTTGTTCAAACCATTCTACTTTCTTTAATCACGGTGATCTTTTGACATGTTCAATTGAGTTCTTTCCTACACCAAGAAGAAGCAATTCACAAAGTTTGCAATGTTAATGGTGAGAAACATGAGTTCTTGTACAGTAACCATTTTTCTTTGTTTTTTACTCAAAACAAACATGAACCTTGACAAAAAAATTAATTCGGTTCTTCCTTATAACAAAATGCAGGTCACCCACAAAATTTGGTACCTGCAGATGGTGAAGAAGTTGAGTTTTGGTATGGAAACCATTTTTCCTTTCTTTCCGTCACAGTGATCATGTTTCATTTTCACCCTGAAGCTGACAGGGTTCTTCCTTGCCCCAAATACAAGCCATTCACAAAGTTTGGTAACAGTAGATAGTAGACAAATCAAATTAAATATGCAGCATGTAAACGAAATTGGTAACATATTATGATCCACCTTAAGGTGGATATATAAAAAAATGACATAATATCAACATGTGTTCTCAATTCCATACACTGAAAACATGTGACAAAAAACTAATCAATCTCAGTAGTGAATTTTGCATAGCCAGTGGAAATTAAAAGGTATGGGGAAAACAGACTACGTACATTGACAACTTAAGAGTTCAAATTGGATTTTGTATTTCTTTAGCATTAATGATTTTAACTGACTTTCTATGAAAGTCACTCTACATTCACTTGCCCATAATGAAAAGTAAGAAGTCTTCTATTAAATGTAAAAGAAGCTTTTGGATAGTAATTTGGAATTTTCACACAGCCTTGTAAATTTATCATACAAGAAATATATTTTTGGCAACTATATATATATATATATATATATATATATATGGAATTCATGAAAATGTTAGGCCATGATTATCTTAAATTAATAATATACAAAAGTATTCCCACCCCGTTTCCCTCATCCCATTCTAAAATCACCTTCATTCCACTAACTATATAAGCCACAGCACTGAGACAGTGCAATCCAATTTATTTCATACCATAACCTGCAAAAGAAATGATTGTGAAAAGAATAACTGTACCACGGGCAAAACTTGAAGACATGTATAAAGGCCAACTCCTACATATGTATGTACTCCAAGTTGAGTCCAAATGCAAACAACACAGATCATGATCTGTCAATGCATAACGCACCATAAGATCAGGCTCTATTTATTTTTGTTCTACTGATTACTCCTTACTTAACTGCATAAACCCAGATCTGCTAGTACATTATGCAATGGCTTATATGTCCTGTGAAGCTTGCAACTGGACTCGACCTATTAGCATCTAAGCAAGTGTATGATAAGTACTTTCCTGTGAAAGTCTATGAGGCCTACATTTGGTTGGTTGTTTGGGATGGGGTGGGGTGGGGGGTGGGGTGGGGGGAGGAAGCTATAAATGAATAAAGCATTCTTACACAGGAGTGTCATTAACATTTTTACCCTTCTAGCCTGTAAACCCTCCCCCCATGGATATTCCCTGCATCAACCAATGATTTTTAATCAATCGTGAACAGATGAAAAAAGGATAGGTGGTGACTATTTCACTTGCCAATCTAATATCAAAGGAAACACACATGTGCATGATCTAACAATATCTATTCCCACTACAAAGCCAAAAATTGCAAAAGTATCAAATATTAAAATCAGATGTAACAATACGAGACTAAAGAATCAAAATATATTCCAACACATATACTAAGAAGATACTACATAAAGAATTTGGAGCAATGAAACCAACAAAAAAAGGTAAAAATGAATATTTTGAGTAAAAGAAATTATCATGCCCTTTTCTAAATATGTTTCAAAAAATGCTACACATCTTTGAAAAGGGCTAATATTTGTGATTCCTGTGAATTCATTTATTTTCATTCATATAAATTATGGGATTGCTAAAAAAACAAAAAAGGACAATTTTTTTAGTACTTGGATTCGTGGCTAAGGTTTGGGTTCCACTGATATATTTTTGGTCTGCAGTATCTATAATATCAATGATAGCTGATCTAAAGCAAGTATAATATACAAGATAACTGGTATCCCATTAATCTATGTGAATCCACAGGACAGTTCTACCTCTTTATCATATGGTATTCCAAAACTGTCGTCAATTTAATGTACTGAACTGTTAGTAGCTTCCTGTGGGTTGGTGGTTCCTCCTGGTCTTATTCCAGGTTCTTCCTCCACAAAATTTACTGCCCATCGTGAATCATGTTCTGATAAATGGTACTATTGTTGCTGTTTTAGGGTTTAATGCCATTTTTCAGCACAAGATAGGCTATACATAGTGGCTAGTATTAATGGTGGAGGGAGAACCCGGGAAAACTCCGGAAAGAACCACCAACCCACAAGAAGCTACTGGAAGCTTTCTCACATACCCACATTGGCCGAATCCAAGACTCTAACCCACGCAGACAGAGGTGAGATGGCAGTGATCCGTAACGGAAATTGCTTTAGACCACTTGGCCACTCTGGGCCCCCACAAAATGGTATTAAATCCCCATAACTACAGACAAATCCAATTTTGTTATGTCTCCATCTCTGCATATGTTTCTAGATCAGTACCATTAACTGAGCCTGAGTGTACAGGTAATTTATAGTTACATGTAAAGATGGTGCCTTAATGTATGAACCAGCAGTCTCAAAACTGAAAAGGTGTTATGATGTGAATTATACTGCATATGCCAAATATTTTTTAGTGTTGAATCCATCATTCTTGAGGTAGAACAAGACGTCCAAGATGACCACAGTGGTGGCCATAATCAATGTAAGACTGAAACTATTTACATATTGGACCAACAAGACATAAAAGATTCTAAAGATGGCTGCCATGGTGGCCATGATGATATCAGATTGGAACTATTTTCATTTAGGACCAATCAGACATCATTTGATGAAAACCTTACCCTGATATAACCATCTATTCAGGAACAGCAGCAATAACAAGATTTTCAAGATGGCTGCTAAATCAGCCATAATGGATGTCCAAGCAGAACCAAACTTGGGATGACTGTGTGTGTAATGTTTCATGGCAATCCTACAAGTAGTTTAGGACAAGTATCAATGACAAACTTATGCCAATGGACAGAAGGAAGACAGACAATGAACAATGTGCCAGCCTGGTCTTTGACCAGCTGAGCTAAAAATTGAAGGAAAAAAAGCATTTGTATAGTAACATGCAACCTAAATTTATCTTGTATCTATAAATTTCATACCAGGTGGTAATGGAGCACGTTTCTTTTTCTTCCCTGCTTCTTCCTGATCATCAGAGTCTGTTGATTTTCTGGCAGTGCTCACTGAGGCAGGCAGTGGACTTTTATTTTGTACAGCCACTCTTCTCATTGGAGGTGACATGTCTCTTATTGCACTATCTCCATTTAAATGTTCACCACTGTCTATGGAAGTTGAATCAAAACTACCCTTAAATTTGTCATAAGCACCATCAATTTTAATGTTATCTGGTGAAGAATCTGCTCCGCTAAGTGTCAATTCATGGTAGCCACTAGAATCAGAACTATTTCTAGAATGAAGTTTATTTGCCCATGTGGGCAATTTTGTCTCTGAAATTTCTTCTATCCTTCTTGGGCTGTCTTTGTGCGGAATCTTTGACTCCACAGTAATCTCCACTTGAACAGTTTCAGACACTGACTTTTTATCTTGCGGCGGTGGTGGAGCTGGTCTCTTTTTTCCCACTGCTTTTGTGGCAGACTGAATAGGTGCCATATTTTCCTTCACAATATCCATTTTTTTATTTTCTTTTAAATTTATATCCATTCCGATGAATTCTCGAGAAGTGCTGCTTGTTTCAATCATAGTTTTGGGCCGAGCTTGCTGTGTCCCCTTTGGTCGCATAACAGGTTGGTTCCCACCCGCAGGACCTGGATCAATATCCATAGCCACATCCGACTGTCAATGAGAAACAGATTCATAAGAAGCTACAAATAGGAATTATATGCTATACAATATGTCTCATCTACAGCATGGTCCCAATTACCCTAAACTTGACGTACATTATTCACAAACCTGTAAGGGTTGGTCACTATAATCGATGTTATGTTTAACAGAGTAATATTATACAAGGGAATCAAATTTTAAACTGTATTGGTGATAGTTCACCTATAGTTATCACTGCATCTAGAAATGTGTTAATGGAAACAGAACTGTAAAATAAAGGGGTTTTTTGTGGGTTTCTCCATTAACCTCATACATAAAATTCACCCTTGAATGTAAATGTTCAGCAATGAGTGTGTAGAAGCTGGTACAACTCTGGATGGTTGGCCACATTTGAACAACTACTTTCATCTGCTTCAATAATGACAATCATGTTTTTTTTCCCCTAAAATAAGTTACACAAGATTTTTTTAAGGAAAAGTATTAAATTTCTATTTAAAAAAAGTGTGGTCAAAATGAAGAAATCAGTGTAACTAGAGCCAACAGAGATAGGTGCATTGCAAAGGTCTCTGTTCTCTACATTCTACTGGAAATCCAATGCTTGGAGAAGATAAGTATACAGTTGTATCCAAATGAATGTGTAGAATTTTTAAACTGAATTGCCAAAAACTTCATCAACATGAAGATCCATGCCAATCTGGTTGACATGCAACAAAACTTACACAAACTGTGCCATGGAAACCAAAATCAGGAGGACAGGCAAGATATACAAGCTATGCTGGTTACAAGCAACATTTCATGTCAAGATATTTAGCTGGATGTCATGGGCTATAACAAGACTGTTTTATTTGTGGGGTTTCATTGCTATCAGTTCAATATCTTTTTTGTGACCTCAACTTCCTGACAAGTTCTAACAACTAATTTGTTGCACTGTCAATGGCTCAGTTGTTAGTGTTTAGTGGTTTTGACTGTCAATGGTGCAGTTGTTAGTGTTTAGTGGTTTTAACTGTCAATGGCTCAGTTGTTAGTGTTGTTTGGTTTTTGACTGTCAATGGCTCAGTTTTTTAGTGTTGTGTGGTTTTTCACCGTCAATGGTTCATTTGTTAGTGTTTGTGGTTTTTGTGGTGGAGGAACTTGTGTTAACTTTTTGTCTGATACACAGCGATCACTAGGGCTGAAATGGTGAGCAAAATTCCTTAAGAAATTACCCAAAATACATTAACCAGTCAAAAAGAATTCTTGCACAGTGTGAAGTGGCAATAATTTCAGCACATTCACAACTTCCATTTTCTAAATCTTATGAAACCTGCATGTTACACTCGTGGAAATAAAGATAATTCCTGCCTGTTTCTGCATGAGGTCTAGATAAAAATTCCATGATAAATTATCGTCACATTTTCCACCATTTCATGCAGTAATCAGTACTAATCAGGCAGACTGTTTGAATCACTCACATGCCAAGTATAAAACTTGAGCATTACTAACATGTAAATGACTTGGATGCAAAACTATAAGATGCCTGAACTGTGGGGAAAAATGGGTACACGTGTTTGCGAATGTGCATGTGTACATGTCTGAATGAACTATTAACATTGCCTTTTTAGTTGGTACCATATAGCCACTGTTGTGCTGAGGTGTCATAAAACAATACTATATATCAAATCTTAGAACTGCAAGCAGCTGGTTGCATCAAATCAGAACTGCAGATCAATGTACATGTACAGCATTTGGCTTTATCATATCTTACAACTGCAGATCAATGTACATGTACAGCATTTGGCTGTATCATATCTTACAACTGCAGATCAATGTACATGTACAGCATTTGGCTGTATCATATCTTACAACTGCAGATCAATGTACATGTACAGCATTTGGCTGTATCATATCTTACAACTGCAGATCAATGTACATGTACAGCATTTGGCTGTATCATATCTTACAACTGCAGATCAATGTACATGTACAGCATTTGGCTTTATTATATCTTACAACTGCAGATCAATGTACATGTACAGCATTTGGCTGTATCATATCTT
Source organism: Sinohyriopsis cumingii (assembly GCA_028554795.2). Classification (NCBI taxonomy): domain Eukaryota; kingdom Metazoa; phylum Mollusca; class Bivalvia; order Unionida; family Unionidae; genus Sinohyriopsis; species Sinohyriopsis cumingii. Next base: position 1,615,787 of record CM068841.1, read on the forward strand.
ACAACTGCAGATCAATGTACATGTACAGCATTTGGCTGTATCATATCTTACAACTGCGAATCAATGTTCATGTACAGCATTTGGCTGTATCATATCTTACAACTGCAGATCAAGGTACATGTACAGCATTTGGCTGTATCATATCTTACAACTGCAGATCAAGGTACATGTACAGCATTTGGCTGTATCATATCTTACAACTGCAGATCAAGGTACATGTATAGAATTTGGCTGTATCATATCTTACAACTGCAGATCAATGTACATGTACAGCATTTGGCTGTATCATATCTTACAACTGCAGATCAAGGTACATGTATAGCACTGGCTTATCAAATCTGAGAACTGCAGATCATGGTACATGTGCTACATCTAGTTGTATCATTTCCTAGAATTGCAGATCAAAGCAGACCTGCCAACCCTGACGAGTCGGTCTCAGTAAGGCAGCTGATCCCCACCCCACCCCCGCAAGATTGACCCATTTTCAGTAAGGTGTAACAAAATATCAATAACTGCGATTGTAAAGCTGGAAAACGTAATCAAAAGTTTGACTCAGAGACAATAAACATTATGTTCCACTGAAAAGTTTGCAAAGTATGCACAGACTTTATTTAACACTAGTACAATAGCACTAACTTTAGTTCCAAACGCTATGCAACTCAATGGCTTGTTGCTATCTCTCAACTTTATGTAATTCTTGGAAATTCTTTTCCCATTTCACATGACGACAGCAATCATATCTCCTGCCATGAGACATGCTCATATTGGCACATGATGTCCAATAAATGTAATTGTGTCCTTTCCAGCTTTTATTCACAAGAATCTGAACATTTCTTTTTAATCTTCTGTTTTGATTATTTACACTTTTCTAGAAGTTTATTTTCAATTCATCTTAAACATGCATCGCTTTCTGGATGCCATTTTTGAAAAAATTACATCATTAACAGTTTGTTCATGCAGATGCTTCACATGAACAAATAGAAGCAGTTAAAACGTCTGGGGTGCTGCTGTAAAGTTAGTCTGGTTCCATAATTTCACTAATTCTAATATGAAACACGAATCCAAATCAAACACAGATGAACCCATTATCCAGATTTTTCATTAACCATCATTTTTCCATAGTTTTTGCTTGTATGCCATACATTTGTATTTTACAGGTAATTTTCATAAGACTTGTGGTAAAATCGTAAGGGTTGGCCAGTCTGTCAAGATAATGTGCAGCATTTGGTTGTATCATATCTTAGAACTGCAGATCACAGTACATGTACAGCATTTGGCTGTATCATCATAGAATTGCAAATCACAGTACACGTACAGCATTTGGTAGTTACCATATTGTAGAATTGCAGATTACAGTACATGTACAGGGTATCATATTTTAGAATTAAAGATTAAGGTATGTGTATAGCATTTGACTGTATTACATCTTTGAATTGCAGATCACAGTACATGAATGGTATCTGGTTGTATTATATCCTAGAATTGTAGATCAAGGTACAACATGTATAGCATTGGCTTATCATATCTGAGAACTGCAGATCATTGTAAATGTATCGTATTTGTCTGTGTCATAGTTTGTTTTTTTTTGTTGTTGTTGTAGGGTTTAACGCCATTTTTCAGCACACGATAGGCCATACATGGCGGCCAGTATTAATGGTGGAGGAAGAACCCGGGAAAACCCCGGAAAGAACCACCGACCCACGAGAAGCTACTGGCAAGCTTTCTCACGTACCCACATTGGCTGAATCTGAGACTCGAACCCACGCAGACAGAGGTGAGATGGCGCTTTAGACCACTCGGCCACTCGGGGCCCCGTGTCATAGTTTAGAATTGCAGATCACAGCACATGTATAGCATCTGACTTGTATTACAATGTCTCAATTCATGTTTAAAGCTTGTTTCTGAAAGTCGGGGAGTGAAATGTTTCATTCACATTTCCAATTTGGACATAAATTTGTTCAGGCTACTAAATAAGGTTGGTGTTGAGAGGCAAATTGGGCAGAGAGGATTTTTTCAACCAGTTACCAAGTTTTGTAACCTATAACTGCTTGCTAATACTCGAATTATCAAGGGTCATCTGGGTAGACATTACAACCCTAATTCTTAATCAAGGGACATCTGGGTAGCCAGTACAACCCTAATACTCCAACTATCAAGGGTCATCTGGGTAGCCTGTACAACCCTAATACTCAAACTATCAAGGGTCATCTGGGTAGTCATTTCAGTCCTATACTCAGCTGTCAAGGGTCATCTGGGTAGTCATTTCAGTCCTACACTCAACTGTCAAGGGTCATATGGGTAGTCATTTCAGTCCTATACTCAACTGTCAAGGGTCATATAGGTAGTCATTACAACCCTAATACTCAAACGGTTAAGGATCATCTGGGTAGCCAGTACAACCCTAATACTCAACTATCAAGGGTCATCTGGGTAGTCATTTCAGTCCTATACTCAACTGGCAAGGGTCATATGGGTAATCATTACATCTACTAATTCTCACACTGCCAAGGGTCATCTGGGTAGCCAGTACAACCCTAATACTCAAACTGTCAAGGGTCATCTGGGTAGTCATTACATCTACTAATTCTCACACTGTCAAGGGTCATCTGGGAAGTCATTACAACCCTTATGATCACATACACCAATTCTCAGACATGTTGATCTCGTAATTTGGGAGTTATTTTAAAGATACAAATCCTTACCACACCACTCTAGCACCCCACCCCCCAAAAGCTGAATAAAAATGCTAAAGCAGTTGTACACATTTACAGACCAGCCTTTAAGTTTGTCTTGAAGTGTGTTTGGAGATCTCACAAAACAATGCATGCAGTCACCAACTGGTGGTATTCCACAATCCCAATCTTTTCTCCAAAAAGTGCAGTAATAATCATTTATTAGTATGTAATGATGTTGTATTTAGCTTACCAATTTAAATTTCTTATCTTTTTTTCCAAGGAATGAAAGGAAGCTCCGTTTGGGCTTTTTCTCTCCAGTGTCTGGCATATAGCTTGTGTGGGGGTCACTGCTGCGAGGCATACCTTGTATGGATTTACTACCATCTACCGTTGCTGAAAATGAAAGAAGAATTAAAACCTAGTCTCTGAAATTCATAAATTTCTAATTCTCCAGTAACTATGTGACTTGCTATGACCTTTCCAGGTAGCTTCTACCAGTACTGGGGCCAGTACTGGATCAATCAAAAAATCTTGTTAATTTTATTTGTATTGCTAGCTCAATAATGAAAGACAGCTAAGTGTGGATCTTACCATTTCAAGTTATCAAGAGACCAAAGGAGGCCCAGATCACTTTCCTGGCTGACATCAATATAAAAACCTACCTTAAGGTCAGTTTGTGTGATGCTTTCTGAAATTTAAAGGTTATTATATTTGTTGTAATGGCAGCCATATAAGATGGCAGATATGCATTATTTGTACCAACTTGAAAGACCTTATGCCAGGATGCTTTCCGTGAAATCTGGATAGTGGATCAGCATCATTTCTGGAAAATTGAAGGGTCTTATTATAAGGTTGTGCTCTGACAGCATAATGGAATCATTTTCACCAATATGAATGGATGCTTTCTATCAAATTTGGATGAATTCTGCTCAGCAATTCTTGAGGAAAGGTCAGGTAAAGGTTCTTCATATTTTAGTAACAGCAAACATATTTTTGATGGTGGATTGATATCATTGGTATAATAGAAAAAGGTCTTCATGTCAGCATGTTGTGTAAAACTTTGGTCATAATCTGTTATGTGGGGGCTTTTGTTAAGAAAAAGTTTTTTCTTCCCTTTAATATTTTGTAAGGTGGAAATATCTGAATGCAGATTTACATCATTTGTAAAACCTTTGACGGCCTTCATACCAATATGCTCTCAGTCAATTCCGATCGATTTGAAATTGGTCCAATGGTTATTCTGGGATGATGGCCAATACAAAAAGCATGCACAATGGATGCAGGACCATAATTCACTAGGTCTTGTGGCAAGATGAACTAAAAATTCTCCATGCAATCTCTGAACAAAATTTCAAGTTTTTAACGAAATACACTTCCAATAACATTCACCATTTTAGTGTAGCTGAATGGATAAATTTAGTTTCCAAAATGAGGATTAATTATCAGCCTGTATAACAAAACAGTATTAAAATGTGTCATTTCAAATAAACAGGTTCATTAAAAAAAAATGAAGAAAAAATTCTGCATCTGGGGAGATGGAAAAAAAAGGAATCTACAGAGTTCAACCCAGGCTAAACTGATATTTTCCATAAAAATGTTCTATGTGAACAAAATTATTTTTCTGTTGCTGTCAAGCTGACAAGCCATTATATCAAAGTCCATGAGTACACTACATGCAAATGGTCCAAAACTATTATTTTCCTTTTGTCAATTTAATATTGCAAGCTCCTTCATCACCTATGGCAACCTATGCAGAGATTTCCCCATTTATCATTAACATGCACAAACCTTCTTAAATAATGATGTGATAGTAAATTTTTCTCACCATTGTGACCCAATATGACCTTTCATGTTGTTGGAATGAGTCAATTAAGTTAAAGTGGGCACTTTCACTGTTGTGCAGCAGATTGTTACATTGTGTTGCTGATGTCATATATTTGTTTATGTGTAACTCAAGAAAAACAAAGAAATATCAACACAGACAGCCAGGGATGTAACTGGTGTGTAGCAAATTATTGCCAGTGACTTATGACAATGCAGTCAAGCTCGCTACCCTGTAATATCAGAATGCATGACACAATTACATATGCATGATCTAAACCACTTTCCTGCTCTTGTAAAGCTGACAAGCCTATAATATAATGTACACGACACAATCACACTGTCAAGCTGACAAGCCTATAATATAATGTACATGACACAATCAGACTGTCAAGCTGACAAGCCTGTAATATAAAGTACATGACACAATTACACTGTCTAGCAGACAGGTCTGTAATATAAAGTACATGACACAATTACACTGTCAAGCAGACATGTCTGTAATATAAAGTAAATGACACACTTACACTGTCAAGCTGACAAGCCTATAATATAAAGTACATGACACAATTATACTGTCAAGTTGATAAGCCTGGAATATAATAGTACATGATACAACTACTGTCCAGCTGACAGCCAGTAATATCAAAGTACATGATACAACTATGTTGTCAAGCTGGCAAGCTTGTAATATCAAGGTACATGATACAACTATGTTGCCAAGCTGACAAGCTTGTAATATAAATGTACATGATAAAATGTATCGTGCAACTACTGTGTCAAGCTGACAAGCTTGTAATATCAAAGTACATGGTACAACCACACTGTCAAGCTGCAATCCTGTAATAAAAAAATGTGATACAACTTGATCCTCAATTTATTGCCTATTCTGTCAATAGATTATCAACCACCTGTATAAATTTACTTTTCTCAAGGATGTTCATAAGATTCTTCTATCATTCAAATATGATACTAAATTTTCCACTACCATTTCAGGCCATGATTTTTCCATGACTCTTTACAGACCCTGTTCATAGTGTCTTACCTAGGCTGACAAAATCGAGTTCATTTGACTTCAGATCTAGGTCCTTGAGTGTCAGGTGAAGCCCCAGGATATGATCTGGGCGTTGGGGAAGTTGGAAAGTGTAGCAGGCAGGGTCAAAATGCTTCTCCTGGCAGATGGTTTGATGAATTTCACTAAGTGGGGTTTTGGGACTCATTCGTACAACTTTCTTCTGGCCATGAGGTAAGTTGATTGTAAACCGATAGGTCATCTGAAAACATATGGAAATTCTATAAAAATACAGAAAAATTAGAGCTTTATGAGAGACACACACAAATGCTAATAAATTTAAAACCCTGAAATAATTAATAAATAAAAATCCTAATAATGCATTTGATGCTATAAACAGAGTGTAACCATGATTACACAGCTCCCCTCCAAGAAGTCTCTAGTAGGTTTCTGCAGCCATTGTGAACTTTAATTATTATACAGAAAATAAGTTCAGACAAAAATGATCTTGACAGCAAATGTTAGCTCCTTTTCTAATTCAAGTTTCTTTTGCAAACTCATCTCTGGACATTGTAACTTTTAATTATACTAAAACTGATTTTATTTTTTTATGTTTCATTGCCAATACATACCCATTATCATGCTGACATTTCACTGAGCCACCAACCAACCTACCTACCTACCTACTGTGACACATAAAAAAAAAGCAAAACATTTGTTTCTACCATACCAAAGTTGAAGTATAGTACTACTATAGAGTGAATAAATACAGAGATCATGGTTTCTGTAATTTTTTAATCACTGTTCTTAACATCTGCTTGAGAAGCAATTATTACTATCAATCCAGAGAGTCTGATTTTATTGGGTGAAATTCACAGGTTTTCAGTAACCTTACACTGACAACCACCACACACACACACACAGACACACCATTGATCAGCAACCTGTATATATATCATCCTAGCAATCTAATCATTTTGATGTAAATTGTTTGATCTTATTATTGCTGGCTGATAATGAACCTTTGATCAGCTGTAAATAATCAGGCATATAACCTTTTTTGTGGTGCTAAATAAACTTGCAGTGCTTGTGTACCACAAATGAATGAATGAATAAATCAATCAATCAATCACCCTGATTAACCACTACTGGGTTGAGGCCTTAATTAAAAGAAAAGCATGCAGTCACTGTCAGATTCCTCTAGCCTTTTACATGTACACTACACAGCTAACATGATGAGGGTAACTTATCACACTATAATCATTAGGCTTTGATTTGGATTTTATAGGGTTCAATTCCATTTTTCAGTGCATGACAGGCTATACTTGTTGGTCAGCTTATGTTTGGTGGAGGAAGAACCAGGGAAGGCCCTGGGATGAACCACCAAACCATGGAAAGCTACTGGCAACCTTTCTTGCATACAAACATTGGCTGAGCTGAGATGCGAACTTATGCCACCAAAGGTGAGATGTAGATCTGTAGAGGTGAGTGCCTTAGACTACTTGGCCACCATGGGGCCACTTATTAAATATGGAAAATTTACTACTGAATATATATATTTATTCCTACTTCCAACTGAACTGGTCAGAAAGATATATTTGAGTAGCCAAGGATGTATATAACATGCAACAATGATGATATCAACACTACTAAATCATGCAAGTAAAAACTAAAATATAGGTCACAGTGACCTTTGGTTGTACAGGTGCAGTAGTAACAGGGTTGCATAAAATTATCAACTTTCATCACTGGAACATACACAGCCCTGAATAAATACAAAGTATCTGTAGCATGAAATACACATCGTAAAGACCTCATTTTGTACGAAGAATGTATGACTTATCAAGATGAATTAACTTGCAAAATTTCATGATTCCTGGCTTAGCAGTATAAACACAGGGTGAAAGTAAGTTATTTAGTTATTTTGCTAAATGCAAGAACTACATAAATAGTAAAATGTGAAATGCAAGTCCGTGACTTTTTGTGGTATGACTGGTACCAAAAGAAATGCATACAATCTTCAAGTTTGCTGATTCTTTAACAAACAATCTTAAAACAAAATTTCTGCTACATCAGTGAAATATAAAATATGGGCCACAGTAAACTACTATTGTGATAACGATGAAGTTTTCATCAAGATGCATTTTCTCACCAAATTTCACAATTCCTGGTATAAAATAATAAAACCATGAATGTACAACTAATTTACATGTATGTTAAAAAGTTAGCCTCCTCAGCCCCCTCCACTTGAGAGGTGCCATGAAACCCCACTTCAAACTGTTGCCTAAAATTTAAGAAAAAAGAATGGTTGACATTTAATGAGGGTGTGCATAGCTTTTTATAGAGGGAAAGGGTGACCTGAAACTTATTTTGTAACTTTTGTCATGTTTATTTTCATGTATTACACACAAGTTTTTAGTTTCTTTGCCTCATGTGCCCTACTGATACATTATAATACATAGTTCATTCTCTCATCCAACCAAAATCAGTTAAAGAAAGTTCAAAGCCTAATTGAGCAAACAGTTATTTTCAATCAGTACCCTCTATTGAATAAGTACATAACTTTCATTGTCATATAAAACTAGTACTTACATTAAATCTACAACACAGAAGATCAAGTATATTCATTTTGAATTTCATATTTCTGCCCAGATCCAATGATTTTCACTCAAATCTACATCCCATCGTTAAGTCTATCCATTGCTAGTACATTAAGCAAGCTTGATTGAAACAGGCTCAATATAAATTAATACAACTATTTCAACACTTATCACAACAGGAAGTATCCATCCGCACCTAAGAAATACACTACAGAAAGATAACATGTTGTACTCTAGTCTATCATAGCTGAGTACAACAATACTGGACAGTGGACACATTACTGGATATAAAAAAATCAAGGGATAAAATAATCTAGTGTACATCCATAGACATGTCATAAATGGAAAGACAGACTGTCTTAACTTAAGGATGAGAGAAATATCCAAGCATATTCATGTTATCAAGGAAAGATTGTGGAGGGAGATGAGAGAAATATCCAAGCATATTCATGTTATCAAGGAATGACTGGAGAGAGATGAGAGAAATATCCAAGCATATTCATGTTATCAAGGAATGACTGTGGAGGGAGATGACAGAAATATCCAAGCATATTCATGTTATCAAGGACTGATTGTGGAGGGAGACGAGAGAAATATCCAAGCATATTCATGTTATCAATTAGCCAACATAGTTTAAGATATGAACTCATTTACAGTTTAAGATAGAATAATACTCAATTACAATTATTCAGTAATCTGCCCCAAAGTATTACAATCCTAAAATTTCATCCACCATTAGATGACTTGGAAAAGTGGTAGAGGGAGATGAGAGAAATATCCAAGATAGTAAAGGACCTCAATGGTGCACCTTATCTACATAATTTTGCTCAATATACATGATTCCCTGCAATACATGAATGCACACTTGATATCATACATGTAGTAAGAGTAAATTTCCTTATGCACTCAGCATCTCATGTCAAAGATGAAACACATGCAGTCTCTCTCCTATTATTTTGTTATGATATGTTTTGTCACAAGTGTGCCACTTGAAAGCAGAAGTAGGGCCCAACATTTGTCAACAACTTCGACCTCAAACTGTGTGTGTGTGATTTGGATTTTTAATGTAGCTTTAAAAAAATTCAGTCATATCACTACATTGTGACAGTTTATAGTGATGTCTAGCACTGGGGCATAATGCTGCAGACATGTAACATGATGTCCCACCCAGTTACATTATCCTGACACCAGGCTGACTAGTCCTAACACTAACCTCTTAATGCTGAGCACCAAGCAAGGCAGCTGTTAGTACCATTTTTCCAAGTCTTTGGTATGACTCAGCTGGGATCGATCCCACGGCCTCCCACATCCGAGGCAGACGCTCTAACCACTAAGCCACCTGAGAGGTCTCGACTTCAAACTATTGGCACTATATATGCCAACAGATATATTATTATTATTATTATAATTATTATTATTATTACTACTGTTACAGTATATGTTTTCTGCTGGTCAGTGCTTAATCTTTAATTCATGCCACCACAGGATTTAAAAAAATTACAACTAAAACATGCATCATTTTATAGTTGAAATCTACCACTCTGAAAATGTAAAGATTTTTTCAAATAAAAAGGAGAATAAATATAAGTTTGTTTACATGTTTTATCCACACATTACAGAAACCAGCCAGAACCAGTCTACTGGAGGACAGAACTGTTTCACCAGAGCGCAACAACGGTGGCAATGATGTGTGTTAATTAGTTGGATTATGAATTGTCAAACAATGCCTAACATGTGTACACCACAAGCTGTAAACTGGTTTCCCTATTCTTGTTTTCCGGAGAATCTAAAACCAAAGGTAGGATGTTTGTTTTTTTTGGTGGGGGGGGTTTGCAAGGGATCAAAGCTTAGGTCCATGATGGTTTTTCGAGTTTTTAATTAATAATCTTTTGAACTTTGGTGTGTGTGTGTGTGTACGTGTGTGATTTGGATTTTTACTATAGCTTTAACAATTTTTCAGTCATATAGCTAAGATGTCTGCAGTGTGGCAGTTTATAGTGATATCTAGCACTGAGGCATCATGCCTCAGACATATAGTATGATGTCCCACCCAATCACATTATCCTGACCCCAGGCTGACCAGTCCTAACACTAACTTCTTAATGCTGAGCGCCTAGCGAGGAAACTGTTAGTAACATTGTTACAAGTCTTTGGTATGACTCAACCAGGGTTAAAACCTGCTACATCCTACACCCAAGATGGATACTCTAACCACTAGGCCACTGGAGTGGCAAGTTGAACTTTGGTGAAGGTGAGATAATAAGGATTACAATTAAAAACTATTTCGATAGAAATACTCAAGTTTTTTGATTTTTAAGTGGAAGGCCAGCCCTAATCCACTTTTGGTTACTTCATGTCACCATGCTGAAACACGTACTATCTCTCAAATTATGCTAAAATACCACCAAGCTTGTGTCCAACAATGCTTGAGTAGTAAGGGTGTTGAGTCTGCATTGTGCTTTTCAGGCAAGGATTTAAGATACTATATGGAGGAAGAATGAATTCACCAGGCATATGCAGACAATGCATGGAAGCAATGATTCTACTGTAACACCCACTTTAAAGGTGTTGTCTGAGACTGACCAAAGTCGATAAAAGAAAGCAGCTGCCAAGACTTTCTATTTGCTGTTGTTGTTGTTGTTGTTGTGGGGTTTAACGCCATTTTTCAGCACGATAGGCTATACATGGCGGCCAGTATTAATGGTGGAGGAAGAACCCGGAAAACCCCGGAAAGAACCACCGACCCACGAGAAGCTACTGGCAAGCTTTCTCACATGCCCACATTGGCTGAATCTTAGTCTCGAAATGCCGCAGACAGAGGTGAGATGGCAGTGATCCGTAACGAAGAGCGCTTTAGACCACTCGGCCACTCGGGGCCCCCTTTCTATTTGCAAATTTGTGGCATAATTCTGCACTACTCATAGCAATAATTTTACTAAACTGGTTAAAGTTATGTTTTCTAACTCCAAGATTGCACATAAATGTTCATGATAGCGTATAAAGACAGAAAAGTTCAAAACATGTGACAGAACTTCAGTGTCATGATAGAGAATACACATTATGGAAAAAATGCATTTTTGTTTTGTTTTCAATTCCCTCAAAAACATGTGAAATTTCTTTCAGCAAAATATGTGCTGGTTACAGATCTGATATCCTGGTTCTGACACATGTATGGAAGATGTAGTTGAGTTTCGACTAAGAATAGATGCAGGGCCAAAATAAAATGTACATGTTGTTCAAGTAATGGTGTGCAGATATACAGAGTAGAATGATCAGTTACTTGTGTCTTGTTTTCATTAATGTTTTATCCAGTTTGTTAGTTGAAGTCAGTTTCCAATCAAAAGTTACTAGTTTGTACATCAAAAACAGAGCATGGTAAATACTGGTTTTTATTTTTCTACATACATGATAAAATGTTAAAGTCATGGCCATTCAAATCTGGTAGGATGGATTACCAGAACTACACATTTTTCTGTGGCCCAAAGATATTCATGTATTCGTCCTTTATTAGCATATTTGTGTTCACATTTTGTTAAAATATTTCCTGAAATGTGATAGTGCTGAGGGTAACGAGTTTTTCATTAAAAAAAAAAATGCCCATTAATGTTAATTCTACTTCATGACTATCATTAATAAAATTTGAAATATTTCTGAAATAACTATAATTGTTACATATTGTAAAACATAACCCACTTGTACTATATAATGAAGGGCCTATGATGTTCAAGACATGCACTAAATCATTTTAAGATTATTCGAGAGACTGATTGTGATGTAAGCAGATCACTGCAACCCAACCCACCAACCCAAGCAATTAATGATGAAATTTTAACATGACACTCAATCAAGGATTGATCTAAGTTTGACAATGGTTACACACACACATACACACTCAGTAACCATGATGTTCTGGTATAGTGATACATCAATATGTATTAGATATAGCAATATTTTCCTGCTACTATACATCACAGCACCATCCCTGTACAGCAATACTTACAACAGGGAGATAAACAACAGGCCTAAGTGGGTATGATATTGCTCACGTGACATATCAACTTGTGAATTGCATTCACACACAAGTATTAAACTGTGGAGGGAAAAAGAAAAGCTGAGCAACTAGCTGTAGATGTCATTTATCTCCTTTCCTATATAATATATACCAAATGGTGGAATGATCCAAGGTGCTCACCTTTAACCATATCTGACATCTCACATCTGTCCACATGAGTTCCAGTCTCAGCCAACATGGGTATCTGAGAATGCTTGCCAACAGTTTCCCATGCGTTGGCGGTTCTTACCAGGGTTTTCCAGGGTTCTTTCTCTACCAGATACATTGTCCGCCATCAAAGGGCAATACAATATCATGTGCTGAAAAATGGCATTAAACCCACATACACCTCATCCTCGATAACCTGCACACTTATAATGGGGTCCAAAAACAGACTACAGCATAACACATTAACACCCTTAACACATTAACCCCTGGTGATGAGTTTACGTGGCAGGAGGTAGTAGCCTACTGCCAAGCTCTGTAGACTCAAGGTCATATACCCTTCTGCTCATGCGTTAAGTTGATGTATTAGGATGTATTCACAAATAGCTCTCAAAATGTGTTTTCTACTCAAATTTCAGGCAAAAATGACACAAACCTCCAGGGGTTAATGTGTTAAGCAAGCATGTGAAATACTGAGGAACCTCTCAAAAATTAAAACAGGGATGGATATCAATAGCAAGGGCAGGATAGTGGGTAAATGGTTGAATACTCCTTTTATAATCATGTTGGGAATAATTGTGAATGCTTTTTCTTATCAATTTATTCCTTTTTCTGTATAAATTATCTTAATTTTTTAAATAACATTTCCCTGAAAGATTGTTAAAAATTAGAGGTTTAATACACATCACATCTGTACCAGAAAATATGAAATTGGGGAAAGGGTTAAACAGGGTGAGGAGGGGATTAAACTAACATCAAGTACAGTAAAACCTGTCTTGAAAGACCACTGCTATGTGAGACCACCTGTCTTGTGAGACCACATTCTCAGTGCACAAATTTATTGATTATATAGGATTGTGACCTGTTATGAGAGACCACCTGTCTTGAGAGACCATAATTTTTTGGCAAAAGAGGTGGTCTTTCAAGACAGGTTCTACTGTATGTAATATTTTACTTGCTCATATTGCATTGCTTTCCTTTTCCAAGCCTCTAGTCCAAGCTATTTCTTCTCCCTTCTAATTAGTAATGGAAGGCCAGAATTAAAAATTAAAACTGATGATCTCACTCTGACTCCTTAGTCCAGCAGAATACCATCCTCTTGGTCATAGAGTACAGTAAATCAAAGCAGTGTGAGATGAGGTAATCTTTTAATGGCCAGTTCTACCCATCCAAAAACTCCATTTTAATAGCAGTAATATGTTGCCTCCTACTACTGCATTGCTGAATTTACCAGTTAGGAGGGAGGTTGATTGCATGAACAATTTTGGTATAGAAAACTAATGTATTTACCCTTTTGGTATGAGTGTTTACTGCAAGTTGGTAGAAGGTTGGGCCACGTGTCATCATTATAGGACCCAGCGAAAATATGCCTTCTATCTGATGCACTTAAGATCAAAGGGAAAAGGAGGTAGTGCAATACCACCAGTAGGTGGCTCTCAATAATTATCATTCGAAGATGAGTAATTCAAACAGGCTAAAGATACAGTAATAGCCCAAACATCATGCACTTTAATTCTCCTAAAGAAAAATCCCTCTCAGGGAGTGACTAATAAGCTCTCTTGACGGTGAGGACAATCCAAAATGGAAATAGTGGCAGCCAAAATATCAGGAAAACCCTTAACAGGCAGGAAGAGATGATTCTGACCCTAAAATCTTCCATTTAGAAAACAGATAAAACCTTGAGGCCATAACTAAGCAAAGGAGCCTCTCCTGATCATCCCAGCACAGATATGAGAGAGAGACTGGGACTCAGTTAGGAAGTTGAGCTATGGAAGGTAGCTGATTTATTTGTCAACTAAGTGGACCACCCCTGGAAACAAATTGGCAGTTCCTATACAAACATTGTAGAAGTACATGTCAGTGAAATGCTTTCTTATCTATTTGATTCTAATAACCATGAACTTTCATGCTCCATCTGTGCTACTCACAAAGGTCTCGTGTGAAGGCTTGGATTTACAGCATAGAAATAGCTATATTGTCATGAGGTAAACTCAAATAATTAACCTAAGTTTGTAAGCATAAAATATAGGTCACAGTGATCTTTTGTTGTAAGGGTGTAGAAACAGAAAGATATCCAGTTAACAAGTTCATGTCTTACCAAACAACATCCAATAAATTAAGTTTAAATACAAACTTTCATCAAAATGAGTTAAGCATAAAATAAAGTTCACTGTGACCTGATTTGAAATAAAAGTAGTATTCTTGAAAGATGACTCTCTTTAATTCTGATTAAAATTAAATCTCCACTGTCCCATGTGAAGATCTGACAGTGACCTATTAGGCATCATGTTCTGGTGACCTATTTCATTAATATAATCACTAATTTTATCAGCCAATCAGATGAAGACTAATATCTTTGTATTTGGGAGACTGAGCTGTATGGCTGAAGAGCATTAATCAGTGCTGAATGATTTGATTCACTTTCTGATTTCTCAAACCTGCGTTTCCAATGGCTAATTCAAAGGTCACCAGAACATGGCCCCTACGAGGTTTACTCAGATCTTCACAAAGGACAGTGAAGATATCATTTTAATCAGATCACATCTCTTATAAATTCTCAAGACGGGGTAGTGTTCATCAAGAGGCATCATCTCAGCATGCTTCATGATTAAAGACATGTATACTGCATGCAAAAGCCTATATGGTCATCAGCTAAATGCAAAACAAAAATAACCTTAGCTGGTATAATGTTAAATGTGGGTCATAGTGACCTTGATTTCTTTGTACTGGTCAAGTATTAAGAGATATATGCATGCTTAGAGTTGAACAATTCAAGTACATATATTTGAAGCAAAAACTTAAACAAGTCACAAGCGTAAGTATGGCTCACAGAGACCAACTTTTGTGATGAGAGTGAAGTTCTCATTAACAATAAAAATAATAATAATAATGAGGACTTTGTATAGTGCCTAATCTTTAGAAGCTCTAAGCGCTTTACAACATTAGACAACACCTAAAACATAAAAAACATATACAATGATATGATTACAAAAAACAAACACCATGAAATTAGAAAACATTAAAAAAACATGCTGAAATATTTAAGGTAGGAAATATTATTAGGTCTTTTAACATCCCCACGCCAGGTTTCTGGATTCCAGGTACATGTACAACAGTATGTATACAGAGTGCAAACAGATATCTGGTCCTGAGCTCAATGCAAAAACTTAAAACACAAAATTTAACTAAAGTCAGTGAAGCATAAAATATGAGTAGTTTGTTTACTTTGTGATGGGGGTTTCCCGATTCCAGGTATAGGTATGCATAACTGGTTGCCAAGAAACCCTGATCTAAATGCAAACATTTAACCGAAAGTGTACCTGACTGCTAATGAACATACAAGTACGATGTTTTCCCTTGTCCTGGGGGTAGGCACTATGAAATGCACTCTTAATTGTTGCATTAGGACCCAGTAAATCAGGTTTTCATGAAAACCAATACATACTACATGTACAATAGCTTTCCTCTACTTTGCAGAGGGGCAAGCTGACAAAATACAAGTGAAGCTGACAGAGAACGGGTTTCTTTATATTCTAAATTTCTGGATCATGATAATACCAAGTTTAAAAATAACGGACAATAGGATTTTGACAAGTTGAGCTTTTTCCTTATTTGCAAAGAAATACAAGCGAAGAAAAAGTTTTCTAAGGAGATTTTGTGCTGGAGTTGCAGCAGCAAAAAAAAAAAATCAGCAGATATAATTTTAGGACCTGTGCAATACTTGGGCTATCAATATAAAAATTCCTCCTCTTATTCAAGTTACTTCCCAAACCCTGCCCTCTACAAAAGAAGGCAGCAAAACTGATAAATTTAATGTTTACAACTTCAAATCACATACTTTTGAAAGGGATCTCACTAAACAAACCCTTAACCTGAAGTTCATTTTCAATTGTATCAGCCTCTGTCACGTGCCACGGTTTGTAACTGGGAAAGGCACTTTGCTCCCATTTCCTCAGCATGATAAGGCAAACACTGAATTGAAAGTGTCATTCAAGAAAAAGGAATTTTAAAGGTTAAAAATGTTCCCAAGTGCAATATAATCTGATTTATGGGAACAGACTTGCAACTGGATTACAACAAAAATGAACATCCAAGTTAATCATTAAGTATGTAATTAGGGATGAAAACTCAAAATAGCACGAAAATGATACTTTTTCTCATTTCTCTGGCATCAGAATCCACAATGAACTCATGTGAATTTTGATGCCAGTGTTATGCTATGCCTTTTGCTGTAATGTAGCATCATGGAGAAGTACACTTTCAGCGATAGAAAAAAACCCAACAATTTTTGGAAATTTAATGGTTATTTTAGGTTCACATATATCCATTTTACTGACTCCATTGACTTGTTGCTGGTAAAACTAAATTTGACAGAATAACATCACTAATAATGTTCTCAAATCGTATCAGCTAAACGGTCTCATTTTAAAGAAAGTTTGGCGGGAGATTCACTGTAGATGAATGGATGAGGGATATTAAGGCACTTTTGAAAACTGCTTTCAAATAAGTAATGGTTTCAGTCAAAATAATGCATAAACAGGAGTCTTCCCTATCTGCCAATCTACTACATGAATATTATTCTGGCATGAGGAATCATGGCTACTTAATGACCCAAAAAAAAAAAACAGTCCCTATATTTGGTCCATCCTCAGATTTTATCATTTGCAATAATAAATTGAGTCTCAGATTCGGCTAATGTGGGTATCTGAGAAAGCAATGCCCGTAGCTTCTTGTAAGTCGGCAGTTCTTTCTGGGGTTTCCCCCCGTTCTTCCTCCACCATTACTTACTGGCTGCCATACATATCCTATCATGTGCTGAAAAATAGTGTTAAACCCTACAACAACAACAAAAGTAATAATAAATTTGTCCTCTTGTATTACCATAGCTTTAAGAATGCATGATTTATAATATATATCAATGAAAACAAGAAATGTATTTTTTTATTTTGAGATGAATCAAAATATATCCTGTATCAGAAATAGAAGACACTAAAATTTCAACCTGATTTCCTTTTTAATTAATAAAAACAGAGTAGCTTAATAATTGCTATCTCCTCCTGTTTAAAATTTAGCAACAATCTAGTAAATATCAAACACTAATGCTATTAACTTCATTTTCTTAGCTGCAATTTTTATTAAATACAGACAGGTCCTAGATTCCTCCTTATCCTCTTGGGGAAACTTCAATATAACCTGGAATGTGCTGATGGGCTGTTAAACTAAATCAAAATAAAATTCAGTGAGAGCATATATCCTTAATGTCAAATCAATACATCCATTTTAATGAGAAGACATAGCCTTCATTATAAAGAAAATAATACTTAGTCTTCACCCAAAATTATTTTCAAAATTTCAACTGAAGATGCATCTCCTATAACAATATAAAATTAAATAACAAGTAAAAAAAATTTTTACAAAGTAGACATCTTTTTTCTTATTTAAAGTCCTGATGAAATAGCTAATTCTTATGTCAATTTGTAAAAACATACCATTTATCCCATCATAAAAAAACTTCTATTTGAACACAAAACAAAAACATTTTTTGGGATCTCAACAGATATTTAAAGTCACAATATTAAACCTGGCAAAACCAACATTTTGTTCTGAATAGTTAAAGCACTACAAAATTATCTCTACAATAAAAATAACCCTTCACAACAGTTCTGTACAAAGGAATGTGAATGTCTTTTTACACAAAGTATATTTAAGTAACCACAAAATCATTTGAATATGTAGTAAATAGCAAATTATATCACATAGTCTGTACACTTTGCCTGTAGTGTGTGCAGTTTAATATTTTTCATATTATAACATGTGAACATATCACTTTATGTGATTCTGATTGGTCCAAATATTAATCCATGAAATTACTGTGCAGTATTTTCTTTACCAATAGGCTGCAATGTTGTGAAAACATTTTAACCCTGCCTTCTGGAACTTTTTGTTTTCAACAAACATTTTGGTGGCCATTTTTCAATTAGAGTCATGAAAGGAATTGAGGGGAAAATGCTCTTGTCAGTTTGAATTCATGATCTGTAAGACTGAGACATCTTTTAAGCAAGATGAAGATGCTATAAATTATGTTTGTAAAGCTATCAAACCTTTTTATAATGTTCGTCCAATTTTTTCTGTCCTGCCACCTATCAAATTCAAGGGATGTAGCTATGATACATCATTAAAATTGATTATCTGCTTATAATTAGTAAATATGATGGTTACCAGTACAAGGTGATGTTCTGCAGACCATCTGATTCACCAATCAAATTATAGTCTTTATATTTCTGAGAGTGCTCAGTGTTACTTGGAACATGTCATTACTAATGATAACCTTAACATCAATGAAATACAATCTGATGGGCTACCAAAAATAAGTGAACCAAGAATTCCTGAGGTCACCCTAACATAAATTGTATTCATACCTGGTAGATATCCTTTCTGTCACTGGAGATCTTGGTTTGAATCAGGATATATGGAAAGGTCCATTTTATGGATTTCCTTTCAATCTCAGGTCAATGGTGAGAACTGTCATAATGGTAAGAACTATGTCACAATGGTAGGAGCTATTGTCACTATGGTAAGAACTATGTCACAATGGTAGGAGCTATTGTCACTATGGTAAGAACTATGTTGCAATTTTAAGAACTATGTCACAATGGTAGGAGCTATTGTCACTATGGTAAGAACTATGTTGCAATTTTAAGAACTATGTCACAATGGTTTGAACCATGTCACAATGGTAGGAGCTATTGTCCCAATGGTAAGAACTATGTCACAATGGTAGGAGCTATTGTCACTACGATAAGAACTATGTTGCAATTTTAAGAACTATGTCACAATGGTTTGAACCATGTCACAATGGTAAGAACTATGTCACAATGGTAAGAACTAAATTAAAATTTTTAAAGCTATGTCACAATGGTAAAAAAAACTATGTTACAATTGTAAAAACCTTGTTACAATGGTAAGAACAATGTTAAAGACAGGTGAATTGCTCTGTGCACTGTATGTTTCAGAATAAATTTCTGAAAAGAAGAACAGAATTTTGAGACAGCAAAATCTTGCACTCGAAAATAAACTGACTCAACAGTGAAAGAAAGCAGTTATCACCTATCATGCACAGAGGCCAATACAGAGATACCATGACGATTTGATCTCTTTTGTAAAGAGAATCCTAGATAAGTAGGTAAATTTTCACCTGCTTAGCTTTACCAAAGGAGTTGGACTGTATTCAACCATACTGTATGTATATAACATCTCCTGAAAGTCTGGAAAATTCATTCTATGGTGGATTGTTATTTGAGGGAGTATGTTTATGGAGGAATGGGGATGGCAATAGGTGACACCAATCATTTTAAAAGTAATAACAGTAAATGTTTCTTTGAAGAAAAATAAGACATAGTTGGCTATTTTAAACAAAACACCACTCCCATCACAACAATGAACCCACACAGAAATAATTCATGGATCTGGATGTGCCTCTTTTTTATTATTCATAACCAGAATTCATAAAAAATTTAATGGAATAAAATAATTTTAAAAAAGCAACCAACAAATCATATGGAATTATTAAAATTATCAACTGTTCTTTCCATCTATTTCCTGGAATAGTAGAGATGAATCACAAAAATGTACACATTTTTAGAATGAAAATGCAGCCTATGGGTTTTAAGTTAATGTACACATATTTTTATAATGAAAATGCAGCCCATGGATTTTAAGTTAATGTACACATATTTTTAGAATGAAAATGCAGCTCATGGGTTTAAAGTTAATATACACATATTTTTATAATGAAAATGCAGTCCATGGGTTTTAAGTTAATGTACACATATTTTTAGAATGAAAATGCAGCCTATGGGTTTTAAGTTAATGTACACATATTTTTACAAAGAAAATGCAGCCCATGGGTTTTAAGTTAATGTACACATATTTTTACAATGAAAATGCAGCCCATGTGTTTTAAGTTAATGTACACATATTTTTACAAAGAAAATGCAGCCCATGTGTTTTAAGTTAATGTACACATATTTTTACAATGAAAATGCAGCCCATGTGTTTTAAGTTAATGTACACATATTTTTACAATGAAAATGCAGCCTATGGGTTTTAAGTTAATGTACACATATTTTTATAATGAAAATGCAGCCCATGGATTTTAAGTTAATGTACACATATTTTTAGAATGAAAATGCAGCTCATGGGTTTAAAGTTAATATACACATATTTTTATAATGAAAATGCAGTCCATGGGTTTTAAGTTAATGTACACATATTTTTAGAATGAAAATGCAGCCCATGGGTTTTAAGTTAATGTACACATATTTTTACAAAGAAAATGCAGCCCATGGGTTTTAAGTTAATGTACACATATTTTTACAATGAAAATGCAGCCCATGGGTTTTAAGTTAATGTACACATATTTTTACAATGAAAATGCAGCCCATAAGTTAATGTACACATATTTTTACAATGAAAATGCAGCCCATGGGTTTTAAGTTAAGGTACACATATTTTTAGAATGAAAATGCAGCTCATGGGTTTAAAGTTAATATACACATATTTTTATAATGAAAATGCAGTCCATGGGTTTTAAGTTAATGTACACATATTTTTAGAATGAAAATGCAGCCCATGGGTTTTAAGTTAATGTACACATATTTTTACAAAGAAAATGCAGCCCATGGGTTTTAAGTTAATGTACACATATTTTTACAATGAAAATGCAGCCCATGTGTTTTAAGTTAATGTACACATATTTTTACAATGAAAATGCAGCCCATGGGTTTTAAGTTAATGTACACATATTTTTATAATGAAAATGCAGCCCATGGGTTTTAAGTTAATGCTTTCCCCACCCATTAAATTGTTTTACTTCTCACCTTCATTCAGTGGAAACAATAATTCCCTTTTCACCTCAACAAACCAAAGTAGCTCAACTGATAGAGTATTGGACTTGTAATGCAAAGGTCACCGATCCACCATGCATGCCCACATCTGCTGTCTCGGTTTGTCATCAGGGAAGGACTTAGTTCTCATTCCCTGTACATGTTTTTATCCACTACTGTGCTATTTAAATCCAAGCAACATCACTCTCCATTTTCATGTCCTAAATTAAACTGTTTCACTAACAGATCTGAATGTGATAAATAAGCCAGTGTTAGGCAATGCTTAATCTGTTTCATATTTCACTGTAGGCAACAATTAATAAAACACCTTACTTATTCAGAACTGCATTCGTTATCAAAATATTCCAGGTCATTTTTTTTAAACTGAGTTTTACATCTGCCAATGAAAGACTATAACTCAAACCAACCAATCATATTTTGACTTTTAAAAGTTACACTGAAACACATCAGCAATGACACTACTTTCTTTAATAACTGTTCAATACATACCAGCATCCATGAATGTATTTGGATATACTAGAATCATCTAGAATGCAATGAATTATTACACAGCTTACACGACACATCCTATCTGTATCGCCGAGCTGTTGAACACAAAACCAAACCAACTGTTTCATAACCAGAGTGTAATCAATAATTATATTGCTCATCTCTGCAAAGCTTTAAATAGTGTCCAGTAAAAAACATAACATTAATTTTCATTAAGAAAAGAAATCTGTACTAATTACCTTGATAATGAATAATACTGGCCCCTCTGGCTGGGCATAAGAGACACACAAAAACCCCAATATAAATGAACATTTTTTTACGATGTCAGTGTAAAGATAATATTGATCACAACCAGAAAGTAATTTTTACTCTGCTCCAAATTCATTAAATCTCAACCTATTATCACCATACACCCCAAACCAGCAACAGAACCATTAATTCCTATTGCTACCTGGAATTAAAGTGGAAATCTTAGGTTTTAACTAAGCTAAGAAAAGTTGTCAGTAACACCAGTAATGCACGCATAATTTGTGTATTGCTGATTGCAATGATTAGCCACTACAGCTGTGGCCTTGTATGAAAAGTAAGTAGTCCACTGTTTTACTTTAACTCATTTACATGTACAGTATACCATGTGTGAGGGTAAATAGTACTTGCAAATGAAGGATGCATGATGGTCAAAGGACCATACAAAAAGTTCACTTTGCCCCATGGTCAGGCATTCTAAAAGTAAAATGAACAAAATAAATCTTAGAACATTACTTGAAGTCACTTTTCATGCAGCAGCACACTTAATTGTTCCAATTTCACCTGTCAAACATAGGGTCATTACAGAGTGAATGGCCATAGCAGAAAGTGGAGGCAGTTGTAGACCTCAAACTGAACAGCATTTTTATGACAGAACAAAGCTTCATTACATCTCAGAATGAATGAATAAGCAATGCCTTTGGGTAAAAATGCAGGTACAAACTTGAGATCAATCATAATCCATTATATATCGAGTTCCCTTGTACTGTATGTAGCTCAATTAAATGTCCATAAAGGTTACACTATAGAAATCCCTGGTGTAAGGAAATTCTCAGCAAGCAGTAAACATTATCTGCTTAGTGTGTGTGTGTGTGTGATTAGGATTTTTAACGTAGCTTTAACAATTTTTCAGTCATATCACTATGATGTCTGCAGTGTGGCAGTTTATAGTGATGTCTAGCACTGGGGCATCATCCACAGACACGTAGCATGATGTTGCACCAAGTCACATTATCCTGCCACCAGGCCGACCAGTCATTACACTAACCTCTTAATGCTGAGCGCCAAGCGAGGCAGCTGTTAGTAACATATTTTTAGGTCTTTGGTATGACTTGGCCGGGGTTCGAACCCACAACCTCCCGCTTCCAAGGTGGATACTCTAACCACTAGGCCTGGGGAGTGGTTTATCTACTTAGTACTAAACTTTCAAAACAAAATGGACCTCTGAATGTAACATAAAATTGTATGTGGTTAACTAAAGCAAGATAAATTTACAAATTCTTTGGTAACAATATCAAGCGATTTCTACCACAAAATGGTGTTTGTTGTCCTCATTTATTGTGCACTTTATAAGGAGCAAATATATAAGAATTTTCAGAAGGGACCCTCAATACTGGTGTCCAATATTGGTTGGTGATCACTATGGCAAGGTTCACCATACCACAACAATCAACTAATTAGTTTTGTACTCCTGTGTAAATTAAATACCACTGCATAGCCCAACTGAATATTGTTCTGAAAACTTGAAAACATGTTCGTTCCTTATTATATTCTGAACTGGCAAAGTCGGTGCAATTAGAAATCACAATGATTTCAGGAGTAATTCTTGTGATTGAAGTTGCACAATCATTAAAACTGGTATCATATTATCCTAAATCATAATTCATTTTAAATACGATAAACATGTAACAATAGTGGAGTTAACCCATAGTATGCGTATAATGTCTAAATTAAAAAAAAATCAAATTTAGCAAGAATATTACACTCAAAGTGAAATATGGATTACTTGTAGGGGTTTTACAGGACAGCAACACAAATAACACAATTTATTCTGGTGAAGCAGCAATAACAACACCATCAAGAGGGCTTAAATTATGACAGTGTGTGTGTGTGTGTGTGCGCACGCGTGCGTGCGTGTGTGTGTGTCATGTCCCACCCAGTCACATTATCCTTACAGCAGGCCAACCAGTCCTAATACTAACCTTGTAATGCTGAGTGAAAAGCAAAGCAGTTGCAAAGACCATTATTTTTTAAGTGTTTGATATGACTTTGGCTGGGGTTTAAACCTGTGACCTCCCACATCTGAGGTTGATGCTTTAACCTATACTTAGGCCACCAGAGTGGTCTCCATGAAATAGTTTTAAGAATAGTTATAAGAAACTTGTGTTATGAATAATGGCTGGACAAAATGCCATCAGGTCCATAATCAATAGTTATATGACACCTCAGATACTGAGAATAGCTGAATGGTACCAATTTTTAACAAGTTTTAAACATGTAAAAATTAAGAATGGAACAATAACCTCAGGCAGGTGATCTTTTCCCAAAAATATAAACATGAAGGGCAAGATAACATATAAAAGGTAAAGACTGTAAAATTTTGTAAAAGTCATATCAATAAATATATGACCATGAAAGAAAACACGAAAGGTCTTATCTGAAATCAAGGTAATGTTTTTATCATAATGTAGTGTGTGGTTTGTTTTGATGCATCCCTTATATGTGGTCCAGAAAGTTATCTGGACTATAAATCAATGTAGATACATAAGTAATGAAGGTATGGTAATCTATCATCACACTTTTCAAACAAAGATGTCAGGTTTATGTCATGTAGGTAACTACTTTTCAGTTAATGTTTCAGTATATATGTAATGTACCTGACCTTACAATGATGCAGTAAGCATACAAATACAGTAACACCTACAATATACAGTTAATACTTACCATATATACTCGTTTATAAGTTCTGTCAAACTGTAATAATTAAAGATCCGGATCTGCCGTATCATAATGCAAATGCAAATCAGGGTCTATCTTGTTTGTTTTACTGATTACTCATAATGAACTGCACATAACCAGATCTGCCTGTGTATTATGTGATGGAAGATCTGGGTCTGTGCAGTCTGAAGTTGGACTCATCTTATATGCAAGTTTAAAAGTACCATAATAACATTTAACATGGAATTTTAGTTAACCAAACAGATAATATCTCCATGTAGTTTTAATGGCATCCACCTATGGTACTCGACATTTATGTTGTTACATTGCAGATCAGTTTTTATAAATGGAGGTTAAAATGCAACCAGAAATTTACCAGGCCTGCAGGAAACCATTATCAACACCTTGCTGTAGAGTTGATTACAGACTTGAGAATGCTTTTATTCATTTACATCAGGGTTTACACATGGTGCGAGTTCAATATTACATTTGAATTTTTTTATAAAACATGTAACTCAACAATCCTGTTTTTCACCCATCACACTGGATATATGCCTGGGACTCTGAGCATGGGTGCATGGATATTAATGGAGTTTTTTTTAATTTATATAATTCTACATTCCAAGTATGAGACCACTAAACAAACCCCAGGGTTTGGGACATATGACCATGCAAAGAAACTTTAACTCAAAACATGTCCAAAACTTTTAAATGACAATGTACATTCCAAGCCCCAATGCACAATGCTAATGAACCCTTTTCTTCACAGATTAAAAAATAACTATGTTTATGCAGATGCATAATGTAGATGTAAAACAATAGGTACATAGGCCAGATACAAAAGAAAGAAAGTATCATGTACACTTACAGATAGTGAAACATATTATCTTCCTTCTCGGCAATGAATATTACACCTGCAGCAGATATGTGTACATACACCATGAAGCACATTTCTTATCAAATTCACAGCTGCACGAATATTTCTTAATGTTGGAAGATCACAGGTCACAAGGAATGCATCAGATGCAACTTTTTTTTATTTCCCTTGAATCAGTCTGTTTGCTGTCTTAAGACACAATAATGAGCCAGTCATCCCATGATGAAACATTCATGATTTTGAGGTATTAAGAATAAATGGTATGTGCTGAAAGATACAAAACTCCATCAGTACGAAATGTACAATAATAAATGATTATACAGTGTTACCCTGCTATAGGATGTTCCGCTACAACATGGATTTGGATATAACGCATTGTGGCATGGCTCCTGAAATTTCATGCACATTTGTTATTCTCGTACAAGGAAAAAGAAAAAAAATCATTCTGAAAAGTACCAAAAAATATAAAAAAGTTATTAAGATTTTGGGCAAGAGATCGTGTATCACATCATTTGTAGCAACATGATGCTAGAACCATATAATCACTTCACCCAAGAAAGAGGCAGAAAATAAACACATGATTTTAAAGTGATTCTCACAAGAAACTATTATTTTATGCGCACCTTTGTCATACAATGAAGCTATAATTTCCTTTTGCTCAATTGTATGCATTTTGTTGCTCCAAGATAATGTCAGTGTTCGACTATAAATGGCGCCCAAGGCAACAACAAAAAAATTGATCCCAAACAAACGAAATCATCTTTTGGACAATGTTTAAGACTAACCAATGATAATAGTATTGTTATCAAACCAGTGGAGCCTTCATCATCAACAAAATGGTTACTCGTAAGTTAAACGTAATTTGTGCAGCAATAGTTGAAAACATAGCTGGCTACATTTTCGTTAGATTAAGTTACATGAAGAATGTGACAGTGAATACACCTTTGTGTGTTGTCATATATGTACAGAGGTAAAAAAAAGACCTCCATGACCAAATTCAAAAAACAACTTTCAGAACAGTACACCAGCAAGGCATGCTGGGTTGCCAGAACAGAAACTGCTGACTGAAGGTCCACAACAGCAGGCAGATTTGAATGCAGGGTTACAAAAACATTCTTCCAAACAAGACATAGTGCTACTTAAGCATGTACATTGGCTGAGTGTAGAAGACATTCCTTTTTTTAAAAACAAATCACTTCTTAATTTAATACATTACTAAAAATAACAGCTGAAGAAATTGATACCACTGGAATTTTGAAGAATTCTGCTAATCAGTATAACTCGACTACTACCTGTCAGAGTGACTGGAGAGCCTATCAAACGTTGTTGAGGACAGTCTTGTACGTCACTTACAAAATTCATCATTTGTGACATCAGTGACAGATGAAAACACCAACACAGTCAACAATAAATGCCTTTCATAATGCTCAGATTATGTCAGATGACATGAAACCATCAACAAGATTTTTAATAAATATAGAATGCTCAGATGTTTCTGGCAAGGGAATTGTAGTATTGGCTTTAGTCACATTATAAAACTAATATTTATGTTGTGTATTTAAATAATATAATTATTTTTAAAAACTACTGAAAACTGTTCATCGACTTCAATAAGACTCATAGGTTTGGATTCTGGCTCAGTTTTCTGCCTTGATGAGTCAAATGACTTACATGAAGCCATTTGTAGATAAAACTCTGTAAAGGAAGTCAGTACCAAACTTAAATAGAAGCTATGGAATCTGATGGATTATTTCATTTTCCAATGGTCAGGTTCTATGGCTCCCAACTACCATGCTATATGTTATAGGGTGGTCACAATACATACAAAGGAAATAATTACATTCTCAGGTTTAATCATATGATAGAAGTGTCTGCCCACCTCTCTTGAAACACAACTGGGGGAGGGAGTGAACGGTCTTTAAAGACATCTTCTGTGAGGAAATACAAAGCCACCAGCAGCAAGACTATATTCATTTATTTCCAATCCAAGACATGAAAAGGTTTAAGTGAAACTTCACTTATCTGAATATAATGGGATGCAATCATATTTATTGCACCTCCCTTGTCTGTACATGTACAAAAATGTATCTAACATGATACTAACAGGAAAAGAACAGAACTGAATTAATCTACTGTTCCAATTTTACTAAATAAATGTATAAAACCTTAAAGGTAAAACAATTCACAGATGTCACAGCTCTATTTAATTGAGTTCATTACTGTGCATATATTATATACAGTTTAACATTGTTAAAGTGAACACAAACTGTTGCTATTTTAAATGGCGAAACCTCAGTTGATTAATCTACTTAAACTTTTTCTATCCACAAAAAAATCATAAAAATCACCATGAATACTAATTAAATGTTTTGTTGTATGAATGAATGTTGGGGAAAAAACAAATCAGTGCACGTTTCCATGAAAAAAATACCCAAAGCAGTGCATGTTTCCATGATTTTTTATATACATCAGAATAAGGTTATATCCCCACCCCAAGAGAACCACAGTTGATCAACTAGTCTTGCACAACTTCCAAATCAGTATATCCATACATATGCATCATAGACAGCCAATGCAACATGATTCTATGACAAGAACATATTTTACATGCCAAAAGCATGCTGCTATTCAAGTGCAAATGGCAAATAATGGGATTAACACATGTAGGTATTTCTGCATGGTAACAGCAGATTACTGCATAGATTCCTAATGAAGCATGCATGCTTCTTCATTTTACTTATGTACAATAGCTATTCATGCACAATGAAATGATTACCATGTATACAGAAAGGACTTCTCTGGACTTTCTGATTATCAATTTATGCTAACAACCAATTTCATATATCCATACAATATCCACGTTTCCCAGGGTCCATGCTAGGGGGCAATTGAGTTGCCTGTTATTTTGCCCAGATATACAGAAAAAGCAAAGTTGACATCTCTGTTTCTCAAGTCTACATCATCCACCTCACCATGTTTGGCTGTTTTCTTATTCTAAGTACAATATCAACTCTTGCATTTTTTTCCTCTTCAGAGAGCAATGTAATTGCCACATACAGTGTTTTCATGCTTTCTACAAAATTCAGTGTATATTTGATGATTTTTTTATGTCTGCAATTCTGGTTGAATCTACAAGTAAAAAAAAAATGAACACAAGCAGCCTGACAAAGCAAGCAAAGATCGATGCATTGGTAGCCTGATCATAAAAATATTATTACTATGTCAAGCTTTTTGGCTGACTGCAAGTTGACTTCATATTTGATTCTGATGGCAAACGTTCAGGGACCTGTACCTCAATGTTACCCGTTTTTGACGTAATACAATTTTGTATAAACAAGATTTTTTGTAAAAACAATAAATCTGCTGACCAAGTTAAGGTTAGATGAGTTTTGTCTTCATATTATGTCTAAAATGTACGTTTTATATTTCTTTTTTATTGTACATGATGGCCACTCTTCACATGCTTCTTTTCCCACCACTTCGCCTTATTCGGGCTAGATGGGAGGGGGAGTCACTTGACTGTAATAATTTGAGTTGAGCGTGAATCCTGGACTTGCACAATGGGTCCTCATAGTCATTATATTATTGTATCTGCGGAAGCAAGAATGTAAA
This sequence comes from Sinohyriopsis cumingii, assembly GCA_028554795.2. Lineage (NCBI taxonomy): Eukaryota > Metazoa > Mollusca > Bivalvia > Unionida > Unionidae > Sinohyriopsis > Sinohyriopsis cumingii. The sequence continues at coordinate 1,644,959 of CM068841.1, forward strand.
TAGGTAAAAAGATAGGGGCCTTATTCAATTCTATAAATAGCCACTACCCAGGCAAGCTGAAAAATCGGCCAAGGAGTGAACTCCACCATAAACACACTTGCCTAGTGAGCAATCCTACTCCATATCCTACTGGTGTTACATGTTTTATATAACACTTTTCTGGCTGTTACTAAGTTTTCCATAGTTGTTAAGAGAGTTGGGAGGCTATGAAGTGTATAGGTATGCATGGAGCAGTGTTTCCTATTATATTGTTCATTTCACACAGCATTGAGAATTTTATCCTATCTGTAGCACAGTCATTTTCAGGTCAGCGTCATTAAATGTAGCTAACAGTATATACTTTGATTCACACGAAGTATTTAAAATTAGTTAGGTAGCTTTAACTACATTTAATGACGCTGATTTAAAACTGTACTGAGCTAGGACTGCATATAGGATAGAACTGACCAAGCTGTGTGGAACGAACAAGCATAATACCAAAATGCTCGACATCATATGTGTTAGTCTTTGTCTCTCTCTAAATGTTTTTGCAAGGTGTGTTCTCAAACATGGATTTAACTAACTTAAGTTACTATATTTTTGTTATATATTTGTTGCTGTTGTTGTTGTTTGATTTTAGTACAACTACGTCAGGCACAGCAGAAGACAAGATGGGTTTCTTTTTTAAAAGTAGTTCTGAGCGCATGGACAATTTGACTGAGACGATTGGTCTGAGATGACTAGACTGAGACAGGAAAAGTAAGGTTAGCAAAACAAGCAGATTTCTCTGTCGCATGGGTGAGAAAAAAAGACCAATGGACTACTGGTGTTACAAAAAGAGTGCAATGTACTGGTGTTACAAAAAGACCAATGGACTACTGGTGTTACAAAAAGAGTGCAATGGACTACTGGTGTTACAAAAAGACTAACAGACAAGTTTTTACTTCACGTGCCTTGTAAGACATTTTGATCAACTGCATGTTCAATGAATGCATTATTCATTTGGAAGAAAACCCATTTTAGCTGTGTAAACCACTGGTGTCAATTTGATTTCCTATGTACATGTTCAGATTATGAAATAACTGTAGATAAATTGACCCATTTTACTGAGAATATCCTATCATATTCTTATGTTTAACATTTAATAAACAGCATAATATACACTTATGTCTTCTTTTATTTACATACCTTCAAAGCATCATCTCAAAATTTCTTTTGAGCTATCTGGTTCATACTGATTTAAATACCATATGGCCTGACATGGGACTGGTTTATTACCTAATCAATATTTACACTGACCAATAACATGCTTTCAGTAAAAACTCACCAGAACAAATGGAAAGTAAACATAATGGAGAAACGTTGATGACCTAGACTTGATGCTTGATGGATGAAATTAATCAATGGATGAAGAACAAAAGGATAATCTGAAGGTTCATTCAATTACAGCAAAAATAATGCTTTGAGTTATTTTTTCACTGCTGTTAACCGATTCGGCCCCGATCCAGTCTGTAGGCGTGATGAGGCTGTACCCTACTTCAAAGCCCTGCAGCATCGAGGCCATTTAAGATAGACCAACGTGGGTGGTATTAAAAAAAAGCAGACAGATATAGCTCTAAAATGGTATCAAATAATCTGGAAGTTCTAGTTGCACTGCAAAATACAGAGAGAAAAAGCTCATTTTTTGGACCCGTTTTTTTTTCACCCAAAATTTGCTCGAGATTGGAATGCGATTTTGTGTCCAGATTTTAGACCTTTTGGCCTCAGATCTAAGGCATACCGGTCTTAACTGAACACAGACAGGTGAACCTTTGCAAAAACTAGGATAAGGTGGGCATTTGGAATAAATTGCGGTCTCCATACGAAAATGATGGGTCTATTAAGCAAAAAAAAAAAAAAAAAAAGAAAGAACTCCAACTTTTACCCTTCTGCTCATGCGCAAGCAAAATAACTAATGGAAATGAATGTTTCTAATACAACTAGGCATTATTCTCATGGATAATCTGTTGAAAACCGCTGTATTACGATGTATTCAGAAATAGCACCCCAAATCTTGTTCCTACGCACATTTCAGACAAAAATGACAAAAACCTCTGGGGCCGAATGAGTTAATGAGATATGTATTCTCATGATTATGCACACAACTTGCTCCCCAATGCCTAATACATACATTTTAGCATACAAATATCAAGTACTAACAGCATCAATACAAATAATAATAATAATAATAATAACAATAATAATAATATGGGTCCCTTGAAGGGACTGACACTCTACTGAGTGACATGTTTTATTCAAGATATGACCATTTTTTTTTTAACTGCTGAATGTTGAAACCATCTTTGATATTCTTCAGTAATAACAAGATTTTAAAATTAGTTGCTGTGGAATGGACATCCTGGATGCCAGATCTACACTATTCTCATTTAAGACCAACAAGACTTCATACATAATCTTCTGGTGGAAACCAAATATTATGATAACTTTCCATTTTGTAGAAATAGCAATAACATGATTTTCAAGATAGCTCCCATCATGGGTGGCCATGATGGATATCAGACTGGCACCATTTCCATTTATAACAAACCAGATGTAAAAAGAGTTCTTTCGATGAAGTACCACGTCAATATGACCAGTCATCTATGACAAGTAGTAGCAAGAACATTTTCAAAATGGCCACTGCAGTGGTCCCAGTGGTAATATTTCATTTACAACAAACCATAATGATTCATTCAGAAGAAGTAATAATAAAAGTTTCAAGATACAACCAAATAGAGATCATAATACCAGGAAGTTATTTTGAGGAAACCCTGTGCTGATATGACCATAATGAAAAAGTAGTGATAATATCAAGAGTTTCAAGATGGCAACTGAGGCAGCCATACTGGACATCTGAGCACCACCATTTTCATTTACAACAAACCAGACATCATAAAAAGTCTTTCAGTGAAAACCCCATGCTAACATGGCCATTCATTCGGGAAATATAGTGACAACAAGAATGATAAGATGGGGATAGTGGAAGTCATACTGGATATCTGAGAAACACCATTTTTATTTAGGACTAGCTAGACATTATAAAATGTCATTTAGTAAAAATTATAAAAACCCAATGTTAAGATGACCATAAATTCAGGAGGATCAGCAATAATAATATTTTAAGATATCTGATTGTGATGGCTGTATTGAATGTCCAAGCAGCATAATTTTTATTTAGGACCAACTAGACCATGGAATGAATGAATGCAGTTTCATGGCAATCCTAAAAAGTTGCTTATGAGGAGTGGCAATAACAGACAATGGAAAGTCTACAACAGATCATCCCTTAGTTTCTCCTGGTCTATGACCAGTTGAAATAATAATAATAATAATAAATAGTAATAATAATTATAATAATAATGAAATGACTAACTGAAATCAGCAGTATTTCGTATATATTATTTAGACCAGACTGACTTTATTACACATTTTTCAGTCTTAGATTGAAATGATAGTCATGTGCATTGAAAATGAAACAATGAAATAAAACATTCAATAAATGTGCAAAATGAACCATTTTAAAAAAGGAGGGAGGGTGGCAGCTATTTGTTTTTTAAAGCCAATGCATACAAAGAGAAGTTTTGTTGAGCAAATGGATTGTTGGGGCGGGAGAAGCACTTCCAGGCTTCATCTGCTAAAAGTCCACATCTTACAGAACTTTTCCAGACACATATAGAATGTTGTGAATGCTAATACAGCCTGTGATATTCACTATTTTGTCAGCATAATGTGTCATAGCCACATAGAGAATGTTGTGAAATTTGCTGATACAGCCTGTGACATTCACTATTTTGTTGGCATAATGTGTCATACAGCCACATAGAGAACGTTGTGAATGCCGATACAGCCTGTAATATTCACTATTTTGTTGGCATAATGTGTAGATACAGCCTGTCATATCCACTATTTTGTCAGCATAATGTAGTACAAGACCTAACACATGTGGAGTCTCGAGTTCAGGAGACACCATAATGCTAGGTCAGGATTACCTTGTAATAAGATCAGATAATTCAATTTTTTTTTATAAAGCATTTGACAACAAATTTCTTAGAGGATAATAACTGCTATGGACACATAAGAATGTAAAATGATACTTTTTGCTATTGGTTTCATACAAAAGTGCCTTGACTTCCTTGGTCTACTGATTCGATAAATCAACTCCACAAATCTGTGTTGATACTGATGGGCGATGTTGTGGGTCTGATGTCACCTGTTCATTAAAATATGCAATTTTACTGCATGCAAATCATTCCAGAAAAAACCCATGTACACTTTAGATACATACAGGTAATTGGCAACAGCCATATCAAGCACGAATTTTAAAATGGTCACAGGACAGATGGCTGTGCTATTTACAAGTCACCTGCAAACATATGGTTTGCTCAGGAAATATAATCTACATGTCACCAAAAGAACCCTTCAGCTGACGGTAGCTGCATAGCCACAAGAAATACCAGTAAGCGTATAAAATATACATCAATGTTTGCAGCCAAATTTGAATGCAGATAATTGCAGTTTTAATGAATATGTGATATCAGCCACTCACCCGAAAATCAATATCATCAAGGGTGAAGGGCGGATTTATCAGCCTAATATTAGACAATCTGATTTTTCTCCAGTACTGTACTAGCCTATAAAATGATTTTGAAATATGCTGAATGCTGGGATTGACCATGTCCATATCTCTGAATCCATGCAATAACTGTCCACCATGCGACAACTGTCCACCATGCGACAACTGTCCATTGCCCCATGGCCTTTACTGTTTTCCTTGCAACATGATTTCCATGTACCATATTTCATGTATTTTTTCATACCCTTTAATTTTTCGTACAAAATCAAGTTATCAAAATAATGATGATTTAAATGTATCATAATTATTTGTACAGTTCATATCATTTTGTACATTTTCATTAAATTTCCATTAAATTATCTGACATAAAATTTCTACTAAGAAGATGTACGTTTGCAAAAAAGATTTAAAATACTGTATTGCCATTTTGTTTTACAAAAATGAATAATTGTTGGTGAGAAAATGATTAATGCATAAGCATGGGTGCCCACAGCATAGGTCAATGGGGGTCACATGACCACCCCCAAATCATACTGCAAATATATATAGATATGTACATAAATTCTGACAAATTTAATCACGGAAATGAAGCTGAAAATATGTCACAAGATTCAGTTCAAAATGCTTAGTAAATATCAGCTTTAGTTTCAGACTGCTTACTAAACTAACTCTCCCTGCCATCACTGACTGACCCCCACCCCCACCCGCAAAATATGCTGCTTTCTAACAGTATCTACTGGTGTTTATTAACAAATGGGCAAAGGACTTCACAGACCATACCTATAAGTATTATCGTTAATTAGTTCTCCTTATTAAGTCCGTCACCGTAACAGAACACCACATGCATTTTAAAGCAAGCTTGGAGGCCCTTTGATGTTTTCTTATCCAACAAAAATTACATCTCAGTACATACTAAAGTGAAGACCACAGACCATTGGTCAACTAGTCTTATTGTTTCATTATAGTCATTCAAATATAAAATATAAAAATCTTGTCATTTTCCATCATAAATTTTAAAGTCATGGACTCTGTTAAATCGATTCATATAAATACATATACCATCTTTTATGTGCTTGTTCTGTTTTGACTTAGATATAAATAACATTTTATTGCAAATCTATTCTACAATATACCCCACTATTATCTTTATTGGCGAGTTCGAATAACAAGTAATGCTCGGCAGTAGGCTAACTACCTCCTGCCATGCAAACGCAGCGGCAGGGGTTAATGAGTTAAGGAAGACGATCATATTTTATGTTACCTCTGATCTTGTAACATCTCTCCATATGTAACACTGATTAAGGAAGGATGATCATATTTTATGTTATCTCTGATCTCCTTGCAACATTATCGCTCCATCTGCAACACTAATTAAGGAAAGATGGTCATATTTGGTATGACATCTCTGATTTCCTTGAAGGATGATCTCTCCATTTTCACCACTGATTTCCCTTGTAACATGAACTTTTCATTTGTAACACTGATTATGGGAGGATGAACAATAGTTGGTATGCTTTTACACAGGGAAGCATATGACTGAAAAGATCAGAGGTTGTGGGCAAAAGGTCACATTTGTATGCTCTTCTTACAACATGAACACAATCCAGCTAATCTGGGAATTGCAAAATCAAATGCACATTGTATACACAGGTATGTACAGGTAGATACAAAAGTGTTCCTACACACCCTACACGTCATGACCATCAACCACATCCTAAGGTTTCAAGTATACTTCTGGAATGGTGTTAGTTGTTGGAGAATATACTCATGCATGTATATGTGGAAGGGTGTGAGCTATGAGTTTTCTTTGAAAACCATGTGAAATGTAACAGTAAACAAAATCTGTTCATTATTTGAACATGGATGGATAAGAATGACTAACTCATATTTAGTGTAAATCAGCAAATTTACATGAGCATGAAAGATATTTTTAAATTGAAAAAAGAAATTATCATTGCAGAACACCCTAAAAATGCCAATACAATGTGTGACATGTTTAAATCTTCATGGAATACACACTCAATACACATGGCCAAATACTATTTAAAAGCAAGTTTTTCTCGTTCTTCCTTTTTTTTATAGTCTCTGAAAGGCAATTACTTCTGGAAAATACTTTGCTGGTTTTACAATTCTGGTTAATGCTTTGCGGTTTATAATTCTGGTTAATACTTTGCAGTTTTAAAATTCTGGTTAATGCTTTGCAGTTTTACAATTCTGGTTAATGCTTTGCAGTTTTACAATTATTTCTAATAATATGTTGTTGGTTTCTATGCAGGTTTTAAAATTATTTCTAGCAAATATGAGCAGATTTTAGAATTACTTCAACACTATATGTTATGAATGTAACTACTGGTAGAATTGATTAATATACACAAATAACAATAACAGCTTTTTAAGATCAACCAGCATGTAGAGGATTTTTAGCTCGCGAGACGTTTACTCACTAATTACTAGCCGTCTCATTAAATTTGTGAAATAGCAATTTCTAGGTTTTATTGTATTTCAGAGTTTTAAATCCTTCAAAGTTATGGATAACCTTTATTAAGTTACAGTAACTGATATGGACTATAATAATTCTCGTTTAATACCATCTATATACAAAAATTATCTTTGTGTTTTTATTGGGCAACATAACCCTATTATGGGGGTAACTGATGCTGGCATACTTAATGTGATAAACATGAAACAACTTTAAGGAGTCCTTAAGTCCTGATCAATCAAAGTTTATTTGCAACAAAATAAAACCTAGATATTGCTATCAGATTATAAAGCCTGGCAAAATCCTTTTCATGGGCATACGTAATAAATGCTCATTTTGTGCCTATCTCATTTTCAAATGGGCAATTTAAAGTGTGCATGTGTGGAAAACGAAGGAGAGGTAATGGAACTAACAACAATAAAAATTAAAATCATGCCCACAGAATCTTTGGTAAGCTATAGTCTCTCTTCTGGATTCAAGAAAATTGGAAAAGCATCCTTCATCCACAAACATAAATGAACCCATGAAAACCGAGCTACAAAGTGAATGCATTTCTGTATCTCCTCCTCAAAAACTTGTGTGCAACGGGATCACACTATAAGCTAGGACATAACTTACCAAGGTACCTCTCACAAATAACAAATTGTGTGTGCCATGCTGGCCAGACAAGAAAACCAGGATTGGAAAGGGGGAAACAGGGTAGTGGTGCTATTTAATTAGAATAATTGTCAATGAACACCTTTATCTATTGGAATGGTTTGCATTTTTATATAAATCATCTTTATTTTCAAGCTGACGAATCTGAGAGATCATGAAAAACATAACTTCAAGAGGTGTCTCATTGAGTAACTGCAACAATCTATGTATTACATCACTGCTTTTTGCATAAAAATAATATTTCTAAGTGTCTGAGTGGTCAATTGAAAGAGCAGAGGTGAAACATACCTTTTAACTTTTATTCACTTTATCTGATTTTATAAAAAAAATAATATAATATGATAATACAAGACAGGTCTGCTGTTACAGTGAAACAAGACAAAAAATATCTCTGTAAATCTACGATCAAAACAGTCAACAGTTAATGAAGATTTTATCAAAGATTTTTATTTTCAAAGTACTGAGAATTTTGTTTGTAAAGAAACATAAAAATATAGGACATCTTATTATAAATTTAGAAGTTCATGATGCCGATTCAAATTGTTTGAAATTTTGATTGCAATTTTCTTTAGTCATCAAATTAGTCAAGTTTTGGGGCATCTTGTTGAGAAAAAAAATGGGATCCATGCCTGCACAGGTGTAGTCATAATAATAATAATAAGAAGAAGAAGAAGAAGAAGAGTTTTCTTTTAAAAATATTTGTTTTTTGCGTAACAGTTGTATTTGCCATAAATTTATTTTGAATATTAGAAATATTATATTTATGATCCTTTAATCAAATGTTGGACATGTGTCAGATATGTCAGCATGGTGGCCAAATGGTATGTTGTGAAAGATGTTCATGACAAATCCAACTTCTGGAAAACTTTCAGATTTGTTTGTTTTTTAAATTTGTTATCAACATATGTTAATGTGTTAGAACATGTATTCATTACTAAGACACACAGTCATCTTATGACTTTACTGAGAGCAGTTGTTTACTGTTTGAAGTGTTCATGTACACTAAATATTTTTTTTGTTTGTTGAGTAAATGTTTCTATGTTTATTGTTCTGTCAGATCAACATCTTGCCCGGGTGTTGGCATCCCACTCAAAGTTTCTCTGCCTATTATATCAATAGTTTAGCTATTGAAATGTGGGCTTCAGTGTCAACACTTCCTATTTTTATCAACAAAGTCTCAAATATCAGCACAATATCTTTTAAAGGGTTCAGCTATAGTGTAAACTTAATCATGGCACTTTGGTTCCAGTTTTAGATTACAACTTATACAAAAATTAACATTATCATAGCAAATTCATCTACCATTACATACTGACCATTACATTTATAGCTGTTACAGCTGAGTGTACATTATAAATCATTTTGGTTGCTTTATGACACATCCACACTTTATAGGTTATACTGACTTAAAACATGTCACATCTTGCTTAAGGACTCAGCACAGCAGCCAATCTCTACAGCATTAGAGTAATTACTAATGTGCAGTTATAGATACAAAGATACATGCATGCATGTGTGCATGCATACATACATCCATCCATCCATACATGACAGTACTGGAAGAAAGAGATGAGGATCCTGTGTGCATGCATACATCCATCCATCCATACATGACGGTATTGGAAGAAAGACATGAGGACCCTGTGTGCATGCATACATCCATCCATCCATACATGACGGTACTGGAAGAAAGAGATGAGGATCCTGTGTGCATGCATACATCCATCCATCCATACACAACAGTACTGAAGAAAGAGACGAGGATCCTGCAGTGCTACGCTATGAGGCTCTAGGTGAGGAAGACAGGTCTGCGGGGAAGCCAACGAAAACCAAAAGCATGGAATATGGACAAACACTGAGAAAAAAATACACAGTCGCTCTCTTTTACTTATTCTCTTCTACTGAACAAAAGTAACCTTTTTGCAATTTTTTTGGTTTAAGCGTAAAGCTTTCAATGAAGATTAACATGATGCATTCATTTATAATACAAACACACTACATACAACACAATAAACAATAACAATTTTTCTTTTACAATTTTGTTTAGTTTTTTGCAACACATAAAAAATGCACCTCTATTTAAAATTTATTTTCACCTAAATCAGCAACAGGAAACTTAAACTGGCAACCTTATTCTTTTGAAAGGGAGATGCCAGGAACACATGAATGTACACATTGAGAAAGAAAGCGCGTGTGCGCATGCACACACCCATGCACGCACACACACACACACACACAGATATATATATATATATACACACACATGCATACATACATACATGCACTACATGAACACAACTCTGGTCTCCTCATATGCAGAAAAGAACAACCAAACAAATTCTAACATTCAACCTTCCTTCTTTTTTTATAAAAATATCAAACAATCAAAAATATATGCGGCTTACATAATTGCCGGTGAGCAACACACCTACAGCATACACAGGACAGAAGAAAAAAATTCTGGCTAAGATCACAAAGATAGGGGCAATGATGTGGCCTAAATGTCGGCGGAAGGAACTACACATCATTAAAATTCAAACAGGGAGTCTTGGGAAAACGTGGGGACTGCTCTAAGCAGCACCCCTACATTAGTATGACCAAACTTAATAGAAAAATTACAGAGGAACTCCTGAAATCACAAACATCTAAATAAATTTTTCTATCCTGATTCTGTTTGATTTTTTTACTGAAGAACTAACATATGATAAAGTGGGGAATACAAAAACACATAAAAGCATTTATAAACTTTCAGATGCAATGGGGGAACACCTCAAAGGCCGATAGCTCCATATAGCAAGAGGATGGAGGTGCCCACAAATAAAAATGAAGCACAATGGTTCCAATTAGAAACAGCTGAAATGGAACTCTCTGGACTGTAATTTACTAATTAATGGGATGACGTATACTGTCTCATATTCATGTTCATAAATCAAGTCAGCGTGTCAATATCAGTGACAATTATTCTGCAGGGAACTTCTGGCTTCTTGGTGAGGTCAAAGCATAATAAGTCTATCTTCAAGTGCCTTAAGCATCAATTGTAACAATTATCTGGATACAACTCCCACCCAATTACAATCATTATAAGCCCTTCCATCATAAAGCTTCACTCCAACTATTCTAGACAATCAAATGGCCAACATTTGTAATTTCAAGTCAGATGTTCCAGCATTTATTGCCCAAACTGTTGAATCAAGGTCAATAAAAGAGGATCAACATCCAATATTGCATAATATCCATACTGATTATGGCAAACTGTATATATACTATATACTCATTTATATGAAGATCCCAACTGCAAACTATAAAGACCCAGATCTGCCATTGCATAATGGGTCTGTGCAGTTTGTTAGGAACAATCAGTATAACTGCACGGACCTTGATCTCCTGGTGCATTATGCTACAGCAGGCCTGGATCTTTGTTGTCTGCAGTTTGACCTGACTTGTTAGTTTATATGGTGTTCTTTTTATTAAACCCATGATTTTAGATCAGAGTCTACCTGGCATGATTTTAAATAAGGGTCTACCTGGCATGATTTTAGATAAGGGTCTACCTGACACAAGTTTAAATCATAGTCATAGTGGCATGATTCTAGATAAGTGTCTACCTGACATGATTTTAGGTCAGAGTCTACCTAGCATGATTAGAGATCACTGTCCAACTGGCATGATTTTAAATTACAGTCTTTGTAACCTAGCATCATTTTAGATCACAGTCTACCTGGCATGAGTTTAGATCACAGTCTACCTGGCATGAGTTTAGATCACAGTCTACCTGACATGAGTTTAGATTAGAGTCTACCTGGCAGGATTTGAGATCACTGTCCAACTGGCATGATTTTAGATCACGGTCTACTTGGCATGATTTTAGATCACTGTCTACCTGGCATGATTTTAGATCAGGGTCTACCTGGCATGAGTTTAAATTAGGGTCAACCTGGCATCATTTTAGATCATGGTCTATATGACGTGATTTCAGATCACAGTCTACCTGGAACGAGTTTGGATCAGGGTCTACCTGGCATGAGTTTAAAATAGGGTCTACCTGGCATCATTTTAGATCATGGTCTATATGGCATGATTTCAGATCAGGGTCTATATGGGATCATTTTAGATTAGGGAAAATATGGCATGATTTTAAATCAGTCTACCTGGCATATGTGATAGCAGATCTAGGCCTACTTTGTAGTTGGCTGCAAATATGACACTGACCAATGTAGTAAATGGGACCCCCATTATGAGGTAGCTAATGTCCATAGCTGCCAACCATATTGCATGTAATTATCACATCACAGTACAGCAACAATGATAAAACACTTGATGAATGCATGTGTGTGTGTGAGACTTGGATATTTAACTAAGTTTTTTAAAAAAATCAGTCACATCGCTACGATGTCTGCAGTGAGGCAGTTTATAGTGATGTCCAGCACTGTGTCCAAGTTTCCTCTGACCCCTGTCAACCCATTTTTGATATTTGGACACATATGTTGGGGTTTTAGGGGCAAAGTCCATTCGCTATCAAAAAGTTTAAATTCGCCGACACCATTTGGTTGAATAGCCACAAATATGTAGCATCATGTCTCACCCAATCACATTATCTGACACCAGGCTGACCAATACCAATACTAAGCTTGTAAGGCTGAGCACCAAATAAGGCAGCTGCTAGTAACATATTTACAAGTCATTGGTATGACTTGGCTGGTGTTTGAACCCATGACCTCCTGCATCCAAGCAGATGCTCTAACCATTTAGGTGACCTAAGTGGTTGATGAATGCATGCTGAGTGATGATGGAAGGCATAAACATAATGCCAGTCATAATTTTACTACCTGCCAAATTATATAACAATCCGCTTTAAGACAGCATCCTACTTGACAAAACTGAATCACTACTGTGTAAGAAGAGTAGTTATGATCGGTAAGCTACAGGTTTCTGAAACAAAAATGAATTATTGGGGTGGGGGGACTGAAATAAATATCGGATTTTACTATTTGTTTTAAGCATATGAAATGATTGGGATATTTGTCAACATTAATACAAGTATCACATACATCCCCTTTTGGAGGGTCTAAATACATGTATCAAATACTGTGCATTCACTTTTCTTCGCCTACTTTGGAATTTATACACAGCCTCCATTGAAAAACATATTCCCCTCAACGAAATGTTTTGAAAACAATACAAACAATGTCAGTCAAATCCAATTAAATGAAAGTTTAGGATCATACAATTTTGGAGAATGATGACTAAAAATCAAATGACTAGGTTTTATTTTCCCTGTTTATCTTCAAACCAAGTACAACCATGTACTCAATTCCCCATTCACTTAAATGCAGGGCCATCTCAAATAGCTATCTGGGAATGTAATTTTGTTCACAATGAAAATGGCATGTGGCCAATTTAATTTAATTTGGATCTGCTGAGTACAGGTCTACAGAATGCATCATATATCCCAACAGAACTGTCCTTGTGATGGACTTTACAATGACCAAATCGGACACTGAAAAATTCTGCTAAGCAAAAAGAATCTCATACAAGGTGAAATGCTCAGAATTTTGACATTTGGATCAAATTGTGAGTCAGAGTTTGAATTTCAGATGATTTAGCAGGTTTAAAGTTGTTCCCTTCTTATTCTAGTCCAACATAGTTCACATTTGCCATGTTTGTTTCTTTTACAAAAGTGCAACCAAACTCATAAGGTAAACAAACAACAATTTTCTATTTGAATGTTCACCCCAAAAATGTATTCAGATTTGAATGTTCAATTATTCCAATCTGTTCTATTATCTGTATCAGCTTGGCTATAGTATCATGGAATACCAGACATCTAAGGCAAAAAAGAAACATCAGGAGCCATCACATGATAGTGTTATACATGTATATCCAAATTGTGTGTTATAACCAAGCATATTACCTCAGGGTTCCTCAATACAACAGAATGCTTGTAATTAAATCAGTCCTGTAACTGAATGAGCAAATGAATTTACTGATGTAAAATAAACAGATCATTGGGACACATGCTTATCACCTGATTTATCTAATTCCCCATGGCCTGTGAGAGGGCTGTCAAATAAGGCTTCATACCAGGACAAGTTGCTTTGTGTTGCACAATGTGGTACAACATCTCTGAGCCAAAAATACACAGTATATACTCACTTATAAGAGGAGTCCAGCTGCAAACTGCACAAATCCAGATCTGCCATCACATGACGCTCTGGCAGATCTGGGTCTATGAATTTTGTTAGGAGTAATCAGAAGAACAAACAGCATAGACCCGTATCTGCAGGTACATTATGCTGCATCAGATCAGGATCTTTGTTGCTTGCACTCAACTAGTAAGCATGTAAATGGCAGATCAGAAGCTAAATTTTGCTCAAATTTTGCACCTATACTACATATAATAAAATTATTCAGTTTTTAGTGTATCATACAATAGTCTCTTTTTCAAAAGGTTGTGGCTGGAGCTAAGATAAAATTCTGGCAAGGTCCATTACAAAGACAAGAGAACATGAAATTCTTTTACAAAAACAAAGATTGCACAGGCAGCTGGATTCACTCATGCAGAATTTAGTGGGTTTTTTAATCAACATATTACAAACTGTATTTAAAAAAACTTCCTAAAACAAAAATATACTACATGTACATGATGAACTTCTAAATAAATGTAATGCAGAGAAATGCAATAATTTCACATGTATTCCTGGTAGGAAAAGGCCAAATGTATTCATTTTACTGAGGATATATGTACAGGAATTATATTCCAGTGAATGAGTCACTGTATTTATTTGTTCAGGGTTTAAATTATATCAACTATATTCCCAAACACTGCATATGAACTGTATAATATATATATATATATATATATATATATATATATATATATATATATATATATATATATATATATATATATATATATATATATATATATATATCTGTCTGTGTGTGTGTGTGTGTGTGTGTGTGTGGTGTGAACAATATATTACCTATATACCTATACAATGTATGAACTATATACCTGTACAATGTATAAAAACTATTACTGTAACCCTGAATGAACTATATACCTGTACATGGCATAGTAATTATATACTGTAAATAATTAGTGTATTTCACCTGTGAGGGGAAGCCTCATAAATTTGTCATTTTAATATGGTATCATATGCTGGCAGTCTAACAAATCTTGGTGTTATGGGTAAAGGAAAAAACAATGGTTCATACACCCTGAGGTATCTGGGACTAGCTTTTCAATCCCAGAATTTCTTAAATTCTATTTGATACATGTGATGAATAGATGGTCTGAACAGGAATGGGAGTAAATGGATAAAATTTTGTCATACATTAACAAAGAAGAGTGACTTTTGAACATAGTTAAACAGTTATCCTCACAATAACAATTGCCTTCATAGTCCCTGACTAAAACGTGTCTCACTATACCATAGTTCTTCATATAACACAAATATATCAATGGGAGACTAGAGTATTATGATGGATCATGTTATAACAGGGTCCCTAACTTAATGTCAGAATGGCAATGAGAGACTAGAGTATGATAGTCTTGTTATAACAGGGTCCATCATATAACATGAGTATGACAATGATAATTGATCATGTTATAACAGGGTCCCTAACTTAATGTCAGAATGGCAATGAGGGACTAGAATAGGATGGCTTTGTTATAACAGGTCCATCATATAACATGAGTATGTCAATGATAATCGATCACGTTATAACAGGGTCCATCATTTAACATGAGTATGGCAATCAGGGACTAGAGAATGATAATGGATCATGTTATAACATATATAATATGAGCATGGTCATGGATATCATATTAGCAGGGTCCTTGTACAACACAAAAAGTATGGTCATGGATCTCGTGTTAGTAGGGTCCTCATACAACACAAAAAGTATGGTCATGGATCTCATGTTAGCAGGGTCCTCGTACAACACAAGAAGTATTCTCATGGATCTCATGTTAGCAGGGTCCTCGTACAACACAAAAAGTATGGTCATGGATCTCATGTTAGCAAGGTCCTCATACAGTACAAAAAGTATGGTTATGGATCTCATGTTAGCAGGGTCCTCACACAGTGCAAAAAGTATGGTCATGGATCTCATGTTAGCAGGGTCTTCATACAATGTAAGTATGGTCATGGATTTCATGTTATAACACGGTCCTCATACAACACAAGTATGGTCATGGATCTCATGTTAACAGGGTCCTCGTACAACACAAAAAGTATGGTCATGGATCTCATATTAGCAAGGTCCTCATACAGTACAAAAAGTATGGTTATGGATCTCATGTTAGCAGGGTCCTCACACAGTGCAAAAAGTGTGGTTATGGATCTCATGTTAGCAGGGTCTTCATACAATGTAAGTATGGTCATGGATTTCATGTTATAACACAGTCCTCATACAACACAAGTATGATCATGGATCTCATGTTAGCAGGGTCCTCGTACAACACAAAAAGTATGGTAATGGATCTTGTGTTAGCAGGGTCTTCATACAATGTAAGTATGGTCGTGGATTTCATGTTATAACATGGTCCTCATACAACACAAGTATGATCATGTATCTCATGTTAGCAGGGTCCTCATACAACACAAAAAAGTATGGTAATGGATCTCATGTTAGCAGGGTCCTCATACAACACAAGTATGATCATGTATCTCATGTTAGCAGGGTCCTCATACAACACAAAAAAGTATGGTCATGGGTCTCATTAGCAGTGTCCTTGTACAACACAAATAGCAAAGCCATGGATCTCTCATGTTAGCATTGGATTCATACAACACAAGGTCATGGATCTCATGTTATAACAGGGTCCTCATACAAAACAAGTATGGTTATGGATCTCATAGTTGGGTCATCATACATCACAAGTATGTTCATGGATTTCATGTTAGCAGGGTCTTCATACAACACAAGTATGTTCATGGATTTCATGTTAACAGGGTCTTCATACAACACTAGTTGGTCATGGATTTCATGTTAGCAGGGTCTTCATACAACACTAGTTGGTCATGGATCTCATGTTAGCGGGGTCCTCGTATAACAAGTATGGTCATGGATCTCATTTTAGCAGCTTCTCTCATGTAACACATTAATAAATCTCAGTACAGCAGGAGGCCTCATCCCACATGATACACAAGTATAGTAACAGATCTCAGTATATCAAGGTCACTCATATAACACTGAAATTTGGTAACTGATTTCAGCATAGCATGGTCCCTCATATAATACAAGTATGGTAATGCATCCCAATATAACAGAATCCCTCATATAACATGAGTACGCTAATGGACTTCAATTTTGGCAATGACTGTAGTGCAATACCAAATCAACCTCAGTATAGGGTGACTTAACATTCTGCACCTTTATATAGCATTGAACCCTGTACATTGTTCCAGTGGAGATACACTGTACAGTGTTCTAGGAGTGCATCTCCACTAGAACACTGGACAGCTGTGTCACACTTTATCCACATACATGTATCAGGGGAAGGAAAGGGTGAGGCCCAATTATTGTAAGAACTTCATTATTTTTAGTTTTCTACTCTGCCTCCAGTGAGTGATTTTATTTTTTATTTTTTTTACCCTGGCAGCAAGTATTTGCTACCTAAAAAACAAATGAACGGAAACACACAAGTCGATCACAGATGTTGATGGTACTCCAAATTTACTGTCTGTTAGAAACAACAATCAAATTATACCATGGCCAAAGGAAATGTTTTAAAAAGAAGTTTTCAATATACTGTTCCACTGGTATGGAACAACATTCCCAGTGACAGAAGTCAGGCTCCTAGCATTCTACTTTTCATAATCCATGTCTCAAATGGATGAAATTTTTAGACAACTAAACGGTTCTAGTAAAAACAATGAATATTGCCTGCTTTTCTGTATTTTTTTTTTTTTTTTTCACAGCTAATTTTTTCAGTGCAAGATGAAATTTTATATTTTATATAATGTTTATGTGTTTACAGATGACTGTGTATGTTCCAGGCTGATACTTTCATTTTTAGAATCAATTCTTTAGCGTCAAGCTAAATTTATGACATGTTGTATCTACTATTTATCACATAGTTGGTACACTGTACCTATAGTGTATGCAGTTTATATCACTTTATGTGATTGTGATTGGTCAAAATAATCCCATAAAATTCTTGTGTAATATTCTTTTACTGGTTGGTTGTGATCATGGGAAAGTTTCATTACACTGCCTACTGGAACTTTTTGATTTTACTTTACTACTAACATTTTGGCAGCCATTTTTTTCAATCAACTGCCCAAAAGGAATTATGGCAGAAAGACACGTCTGTCTGAATATGGTCTATTTACCCCACATGGGCTTGTAACACCATGTATTTATCATATGCTGCAAAATGGCGTTAAATGCCTAACAACAACAACAAGAAAAAAAACTAGAATTGTTCTATTTATGCATTTGTGTGAAAAGTGGTCGGTTATACCTGTAACATGGAATCCACCCTATATACAACAGTGGTTCAAATATTAACTTAAAGAAGAATAAACTCACCCCTGTTCACAAAAGAATGTGGACATAAACCGCACTCCAAACGGAAACAAACGTTAGCCAACCTCAGCATGTTTATGCCTTAAAATAGCTCATCTGATAAAATTCCTAAATTTGTCTATGTCTACAACAGTCTACTGTTCCAAATCGAATATTGCAAATATCCGGTTATAAATACATTACTGTAAATCTGGAATATCTGCATCTATAAATCATCCATTCACACATCCAACATTACTATATGCTCGTTTTTTTCTCTGTTAACTTTGCATTCTCAGAAATGTTCAGTATTTTACAATACTGAACTCGCACGCAACTTCATATTGCACTCATAAAGGACTATTTTCTATTGTGAACAAACAATGGATGCAGATGGCCAGCACTTTTTGTAATCAAATCATGTACACTCACATACATGGTTTACATTTTGGTTGATTACATTTGTTTCTGAATGAACTAAAGCAGATGTTTCGTGGACTGCCACATACCAGCTGCCAAGGCTTGCAAGAGATGGACATTATTCAACTTGTTTCGTAAACTCAATATTAAATCATTACCCATTTGAGATCCTTTATATATATTTTACATAACAGCTAAAAGGCATCAAGGTTATAATAATAATAATAATAATTATTATTATTATCCTCTATATATATTTTACATAACAGCTAAAAGGCCTCAAGGTAAAATAGTTCTGTAACTAATCAAGTTATCATCTCTAAATAAAGTATATTATTATTATTATTATTATTATTATTATTATTACCTTGATGGAATGCTAATGGCTTTTGGCACAAATGGCAGATGCATATGGCATCAGTTAAGATACCAATCCCATGTCCGTTTTATCATTTAGGATAGTATGTATGTACATTATCAGTGGGAGTGTGTATACAGATGAGTGTGAGCTATACAAGCAATGTCAGGGGAGGTGGCGGGGGCCAGCGTTTGCAAATTGTAAAATGCATACATTCATGAACATTGACTATCAAATCAGATTATGGGGTAAACCAAATTCCATTATCTATCCAGCAACGTGACTGTCTTGAAATTTAAGAAAACAAATTTTTTATAACTATAAAACATTATCTAAGCATATATGTTCAATAATGCAAAACATGTCCTAAAGCTGGCAACACCTGCAAAGATAAATATATATTATCACAGTAATGGGATCTTGTCAAGTTTTCTGCATCAGAAAATTGGGATCATTGTGTGTCAAGTCATGATACGAATTTTCAGATGCTGAGAACAAGAGGTGACCAAGCAATCAAGATCAAATTACTTTGATAATGATATTTTTGTCATATACCTATCAATTTTCCAATTATTTAATAACATAAACTATACTTGCCTGAAAAACAAAAGAAAACGCTGTACATTTCAACTCCATCCCAAATAATGAATTGAATTAAATATTAACCAGATGATATGAGCATGAATATTGCAGTTTATGAATGAACACATAAAACAACACACACATAAAACAAGAATCATTTTTCCCCATTAGAGACACAATTCTTATAGGCCAAGCTTATAGTGATTGAACTGTTTCTGGCAGGATGCTGTGAAAGACTCCAATGGGGACCTGATACAGGAATAAAGGCATCATTCTGACATTTATTTACAATAGGATTGGACAAATTATTGGAACTTGAAACAAATTTGTTTCATAAAATGTAACTTCCTTTTGCATGGCAAAGTGCAGCTTGTTCAGTTGTTACCAGGAAACCTGAAGGAAAATGGACGTACACTTCCATTTGACAGGATGGTGATACAAAAGCAAAATATAAGTGATATTTTCCAACTTCTAGGAAATGACATAAATTTCTGTCTCTATCGCTGTTAAAAATGGATGGAAGTATACAATTTTGTTTACACCTAATGTACATTAAGACTGATGTGAGATACAGTAACTGCATGCCATGTGTTTAATACATACCAGGCGCATGTACAAAAATTCAATCCCAATGAACAAATAAATACCTCAAACGGCTGAGCACTTTTTGACTTCTTTTTCTCCTCTTCCGTTTTCTTGGGAACAATTTGCAACAAGACTGTCCTATTCTCTGGAGTTGTCAGTGACCCCACTGTTTGGTGGGCCTTATAATCCACCATTTTTTTGCGATCCGGGGACAAAACACACAGTGTATGTTTGGTAGGGTTTAAACGACTGCTAGCTGCCAGGTTGACTAATAAGTCCATCATAGGTGTGCTGAAATAAGTACACAAACAAACATGTAGACATGCAAATAGGTGTAACAATTCTCACCTCATCTCCTTTGACATATCCTTCCTTCTTTTTGAGTGACACCTGCTTTTTCTTTAGGCTGAACATTGTCATTCAGGGTACATATTCCCACTGTGAAGTTGACAGGTAACTTTAAGAGAGGGTAAAGTCCCCTACAGTAACTTTTTGAGTTCTAGCTCTAACTCTGAGGCTCTACAAGTTCAAAATTGTGTTGGCATAGCTCACTCTCTCCCTCTTAAATCTTGCCATGGGCCTTGCATAGAACACTATCATACTAACAGAACAGTTTTCACCTGTTATACATATTAAGGTCACATGACTAGACTAGGTTGACAGGTTCTGTAGTATAGTCTGTTTCAAAATAAATTAATATAATCACATATGGACATTGTCTCTATGAGTAAAGTTGACAGGAATCATTTAATGGAACCACCAAGTACACAAGGCCACACAAAGTATGCTCCTAATTGTACTTGTCTACTGACATGAGACTGCAATCTGATATAGTTGTTTGGAAATTGGGGACTATAGTGTAATAAAGTTAACTGACGCTGTATACAGTGATAATATAATGCCAGCTGGTAGAGTAATAAAAGAACAACAAAATAAGGTGCAAAATAAATTCATTCTGTCTATATCCTATGCACTGTTTATATCATCTGAGGGAACACTTTCTTTTTTAAATAGAACCTATGGCTAATGAAATCTACCAATTAACCAATAATTATATTCAATTTGAGAAAAAGCAAACTTAGCAATCAAATAATCCAAGCTGAAGCCAACAGAGTTTGGTCTAACTGGAAATATTATATATGAAACAGCCTTTTAGGAAACTTAATTTAAATAAATTAATTACCAAATAGAGATTTCAACAAATGGTCTTGCACTGAGTTTGTAACTAATGGTCCTTTACAGAAATTGTAAAAAATTGGTCTTGTAATGAGTTTGTAACAAATGGTCATGTACAGAGATTGTAATAAATGGTCCTGTACTGAGTTTTGTAGCAAATGATTCTATACTGAAGTTCACAATTACTTTATTACCACAAAATTGTTGACTTCTCATCTGATCTTTTTTTTCTAAACTTGTGGAACGAAGATGATACTTACATGTATGCTCACAAGTCTAATTCACAAACAAACTGCACAGATCCAGATCTGCCACTGCACAAAACAGCAGCTCCATGTCAATGCAGTTTGTTGGGAATAATCAGCAGAACAACAGAGACCCAAATCTGCCATTGCAATGGCAGGTGAGGGTCTCTGTTTCAACATTCTTTATAATAAATAATGAATCCTACTATAACATAAAAATAAGACCCTCCTAAATACTATCATATAGGAAATGTCAGGCAGCATTTCAAATCAAGATAAGTATCTTATAAATAACATGTACACACATGAAATTATGATGCAGAAAGAAATTCTTGTACCTTACAGTAATTTACCTTAACAATGCAAACAGAAGTAGAACTGTATATAAATTCTAACCTCAAGTACAGGTGAAACTGTATGCTCCAACAAGGTGAAAATTACTTATTAAAAGGAGTATTTAGAGTTGCTTTGATAAAGAAAGTTTGATAACAATAATATCAATTTTAATGGGTCATAGAAGACATTTAATTATTGAAGGGTAAAGGTCAGAGCACTAACATGATTGATGGCAAATGAGTTCATCTTACAAATTTATTATCATGCAGTGCTATCTCCAGTCTTCCATTAAAAAGAAACCCTTTGTGCCTCAACGGTTGAATTTATAGTTTTTTTTACTAACACTGCCTATTAAATCATCATTTATTTTGAAATTATTACTTGCATCAGCATAATTAGGAATACGTACATTAAATTCCTTGAAATTATTACATTATTTTCATACTAATATTTTCTTAAGTGCTTAATGTAAAATTATATTTACATGTTCTTATTCAATATACACATACTGATATGTTACTATGGAAATAATACTGTTCCCATATAAACCAATCTTCAATTTTTTTTTATACTGCTTGCAAACTGGAGAAAGAAAACCAAAAGAATTGTCATTTTGACCCAGTTTTGCGTACATTTTTATCTGGCATCATTAATTAGTAGTACCATTATTCAATTTTCTTGTGCATTAATTTCTTTATGATTGATTGCCTAAATTATCTCTCAAAGTAGTGGTATCAGATGCTGAGGAAATGACCCATTTGTCCGAGTCATTAAGTTTTATTCTGTCGCCTCCTGCAGCCTTCAGATACATGTTTTTTTCATTTGCATCAAACCATCAGTCACCATCAATATGAAATATTATTTGTTACAATTTACTTGCTTCGATTTCAGGCAAAGCACATGGCTATATTGATAACTGAGAAGCATGTGGCATGGCCTTAGTGGTAAATCAAGTCTCCTGATGATATACTTGACTTTTACCGAATTCGGATGCAGAGAAAATGTCCATAAATGAAATTATTAATTTTTGGGTGCCTATGATGACGCACTGCTGATTTTTTTACATGCACCCTTCAGAATTTTACTGTGTTAAAAGGTATAAGGATACAGCCTGCAGACTAAAAGTCCCATTCATGTCAAAACAACATACTAAACTAAAAGTTCCATTCATGTTAAAACACGATATAAGACCAAATCCCATTCAGGTCAAAAGAACATGTTAGACTAAAAGTCCCATGCATGTTTAAGCATTTTAGACTGAGAGTCCATTCATGTCAAAACAATGTTAAATGAAAAGTCCCAATCCTATGTATAAAACATGTTGGACTAAAAGTCCAATTCATCTGTCAAAACATGTCCAACAGAAAGTCCCACTTATATTAATCCATTTTACAGTGCATCATAAAATGACTTGTTTAACTGTAAATAACATGTTGAAGAGTTAACAAATGTGCCTCTGCATATGCTAGGTAATTATTACAATGCTGTTGGGCATTTCTGCACAAATAAGGTTTCTGTCTCCAATACTGAAGAAAAACACTTACCGAATTCGACCGATTGATGAAAATAAAATAGTGCAATGCTTACAATCTGAAAAGAGGCAATTGTCACCAGAATATTCTGTTCAAATAATTTTAATTTTGGACACAGAGGATACCACCCCCACATTTTCCTGACTCACGATATGCTGGCCTATTCTGAGCACAGCTTTGAAAAGATGTGATGTTTATCCATCAGGCTACAGAAACGAAATACATTACTTTCAACTGTTTCTGTCAGCATTTCAGTCGAGTAATTAGGTCAGGTTTATATCTAGTTTTACAAAATTCAATGTAACAATGCCAATAAATGGCAAGAGATATTAAACAAACTAAACCGATCTTGTAAAAAATTTTAGTAAAGTTCAACATTTTAAAAAAAATAAGCTATTATGTGGAAGAGAAACAACAATGAATAGGATGTAATGTGTTTACAACGTCTTGTTTATGGGGAAGAATTACTAAAGAATTTAGAAACAGACTATACACCTGGCAGTTTCTTAAGAATGCCATTGTTGCAGTAAGTTGACACAATGGGTAGCAGATGATATTATATGAGTGGGACAACTTCTTGCAAAACTTGTATTAAGATGCAGAATTTTGTAAAGTATACATTTCCATCTTTTATACAATGTATTTATTTGTATGATTCTAAAAGATACATTGTAAATAGGATTTTCTGGGTTACAGGTATTAGGTCATGGAGTGGGTCTTCACATTGCCATTTGGAAATCATATTTTCATATGCCTTTCGAGTTGAAATGTCAGGTATTTTTTTACACTTTTCTTAAAGAATGATCATTCTTTCTTGATACAAAATGGATTTTTGACCCAAAATAGCACGTGATCCAATGTTTACAGAAATGATATATCGCTGTGCAGAATTACCCAACACGCAGAATTGGCCAACATGGTGGTATCTGTCAACAATTTCAAGGTTAAAAAAGAACTCTGCCAATATTATCAAGTTGTAAAATCAGACCTAAGTTGTGGTCAAGCTGTACATTACTATCACCATACTATGTAACTGCTAAGTTTTTTGTTTTACCAAGTCCGTCTAATCCTGATTATCAAGTGATCTACACCTTAGTCATCATCACAAAACCTCCAGTTTGAAAATTATTGAGTGCTATGGGTTTTACAATCGTGGTTGGGCATTAAACTGGGTCAAGAAAAGAGGTCAGATCTAATCCTTCCATTGATAAGGGTAGCCAATAATTTCTCCAATAGACAGTGCTTTCATTATGACATCATAGTGTGTGACATTCAATCAAGTTTCAAATCATGAAATGGATCACACCTCATCTAAAAATGTCCTCATATTTTAACACTGACTTTGTCACATGTATTTCCTAGGTTAATTATATAATGATCTTACAATAAATACTGATCAACAAGCTGTGAAATAAACTCTAAAACTGCCATTTAAAATTATGTGTAATCATACTCTCAAAAATGACACCAATCAATGAAATACATATAATCTTAACTGTACACCTACATGACCTGTGCAACGTTTACTTTAGTAACCTGACAGCTGCCATCATGGTAAGAAAATCTGATATTCATCCGTTAGATGAACCAAGTCAATTAACTGTTACTTCATTAAAAGTATGTTTTGGCACTTTGTTTTTCACCTAAAGATTGTTACAGCCAGGTATAATGGTTTATACTGATATGATTCATTACAAAAACAACTTACCTGTTGAAACCATTTGCATGCTATATGAGCACAAATACCCATATGCTTTCCATTCTGGTATCTGGGATAAATCATTTCAAATCAACATTAAACAAGATATACATGATATAGGCAGTAAATAATAAATAGAAAGATATATAAATTAGTTGGCATCATGCTGAGCATGACTCATCGTCCAAGACTTCTGGGTTCCATACCTGCCCAGGTTATCATTCAGATCTGTCCTAATATATATTTGTATAAAGAAAAAGGTTTTATTTTTATCTTCCGTATTATCTTTTTAAAGAAGGCAATTCTTGAAGCATCTCTTGAGCAATCTATTGTATTTTCCTACTGTAAGCAATACCAGCTTATGGCACAGCATTTTAGTCTTTCTGCAGATGCAAATAATTCTGCATATTCAATTTTTCATCTAACCCATCATGTCAAATATATGTTGCTTTAAAAAAAAATGTATCAATGAAACCAACAAAAGATGATGCCTATTCTGTAACTTACTTTTGTCAACATTAAATTATCTAAAGGTGAATATGTGACAAGGAATTAGTGCAGCTCTCTAAAAGACATTTATATCGACTTCTTGTCAATATTTTCCATAATGCTCAGTGAAATGGATGTTTTATATTGAGACATTCTTTCCATGGACAGCTAAATTGCAGTGACAAAAATTATTGTTACATGTTCTGACTGGGTCTATTGTATCTCCTTTTCAGGTAGAAGGGGTTTGAGGACAGGCTCAAATAGTCCCTAGTGAGAATGGGCTAGTTTGGGCACATGCTCTACCCTTGACCTTGCAAGTTCTTTAGTTAATTACAAATGGACAGGTGCCATTACACATTGATGGCATGTACACAACAGTGTACTGGAAATTGCCCTAGCTCATCTGCATGCTATGATGTGTGTCTGATGCTCCTCAGATTCCCCCTCCCTCTCCCCCATGGACTCTGGTGTAAATTTTTGCAAAATATATTTTCATTCTTCATGGATTTATATAATCTCACCCTACCATTATCTCAAATTAAATTTCTTTTGTGATATTTCAATGCATCTTCAAACTAATATCTTAAGAGAGAGAAAGGAAAGCCTCCTCACCCATGATCCCATACAAAGTTGGCAAGGATGTTTGTGCAGTAAATAACCACGTTTTTCTATTAAAAATGTATAGGATTAATGCATAAGATTACAAACAACATATTTCTGTGACATGACGAAATGACTTTATAAAATCAGATGGGTATCTAAGAAAATTTTAAACTATTAGCTGCTAATGGTCATTTATTTGTTTGGTTTCTTTTTTTAAAAAAACAGTAGCAAAAATTATAAAAAATCAAGAGTCCCTAACGGAACTAATTTCCTACCGGGCAAGAAGAATTTCCAGGAATTAAAGATATGACCATTTCTTCCTTTTAACTGCTGTGTTTTCAAACTATCTCTTGAAACACGATATTCTTTAACAATAACAAAATTTTTAAAATTAGCTACTATGGTGGACATACTGAGTGTCAGATTGGCATCAATTTGATTTATGTTAGTTACTTTTTGGATTGAGTTCTGCATTTGTGCATTGTCTAAATGTTGGATTGTGACAAATGCTGTACATTCCAGTGTGCCTGATGTCAACATTGTGTCTGCAGTGTGCATGAAAAAAATGCACCCCCCCCCCCTTGCTGTTCCTCTTCACAAAGTCAAACTCTACCACTTCTAAAATTTCGTTTTGCTGGAATCTGCTCATTCACTGAGCCTCATCCTTCCCTGAATTGCTGCTGTGTTTCTTTGTTTCTTTAACGTGTTTTCTTCAGATTTACCTTACTTTAAGCAAACTGTTTTGTTCCACTTCATACAAATCTGCCTAATTGGTTCTCCAGCAAACCATTTTTACCACATCATGACCTTAGCTACTGTCAATGAATTATGTAATCTGTGCTTGGGTGGATGTTTTTTTTTTTACCACTAAGCTGTTTATTCACCTCTGTAACAAACACATTTTATAAAACTGCTCCATGTCAATATTTTTTTTATATTAGCATTAAGAATATCTGCATATTGTTTATACAATGGCAGGGCATATAATGTGATGTCAAGAAAGGTCTCTATTGTTTTTAAATTTCTTTTTACAAAGATTGCTGAAAATTGTGTTCTGCTAGACACAACCTTGACAGGCAGGAGTAAACAAAATCTTGCATTTTGCTCTATGTCTTGTTCTGATAGAAACAGTCAAACCCTTTGGTCCAATAAATTCAAGAATGTCCATTATTGGTATATGTTTACAAGTAACTAAAACTGATTTGTTTTATGAAACAGACTATGCATTCTGGGATATCTGTTCAACAGAAATGGCTATAGTCACTCAGGTATGACCACATACCTGTAGTTGGCATTATTCAGTGTGGTGATGTGAACAACTAAGAAGCTATCAATAAACTATGTGAGGTAATTTGCAGTCTCTGTTGAAGGTTGACATTCAAATTAAGGGTCCAGTCAGGTGAATCACAAATGTGCCTTCAGGAATTATACTATGCTTTTTGTTATCATACTCAATTATTCCCAGACCTCTTTATAAACAAAAATTAAGTAAATATATCTGACAGTTGACAGTGGCAAAATCTGCTCTGTGTGGAGGCTAGTATATCCAAGGGGTTGTGTCAGCTGGAAATTCTCGAGGTAACAATGTTCTTTACAATCACTATAGCTCATGGATCATGGTCATACTTTCACATAACTGTTTTTATTGGAGTTTTTTTCTCTCCAAGTATACAAATGGTACTTGATATGCCATTCTATTGACCTTTCCCTGCTAATGACCTTGACATTCTAGCTAGAGACTTGACTATTTTATAACATTAATAATGACAGCCTGGATATTGCAAGATACCATTAACTTAAATTACCCATGGTTAAAACCTTGACCTTCAAGTGTGAGATATTAGGCTACCAAAGATATATAAATGAGCCAAAACTGGATTAAAAGTTACACATGTACATGAATAGAGATTACTATTTTTGCTTGCTCTAACAATGAGAAAGATATTAAAGACTGATATGAGACACACTATCAATGCATATTATAATTTACTAAAATCTCTAATGATTCAAACAAGTATCCTCAAAACAGGGATACCAAATCAAAGAATTTTATTTTCCCCTGCTGTGACCTTGACCTAGGGCAGGAGGCAAGGCTAAGGTATGTGCCACAGGCTATATGTAATATATAATTGACTAAAACTTCATTAAGTTTTCTAGGTGATTCAAAACTTGTACTCCAGACAGAGAGGTCACAGAATTCCCATTTTGTTCTTTGTCCTGACCATCACCTTGAGGTAGGGGTGTGTCTATGTAATGTGACACACCATCTATACATTATAAATCGGTAAAATTTCATTAAAATATCTTCACCAATTCAAAACTGGATGTTCAGGGGTTCATATGTTATATGATGGATAAGGATGCAAGTCACAGAATTAGTCTATCTTTGACCATGACCTTGAGACTGGGGGCCCTTGGTAGGTACACAACACACCATCTAGTCACAATATATACTTTGGCAGAGTTTCAAGAAAATCTCTCCAAGGTTACAGACCAGACAAGCAAACATAAACAGATGGATGGACATATGTCTTATGTTTTGTGTTTAGGCTCAAATAACCAGCAACACAAGAAAGAGTGAAAACAACAAGCTTTGACAAATTTAACAAATAATTTATTTCCCTGGAAAATTTCTGTAAAAATGGAGAACAAAATAAGAACTTACAGTTTTAAGAATAAAATCCAAAAATAATCCAAGAATAATCCACAAATAAAATTGTACAAGTCCTAATAATAAAATGTTCTAATGATTTCAAGTTCGAGTCCCAACAAAGAATCCAAGATGGAAGGCAATGACATATACTGTAACTTGTACTGTGTTGAAGTCTACAGTTCCTTGTAGAAACACAATAATTAATCCTCCGGTCTTGGAAATCCAAATAAAATTTTAAGAAATGTTTTTGTTCAAGAATTCTGTACAAGCACAAAGTATTTCCAGAGAAACCAATTAATCCTTTACAATCCGAAAAATTAAAATAAAACAAAAACTCAAAAATTCAATATTGGTCACAATAGAAGAAAACAACTAGGCATCAAGTGTTTAAAAGCGCAAAAACTCTTCAGTTCTCTCTCTAAAGATTACTATTAATACTAAGTATTTCACAATTTTGGAAATACCTAATTGCAAAATAGAGAATCACATGATCAGGTTTACATGTAAAAATCATGCAGCCCCTGTATGTCCTTGATAAGAACATATCATTTTACTCTGAGAATAAAAGTTGTTTACTTGACCCTCAATCGAGGACAGGAATTAAGTCAAAAATAGAAACAGTGTTTCTATTATTTAGGCAATTATGGAAAGGTCAAACTGAATTTTCTGGAAAATATCAAATTCCTAGTAAAAAAATTACATTACATTGGCATGTAAAGAAAATAAAAAGATTCAAAAACCCACAAACAATCAAATCAAATCAAACACAAATTAAATATAAAATAAAGGGGAATAAAAAAAATTTTAACATTATCGGGAGCCACTGGGAAAATAATACAAGTTATATAGAATGAACTGTGTATCATGTAGAGGTGTGGTCTATTATCAGTATGCCAGTTTACATTAATATTTTTTTCCAGTGGTATTAGTACCACCATGCTTATTTTAATGTACTGGTACTTCATTAGTTTTTATCAGCATGGAATGTAAGGAAATTCCCAGATAACCCAGTTGTAATCAGCATGGAATGTAAGGAAATTCCCAGATAATCCAGTTACAATCAGCATGGAATGTAAGGAAATTCCCAGATAATCCAGTTACAATCAGCATGGAATGTAAGGAAATTCCCAGTTACAATCAGCATGGAATGTAAGGAAATTTCCAGTTACAATCAGCATGGAATGTAAGGAAATTCCCAGTTACAATCAGCATGGAATGTAAGGAAATTCCCAGATAATCCAGTTACAATCAGCATGGAATGTAAGGAAATTCCCAGATAATCCAGTTACAATCAGCATGGAATGTAAGGAAATTCCCAGTTACAATCAGCATGGAATGTAAGGAAATTTCCAGTTACAATCAGCATGGAATGTAAGGAAATTCCCAGTTACAATCAGCATGGAATGTAAGGAAATTCCCAGATAATCCAGTTACAATCAGCATGGAATGTAAGGAAATTCCCAGATAATCCAGTTACAATCAGCATGGAATGTAAGGAAATTCCCAGATAATCCAGTTACAAATTTAATAATATTAACAGCATGTTTTCTTTTTTCATGACAAAATAATATAAAAAAATTCTTTAAAAAAACAGTTAAATTTCTCACAAATTAAATCTGAATATTACAAACTATATTTATGTTCCTTTAAACACATGATTGGCATGTCACATGTGCCAATGTGATGGCCAAATGTTTGTTAGGAAAGATATTTGTTCCAAAAAAATGTTAGATTAAGAAAGAAAAAAATGTCAATTTTGGGGTGATTTTCTATAGTACAAGTCCCATGGGTCATGAAAGCATTCAACACAGACTATTTCAGTAATGGGTGTAAATTTTTAGAATTTGATTCTACATACCTTTAAATGGCAAGTATTCACTTCAATCAGATTCATATATATCCATATTTCTTTGGAAGGTCATTATTTAAATGCCCCGAGAGTAGCATAATCAATGTTAAAGTATGTAGACAATTTTTGGAAGAAATTAACCTAAAAGTGTGATCCAGTACAATCCGGATTGAATGTTACGTGCTGTGATGTCACAATAGAAGCTATGCATATTGATAAACAAATTCATATTACCCTTGATTTTGATGATTCCACTAACCTGCTCTTATTTGGACCAAAGTTTAGTATGTGGCCACCATTGTAAAAGTCCACAGCGATAGTTAATTTTCATCTGGAATTTTCTTGGTGACAGTTAAGGTGCAGATCATTCAATAATCAGGACTGAATAGACTTTGGTTAAAGAAAATAAGTGTTAAATTTTAAAAGAACAATTTATATTTAATTTAAAATGAGTAAATGCGCATGTCACGTTTGCCTGCCCGCGATTACGTAAGTCAGGAACAAAGGAATGGGTTAGCGCCATGAGTATGTCGACCCTGCACTGCCGTGGCGATTCGTGTTTGTACAAGGGTTCTCTTCGTTACGTGTCAAAACTAACATGTAGACGTTAGAAGCTTTATGCTAGAACAAAGGACCCTTGTTGCTGTTGTAAATCTCCCGCTTTGACAGATGGCCTGAGGCTCGTCTGTTAAGATGGACCGACTGGGGTAGAATTGATATCCAATCAGAACTGAGAAAGGGTGGGGCCATCAATTCGAACCAGAATTTAAGTCATTTGGACTGGGAACGAATTAGTCATTGTGAAGCATCGTGCTGACAAGTTGTAGCAATAACTCCAGGAGCCACTCATGATTTGGCGGGAAAAGAAACCTTGGTACATTCAAGGACAGAAAGCTTCGTAAAGGTCAGTGAGTTATTTGCTCAATTGTTGCAGAATGTTACGGCATTGTAATTGTAATTATGTGCAGTATGTATATTTACTTACTAGAATCGTTAGTACATAGAATTACCTTTGTATTGTTTAATTTACATGAGTACTTGAGAAATGAGCTGATTATGTAGATTGCTCGCTCGTCAGAATTAATATTGTAATTCGCTATTTAGTTACTTCGTGGTAAACTAGTGTATTTATTTATGTGATATTCTAGATTTTGCAATTGTTGAATTAAATTGTAACTTTGGAAATGGTTGCAGTGTGTAAATTTAAATAATATGGATATTTGAATATTTGTGTGAGTGTATGTACAGAAATGCGTCGGATTGTTGTGATATTGTTGAGAATAATAAGATTAAGAATATATATATATATATATTGATGTGACGCAATTTAGTGATTTCTGTATGATAAGTAGGATACCGCTCTTATTGCAACGTTGTTTCTTTAAGAACGTCTGGGTTTTTTGATGTGCACAAATGCGTGACCGAAGATGTAGATAGCCTTTATCTGATGACTGATTGTTGATGTAGTGTGAGGCGAGATGGCTAACACAAATGCTAACGTCCTTGTGTTTTTCGTAGAAAGCTTTTGGGGACAGAACTACCAGGTAGTTAAGTCCCGAGTCTCAGAGACAGGAAAGAACAAGGCAGTAGGCTGAGAACAAGCCTAGTTGCTGGAGAAAGAGAGAGAGAAGGAGGAGGAGAAAAGGAGACAAAAGGGTTAGAGGATAGGAAGAATCAGAGTACGGAGAACGCCAGAAGGTGGAAAGGAATTGGCAGAGTAAACACAGATGAGTAGAAACCAAGTACAGGGGAAGGCCATCTCACACTAAAATCACATGATGAAATAGGTTGTTACATGGTCGAGAGGAAGAAGATTGGTTGAGAAATTAATATCGTTTAATTTGTATTAAACTGTTATTCTTTTGAATTTCAACTTTGTGTTCTTAATAATTTAACTGTCGGTATTGCTGACTGGGGGCTTGGAGCTTTACCTCTCTCTATCACTAATTTCACTTCCTACAAAAATGAGCCAGGGTGGGAATTCCATAGTAATTCAAATAAATATTGGGAGCACCCCACCCCAACGCATAACAGTGGGTCACATAGAACTTCACAGCGCATACATGAGCCATGTGACTTGTACTATTGCTTATGCTGATATGTTAAGTGCATGTATTCCTTTGTAAGACTGCACAATCATTATATGATTTTCAGGACAGCTGTTGTCAAAACAGGGACTTGAAGCTCTAGTGGCTGAGAAACATTTCCAGAAATCCATGACAAGTCAATTTCTTGTTTTTTAACTGCCAAGTATCAAAAATCATCTTTACTATTCAAAAGAACTCCAACGTACCAAATTTGGTAACAAAATAATTTCTTACATTGTATCGGACTTGATATGTTTACAAGATACATGTAACTGCAAGACCAAATTCTTTGTCATTGCCACTAACAATAAATATATTTTTGGTAGAAAAGCGTTCAACTTGTCACAATGTCAAGACATACCTATGTGCTAATTTGTTTTGTTAAATCTATCATTAATATTTTTCTTTCAAGAAGCAGTTATGTACTGTAGCACTATTTAATGGATCCATCAGATAATGTCCACAACCTGAATCTGATAAAAATCCATTCTCAGTTGTTTATGTTGTCATGCTGACATGCAAGTACAGCTAAAATCCATTGACTTTATACTCAGTGTTGGAGCATGACTATCAACTTGTTCATCGAACTGCTACTAAATATAACGTCTAAGTGAATGTATTCGTAAGCTCAATAATGTACCAAAATGCAAACAATGACCTCTGTATCGTTAGTGGTCTGGCCAGTAAGTATGTTTTTTGAGGTACTGATGTACTTGCTTATAAGGCGAGTCCAACTACAAACTGCACAGGCAAAGATCTGCTGTCACATAATGCATGGGCATTTCTGTGTCTGTGCAGTTTGTTAGAGGTATCAATATAACAAACAACAAAGACCCGGATCTGCTGGAACATTATGTGACCGCAGATCTGAGTCTGTGCAGTTTGCAGTTTGCTCGACTTAAAAGTGAGTATATATGGTAGCTCTGAGGATACTGTACACTGAGGATTCTAATAATGTGCAACTGATGTACCTTGGTTGGAAGCTGGTCTCCACAACTCCAATAACATCATGAATGTTTCATCCCCATTATCAAATGCTAAATGGTTCAGGTGAAATTCCTGACTCAGAAATTAATTTCTTCTTTAACAAACAATCATAGACAACTTTCTGATTACTAAGCTTTGTGTGTGTGTGTGTGTGTGTGTGTGTGTGTGTGTGTGTGTGTGTGATTTGGATTTTTAATGTAGCTTTAACAATTTTTCTGTCATATAACAGTATTTAGTGTTGTCAAGCACTGGGGCATCATGCCCCACCCAGTCACATTATCCAGTCAAAGGCTGACCATTCCTAATACCAAGCTCTTAATGCCGAGTGCCAAGAGAGGAAGCTGCTAGTACCATTTTTATAAGTCTCTGGTTTGACTCTGCTGGGGTTCAAACCTGCTACCTCCCACATCCAAGGCAGATGATCTTACCACCTAGGCCACCACAGCGGTCTCCAAGTTTTTGTATCCTCATACCAAAAACTAAATTTGTTTCATCACCAGTTACAGTCAGATCCGTAATGTATCAAGTCTGCGAACAACATTTGTTTGATGTCATATTCTCCTGTCAACCAGCTGCACCTCTGTCATATGACAAAATTACAGGTGTAGCATTGGCTGCTGAGGAAACATAAATCTTGTGTCAACAACACAACAGTGTCTTGAACCAGAGGATGAGGTAAAAACTACTGTAATGCATTGAAAATCTAATCATGTTAATGAACTTGGTACATAAAAACATGCTACCAAATTACATCTGCTTTCATTCTGTAATTTATGCACAATGTCCACAAGTTTGCCAGACTGGATGTACATATATGCTGGATGTATGCAGAGTGAGCATTCAAATTTTATCACTCTTGCAGCTGTTTTCTTCAAGACAATGTAACAATAGATTCTAACAAGAATTGACAATAAATGTTCCATGACATTTTCTGGATACAGTAAAACCTGTTTTTAGGGAACATTGATTTTGTGAGACTGGCTTCTCCATGCACAGTTTTATAGATTAATCAGTTGTATTATATTATGACCCATCATGAGAGACCATTATTTTCTGGCAGACTGGTTCTTCTGCTATGTTGATGTTTCCATTAAAAAAAGAAAACTTTACAAGAACAAACAGAAAGCAAATATCAGGTAATATAATAAAGAATGCCATAATAAATCACTGAAACATGTACAACTCTTTTTTATACTTACTTTGGCTCCACAGTAACTTGTTTTGTTGCACCACCTGGCATTAAGACGTTTAAGTCCACATTTTCTTCAACTACTTCATTCATATTTTCATCATCAGCTGGTTCATTGTTGTAAGTCAGTGGGGGGTGTCCCCTGCCATTGGTAGCCATGGCTTTCTTCCCTCCCACACCAGAAGGAGGGATCTTAACCTGCCCCCCTCCACTAGTGGTTGATCCACTCATTGCTGTTTGGCTCCTGCTAGAGATAAAAATGGAAAAAACAATTATAAGTAAATATGGTCATTGACCACAATCTACTGTTTGCCTTATTTTATCAACACTGTGTGTGTGTGTGATTTGGATTTTTAAGGTAGCTTTAACAATTTTTCAGTCATATCGCTATGAAGTCTGCAGTGTGACAGTTTATAGTGACATCAAGCACTGGGGCATCATGTTGCACACATGTAGCATGATGTCCCACCCAGTCACATTATCCTGACACCAGGCCGACCGGTACTAACACTAACCTCTTAATGCTGAGCGCCTAGCGAGGAAACTGTTAGTACCATTTTTGTAAGTCTTTGGCATGACTCAGCCAAAGATCGAACCCACGACCTCCCACATCCGGGGTGGACGCTCTAACCACTAGGCCACCGGAGTGGTCTGTTCTTCTGTACTGAGAACATTTTCATATATGCAACCTGAAACTAAACTTGATGGTGATTTGTATTACCGCTTTCAAAATGCATGAATTCTTACAAATTTCTCACAAATCGCATGATTATGCACCCTGGGAACATCTCTGCTGCAGCCATAGTGGCCATTATGGAATTCAGATTGGCACCATTTTCATTCCAGATCAAGTAGACATCACAAGAAGCCTTCCAGTGAAAACCATATGTTGATATGACTATCCATTTAGGAAGAGTAGGACTGGAAGATTTTCAAGATTGCTGCCATGGTGACCATACTGAATGTCAGATCAGCACCATTTTCTTCACTGGTCCAAAAGCAAGATACTGTACTTAAAAATTCTGGTAATGGTAGATGACAGAAACTCAAGTCATTGTGCA
This sequence comes from Sinohyriopsis cumingii, assembly GCA_028554795.2. Taxonomy (NCBI): domain Eukaryota; kingdom Metazoa; phylum Mollusca; class Bivalvia; order Unionida; family Unionidae; genus Sinohyriopsis; species Sinohyriopsis cumingii. Next base: position 1,681,055 of record CM068841.1, read on the forward strand.
AAAATGAAATCTGATGCAAGTAGAGGGACATTTGGTTTCATGTTACAGCAGACAAGTAGGTTATGTAGTGCAAAGGCAACTGCAGTCAATACCTTGGTCAAGGAAATCCATGGTAGCCAATCCAGGCTTATCCCATAGTAGGATTTAGACCCACTCCCTTCTGTTGCATGTCAAGCATGCTAACCACTGAACCAACACACCTCCTGCCTCCATTAATACCCAATTACAACATGCGAGTTCACTGGGCTTATTCTTTATTCCAAACCTGCAGTACAGATGGACAACATAACACACACACACACTCTTGTATTAAAATCTGTACCATATGTACTCACTTATAAGTAGAGTCAAACTGCAAACAATAAAATTCCTGACCTGCCATAGCATAATACGCCTGCTGATCAGGGTGTATGCTGTTTGTTCTACTGATTACACCTAACAAACTTTACAGACCCGAATCGGCCAGTGAATTATGAAACAGCAGACCTGGGTCTGAGCAGTTTGCAATTGAACTTGTCTTATAATCAAGTATATACAGTAATATGTTCAGCACCTGCAACCACAATAACAGAATCAAGTTTCTTCCCAATGTTATGGCAAAATGGGTAAAATAGCTAAGGTTTGAAATGATCATGAACACATACATCAACAACCTTGGGTCTGAGCCCAGAGTGAGGCAAAGTTTTTTAACAATTATTGAAACATTCCAAGGACAAACACAACAGCAACCACCACAACGGTTTTCAAAGATATGCATGGACAAAGGGAAAAAAAAAGGGAAGAAAATAAATCAAAGTCTGCAACAAAGCCACAATTCCTCCTCTTTTCCATGCTATACAACCTCCTCCCCATCAGGTCATCCCCAATCCTCCTAGCCTGGCTCCAGGGGTGGTTACAAATTCCAAGGTCTTTGTGCACATAACTTTTGGAGTAGAAGTCAACCCAAAGGTTCACAGTTTCTTTTACATGTATTGTACCACATTTTGCATGCACCAGAACATGCACTAGAAACATGCAATCAGTGACTTTTTCATGCTTGCATGCACATGGTAATATACATATACACACATAACAGTAGCTCCCTCCCTGTACTCCAAAAGTCTATACCACAGTTTCAAGTGATTTCCAGTTGATCCTACCAATTCAACCTTGTTGGTTTAGCATGTTCCAATTTAAGTTCATAGAGAAAATTAAATAACTGGGTACTGTTTTCCTCATATTGATATCTAATAAAACTTTATCGAATAAAATGAATGTAATATCAAAAGATTTTCTTCTTTACACTTAAACCTTCTGACAGCTTAATATATTTAAGGGAGACAACTCTTGCAACCTTGTCATCATTGAGACTTTGTATATTAGTACAGTAGTTCCTCTTCACTCTTCCATTTTCTATTAAATTCTATGGTTGTCTATTTATTCTTCATATCACAGAGGAAGAAAAAAACAAATCTAAAATCAATTATAGTGATAAAACATCACTTTATCAGTCACTATTTCTGGTAAAACCATACATTTGTGTAACTGCACTACCAGACTGACTTCCTCATTCTAACACACTTACGGGGCCCTGGGTAGCCAAGTGATTTAAGGCATTCTCCTTAACAGACCACTCACACAACTCAGCTCTGTCTGCAAGAGTTCTAGTCATGGCTTGACCACATTTTATGTAAGAAAGTTTGCCAGTAGTTTCTTTTGGGTCATGGTTCTTCCCAGAGTCTCCTGAAGTTCTTCTCCAACAAACATACTCGCCACCATTAAACCCCACAAAATACAAAACATTCAAGATACTTTTTAAATTTTAATGAAAAATAGCAAAGTACATTATTCTCTGAATTATCCCTTCACTGGGAGAATCAAGAGATCACAATGGCATCAACATTTCTGAAAGTTTACAGTGGGATTATACTGCCAGAAATTTGACATTCAAACAATCAATCTTCTTCTTGAATGCGAAAATACTGAAATTCATGTGCAAATTACCCAAAAGGCTTTTTAATTTCTGAAATGCTGTGGATTTTCGTGTGGTGTTTTTTGTGAAGTTTGTATCAAGTTCTTGCGGTCAGCCTGAGGGTTCTAGTGATGAATACGAAGACAACATTAATGGTGAATGATATTAATTTTTTTTCACTTTGTTCACCATCTCTTTATTGACTAATTCTGCTGTTATTTTTCATAAGATCCTAGTGCCATGTGCAGGGAACGCTATTTACAGACCAAACAGCTTCAAATTCAATAAGTAAATAAATTATTTTGAAACACTGAAAGTTTTAAATGTCTTTGATCATTGTAAATAAAGAAGAAAAAATGCAGTCTACCTTTTCCTATCACATCTGAAATTCTTTGTATCTGCCATCATGGCATAGCTTCTTTTCAAAGACACTTCACAAAACAATTAAAACAGCTTGACAATGTTCAAGAACAAAAAAGCTTAATTTGCTACTGCCTTACCAACCCAAAGCGTTGCATCATAACAAAAATAGTACCTCTAAACTATGTCACCTGTATACAGAACACACCTTCTGGTATTACGCAAGTCCTTTCTGTCATTTCATTACAGGCCATTAATAAACACATTTCCTTGTAGGTTACTGTTTTCTTTCAACAGTACTTGGATGACATTACTGGTAATATGCCAAGAATATAGAATAGGCATTGGTAACTTCCTCCAGGGTGCAGGCCAGATAAGTGATTTTTAAAGCCACACACCATGGTGTAAATTAATGAATAAAGCAAGGCCATGGGCCAGGGATGGTTCACAGGCTGTATTTTGCCCACCCATGATATAGAACTAAATGCCTTTCTTAAGGACCCCTGAGACAGCCAGCCAATCCAATCAAACTGCTGCACTTCCCCATTTCTTGTTGCTGGCAATGAAAGTTTGTCCTGCTAGATGATCTTTTATTGACTTCACTATACTGACCAATCTTCATGTTAACTCCAATTTAATGGTTTTGTGCAGGCCAAATGTTGGGGCCCCAAGTGGCTGAGTGATCTAAAGCGCTCACTGTTCTGGATCACTGCCATCTCACCTCTGTCTGCCTTCGATTCTCAGGCTCTCGGCTAACGTAAGTATGTGAGAAAGCCTGCCAGTAGTTTCTCGTGGGTCAGTGATTCTTCCCAGTTATACTGGCCACTATTTATAGCCTATCTTTGCTGAAAAATGGTGTTAAACCCTACAACAACAGCAACAACAGGCCAAATGTTAAAATGTTTGTGAAAGACAATGCCTCAAAAAAAACTTCTTAAAAGATATTTCATTATATTTCCTATTGACACATTCCATGATGTATCACTAACTATAAATAATGAATACAATTTATCTTAGAATTAGCAAACAGTTTATACCATGACAGTTGATACTGGTATAAATTGTTTGCAGGATGTCATGTGGTAAGAGGTGATTAATGAAGGCAGAAGCCATGGTGGCTAATTAGTAAGCATACCAGACCTGTAACTTAAAAGACAAGGGTTCAAATCCTACTACTACATAAGCCCAAGTCAGCTACTGTGGTGTACTGTAATTGTGTGCTGTATCAACTGCTTGAACCTCAAATAACCTACTTAAATCTCTATGCTGTAAAACACCAAACCAAACTTTGGATGATTACTTGTATCATCATGCTTCCCTTTACCCCATTTGTGCATCTAAGATCACACCAAGTTTTTAATTTGACTCCCCCAGTTTAGACACAAAGGTTTGTGTTTCATTCAATCTGACCCCCAGTTCTGACACCAAGGTTATTGTTTTATTTAATCTGACCCCAGCTTTTGACGCCAAAGGGATTTTTAACACTCAATCTTGCACTCCTTTGAGAAACACTGATCCACATTCACGATAGGAATTTGCAAATGTTTCATGAGTGACGAGATTACACTAGTGTTATTAAATACCCCACTTTGGGATGAATTAAACTCGGACTGAATAGGAATTAAAAAATACAGCAACAAGATTATTAAAGCTTTGTAGGCTTTTGATATATCCTCAATAAATTACCTTGTTCTATTTATATATCACATTCATATTTACCTATCCCTAGTATTTTGGCAGACTACCTTGACATACCTGTTATCCTTTACAGTTACAGTAACCTCACCCCAAGACTTAATTAAGTCACTTTAGGTCTCTCCTTGCTATTACAAGAATAACAGCTATAATTTAATTCACAATTAGTGACAATGACATTGTATACTAGTATTGTAACATATTTATTCTTTTCTCATTATTGATCTTGTGATACCATGTGTTTTCTGGTCTCCAAACATGGCTTTTACTTCATGCAGCATTCCCTCACTGTAAGGCCCTTCATTATAGCACTGTTCTTGTCACAAGGTGGGCATGCTTTATGGAACCTTATTCAGTAGTAGAATTATATGCATATGTAACTTCATCATAAGGTGGTCTCACTATAAGACACTGTACCCCATTGTTCCTATGGCCAGAGTTATACTGAGGGAGTATTGTACTCTAACAGTAATTTTGTCCCCACAATCAACATAACTAATGGAAGTTTCTCTAACTTACTGCACGTTTTTCAATGTTCTGTCAGGTATTTTTATCATATCTCTTTATCAAATCTAAAAAGTCTGTTCTTCAATGCATTATTGTTCAATCTGTTTTAAAGTAAAATGAAGAAAGCATAAATTGTCAATCTTACAATTAAATGATAAAACAAAACCAAACGCAACCTTTTTAAGTGCAGTAATTATCTTCCCTACAATATTACAAATTCTTAAGAATTACAAAGAACCAGAGAAAGAGAGAGAGGGACATTCACACAACATACACACTCTTTTCTCATGTTATCTTAAATACTTTTGTTTTGACCAATAAAAGTTATAATACATATACTATGATAGACCTACCTTTGGCCTTTAGTTTAAAAGTTCAGGAGGATACAATTGTACATTTACTTTATTGGCAAAAATAATTATACACATTTATTAATATTCTTGTACTATATGATGCACATGACATCAATTTAGCAAACAAACATTTCTTAATCTACTTTTTATCAAGGAAGGTATTTACTGTTTCTAAAATATACAAACGTATTTGACTGATTACTTCTGATGTAACTGATTTGAAGGAAAAAAAGGTGTTCACAGGACAGTATTCTCATTATTATGGAGTCCATGTCAACCAAATAAAGCTTGAATGCAACACCACCTTGACACACTGCAGACCATGTCAACCAAATAAACCTTGAATGCAACACCACCTTGACACACTGCAGACCATGTCAACCAAATAAAGCTTTAATGCAACACCACCTTGACACACTGCAGACCATGTCAACCAAATAAAGCTTGAATGCAACACCACCTTGACACACTGCAGACCATGTCAACCAAATAAAGCTTGAATGCAACACCACCTTGACACAATGCAGACATTGAAGCGATATGACTGAAAAAATTTTAAGCTACGTTAAAAATCTAAATCAGACACACACACATAAAAGGTGGATCAAAATCATGTTACTTATAAAACTGCTAAAATAAAAATGCCAAATATATAATGAATTGATCTAAGAAAATGAAGCCTTAAGGAATGACAGTCACATAAAAAATGACAATGATTCAAACAAAAAAAAATAACCTTTAGAAACTCTCAGTGCAACATGAGTATCGAATTAAGTGTATAAAGTTTCTAGGCAAAGAATTCATAACTAAACATGGAGTCAATTACAAAAAAATTATCATGTGCACCCAAGATCTACATTATGTCTACAACAACTGTCTACACATTCATTTACAACCACATGAAGAGCCGATTACAATAAAAGGTGTTTTAACATGCAATGAATGGATTGGAAGGACAGACACACCAGGACGAATACGGAAGGTCCATAATAAAGAATAATAAAAATATGGTTAATATTCTAAGTACTATACATGTACTACCATTTCAACCTTCTTTTATCTTGCAATCTACCAGTATCTAAAGCCAATCTTGGTCAGCGAGTGAAGAATTTAAGTAATCTTACAAATGCATTATGTTTATTAAGGCTAAAGAACACATAAGATAATATGAACAAAGCAGATCTCTGATAAAACTTGGGCCTTAGAAAACATCGTTACTGCACTCAGTTTGGGACTATAAACATTTTGTACTGAATTCTTCAGAAAAGAGCATGTGGGTTAATATCTATCCAGAAACAATGCACAGATGGTACGTTACAAATATTACCTATTAAAGACCGAATCCATTTGAGAAAAGCCAAATTAATGTACAAGATATCGAATAATAGTGCTCCTGAATATTTACAATCACTATTCCAGTATAGGCTACCTGGCAATACTCCCCACCTGCGACGATGTCTACCAAACAGAATAAAATTCCCAAACCAAATAAGGAATTATTTTTAAACAAGTTTCCAATACTCTGAAACTTTGCTCTGAATAGTATTCCAGTTTAGATTAGAAATACCCATTCCATTTCCTTCTTCCAAACCCAATATATCCAGTGGCTTCAGAGATGCTGTTAAAATAAATCAATTCCTTTGTATGGGGGCCTCAAGGTAGATTAGCTCTTAGCTAATTGTGTTACCCTCTATAAGGTTATTATTATTATTATTATTATTATTATTATTATTAATTGTATGGTTATGTGTTCAGTCTACTGCTGTACTGAATGCGGAATTTAATAACTGCTGTGCAAAAATATTCTCTACAAGTTTTAGCCTAATTCAAGATGTATACAGCGAATCCTGTCTATAAAGAACACTCAAGGAAAGAAAGATCCATTGTTTGGGACAGGTGTACTTTGCAGTGAGGTTAATTATGTTGGTAAATTTATGGGGGACTCATAAATGTTGCTCTTATGAGAAGGGGCTTGGTTCTTAAAATGGAATTGTCTGCAAAGAAATTTTAAGTGGATGATACTCTATACCAGGGGTCTCAAACTCAAACCACCCTGAGGGCCATATGAGGACATATTCAATGACCCAAGGGCCACACCACCTTTGTTATCCCTCAGGACACCATATGATACCAATCATTTTGCAAACCACAGGATACGACTTGGTGGGCCACATGCAGCCCATGGGCTGCATGTTTGAGACCCATGCACTATATCATTATCATTCTTATCTTCAAAGACACAATGTCACTGTTATGTTCAAACAAAGAAACAAAAAGAAAACAAAATAAACATTTATCCCCACACTTTTTGCAGCATATTCCCAAACCCTTTACCTTTCCCCCTCCCCCCTCCTCCTCCATTCCAGAATTCAACCCCATCAGTGTTTCCCTTTACCCTCATTCTGCACTTCAGAGACCCCCCAATTTTTAATTTGACCCCACCCCCCATTTTGATACCAAAGTTTGGTTTTTACCCAGTCAGACCCTCAGTTTTGACTCCAAGGAGATTTTTGACTCTCAGTCTTGCGCCCTTTGAGGTTAGACTGCCCATTCTCAAAAAGCAATCCTAGAATCACAATGTGAATCCATCACATATATCAAGTTCCTACTGCTCTAGCTGCATGTATGAAGTTTGATGAGAAAAATGTTAAATTATCATTGTTGTTGAAATTTTGGCTCATCAGTTCTTTTATATCTTTTTATGTACCAAAGGGGTGGGAGCTGATGAAACATCTTACAGATTGCTACCCAAAGTGCAACATATTTGTTGTAGAACTGAAAAGGGGGGGGGGGAATTGTCTGAATATAGGAGACATTTAATGAAGAAATAAAGCTACAAAATAACACAATTTTCACACATTCAGCTGATTTTTCAGCATTTTTTTTTTAATCATTAGCACAAATCCTTCAAACGTGCATTCTAGAATGGACCCTATATAAAGTTAACAAATTTCCACCCAGCCAATGACATGTGGTAATGGACTCAGATTGACAAAGTATATAACAGTATCTGACCTAAACTACAGCATGATAAAATAAAAAAAAACACAACAAATGCATGCTTACATTAGTAAAGGTTTCTTTCAGAGACCTGCAGACTTATTTTGTACTGCATATTGTCCAGTTACTGTATAAAGGGACTTGAAAAGTGCAGTGGTGCATAACAATGGAGTTTCTAGGTCCAGTATATTGATAAAATTTTATGCAAGTGTTTGCAAGGTTATAATTTTTTATTCATTCAAAGCCTAACTATTTCAAAGATGAGCTAAGACTTGGCATCCATGCATATGAATATGTTACTCAACAACTCTGCCTGACAATGTATTACAACAAAAGGAAATGGGGCCCCGAGTGGCCGAGTGCTCTAAAGCACTCTTCATTACGGATCACTGCCATCTCACCTCTGTCTGCGGCAGTTCAAGTCTTGGATTCGACTAATGTGGGTATGTGAGAAAGCTTGCCAGTAGCTTCTCGCGGGTCACTGGTTCTTTCCGGGGGTTTTCCCAGGTTCTTCCTCCACCATCAATACTGGCCACCATGTATAGCCTATCGTGTGCTGAAAAATGGCATTAAACCCCACAACAACAAGAACAACAACAACAAAAGGAAAACAAACTCATTAAAAATGCAGTGGCATCTTATGCTCCACACAAATGTGGCTGTGGCATATAGCATAACTTGTATGCATTATTAAAGCTGTCTGTCCATCTGTGATGTTTTTTAATGCATGGACAGTGTCTTGGGCACTGTGTTGGGCCATTATATTCCATCAACATATGTTTAATTTTCTTTTTAAAAATGGTCTTGCATTGTGATCCATCTTCCCTATAATATTTAGAATAAATCCTCCCAAGAGCAGACGACTTTATCCATAAAAGCTACCATATATAACTGTGTACAGGTCAGATACAACTGCAAACTACACAGATCAAGATCTGCCATTGCATAATGATCTGGTAGATCTGGACCTTCACAGTTTATTACACCCAATCAAAAGAAAAACCAACATGCTGGCAGAGCAGGGTCTTTACAGTTTGTTGTACTCAATCAATAGAACAACCAATACACTGAGAGATCAGAGTCTTTATAGCTTGTTAGGCCCAATACTGTATATAGAACAGCCAACACACTGGCAGAGCAAGGTCTATATTGTTTAATGTTCAACCCAACTAACACTCATATATACTGTGGATTCTGCCGTACATAATATCAAGTAGTAGCCAAACATCAATAGTTGCTCCTTAATTGGTAATCACAGCATACTCTTTCTTGATGATGGCCAAATAAGGAAAAAGATACAGCCAAAACAATTTCATAAAATGACAAGCATGTAGTGACACAACCACACTGCACAAGTCAACAACACCGTTATGTCAACATTGCGAATGCCACATTAATCTCTAACATATCTTCAGTTCTCTTCTAATGTAGGTCATGCATATTCCCATTGCCATGAGAAAATGTCATTCTTTCTCGTCCATCCCCATATCTGAATCTGACTGGTTTATACCAATCATATCTACAATGACACCCAGTCCAAGTTTGCCTCATGTTGGATGTTGGCTATTATCTCTTTTGAGTAGAGTACCGGTAATCACTAAATACGATCTGGAGATACTACACTTATTTTATTGCAAATTAAAAACAACTGTCAATAGTGAAGTGAAGACTGTTAAGCCAATAATCTTTAGCTATTAGTCATTGCTACGGCAATACTGAATATGTATTCTATGGAGCATAATCCATACAGAACATCAGACTCCTAATCCACAGGTTGTGAGTTTGATACATGCCAGTAGACTGCCTTGGTGTGTCCTTGGGAAAGGCACCTATAGCATGATATAGCCAATGTGTTAACAAACGTGCCATTAAAACCAACCAACCAACAATATGATCATTAATACAGATGGTAAGAATACATTGCTAATACAGTGCACATCATATTACAGTGTCTTCTGGTTTTGTTCTCACTGTATGCAGATTTACATCTCAAATTTACCCATTCCCCATTTACAAATGCACAAATTCAAAAGTTTACTGAACATAATGTTGTCCCAAAGATTTTACAAGCTCCTAAAAAAAGGCAGGGTGAAAAAAACAGGTGTAAGCAGTAGACTGGCTACCTATTTAGTAGTATGCAACAGACTGGCTACCTGTGTAGTTGTAAGTGGCAGACTGACTACCTGTATAGTAGTAAGCAACAGACTGGTGATCTGTGCAGTAGTAAGCAGCAGACAGGCTACCTGTATAGTAGTAAGCAGCAGATTGACTACCAGTTCACTGGCAAGTGAATGCTTGGGAAATCTATAAATGAAGTGAATTATGAAACAGCAAATGGATCTTAATTCAAATATTTCATCCAAACTACACATGGGAGAAATTTAATTCTTTTTCTGATATTGGTATTCAATGTCCTTCTTGTGCTGCTGCCATAAAACACAAAACTTGGTGCTCTTATTTCTGATTTGAAACAACATATGATGTAAGAAAATGTACAAATTTTTATCAGTGATGCTTGGTTTGAACCCACTCTCTGGTCTTACTATAAGAGAATGTATGTATAAAGTCCCAAGTCTATCTTCATATAACACCTACTGATATGTCTCTATAAAATACAAATTTTTTAATAAAATATATTGTTACCTCACAAATACTGGCACAATTTAGTCACACTGATCTGATGGTTTGAGTTTGGTTTGGTGTTCTGCAGGAGAGCAACACCAACTTAGTCAAACTGATCTGATGCTTTGAGTTTGGTTTGGTGTTCTGCAGGACAGCAACACCAATTTAGTCACATCTGATGGTTTGGTGTTCTGCAGGACAGCAACACCAATATATCTGGTGCCAAGGCAACTGGAGTAAAGTACCTTGACAAAATTTACATCAATGTAACCATTCTGGGTTGATACCATGGGAGGGTTTGGACCCATACCCTTTTAGTCGAAAGTCGAGCCTCCTATCCACCGAGTCACCACTCATCTAACTGAAAATAAAGAGGCTTCCACTCCTGGGCCCACACTCCAAAAAAAAACAGAAGGAAAAAAGCCGTCTCTGTTTTAGTATTTTCTCTTTATGTACCAAAATCATTAAAGCCTGTGAAGAAAAGTGGGATCAGACAGACAAGGAATGATTGATCAAAAGGCAAAGAGCTTTGACAGGACTTTGATGGCATCTCCAAGAGTGAAAAACTAAGTGATCATGTAATCTGCTTTAAAAAGATTCAGCACTTGTCCATATTGATTTATTATACTGACAATATCCTAATTAGAACAACACCGAAGGTGTTTGATAGGGTGAAGGTTTTTATTTCAGGACCTCTTTTCAATTTTGATGATAAATGTCTCAGGTTCAAATCTTGACTAGACCTTTCACATGTTCTGATTCTAAATATGTTAACCATAACTTGATTTTGTCTTTAATGGGAATAAATGATAATGAAACAAAAACAATCTGTTACATAAAATCATACATGATCATTTTCCAATACCAGACACACACAGTGCAGTAAAAAAAAAAGATGATGATTTAGATAAAAGAAAAGGTTAATTGGAATTCTGTTTGTAATCTAGAGTAATATCCTGAGGCCATTTTCACTCCTGAGACAGCTAATCTGTAAGTGGCACACTGTAAAACATCAAAATTATTATTAAACCTCCAGGTATTGTCGATTTGTGAGTTACAACCAATAACTACATTCCTTAACAAATACACAAAGATTATCAGATTATCAGATGACTTGCTCTTACTATGAAAAATAGCCTTTTATTTGCCTGCTTCAAGCAATAGTTTTCTTTATCAACTAATCTACCTATCTACATACCTATCTAACCACCAACTTATCTATCTAGCAATCTATCTGTCTGCCAAAAATCACCCAATGCCATGTAGCAATAAATTAGCCCCAAATTTGTAAATTCTTCAGCGAGCCCTTGTACCCTTTATTTGATGTGTTAAACTTGTGTGATCACTTACCTTCCTAAAATATCAGTACAACTTGTTTATCTAAAGTGCCAAAAGGTCTTAAATGCTCACCTTTAATGATTACTGCCAACTCAACTCAGTTTGCATGCGGTCAAGTCAACCTATGTGGGTATGCGAGAATTCCTGCCAGTGCCTTCCTGTGGGTTGGTGGTATGTACCAGGGTTTTCCCGGCTTTTTCTTTTACCTGTTATACTGGATGCCATGTATAGCCTATCATATGCTGAAAAGTGGTGTTAAACACATAACAATGACTGTATATCTACTATATATCTATCCTCTTATTTATCTCTCAAGACTAAATATTTTAACCAACAACTGAAAAGTTATGATATCAAAAACATAAATTTATTCACTCAATTGCAGAATTCCGAAAAATTATAACAATAATAAAAGATTTTTTGTAACATGCTTTTTTGGAGTCATTATTTCCTAATAAACCCTGGTTAAATATAAAATGTTATGTCATTATTTCTTAATAAACCCTGGTTAAATATAAAATTTTAGGTCATTATTTCTTAATAAACCCTGGATAAAAATAAATTTTTAGGTCATTATTTTTCTTTATGATCATGTTGGTGTCTTTTTTCGGGGTATATTTAATTTTGTTTCTTTCTTCCATTCTTGATAATTTATAACTTTACTCTTGAGCACCGCCATACTGTACTACCATATTATTAAATCCTACAACTATTACTCTGAATTTAAGTTGGGTACAAAGATTATTTCCTCGAAACACCTTTTGATTCTGAAATTTGTTTGCTTGTTTATTAATTTAAAATTCGAAAAAAGTAAACTCTACTTATATTGCCACATATCTACCGTAGAATATTTGCCATTTCATGTGCAGTTGACACGATGTGCGCTAGAAGACTACATGATGTGTAGCTATATCGATCGTCACATCCAACAAACTGAAAATTCAAATCATTATGTAATTATATTAAATGAAATGCTGGTCAAACCTGCACAGATTACATACAAATGTTTCAAGACAAATAATTACAAATGTTGTGAGTAGATAAAGACCCGTGTTTGGCTGTAATAGAACAGTGATCTTTATCAGTTAACATGCTTTGAGCTAACTTCAATAACTTGTCTGTTACCTTTGCACAGAGTGCATTCACCGTCCTATTCATATACAGACAGGGTGATTATGACAGAGTCCTGTATGGTGAAATGTACAGCTGACCTGCCATTTATGTCCTGTTATAGCTGACAAATTCTGACTACATATATGTGCGGACTGATCAAAACATGAGCAATATACACATATTTTATTGGAATGCTGGTAGTTTTTTTTTTTTTACTTGTGTGGTATTAGCTTTTCGTTCCCATACTCAAGAAGATCAAATGGTCAGTGCCTAATTTATTACATAGTAAAAGGAAATCATTATTATCATACTACACGACTGTCAGGTACTTTCTTTCGGTATTGCTCATATAATATTATATATATATATATATATATATATATATATATATATATATATATATATATATATATATATATAAGGTCCAAGAACTAACTATATCTGTCAGCAAACAGAATGCCCTCTTCGGTCAAAGGCCATTTTTAGGTGACATGCACTTTGTAATGCTTCAAATGCATGCCAAGTTTCATGATGACAGTTGGTATGGTTCTGATGATATTGTCAAGAATGTGATTGATGGACACATGGATTTGGTGGAAGAAGCACACAAAAATCTGTAATTAGTAAATCCGGGTCTGCAATATCGTCAAACCCCAGACACAATGTATACGTCAAAATTAAGTAGGCATAATAAAGAAATGGTCAGTTTTTAAAGCAAATCTTGGACATAAAATAGCCCACATTTGTGCATTATTAATCTGTATACATTATTAATCTGTATATCTGCGACTATGGTGAAAAATCCATACATGTAATCAATGTGTCTTTGGATTTATATGTATCATCATCACTTCAAATTTCATCTCTCATGACTTCTCAGGCATCCTTTAATATTCTTCACCTGTAATCATTCACAAGTTTCTCAACTCTGAGTGGTTTGATTTTTAAAAAAAAAAAAAAAAAAATACTAAATATATGCCATTTTAGAATTCTACTCCTGCTTTAAAATTTACTTTAACTTTAATAAAAGAGACCCAAGTGAGTCTGACACTGTTCACCTGAATGACGTCAGTAAGATAAGTTGACCTAGAAATCAAGCTCACCATTCTATGTTAATTGTATTAGAATTATTTGGTCTTTTCTGCATTAGAATAAAATGTTTGAAATAATAAAATCTACCAAAAAGAGAAAACCTGAGATAGATGGCTGTTAACTTCAGTGCCCGAGTGGCCGAGTGGTCTAAAGTGATCACTGTTACAGATCACTGCTGTCTCACCTCTGACTGAATGGGTTCAAGTCTCAGGCTTGGACAATGTGGGTACGTGAGAGAGCTTGCCAGTAGCTTCTCATGGGTCAGTGGTTCTTTCCGGGGTTGCCCGGGTTCCTCCTCCACCATTTATACTGGCCACCACGTATAGCCTCTCTTGTGCTGAAAATGGCACTGAACCCTACAATAACACTATACTGTTTTCATAAAACAACGTTCATGGATTTCACAAAATTGTGGATGAAAATGAAAATGATGTCAAACTTAACTTTTAACAACTGTTTCAAGTTTTCTCTATCCTTTGCATCTTCATTAATATTGTCTCATATCTAATGGCCTTATATGTTATTGTTGGTCAAAATTTGCTAAGCAGTCTTTTGAGATAGTTATGTTTATTCTGTTTTTAGTATAATGAAGTCATATTTTATGGTGGCTTGGCATCATTTGTAAAAAATGTAAATGTGTTAAAAACAGGATGATTAAAGTCAAATCTGTAAAATGTATGCTGGGTGGATTTTCTAAAACTGTGAAAGGTTTTTGTTTTATTTTATTACTGGCAGTCATATTTGGAGGTAGACAGACAAAACTTCAATCTTAAATCATTTATGCTCTGGGTTTTTTCTGTCAAATTTGATCAAATTCTGTTTAGCAGTTTTCAAAAACAGACCATTTAAAGTTTTTCAATTTTTTTGTAATAATGGCCATGTTTGATGACTTATCTAATATTTGCACAAATTTGAAAATTTTATGTCAAGTTGCTTTTTTTCAATTTTGGTCATAAGCTATTCAGTTCAGTTTGTGAATAAGTTGCTTAAATTTTTCTTAATGCTTTTAATAACATTATTTGACAACTTATTTGTACAAATTTAAATACCCTTAATGCCAGGATGCTTCTCATGAAATTGCTACATTTCAGACCATTTGTTTTTAAAAGGTTCTTTAAAGATTTGTATATAATTAGCAATGGTAGCCATATTGGATCAATGCACAAACATGAAAGCCCTTTATGCTCTCGTGTTTTTTACTGATTCTGCTGAGGGGGGGTGCTCTACAGATATTATTAACTTCTTAGAGAGTAGCAGGAGTAAGGTGAAAGTGCTTGCATATGCAACATGCTCAATGGACAAAATGATGGCATCCCTCTATGTTACTTTCATTGAATAAGGCTATGATTTCTTTGGAAACTGCACATGTTGTTGTTGTTGTGGGGTTTAATGCCATTTTTCACCACATGATAGGCTATGTATGGCGGCCAGTATTAATGGTGGAGAAAGAACCCAGGAAAACTCCAGGAAGAACCACCGACCCATGAGAAGCTACTAGCAAGCTTTCTCACATACCCACATTGGCCGAATCCTAGACTCGAACCCACGCAGATAGAGGTGAGATGGCAGTGATCCATAACGGACAGCGCTTTAGACCACTCAGCCACTTGAGGTCCCTTAAACTGTACATGATCTAAGCACACTGCTAACCAAAATGACTGCTCCCAAGAACTAAAACAATCAGTCCAAATTAGTCTAAAGTACATTACTTTTATCAATTAGATAATACCATCAAGTTTCTGAAAGTGCAATGAATGAAGTACTAAATGTATCAAATGAAAAAAGCTAGTGGCTTTATGTTTTCACAATATACCTAAGTCCAGAAAATAATAATAACCAAGAAGAGCTAGGAGGTTGTTTTTAAAATGTACATCAGAAGTAAGGCCAAGCTGTATACAAATTTATAACACAGTACACCCATCAATCATACACTAAAATAAGGGAATTAAAAGTTCTTTTAAAATACCTAAGATATATAATGTTTTTAAACAGCCAGAATAACCACTGAAGAAAAACTTGGAAATTCATTCTCTTTAAAAATCTAACCTAATACAATATACAAAACTGTAGAGTACCACACAAACATTTTTTTATAAAAAAAGCTGTCTTATCAGGATTTTCTATTTTTACAACAGTGGCCATACTTGATTGCAGATTGGAATCATTTATATAATTTTTGAAAGCACTTTATGCCAGGATTCTTTCAGTCATATTTGTTCAATTTCTGTTGGGAAGAGGTGTTTTTAAAATTAATTCTCAGTTCTTTGTAATGGAGCCATACTTGATGCCAGATTGGCATCATCTGTATAAACTTTTAAAGTTGTTTAAATTTGGATGTTCTCTGCCAAGTAAGACTGGTTTTTATAAGTTGTGTTGACAGATAATGTGTGAGAGATGACAAATGGTGCCCTTATGGTCATGTGAGCTGAAAGCCTATCACAATTTTTTGTTACAAATTGAGTTATTGGGTAAGCACAGAAACATTAGGATGGAATAGCTGCCACCACCAATAAGTAGATCAACATCATTATGTCTTGCAAGTTTTTCTTCTTAAAAAGGTTACACAGAAACTAGATCCACGCTCAAACTTCCATCACCCATTAGTATGTAACATCTGTGAGAGTTTTCTAAGACAGCAAGTCAGGATAATGTGACTGGGTTGGACATTATGCTACATGTCTGCGGCATGATGCCCCAATGCTAGACATCACTTTAAACTGCCAAACTGCAGTCATCATAGTGATATGACTGAAAAATTGTTAAAGCTACATTAAAAATCCAAATCACTCTTTCTCTCTCTCTCTCTCCTCTCACTCTCTCTCTCTCTCACTCACAGACACACAGACACACACACACACATACAATCTATCCTCATTATCAAAATTTTCAATTATTAATAGATTCAAAATATATTTTTAGTTGGCGGACTGGAAACTCACCTCATCCACCCATCTTTAAAACAACCCAATATACCATGCCTATCCTGCATTCTCAACCTTATAGAATGTGAGGACCCCGCCTTAACTTTAACAAAATTTACATGGACCCCCACATGCTAATTTTAAACTCCCTTGGAATAACCTTGCTTGGGAATCCCTGTCCTACACTACCAGCTAATGCTGTTAACATCTGTATTAATAATAATAATAATAATAATAATAATAATCATGATTATAATAATTTTATTTAAAGAGGGTGACAAATAGTTGCATGAAACTAATCCTTGTGGCCCTCTATTTTATTTACATTCAAAGTACATGTACATAGTCACCCACACCCACACCCACACACTGATAATAACCTGTTATTATAAGGGCATAATAAACTGAAAATTGAAATGGATATGTTCCAACTAGGTACATTGTGTACATACAGTACAAAACTAGCAAGACAACAAAATGGAAGGTTAGTTTGTCACTTTCCAGTTGTAATCAAACTCTACTCTTTCATCTTGTGACCAAATAAGGTCTGCACACTAGCTATTCAACTATGTATCATATATATATATATATATATATATATATATATATATATATATATATATATATATATATATATATATATGTATATGTTTGTATCTTATATATATATAATTCACCCTATCTCTTTACTAGTGACTTGTAGGAAGTGTTTCTGCCGAGTATTTAATACACAAATGTAATTGGTCATCCATATGGTATAATACTCATAAAGAAGACAGCACAATTTCCGACAAAAGTCGACTTCAAAATCGACAAGCTGCTGAATTAAAATAACTTACCCTTTTCGGCAGCAAACCATGCATTCAACCCAGTCCATTTTATATCCAAATTATCCCAGCTCTGTTCCAGATCATGTAAGCACCATGTCTGATTAAATGCCCGGCCAGTAGTTATTCAGGCCTAAAACTCTCTTGTCCTCTACAGAATGTCTCTCTAACAATGGACAGCTTTGATAATTATCTCCCTGGGATTTTTTGAGTTCATGCTTCATGTGTATTTGGCAGACACAAAAAAGACAAGAATAAACTCTCCAGGTAGGGAAACTTTCCATTTATTTTTCCTCTCTACCTGTTCTCTTGTACTGTGTTGCCTATCTAATTTAGGAATAGTTCAAGCACAGGTGAGCATAAACTTCCACTGCAGTCTTACCTGAAGTCTACTGCAGGCATGTGTGTTAATACTATCACACTTTAATGACATCAAGCGATACAGTAGATAAAAGAAAGATAACAATGCATATGCCAACTTATAATTGTGCACAACACATGCTGTATAGAGGTAAGAAGTTATTTGTTTGTATGTATGTACTATCCCTCTCATGAAACTGAAACATTACATGTCTACTGGCTGGGGTATTTCAAGATCAATATCAAGACAACCTTACCATATTACTGAGGACTGTACTTCACAAGCAAGATCTATCAACACTACTGATCAATATTTATTGATCTTCAATTCACAAATTAGGGTTAAAGTGGTAATTGTATAATTAATGTACGAGGTTGAGATCTAAAGCACATGCACTGACTACAAACAAAAGGAAAGAAAAGTAAATGGAGATATTCAGGTGTTAAATAATCACAAAGGTTTTTTTTTAATGGCTGAATTACTCTTTTATTAGATGCATGCACATAGGCGTTGGCAAAATTATGTACGAAATATAGTGGGTGTAATAACAATGAACTAAAAATAGAAGTCACTGAAGCCTAAAAATAAGGTCATGATGACAGACTTTTGATTAAAATCTCTTAGAGATTCAAGATGATGGAGGTGAATCTGTTGGCTGTGTGCAGTAGGGAACCCCTGTGCTGGGAAAGAAGATCCCTACTCTGAGGAAATATCCTGGGCTAGTCTATCAACAATGAAGATTGATGAAAGACCATCAACAGGGCAACAAGGGGCTATCATGATGAACAGGGGAGGTCCTGACCTTTTGGAGAGCAGAATCATCCTAAAGGGTAAAAAGGCACATGTGAACTGGCAGAAACAAAGCAAAGCAGCAGGTGTGTCATCTTGATGCTTGATCTTTTGAACACACCAATTTGAAACTTGTACTGGACCCAATGATCTTCGACAAAACTCAGAGGGAAGAATACTACCAAAGTATTATGTATTATAAAAAAAAACAGTGTAGATGATAGTAACAATCAAGCTTATTTAATTAAGAATTATATATGAACAAAAAGGCTGGTGTATGACCTTCATATGCAAGTCTATACTCAATGTAAAGCATAAATCAAAGTTCACTATTTTCTACAAAAAAGGAATGACTGGCAAGGAGGTTTAAAGTTCTGAAAAACAACCCACAGAAGAGTATTCACCATGCTCCCTTATCCCACCAACCAAATTGGTTTTCTGTCTTGATCTCATCATTTTTCATCAGAACACAAGGAATAAAAATACATTATCAGTGATACATTATGTAACAATCTTCTACACAGCAATGAAAGTGGCTGTTTTCTCTATTGGTAAGTGACTATGTTTGGAAGAATTTTGATTGGTTCATTCCAACAGTTTAAAGAATTATATTGATTCACAATAGCAAACAATATTACTTGCAATGATTGGTTAAGCAGCATAATGCAAATTCATAAGAAACAAGGAAATCTCAGCACAGGGTCATGGATGATAAAGGAGCACATATCATAGCCTGTGGCTTGTAACTATGGGTTTCTTCCTTGTGATGCCATATTTGATGTGGAAATAATTCATACTTTTGAAAAAAGAAATATTGCAAAAATCTTGGTGAAGAGTCCTCTCAGCAGGCATGTGGAAATAATTTAAAAAAGGTAAATAAACAAGATTTTCAAGATGCCACTATGGCAGGCATACTGGAGGTCAAATCTGTACCATTTTCATTTAAGGCAACAAGCCATCATGAGAAGTCTTCTAATGAAAACTCCATATCAATATGACTTACCATTTACAAGTAGTTTCGATTGGCTGCCACAGCAGGCATAGGGACATCAGATTGGCACAATTTTCATTTAGGATAAACTAGCTATCGTAAATCTCTAAGTGAAAACCCTATGTTAATATTACAAGATTTTCAAGATGGCCACTGTGGCATCCAAATTGGAAGTTGAAGTAGCGCCAATTTATACAAGACAAACTAGATCTCAGGATGACTGTGAGTGTGCTAACAGATGGACAATGGACTAAAGACAACGAGCAAAAATCAGTAGAGATAGTATATTGTGCTTTATGGTAGGCATATGAAAAAGGCAGTAACTCTTACTTAAAAAATGTCCGCAAAGTGATTTGTATATATGCCTGTCTTCTGGTGATAACCATAATATTTGACCAAGTTTCATGGCAATCCATCAAAAACTGTCGGACTAGTTGCATCAACAAGACTGTGATGAATGGAAGAATGAATGGACATAAAACATAAAAAATATGAAAAGCTAGACAATGCAAATATGACCAAATGTGTCGGCAATATGAATATCCAGAAACTGTTAGTGATTCTAAAAGAATGGAAAACAAATAATATGCAAACAGTCTTTTCAAAGCCATTATACCTGTGGAAATGTATCATTTGGGGAAACTATTTTTATTGCTAGAGGCATGGGATTACAAAAGATTTCACATATATATGGTAACAACTGATCAAAACCTGAAAGGTTAATCTTGTACTAAATGAGGGCCACTAGTTGGAACAACAATACTAATACCCCTGGTACACAGTCCCTGAGTGATTCAAGTATTATGCTCATGACCAGAATGGTTCAAGTTCAATTCCCACCAGACTGGACTGGATACCAATGTTTATTGTTGTGCAATGTACTTCACACTACTTGCCACTGTATGATTTAACCTGCAAAGTATTACTGTCCTGTAGCATACCCCCAAAATCAATACCTCATTTCTGCAGCATATCTAAAACGGTCACTATCACCTACTTTTGCCAGTAAATAGTACCCCTAAGGATGAATCATGCATTTAATTTTTATGCTGTAAATCCAACTCTGTATCAAAGAAAATAGAGTTCTAACATGTCACATAAAAACTGATGTCACAGATGAAAAACCATTGTCAATGAAGCTATACAAAAAAGCAACACCTAAACTTTTCATATCAACAGAACACACCTTGGCTGACCAAACTTAAAAAGGACCTACTATGAAAGGTTAATAAAATGAACCATGATTTCAAAATGAATCACATGATTTACATACCATCAGGTTTTTACCTATGTATAATTCATATAAGGTCATATATATGTATATATAGGAACTACAGACATGTGCTAAAAGTAATTTTAATTCTTCTAAAAAATACTAATTCTACAAACATACTAAGAATATCATGTCACAGTGATTTCAGGCTTTGTTGATGTGGGGTGAGCATGAATCATGTCACATTGACTCGGGGTTTGGGAGTTGTTGTGGGCATCTAGGTTCTTATCATTTCACATTGACTTAGGACTTGAGAGTGGTAGGGGGACTCATTAAGGATCTCATAATTTCACACTGACTCAGGGCTTAGAGTGGTTGGGTTGGGACTGGAATCCAAGATCCTTTCATTTTACACTGACTTAATGCTTAATTGTGGGGGGGGGGCTATCCATGATCTCTTCTTTTGATTCAATTTGCTCAAAATTATAAACTTTCTTTGTTTATCTCTGAACTTTTTTTTATAAGTGGATATGAGTGAACTTTTCATTTTTATTCAGCAATGAAATATTGGAAAAAAATTCAAAAACATATAGGAAATTCAACATTCCAGGTAACAACTAATTTTACAAAAAATATTACTATAATTCTAGAAGGCAAAATGGAGGGAACACGGGGAAAGGACTCTAGTTCTTCAAACTAAATCTCTGATGCACCATCATGTACATCATACAATGTGATTAATGGAGGCTGAAGCTGCAGTGGCTATGTAGACTACATTCCACATTTGGAACTAAACTGGTGTGACTTTGCATCCTACCTTAGGATTGGCCTGGGTTGGCTACCATGTGACCTGGTACTCAATAACCAGTTTGTGCTGCTGTGTCATAAAACACCAAATAAAAATGAAATCAATCTTCCAACTTAACATTTTGCTTTTGTAAAATCAATAACAGTTCTGTATGACCTGTTCTAAACTTACAGGCTTTCTCTTGCAGAAAATGGTGGTACTATATATATATCAGTAATTGTCCCATAATGAAACAATTCATATACCAACATATGTATTTTTATTTAAATATGAGAAATCAATTATCTTTAACTTGTACATTTCTGATGAATTTTTATATATACATTTACACGATTTTATGGGCAATTTGTGACATATACTTCTTGCCATACATTAGCTGAATAATGCAGCTCACACAAAAATAAGTTTTCAATAGCAAAATAAATGTTATCAAGCCTACCTAAAAACAGTATAAAAAGAACGCACTCTATGACAAAAGCAAACAAATTTCATTCATAATCTTTCCTATCAATATAAATCAAAACTGAATTACAGTATTTATCTGAGAAGAGGGTCAATAAAATTATTTGCTCACCTTCAGGTTATATTGACCATTCAGAGATAATAATTGAATCCACCAGAAAACAGAACATGTGTATGGTGCTCTTGAATGAACAAGATGCAACACAATAATTACGAAACCAGTCGCCATGGTCCATGGCAGAATTAATTACCAGCTATGCTCACTTGTAAGTCAAGACCAACTGCAAACAACTTAGACCCTGATCTGCTCTTATATAATGAACTGGCAGATCAAAGTCAGCCAGCAGATTAGGGTCTGTGTTCTTTGTTCTACTGATTTCTCCAAACTGCACTGATCCAGATTTGCCAGTGCATTATGTGTCAGTAGAACTGGTTCTGTCATTTGCAGCTGGATTCCACTCATAAGTGAGTATATACAGTACCATACATTGCTTAAAGACTCGTCTTCCATTAAGTGCATTAAAATATCTGACCTAAAATACAAGTCTTTCAAACAATGAAGGCACACAAATTCAATTTAAAGCAAAATATAGTGGCACTGAGACCAAAAAAGTAATTTACTAGGAAAATTGGGGTTACAAAAGTGGTTTTTTCAAATAACTTTTAATAAAATTTCAAATTATAGTACCTAAATAAAGTCATTCTGTACAGACTGACTCAGGCACTAAAGTTGTGTAACCAGACTGATCAAAATCCAAGTCAAATCTACATTCTGTTGGGTACATTCTGTACAGGTGAAAAGTAAATATTGAATCTGATTGTTAATCTAGGGATAGTAAATGCTCTCAAGATACCCCCATGAGAAGAAAGAGATTTCCTGGTCCACTGATGGTCAGCATATTGTATTTTATATTTCTGACATGAATGTTCAAGACTTTGAAAACTAACACACTTTCTGTTTTCATTGTGTTAGATTATGCTATGGGTTAAATTACAAGATCACAAAACTCATTTTTATACCATATCCGAATTTCCTTTAAAAAAAATGTTCATATTGTTTAACACACTAACCCCTGGTGACGAGTTTAAAGTGGCAGGAGGTAGTAGCCTACTGCCAAGCTCTGTAGCATCAAGGTCATGTACAATACACTAAAGTGGGTGGTATTATAGAAAGGTAGACAGATGTAGCTCTACAATGATACCAAAATATCTGGAATTTCTAGTTGCACTACAAAACACAGAAAGAAAAACCTCATTATTTTGGACCTGATTTTTTTCTACCCAAAATTCGCCCGTGGTCAGAATCTGATTTTGTGTTCGGATTTTATACTCTTTGGTCTCAGATCTAAGACAGACCGGTATAAACTGCAAACAAACAGATGAACCTTTGCAAAAATTAGGATATGATGGGCATTTGGAATAAAGAGTGGTCTCGATACAAAAAAAATGGGTTGATTAAGCAAAGAAAGAAACAAACAAACAAAAAATTCCAACTTTTATCCTTCTGCTCATGCGCGAGCCAAATAGCCAATGAAAAACAATGTTTGTTACACAACTAGGCAGTATGTTATTAGAAGATCACCTGGAAGTTGGTGTTTTAGGATTTATTCAGAAATAGCTTTCAAAATGTGTTTCCTACTCGAATTTCAGACAAAAACGACAATAACCTTCAGGGGTTAATGTGTTAACAAGTGTCCCAAATTGATGACTTAATATTCTGTGTGTTCTGTTATGAAGTCTTGATAAACATAAAAAACTAAAATGTATGACTTAAAAAAATTAAGCTTTCTTGCTTATGTTGTTGACATCGCCATCTCATTCTTACTGGATGCCTGAATTATGCCCTGGGATTAGAATAATTTGATGCATAGACGAAGACATCAACCTACAGCAATGATAGAAATAAAGTCAATAATAGAAATAATGACATTTAAAATATTTTGAATTATCTGTCACAGAGGAGAATTAGTTATAGTTGTTTAAAGATTTAACAACACATCACGTCAAGGCAATATGGTTTAATATTATGGAGATGAAACTTAAGGATCTTAGTTATACAATATTACCTACAGGACATTATACATTTATTGCTTAGTGGGAGATAATTTAAGACTTGTTTAACCAATATCAGTCATGTTCTTTGCCCCAAGGAATACAACTTGTTGCAGATGAACAAATCTCCAGATCTCAGCAAAAAAAACAAAGGTAATAAATAGTTTATTATAAGGAAAACCTGATTGTATAAGGGAGACATGATTACACAAGTCACTATCAAGTGGCAGCGGCATGATCACTTGAGGGAGACACAATGTTTGGTTCTATGACATTACTGACACTATTCCTTTTATAAGGTATAATAATTTTTACATACGGGGCATTATCCTACCCATTAATTATAAAGAACTAAAGATCTGAGAGCTTTATATATCTTTTTGTTATTAAAATGAACTATTCTATTGCTCTTCTTAGATTGTCTGTACCTGCAGATATCAAAATGAAGATCTGAGTGAACAGAGATGAACAAAGAACTTTGGCTTTAATGTCTGTTCAGTTGCTGTTTCATGTAATCAATCTTTATAAGGAAAAACATTTCCAGGAACTGTAGAAGTCATTCCAAAGTTTAGATTTGATTCTTATCTTTGATTCTCTAACCTATCTGATGT
This sequence comes from Sinohyriopsis cumingii, assembly GCA_028554795.2. Taxonomy (NCBI): domain Eukaryota; kingdom Metazoa; phylum Mollusca; class Bivalvia; order Unionida; family Unionidae; genus Sinohyriopsis; species Sinohyriopsis cumingii. The sequence continues at coordinate 1,706,121 of CM068841.1, forward strand.
TGCTGATGTTCTTGTGATTCTTTAATTGCAGTAAAGTAATATTTCAGCATGTTTTATTCTATTTTAAAATGCCATTTCCTGTAAAATGTAATACTTTTTAACAATAAGTAACCAAACATGAAGATTTTTCATATCACAGTGTATTGTTTTAAGGATAAATCTCCTCTGAATCATAGGTAGCATTTTTTTAAATGCAAATTTTCAGTATGATTTTTTTTACAGTTCTTAATAATTTTAGGGAGCCATGGTAGCTGAGGTGGTAGAGTGTTAAACTTGTAATCCAAGTTTGACAGGTTTGATACCTGCCCAAGCCAGCTCATGATGGCTGCCTTACTGTATCGCTGTGAAAGGCACTTAGCTACCATAAACCTCAACAATAATATATCCATTAATGTGTTTGAAGTACCAACCAAAATCAGCAAATGATGTTCACTAAACATTCCTCTTTAACACCGCTTTTCATGACAAATAAAATTATTTCAATTATTATACAGGATTCCTTTATTAATGATTTCAGTCATTTGAATGTCTTATGAAATGAGTCTTCCACATGGGACTAACATATTACTGAAACCATGTGATAGAATATTCCCTCATAATAATGATGTCCATGACTCTCAGATATAGAGTATATTGACTTATAGTGAGACCATCTTATAATGAAGTTAATGATGCAGTACTCTCCCATTATAATGATGTCCACCAGAGTCAAGGAGGATAATGACTTGTAGTGAGACTGCCTTATAATTAAGTACATGATGCAGTACTCCCCCATTATAATGTTGTCCATGGGAGTCACAGAGGATACTGGCTTGTAGTAAGACTAACTTTAATGAAGTACCAGTACATGATGCAGTACTCCCCCATTATAATGTTGTCCATGATAGTCAAAGGGAATACTGACATATAGTGAGAATGCCTTATAATTAAGTACATGATGCAGTACTCCCCCATTATAATGTTGTCAATGATAGTCAAAGGGAATACAAAAATCTAGTGAGAATGTCTTTTAATTAAGTACATGATGCAGTACTCCCCCATTATAATGTTGTCCATGGGAGTCACAGAGGATACTGACTTATAAGACTAACTTTAATGAAGTACCGGTACATGATGCAGTACTCCCCCATTATAATGTCGTCCATGGCAGTCATACAGGATAGTGACCTGCAGTGAGACTGCCTTTTAATGAAGTACATGATGCAGTACTCCCCCATTATAATGATATCCATGACAGTCATAGAGGATACTGCCTTATAATGTCACTGTCTTATAATGAAGTACATGATGCAGTACTCCACCATTATAATGATATCCATGACAGTCATAGAGGATACTGCCTTATAATGTCACTGTCTTATAATGAAGTACATGATGCAGTACTCCCCCATTATAATGATATCCATGAGAGTTATTGAGGATACTGCCTTATAATGTCACTGTCTTATAACGAAGTACATGATGCAGTACTCCCCCATTATAATGATATCCATGACAGTCATAGAGGATACTGCCTTATAATGTCACTGTCTTATAATGAAGTACATGATGCAGTACTCCACCATTATAATGATATCCATGAGAGTCATAGAGGATACTGCCTTATAATGTCACTGTCTTATAATGCAGTACATGATACATATACCATCTAAAACTGCCTACAAGTCAGATCAATGTTTTCCATGGAAATGTAAAATTGGGAGTCCTATGGGCTCTTATCTTTGGTCAGTTGGGGATGGGGATCAAAAGCACAATTTTACGGGAAGAAGGAAGAAAATATTAATTTGTTAAGTACTGTATATCTGAATTTCAAAGAAATAAACTAAAAACTCTGTGCATAAATATTTGTGTTTGTGTTGGGGGGGGGGTCATCCTAATTAGATTAACCTCATAAGACCTGAACTACTGGACAGCTAAATCAGCAAGTTTATTTTCTGCTTTTGTCATGTGACCAAAAGCTCAAGTTACAACCAGAAAATCCATTTCATGATGGGGAGGTGGAACATGCCTCAATATCAAAAGTCTTTTAAGCCTGTCAGGGTTTTGGCCCATTTCTAAGTTTTCTTTTAGGGGAGCATTTTGTTGAAAAACAATATCCCCTTTCATAAGGTTCATTGGATACAGGATGACAACAGCAACTAAATCCAACTTAAAAAGATCTGGATACACATATGTGTCCTCATCAATCAAAAGTTCAATAAATCCTTCAAAGCCTATAACATTTATGTATGAGACAGCTTGAAAACATGCCATCTGTATCTATTGATATTAAGCATATAGGTATACACACAAATTATCCAGGCATGATAATTTAGGTCAGCAGGGTAATCAGTTCCAGAATAACTTCTGTAATTCAAAACACAACTGAATAATTTAATAATACCAACCTGATTTTGGCGAAACATATTTCTTAAATTGCCCAAGATACTGTCCAGGTTCCCGGTTCTAAAAAAACAAAAAGCTTCTCAGGTTCTGGTTACCTGGAATCTGCATACCTTTGTAATTACTCTTCCAGCCATTTCCAAGTAAATTACCATTAGTATTCCTTGATATTTCATGAGTAACCACAGTTTCATCAACATCATGTCTGATAGATGACTCATGTACCTTGTGTTTTTGAAATGTTAAACTTCAAATCCCAATAACTGTCAGAATATTAATGACAAGAACTGTTACTAGCAAAAAAAGTGAGGAAGCAACAAATTCTCACATGTCTGGGTCTTAACCAGTTTTGTCCTATCATGTACAAATTACAGGATATATTTAAAAATTATTTTGACAGCACTTTCGGATGAAAGTCGTTTTATTGATGTATCCACTGGTACTTGTATAATTCCATGTAATAACAGTTGCAATTCTCTGAGTTTTCACAATGAAGCAGAGAATCAGAATAAAATCAATTGAAATTTTGAATGTGTTGCCTATAATCCTCTGCATACTTGATACTTTTATTGGCTTGGGATGCTGCTTCAGAAATAATGGACCCACTTAGGAACAAATGCCTTGCTTGGATGCAAGGAGACTACAACTAAGGCTTTGCAGACAAATTATCAGATGAAAAATACATCAGCTTGCTCTGTGCCATTGTGACTGTATCACAGGTGACCTTGACTGGTACAAGTATTTAAAACTTAGGAAGCACTTCCCCAAATTTTATACTCTATTGTTCAAAACAGAATCTTGTACCAGTCACTGTATACTTTAGTTGTCAAAATGAACAGTTCTTCACAAATAGGATATTTCAAGTTTCTAATATATCACGTTTTAGGAACATACTAAATACAATGTAAAACTTTGGCTGCAAACATTGACTCTTGTGTCCATTTGGAGGCAAAGGATTTTAATTCTGGGTTCATTGGCTTATTTTATATGTGAATGATTCAAGATTTCTGCATCAGGTAAAACTCTCTGTCAGATCCAATCAAAAATTGCACAGACCCAGACCAGCTGTCACATAATGCACTGGCAGATCCAAATCTATACAGTTTCTTAGTACTAACTGGTCAAACAAACATGGAACCTGATCTGCCAGAGCATTATGCTATGGCAAATAAGGGTCTATGTTGTCTGCATTGGTTTGCAATATATGCAGTCTATGAGGTCAACTACAGAATACTGAAATAGGATCCATAACAACAAAATATTATAACAAGAAATGTTAAAACAAGAACCATGTTATAACAAGTTTCTTGCTGTGAGGGAGTGATGAAATTTTTCAAATAATATCTACACTTGTTACAATAATTTTAATAAATTTATTGTGAGTAAAATTCATTTAAAATTGTGCTCACAGTGCACACTGATCTCAAATTTTATAAACAAAAATTACTGACATGCCATGGGGGGGGGTATTTTTTTCAGGGTTGTGGTATAAAATACACAAATTATTTTCTTGTCTCCAGCCTTAGAACTTTTTGTTTCATGTCTGAATGATTATCTCATAAGCAATCAAAACACTTTGTATAATGTGCCAATAGATCTGGGTCTACACAGTTTGTTAGTAGTAATCGAGACAACAAACAATGCAGACCACTAATTTACAGCAGATTAGGGCCAGTGTAGTTTGCAGTTGGACTCGACTTATGAGTGAGTACATACAGTACTCAGTTATGTTTAGAGAAAAATATAAAAATAATTAAGTTTTATCCCATACATACTTACCTTTACACTTTACCATAAAACTTTCACTTTTCCCTGTATTCAGAGTCATCTTTGTCGTGTTCAAAACATATCCAATTTTGTCATTTAAATTGGACTTTATTTTTTCACTCCTTAGCATACTCTGTGACGTTAATGCTTAAAACAGACACACTGGTAAAAATAAAACTGCATTAATTTTCTCAGAATTTACTTTCAATGTTGACCAGTTAGTATTTAAAACACAAACAGCTATAAAAAGAAAGGTCAATCTTGTTCGTATAATCCTTCAAATTTCAATTGACTTAAATAAATATCTACATTTCACAGTGTGTCCATGAATACTAATAGATGGGACAATATGACCTTACGACATGGGTCCTTTCTGGGCAAATCAATACATGTACCTGTATCAGCTTGATATCTGGCCTTATTACACCATTCTCTCATTATAATGTTGTCCATGAGTGCAACTGAGTATACTGCATAATAAAGAAACCATCTTATAATGGAGCATATGATAGAATTTAACTATTATTGAATGAAATGGAATTCACCATAAAAGTGGTTGGTGACCAATTTTATGATGTCAACAACTGGGATAACGGCTTAGTTAGTGCTTTCATAATTGACCAGGTTGACATCACATGACTGCTTCAGATGAAAGCAAAAGATGTAACTGTGACCAGATTTGACCTGAGCTGAATAATTTAAAAACTGACAACTAGATTTTATTAGGACTGTTCATGCAGCTGCCGTATACCTACTGTATTAAATACTATTTGCACAGGCTGGCCATATTCACCTTAAAACAGGAACCAAAGAGCCTTTATAGTGAGTGAGCTCTGCATGTAAGTCACCCAGACAGTCCATTTTATGGTGGGTACCCAGTCTATACACACAGAACACAAATTTTGAACATCTCATTAAAAAAAATTGGTTACAGTAAATATCACTATTTTTCAAAAAAAATGGATTTCATATTAAAAGATGGATTTTAGCATTAGAAAAAAGTTTGATCCATACAATTTCATGTTCAAAAATGAATAATCATTTGAAACTTAAGTACCATTATCAAGATGTTTTCTTTCAGTCACAGTGTCTTTGACATTTGTACCCCCAAGATGAACAGGCTTCTTTCTCACCCGAAGTTCAAGCCATCTACAAAGCTTGGTCAAGGTCTGTCATGTAAAACTAATGTTATTGCACAGAAACCATCTTTTGTCATCTACAGCGACCCTGACCTTGAAATCTGACCTTGACATTTGACCTTTAGACCCCAAAATCAATGGGCTTCTTCCTTAATTATTACCAAGTAGAAGCCAACCAGAAAACTGAGCCCAGGTATGTAAAGTAGAACTTACGTTAATGTACTAAAACCATTTTTCTGCTTTCACTCACTGTGATCTTGACCTTTGACCCCCTGACCCCAACATAAAATCAGTTCTTCCTTACCAAGTGCAAACCACCCACAAAGTTTAGTAACTATTGATGGTGGAGAACTGAAATTATTTTGCAGAAGCAATTTTTTGTTCTCTAACTGTCAACTTGATCTTCCGTCTTTTGGCTCCAAACTCAATAAGGCTCTTCCTTACCCCAAGTGCAAGCCATGTGCTGAGTTTGGTAGATGATTAACATCTTGAGTTGTTCTGCAGAAACCAAATTGGTAACAGACAGATGGACACATTAGTTTTTTAAAGTTAGTTTTGACACCCATCATGGTTAACAGTGAAGTCAACACTGTTCATGCACCCACACCTGAGACAGTTGTCAAGACTATTTTGTAAAACTTGTTAGAACTTGTACAAATAAATTTTGATCAAAATTTAAAAATACAAACTCTGATTCGGTTCATAATAATGGAGACACCTTACCTGTATTATTAAGTTATACCATATAGACATAAAAAAATAAAAATGACAGAATCCCTGAAAGAGTCACAGACACTGTTTTTGCAGGAGAGACTGCACATATATTTGATCAGCACTTGGATGAAGGACTATGGACTATGGAACATGAAGCATGCTGGTTGCATGACTCTAGGGTAAACTTTTTATCATTCAACCCACTCAAAATCCATCAGCAATCCCAGCGCTCAAATTCCAGTTTAAACCAATGACATTTTCCAACACCCCACCTAGAACAACAAGCTTGTCAAGTTACATAAATTTACATCTCTGCATGGTGTCGGTGTTAAATATCTAATCAAGTGGCTTGTATGGTAGGTATTTTTCATACATTTTTATAAGTGTTCCCAGAAAACTGTCCAACCTACTAACCTGACAAAAGGATGGATCCGTAATTTTAAAATCAAGATTTTATCTTGAGAAGGGTGTGGTCTGTTCTGCATAACTCAGCCAACTTTATCTTATCCCTTTCAAAATGAGAAATGTACTATTCTGATAAACTTTCTTTACCAAGTCAAAATATATACATACCATGTAACCAACCTACATGCCTCAGTTTTGTTTTACTAAGTGACAGGGTATTACTTGCAAGATAAATCTTCAAGGCCAGGGTATCAGGTATGTTCATGGCCTGGGTATCAGGTATGTTCATGGCCTGGGTATCAGGTATGTTCATGGCCATCAAAACAGATCCTTTGCATACCCAATATCCTTTGCCATGAACTGTTTTGAAGGACACCTAGTTAGATTTTTTTTAGTCAACATGTTATTTACTGGAAATAAACATTAAAAATTTAAGTGGCATACACAAATCTACTAAAATTAATCTCAACTGACCATCCAGGCAATTCCCTCCTTTGTTATCACTTTAAACAATACGTAAATTTTGTTTTCTTCTTAAATAATCCATCTTAAAAATTAAGTTCAGTGCAAGAGTTCAAAAAGCTTTAGTCACATTTTCTTCAGACCTCTAGTCTATGATCATGTTTTGAATGAAGCATTCATTTAAAGGCAATACAGATCTGGAGATTAGGTAGGAGGTGTGATTTTAAAAAGAAAACCATTAATAAAGACCTTCTTTTACCATCACTACTGACCATAAACTGACCTGTGGTGAATTACTGAGGGTGGTCAAGGATCATCATCATAAAGTATGGTCAATTGTCTACAACTTACTTACAAAATACTTCTATACTGACCATAAAGTATGGTCAAATGTATACAACTTACTTATAAAATACTTCTATAGTGACCATAAAGTATGGTCTAATGTCTACAACTTACTTATAAAATACTTCTACACTGACCATAAAGTATGGTCAGATGTCTACAACTTACTTATAAAATACTTCTATACTGTGTCATTTCCTGCTAACTTGAAGGGCAGGGCAGGGGAACACATGCTAACCAAACTGACTTTTATTTATGCAATGGCATACTCCACTGACTTTGTAAAGAACAGAAACATAAAATCATTGCAACAAAAACATTGTATTTTGTAACTATCTATATTAGAAGCATGCCTCAAACTCTGTCATGAGATGAAACATAAATAAGGAAAAGCAACATTACAATCTTAATGCCTCCTTGTACCAATGACCCCAATTAGTCAAAGTTGGTACTAGAAATTTCCCTTTCTCTGCGCATAAATCCATGCAAAAAATAAAAGATCATCATTATAGCTGACTTTAGACTAGGCATGGCCATATTCCTCCTGGGCATGGGCCAAACAAGCAATTTTCAAGCCAAACCCTCTGATGTAAATTAACAGATAAAACCAGATCTGAGCCCAATCCCTCCTGTGGGCTGTATTTATGCCCACCCCTACTTTTACACTGAATCAAATGCCTCCATAAACAACTGAATAAAGTGCAATCAGTGCCAAAGAAGCTTAAGATGACCAATTTCATTGGCTGACATCAACGTCTCACTGATTTTGATTAACTTGGGCACAAATCAAGAGCACACAATGATTATTGTTAGAAAATATAAGATGAAATCTTGCATAAACACTGTGCTGCATGTATTTCCAAAGCATCATACACTGAGGAAAAAAATGTATTCAAATGTCAAAAACAAGTTCTAATGTGGATTGGTTGTTTGAGCATTCAGAATTCAAATCCCTGTACGAAATTGGTTGATAATGCTCACAAGTGCCTGCGATATGTATTTATTAATTTGTTTAAACAAATATTCACTTTTCCAGAACTATATACTCTGAGTCAGTCACTTCTGAGCAAGTCATGGAAAAGTCAGACTACAACACATTGTTGTCAAAAATTTCCTTGTTCACCAAAATAAGTGTCCAAAGTTTAGGACATTGGTTATTTTAGAGGAAAAGGAAGTGGTCAAACGCTATGAAATAGCCTGAGTCTCCAAATGATTCAAGGAACATAATGCAGGAAAAGAGAATATTTATTGCAGAAATGAATACATCCACAATCTAAGAGCCAGTGATAATGATACGTGTTTAAATTTCTTGAGTAAATAAGAAACTGGAAAAGATATTTGTGACTCATGTTTGTTTCTAAGTGACCCTAGTTTCTGATATTAGTGGGCCCCACTTTATTCAATTCAGAAACTAAAAAGAAGATATTCACCATATTGCATCATTTAAGCAGAAAAATGGTTTAGATACGAATGGCATATATTTATTAATTTGTATTTGTTGTTGTGGGTTTAACGCCATTTTTTTAGTACAGGATAGGTTATTCATGGTGACCTGTATACCTAGTGGAGGAAGAACCCGTGAAAGCCTTTGAAAGAACCACCAACCTGGCAGAAGCTAATGGCAAGCCTTTTCACCTACCCACATCTAGGCTGAGCCCAAGACTTGAACCCACGCCAACAGTGGTGAGATGTCAGTAATCGGTAAAGGCAAGTGCCTTTGACTACTCTGCCACTTGAGGGCCCCAACTTGTATTTATTCTTCTGTCTTCTAGTGGGTGTGTTCAAACCTATTCATTTGAAGAAATTTCTGATAATGAAAGAATGAAAATAAAACAGGTCCACCGAAACCATAAACTTCAGAAGACCAATAAACATTCCAAACATCTACAATTACACAATCTTGAATATACATTTTTTATTTTTAAAGTTTTTAAAAAAATGCATTGGTTGCGATATTCAATATCCTTGAATAATGTGATTCATCAAACAATGAATATCTCCAAGTCAATTCCCAAAAATGTACTTGTCACGCGGACATCCTGAAATTACCCAAAAAATTGAATGATGCTAACATGTCTGCACCAGTCATCACATAAAACCAGTTATCACAGGATTTTTATTCACATGTAAGTACATGCAGAATTTTTGTTAACTTCAGAGATAAAATATCCTCACATTTAGTTTCAACTATTTCATTTGCTAGTTTGGGCCCCGAGTGGCCAAGTGGTCTAAAGCGCTCACCGTTCTGGATCGGTGCCATTTCATCTATGTCTGCATGGGTTCGAGTCTCAGGTTCCGCTAATGTGGGTACGTGAGAAAGCTTACCAGTAGCTTCTTGTGGGTCAGTGGTTCTTCCTGGGTTCTTCCTCCATCAGTTACACTGGCCGCCATGTATAGCCTATCTCCTGCTAAAAATGGTGTTAAATCCTATAACAATAATAACAACAATCATTTGCTAGTTTAAAACTCCTGTAGAGTCAAGAATCACCAAGTATATTGAGCCACTGGTGTCAGCCCTCCAGCAAGCATGTGAGGGACTAGGCTTTTTGGTATTACCTGTATATGTATTTCACAGGATTGCAGTTTGCAGTTGGACTTGTCTTATAAGCAAGTATATACAGTATATGCCTTGTAATTGAGGTTTGTTCATATGAATGAAAAGGCACTTGAAAATGTGCAAGCAGATAAGATAGACCTCTAATCGCAATGTTTGCATTACCATACAACTATAGTGTAGAGTACTTGTCTGCCTGTTGAGTGCAGTGATCACAAGATTTGTCAACCCACATGTGTAAGATTGCATTGAAAAACAGGCAGAAGATAATAATGCTGGATCACTTGATCAATAACGTATATTTCAAGCAGTGCATATGAAAATGATGATGCACGAGTCAGAAAATGAAACTGCTGATTAAAATTGTAGTTTCAAATATAAGTAATGTAACCTGTATCCCTGAATTCTCTTATATGCAGTAGATCTCTAAGAAAAGTTAGACATACAGTGTACCAGTCTAAGAGAAATCAGCCATACAGATTACCTGTAGATCAGTGCTGTCTGACCCACGGCCCACGGGCCGCATGTGGCCCACTGGCTGATTTTAAATGGCCCACCAGAGCTCGAGCAGTTATATAGTCATTGCTTTTCAGTTTTCTGCTGAGGCCCTAGGCTTCAAGAAAAACATTTTTCAGTGGCCCATGGTGTCAAAAAGGTTGGACAGTACTGCTGTAGATGCTGAGATTGCCACAGGAGCACAGATTACTGGAAACAATTACACAGGTACACAGGTTCCACTACCATGAATAATGCAGGAACTGTTTAATAAAATATTGTTTTATAAACATGATACAGTAAAACCTGTCTTGAAAGACCACTGCTATGTGAGACCACCTTTATTGAGAGACCACAATGTTTTGGCAGAAGGGGTAGTCTTTCAAGGCAGGTATCTACTGCAGTCGGTTCAAACAAAGTTGAATAAAGTCTAACAGACTAAATATCAAATGTCATAATGAACTCCAACTACCCAAATCATCCCATTTATGTGCTTGTCCCATTACATACTATATTCAGTAATGAATAATTTTCTAGAATTTAATTACACATACCTCTGAATGTCGATCATTAAAAATTTTAGAACAACAATTAATTGTGCAATTAAAGACTCCTTATTGCAGTAAGATATAATAAATAATAAAAGACACAGAGTAATATGCTGAAATCGTTGTTGTTGTTGTGGGGTTTAACACTTTTCAGCACATGATAGGCTATGCATGGCGGCCAGTATAAATGGTGGAGGAAGAACCCGGGAAAATCCCGGGAAGAACCACCAACCCATGAGAAACTGTGACTGGCAAGCTTTCTCACATACCCACATTGGCTGAATCCTAGACTCAAACCCATGCAGACGGAGGTGAGATGGCAATGATCCATAACGGAGAGTGCTTTAGACCACTCGGGCACTCGGGGCCCCTGCTTAAATCATGAGAATATGTTAATTAAATTCTCCTTCTTAACATGAAATGAATGATAACTGCAACACTTTTGTGCAGAAAATCGTAAATTATATTTGGCATTATGTTCTTTACAATTTTGCCCCCAAACTAATCACATCAATGTAACTGTGGTTGTGATCAGTCACATGACCAATGTCATCTCATGGGATCACGAGACACTTATGGGGGAAGTGAAATTAAATTCTCCTTCTTGAAACAAATTACTGAATAACCAAGAGAATTATCAAAGATATTGTGTTTCCTAACATTTTGTAGCAAACAATAATGCATACTCATCTCTCAAAATTTCTGATCTGCACTTGCCTAAGCTGAGAGGAAAATGGTATTTATTAATTCCTCTTTAGTAGTCTTTTAAAAGCTAATAGACCTATCAAAACCAGTACCTGGTCCATGACCAACTGATACTGATGAAACTAGATATCATTTTAATTTATAAAATAAAAAGGTTGAATTCTATTTTATAAAAGACTGAATTTCAATTAAGTTTGTGATCCTTCCAATAAACTTACTGTGTAAAATATCTGCAAGCTAATTTCAGGTGGGACAGAATAGCACGTTTTACTTATTTTGTCTTTACAAGAAATAAAATTTATTTTAAGGATTTGCTAGTTAGTTAAACAATTTAAGCAACGTTTTTTGTCGTTCATATTCAATTAATGTCAAAAAATCAATCATCAATCCTTAATTATTCACTACCAAAAAAAACCCCACCAATGCAGCATTGTCTGATGGACCAACCATGACAGGTAATTCAAATAATTCATATGGACCGAATCTGTAATGGAACGACTTTTGTTATAGGCTGACTCTGGAATGAACTGACCCTGACATTTAGAATCTGTAAATTAAACTATAGACTGATTCTGTAATGGGTAAACTTTATTAGGGGCTGACTCCAAATGGGCTGGGCATGTTATGTGCTGAGAGCTCCAGTCTCCATTCTTTCAATTAACTTTTGTAATGGGAAACTGTGCCAGGGAAATTCAGTGTTTAGATTACAGTTTTATTTAATTTTGTAGATTTGCTCAATAATCAACATGAAAAGGCAATGGGTGTAATAGTCACGTCTGTATGATTTTACCTAATGTATTACCAAGTAAAATTCCTTCTTTGTTTGAAAACAACGTTATGACTTGATCTGTTTTTATTGGGAAGGTTGCATGATTGTGGAAAGCATTCAGTTCTGGGGATAGGCTCTTTCAATTGTACAATCCTTTGCAAAACTTTATAAATCTACACACACACCCCTTCCATAAAACATATCTTACAAATCAACACTTCCCCACAAGACTTGCAAATAGCCATTGCTTTACATGGGCAAATTTATAGCGAAGAGTTTCTGAATGTCAAATTAAAGACTCACATGTGGCCTATCAGATTTTAATATCTGATTTTACACAAATTTTAGTTTATTGTCACCCACATGACTCTCAACAGAGTTGTAACATTAGAGCAAAAATGTAGAAAGAAAATTACATACATACATTAAAAAGGCATCCAGAGAAACACAAAAAATAAAAATAAAATATAAATAGCTGTTAAAAACTTACATTTTGACTATTCAACTACTCCACCATTTTCCCGTCGTCAATCATCAACTACCAGGAAATGGCATGTACATGTGTCAACAGGTATAAGACTTCCTCCCCTGTTTAGTAACTCCTATATTCTACATCCCATACCTGAGCAATAAATCTTTCATTTCCTCATCAGTTAAATCACAGATATATATATATATATCTGTGATTTAACTGATGGTTGTGATCAGTCACATGACCAATGTCATCTCATGGTATCACAAGACACTTTATGATGGGGGAAGTGAAATTAAATTCTCTTGCTTGAAACAAATTACTGAATAACCAGGAGAATTATCAAAGACATTGTGTTTCCTAACATTTTGTAGCAACAATAATGCACACTCATCTCTCAAAATTTCTGCACTTGCCTAAGCTAAGAGGAAAAAGAAAATTAAGTTTTAACCAGAGATGTGCTATATATATATATATATATATATATATATATATATATATATATATATATATATATATATATATATATATATATATATAACACATCTCTGGTTAAAACTTAACTACATGTACTAGCAAAAGGTATATGACTTATCCACAAAAACAAATGGGCGAGTTTGCTTAGGGATCTTTGGATTGAGGATTATCCAGCATAGATTTATCAGGGAGTTTAGGATGTAAAACATTTTTTTAGCTTTGGTTAAGTCCCAAATTAGACAAACTTTCGGTGGGGGTGGGGGGGAGAGGCTGGCAATCAACGTTATCCACCTCAACAACAGTTATTTATATTTAGCATATATACACACTTACAAGTTATGTTCAACTGCAAACACAGAACCTGATCTGGCATTGCATAATCCACTGGCAGCTCAGATTCTAAGTTATTTGTTTCACTGATCATGCCAGACAACTGGTATAGACCAAGATCTGCCAGCGTATCATGTAATGGCAGATATGGGTCTTTGCATTTTACGGTTGGACTCTACTTATGGGCAAGTAGATGTGGTCTGCATATCGTTTGGATTGTTCCTAATTTATTTCACATCTTAATACTGTTAAAGTTTTGACAAATATGGTCTTAATACTGTTGAAGTTCAGACAGATATGGTCTTAGTACTCTTAAAGTTCAGACAAATATGGTCTTAGTACTGTTGAAGTTCAGACAAATATGGTCTTAGTACTGTCGAAGTTCAGACAAATATGGTCTTAATACTGTTGAAGTTCAGACAGATATGGTCTATGTACTGTTAAAGTTTTGACAAATATGGTCTTAATACTGTTAAAGTTCAGACAAATGTGGTCTTAGTACTGTTAAAGTTCTGACAAATATGGTTCCACTTGAATAGTGTATCTTCCCAACGACTTCATACTGAAACTGGCTGATTGGCTAAACCACAAGTCAGTATTTTATCAGAAAGAACATGTGCTCTGTGCAACATTCGATCGAGTTTGTTTTGGAAATTCAGAAATTGTGCATCCTAGCACTAAACCTTGCCTTTTCTTAGAAGATACCCACCTGGTCCCCTTTCCTTGTTTAACGAGGAAAGGACTATTCTTTCTAGGCTTCCTCGGTGCCAAACTACTCCTCCTTCAGGAATTTTAAGACTAAAGAATTTCGACTAAAGTCATCACTTTAAATTCACATTACTTCTAAAGTGTATGCCTTAATTTACTCTGGCCAACTGTAAACAGCAGTTCCTAAATTGTTCCCAATATAATCATTTCTTTTGTCAGATCTCAGACAGCTTAGGGTGGATATCATTTTCCCTTTGAAAATGATAACTTGACATGGGTTCCTATCAAGCAGTTATGGTTGGTAGCTCAAATGTTTACTTTCTCAGGACAGCGTAGCAATGCCCTGGTCAAATCTCAATATGTCATAAATTCTAGCCTTTCAAGTTTTAACACTGCATGGGAGGGGGAGAAAAGAAGAAAGGTTGAAGAGATCATTCACAAAGACTTTTCTGTCTTAAATGATATACAATTTTAATGCTCAATGCATTCAACTTTACGGTTCAATACAATTCAAAATTCAACACTTTACACATATTAAAAAATTACTACACACATTCTTCTTCATTTTTTAAATACCTTATTCTTTTCTCTACATTATATACATAATGGCACATCAGCACAGTCTAAGCTATATGGTACCAAGTAAGTTTAGGTATCCCTAAAAAAGACATCCAAAAATCCCCAGATAAAGCTAAAAAAAGGATAAACTCCTTAAAATACAATGTCTATTTTTTTAATACAATCTGCATCCTTTTATGAGTCCAACACATTCTCATGGCACACATCCCAAAGCAAAAAGTTTGGCTGCATTAGTTGCCTTTTATGACATGTCAGATGGTGTATCAGACCTACATGGCCTACCCTGCAGAGAACATTATTAGAATTGTATCGATTATTAGAATTGAAACATTAAGCAAAAGTGTGTTTTTTTTTAAACTTGATAGTTTTGCTCTGTTTTATTGTATTCTCACCCAGTTTTGGTGACAGACTTTATAAATGAAGCTGGTTATTATAATTTCAAATATCTAAATCATGATTTTTGTATGGACAGCTTTGTTCTCAATTACTTTTTATATTTGCATAATACAGTATGTGCTCAAGGACAAATTGGTCTGGAGTGAAATAACTGCTTCGTCTTCAATAATGTAAAATAAATAAGAATAATCATTATTCATCAAGATCATCCTTTTATAAAAATGAGGGACCTTATAGCTAGGGATTGTTGTATTTATCAAGATAATCAACAACACACTTACCTGTCTCCTTTCACAGGTAATATTGTCCCATCAAATACCTCAGTGACCATAATCCATTCTACAATTAACACCTGTACTTTTTCCACCTGCAAATTGTTCTTACCTTTTCTTTGTCCATTTCAGCATAATTGTCCATTGAGAATGACACCCTTAATT
The DNA here is from genome assembly GCA_028554795.2 of Sinohyriopsis cumingii. Lineage (NCBI taxonomy): Eukaryota > Metazoa > Mollusca > Bivalvia > Unionida > Unionidae > Sinohyriopsis > Sinohyriopsis cumingii. The sequence continues at coordinate 1,721,805 of CM068841.1, forward strand.
AATTTACTGTGAAAATTATTCCACTTCTTTGCTGTACTTGAATACAAAATATCCCAGAAAAAGTGTTGTATATTCCTTATCTTACCGAATGTGACAAGACAGTCCACTCACTGATCAAAAGTGGGAATTTGCCCTACCAGACTAAGCATTTAGCTCCCAGTCTCATTGAGCTTTCCCTTACTACAATAACATCAGCCCACCTTGAGGCTCCATCAGGGGAAAACCACAATTATTTCATTAACCAGGTATTTTTGTTACTAGTAAAACCACTAGGAACAACACTTACATAAATGTATTCATTTACATTCTGTATTGCTTTGGGCAAGGCTTGAACATGTCACATGTATGACAAATGTCACGGAACATATGAGACAAAACAAGTATTTTAGCTGTCCATGTTTACAACTGTATTGAAATTTATAAATACAAAATCTCTTCACTGTATCAGTATTTGACATTACCTGTTAAAAACTAGGCTGTGACTAATTATTACAACAGTGCCTAATAATAATTACAAAGATCAATGACTTGCAAACAATTTCAGTTCCGACTTGGGGAATTTAGAGTCTTCAAAATACATGCAGTGTATAATCTACTCCATAGTACATTACAGATTTGCAATGTAAATCATACCTACTATTAAAATAGCCTCTGTTATCAATAAAGTTGGATTAGAAAGGCAAACAATACACCGATCCCTGATATACATGCTTCATATTTAATATAAATCGAAAGTGCAATATTATGACAGCTGTTCCAGGTACAGATTAAAAAATTTCCAATAATAAATTATACTGTTCACCATGACAAATTTTTATGGTGAAAAAAGAACCAGCAATATGTATACTGAAAATGAATACTCACCTCAACTCTTCTGCTTTCTATCAATACCAGGCCAAACCAACTCTAATGTCAATAAAGCATGAAATATAGGCTACAGAGACCCACATTTTAATAGTAGTGTTGTATTTACCCAGACACATTGACACATAAAGTTGTACTTCCTTACAGCCAACACTGCACATCTGAGGAACTGACATATACTCAGAATATACAAGAAGGCTAAAAGGGTATGAAAAAGTTCACAGCCAATATTGCATGTTGCATGGACTAAAAGACAGAGCTTAACTGAAGTCATGAAAAGATGTGAAGCTACAATCCAGATTCTTTACAGTTTGTTCTGGGGAGAGGGGAGGAGGGCACTGGGCAATACTCACATTATGGTACATGCATCATGGAGGTGCAGAACTATATTGGTGACTGAGATATGAAATATGGGTCACAGTGACTTAATTTAAGCTAAGTGATGCTGCACCAACCAAGCGGCATCCAACAAACAACTGGATAACACCACTGCAAAAACTACATGAGAAAATGACAAATACAAAACAACTTCATCAGTGTGTGCTGACCAACAGAAGGATGGATGGATTGGGGAAAAAAAAGTTATGTCCCTTCCACATACACTAAAGAGCATAAAAATAACTCAGAATTTTTATGTTTTTTTAATGGCTTCTAAGATGGCAGATAAGTAATTTAAATTCTTTGCCAATCTTTTGCAAACTAAAACAACACAACATCAAAATATTGTAATTTTTCCATAATCGGTGATATTGCTCCATTGGCTAAAGGGGTTAGAGTGTCCGTCTTAGATGTGGGAGGTCGCTGGTTCAAACCCGATCCGAGTCATACCAAAGACTCATAAAAATGGTACTTTAAGTGACTGCCTTGCTTGGCGCTCAGCATTAAGAAGTTAGTGTTTGGACTGGTCGGCCTGGTTTCAGGATAATGTGACTGGGTGGGACATGATTCAACATGTCTGTGGCATGATGCCCCATTGAGTCTTTATATTCATAAACGATAGCAATCACAAAATCAATGAAAACTGCTATCCCATAAATTCACAGTAAAACTGGAATTTTCTGAAGAAGAAAATTCTCATTTATTCTCCCTCCCTTTTGTAGCCTTAAGGAAATGCAGGTAAAAAGAAATGCCTTCTTTTTTATCATCACATCCTAATCCCCATGTAACTATCCAAGACAATACAAATTTCTTGGCTTTGAGTTGCGGAATGTAGTCTGTTGAAAGGGCTCTTTTATCACTGCAATTTATGTATTGTAATACCTAAACATAAATAAAACACAAAACCATTCAAGTACATGTAATCCATATATAGATAATTAGCCATTCGTCTACCAGGGAGTTTAGGCAGTCAAAGATTTTCCATCAATGCACATAATAATAGGTATATGCCATTGAAATATTCACCAGTAAGGATCATGGTAGACTCACCCCATCAAAATTATGACTTGATCAAGTTTTAATGGTAGTGTTCATTTTAGGTTGTGCCATTGACCCTTATTTTTAATCCTGGTGCAAGGAAACTGCCTCTATGACACCCACAGGACACACAAAAAATACCCCAGAACAAATAAATAAAAGATCATGATGGTTAATTTTTAACTGACCGAACTGAGTGCATCCCATTTATGCTTACTGTACAGAGTACACTCCTGTCACACAAAAACAAAATAATCAATTTCATTAACTGACAGAAATGTTTCAATGATTTTGATTAGCCTGGCCACAAATCAAGAATCCATGGTCCATTATCTGAGATGGGAAATCACTAAGATGAAATCTTTATTAAAACCCCTGCTGCATTATTTCCCAAGTGACCACTCCAGTGGCCTAGTGGTTAGAGCAACTGCCTCAGATGTGGGAGGTCACGGGATCAAACTCCGGCCAAGTCATACCAAAGACATAAAATGGTACTAAGAGCTAGGCACTCAGCATTAAGATGTTTGTGCTAGAACTGGTGTCATGATAATGTGACTGGGTAGGACATCATGTTACATGTCTGCAGCACATGCACCTAGGCTTATACATCATTATAAACTGTCACAATGCAGACATTGTAGCAATATGACTAAATAATTGTAGAAGCTGCATTAACACACACACACAAACACACACACACACACACATTTCCCATGCAGTGTACAGTGAGGAAAAGCATAGAAAAAAGTGTCCAAAATAAGCTATACTTCAAGAACAGGGCACAAGCATTCTCAAATTTAAACCCATCTGACGGTCATTGCCCATAAGGATTAAACTGGCAGATGCTCTGAGCATTATAGACACTAGTTTATGTTATGGTCAATGAAATTTTCAAGCTCTGCCCTTTTCATTTTGTTTTTGTCCAATATACCAATCAGCTGACATTTCTGGAACAAATATAAGCTGCTGAAGTCAAAGGTATTCACACTGTGATAATAAGTGTGGCTCTCACATTGTCATTGCCCCACTTTGCATGAGGATGCATTCATGTTATATACATTTTATACTTTGTGTGAAGATGTATTAATGTTGTATATATTTTATACTTTGCGTGAAGATGTATTCATGTTGTATACATTTCCTACTTTGCGTGAAGATGTATTCATGTTATATACATTTTATACTTTGCGTGAAGAAGTATTCATGTTACTGTATATACATTTTACACTCCTCATAACATGACAAAAAATGACTTGTTTTGACAAAAATCTTGCAGCCTGAACAGAAATTTGGCCTGGAAATTTCTGGAATTATATTTTGGTCATGTTGGAGATAAGTACTTAACTATACTAAAAGCACAGAAGAGTGGAATACCGGGTAGTACAATGTTGGAACAAGATAAAATGGAACAAGCACACATGTAATCATGAGGAAACAACAGAACAGAAAAATGCAGGCAGTTGTTATTCTGTTATTCTGGAATCTAATATTTGTTTTGATGTAATGGTGTTCGATAAATAATTATGTTGATGTAAATAAATTTTGCTGCATATTATTTGTATATGGATTTTTTTATAGATATTTCTTACTAGTGCATACAAGTACAGAAACCGTCAAAATATTTTAAGTTTCTTTTAGCTGAATACTATATATATCTCACCCAATTTAAATACAGTACTCTGTGTGTGTGTGTGTGTGTGTGTGTGTGATTTGGATTTTTAATGCAGCTTTAACAATTTTTCAGTCATATCGCTACGATGTCTGCAGTGTGGCAGTTTATAGTGATGTCTAGCACTGGGGCATCATGCCACAGACACGTAATATGATGTCCTACCCAGCCACATTATCCTGACACCAGCCTGACCAGTCCTAACACTAAACTCTTAATGCTGCAAGTCAAGCGAGGCAGCTGTAAGTACCATTTCTGTAAGTCTTTGGTATGACTCGGCCGGGGTTCGAACCCACAACCTCCCCTTTCTGAGGCAGACAATCTAATCACTAGGCCAACAGAGTGGTCAAATACAGCATTGCATATTCCTGTTACAAAATTGCACGACATGCCATATTTATTTGCTTATAAGACTAGTAAAACTGCAAACTACATATACCCTGATCTGCCACTGTATAATGCACTGACAGATCAGGGTCTACATTTTTTATTCAACTGATTACTCCTAACAAACTGCATAGACCCAGCTCTGCAGGCACATTATGCAACAAGAAACATGTGTCTATGTAGTTTGCAGTTTTTCAAGTACTCAGATTGTGATTTTCAAAAGTTTTACAAATTAAAGTTGTTGCATGAAAAGCTTCCAAAGTCATTGTGTTTTCTTATCTTTTTTATTACTCAATGCACAATATTATCTTCCTCTCCTACTCTCTCCTTCTCAATGTCTAAATTTATGTTTTGATCAATTACTTCAAGGATAATGCTAGAGTTAGGGATATTCATTGACGAAATGTGCCCCCCCCACCACCAATACCACTGCCTTCCTGTACATATTCAGTGTCACAAACCTTGCAAAGGTGAAAGTACACCTGTAATCAGTGGGTTGAGATCAGCTGTACTCTAGCTTTCAAAATCTGGAAGGTAGAGTGATTTTTAGGCTCTGCCTTCTAAATTATTTTAAAGTAAATGATATAAAGGGTCTCATCATCAAAGGTAAATTCTTTGGCCAATTATAAAAAAATTATAAAGGACGTTATTAATAATGCATGAAGAATGTTAAATTCCTGTTATGGAAGGCCTGTGGCATAGGAAACTAATAATGAAATGTGTTCATTTTCTTTTCTTGAATATACAATATGTCACGATATTTGTGATCTTAGTTAATGACTCCACATTCTGATCTCAGGACACTACTTTTGCCATTTCTGGAATTAATGTGGATAAAACATTTTAAAACCACAAGATGAAACTTTTTTGATGCAAATTATAAAGGTGAATTTTAACATTTTTTGCACCTACTTTTTCAAACTTTTTTCCCATAGAATTTTAGCACATAGAATGTTTATCAAATTGAGCCACTAAGTTTAAGTTTGTACATTAAAAGTATATGTATGTATTGATGGATGGATGCAAGCACACATAGGGTTTAACCATACGTCATCATAATACTGGATATATAAAGTCAATTAAAAATTCTAAATAATATAAAGACATATTTTTGGGGGTTATCATTCTTTTCATCGTTATTTTCCTTTAAGCTAGATGTTTAAGATGCAATTTTAAAGATTCATACACTCAGTAATTAATTACATTATACACTGTATATCAAATTAATTATTATCTGAAGTAATAGTCACCACTGTTATGTGTTCATTCATCTTGTATGGCAGGTGTCCTTTTATTATGAATATTTATGAACTATGGCCAATTTACGCTCTTCACATTTCACTACTCGCATTCTTGAAACATTTATCCTGAATCTGTACTACTTTATGTTCCGAGTCCATTTTTCATGCCTGCAGGACAATGCCTATTTGAAAACTGGCCTTGCCGGCTACTTTGGTAAAAAATGTTCTCCAAAGTGAAGATTTTTAACAGATACAATTATCAGCACCATCCCTGTAATGCTTTTGTTTAGATACAAGTTAACATTTTGGTTTTCTAGGGTTTTAAGGTCACAGGTGTCCTTTCTGTGCTTTGCTACAGCAATCAGTGCATGACTGTGCCTGTAAAATATGACATCCTGGCCTAGTATTTTTATTATGTGATTATCTTTTTATTAGAATGTAACTCTTCATGTCTCCATAGAGTGGTCCCTCACTAGAACACCCCTCATTATACAACTTCCTCTTTTAAAGCAGATTTATGGTCTGGGATCCTATTATTTATATTGATCAATTTTTTTTGCTTTGTTACTACTAATCTATAATACTGTCAGTCTGCTCATTTTCATTTTTATCAATTTTAATGCTTTGGCAAAAATGACATTTTCTTAAATTTAAAGCCTGGGGAATAGGTCATCTTGTTTCCATGGAAGAATCATTGTTCACTGGGTCTTTAAATTTCCCATTTGAAGAAAGAGTATTTTTGTTTCCAAAGAAGAATCGTTGTTCATTGGTCTTTAAATCTGAGGCTTGTACCAACCATGAAATCAATAAGGATTGGTACCCACTGAAACACAGCGAATGCACATTACTATTCAGTTAATGTATTGTAAGCTTTCTCACATGCCCCACACTAGAAGAGGCAGAGATTCAAACCCATGATGACAGAGTTGAGAAGGCAGTGATCAGTCAAGGTGAGTGCTTTTGACCACTCAGCCACACAAGACCCCTTTATACTTAATGATGCAGAGAACTATTGATACTATGATTCCACCAGTATATTTATATTCCAGTTGTGTTATTTTGTGTAGGACTTCTGTAGCTGTATGAAAATTGTATAGTAAACTATCTTCAGTTTTAAAGCATGCAGCTGTATGAAAATTGTATAGTAAGTTATCTTCACAGTTATAAGGCATGTAGCTGTACGAAAATTGTATAGAAAGCCATCTTCAGTGTTTTAAGGCCTGCAGCTGTATGATAATTATATAGTATACCATCTTCACAGTTTTAAGACTATGAAAACTGTATAGCAACTGACTGCTTTTGAAAAGTCCAACTATCCAGATGTATGTCTTATCCACATTTAGATGACTATCAACAGATTTCAGGAAACATTTAATACACTTTCATTTACCTGAATATGAGGATTGTTAAATTGTACTTTACATGTGACTCAGTATAAGAATTTTCTAACTGTATTTTACATGTCGCTGGGTATGAGAATTGTCAAACTGTACTTTACATGTCACTGGGTATGAGAATTTTCCAACTGTATTTTACATGTAACTGGGTATAAGAATTGTCAAACTGTACTTTACATGTCACTGGGTATGAGAATTATCAACTGTATTTTGCATGTCACTGGGTATGAGAATTGTCAAACTGTACTTTACATGTCACTGGGTATGAGAATTTTCCAACTGTATTTTACATGTCACTGGGTATGAGAATTTTCCAACTGTATTTTACATGTCACTGGGTATGAGAATTGTCATATTGAACTTCACATGTCACTGGGTATGAGAATTATCAACTGTATTTTGCATGTCACTGGGTATGAGAATTGTCAAACTGTACTTTACATGTCACTGGGTATGAGAATTTTCCATCTGTATTTTACATGTCACTGGGTATGAGAATTATCAACTGTATTTTGCATGTCACTGGGTATGAGAATTGTCAAATTGTACTTTACTTGACACTGTGTATGAGAATTGTCAAACTGAACTTTACATGTCACTGGGTATGAGATTTGTCAAATTATACTTCACATGTCAATGAGTACAAGAATCATCTCACTGTATATATCACTTTGAGAATTATTACATTGTACTTTATACGTCATAATCTTCAGCATTTGTCAGAGTGTCTTGTTTACTAAAAAAGAGTTAATGCCCCTTATTTTTATGTCCTGCTGTATGTGCGGTCTTTCAATTTGGTCACGTCTGTCCATCCATCATTCCATAAGTGCTCTATCCATGTGTTTGTTCATTAAGCTTGTTAGCAAGATTGCACAAAAACCATAAAAAGTAATGAAATGAAATTTTGCTAGCTTATGTATTAATATGTTGATGACCTGATGAGATTTTCAGGACATTATGGAAAAAAAATTCTCTATATTTCTTGAGGACCTTTCTTTTGACAAAAATGTGGTTAGCATGATTAAGCAAAAAGCACTCGAGGCAGACAAATCAAATTTGGTTGTCGTTGTTCTGGGGTTTAACGCCATTTTCCAGCACATGATAGGCTATGTATGGCGGCCGGTATTAATGGTGGAGGAAGAACTGGGGAAAACCCTTGGAAGAACCACCAACCCACGAGAAGCTACTAGCAAGCTTTCTCACATACCCACCCACACTGGCTGCAAGTTTGGTAGATGACTGATTCCATTTTTGAACCATAATGGCAACTTTTCTACTTTTTAAACTTTCTGTGGCTCAAACTTTACTGTTGGTGGGGGGAAACAGACATGTCACACTGGAATCATTTAACTACTTCTCTCAAAGCAGACGGTGACAAACAAGATCCTTTTAAATGTCCACACTGACGCAATGATACCTTGGATTAGTTTAAACAATATTTATTACTTTTTACACAATGTACAACAAATCAACTCAGGAGTAGGAAAGAAGCTTAACCTAATCCTTCTCCAATTTAAAACTGAAATTTACATGAACATCATATGTTATAAATTTTACAGAGATTATGTTAAATACAAATCAAAAATACTATATTAACAGAAAAAGGAATGTTTGTCAAATGGGGTGGTTAGGGTTTTGCAGACATCTAGCCAAGATAGCATCATGCAAATTCTTCCATTTTCAGAAAGGCTATTTATCCCCAAGCTTATATTATTATGCTAATAGTACCTAATCTAATTCTGTGAAAATTATTTGTCAAATGAAACAAAAGTTCATACTTGTTACACTGTTTCAGCCATTGTCCCTGTTACCATGTGCCTTAAGACTGCAACTTTTACATGTGTAAATGGTTCACTTAAATTTAACTTCTCCAAAATTATTTCATGCATAACAAAATGCTGACTTGCATTAAGGAATGCTTAACAACTGCTTTATAAGAAAATAAATACAAAAAGTATGGAAGTACTTTGCACTCTCCCTCTCTCAATTCACACTACATAATTATATTTAATCATTAGAAATATTAAAAGTCATCAGTATATGACAATAATAACAATTTCACTACTTAAACAAGGAGAATCTGATTCATTAAATGGGACTACTTATGAGCTAGAATCTGCATGAAACACAATATGACGAGGATTCTGAATGTGTGATAGGCTGATCCCCAATTAAGCTGAATCTGTGCTATGCTTATCCCAAAACTGAAGTAGAATCTGTGCCAGGCTGATCCCAGTATTAGAATGTATTGTGCACTGATCTGAGATTAAGTAGAATCCATGATAGGCTGATCCCAACAAAAAACTATGTTCAGGGCTGATCCCAGATTAATTAGAATCTGTGCTAGATTACTCCCAGCATATCTAGGCTGATCCCAGATTAATTAGAATTTGAAAGGCTAATTCCCAGATTAGTGTATTTCTGGAATGATCCAGATTAAGTAAAACAAGAGTGTAATGATCCCCCTGCATTGCAACAGCTATAACAGTCCTGGCATTATTATTAGTATACTCTTATGTTACTTGTTTAGGCTCAAATAAACAGTAACACAAGAAAGAATGAAAACAACAAGCTTTGAAAAATACAATAATTTATTTCCTTGGAAAAATTCTGTAAAAATGAAAAAATATGAACTTACAGTTTTAAGAATCAAATCCAAAAATAATCCAAGAATAAAATTTTAGTAGTCCTAATAACAAAATGTTCTATTGATTTCAAGTTCGAATCCCGACAAAGAATCCAAGACGAAAGATGATGACGTATGGTGAAATCTGTGGTGCTTAATTCTACAGTTCCTTGTAGAAACAAGAATTATCACTCCTGTTTTGGAAATTTAAATAAATTTCTCATAAGAACTGTCTATGATTAAGAATCTCACATAAGCACATGCATTTTCCAGGAAAAAAGAATTAATTCTTTTTAAATCCAAGTAATCTGAAACAACTTCCAGTGTAACAGCCCAGCTTCTACTGAGAATAATTCTCCGAAGTAGAGGTTATATGGTCTTCTAAAATGTAAACAAGGTGGTCACGTGATCATGTTCTGAAAGCTCATAGAAAGTAAATATTTGTTAAAGATCACATCTACCCGGTGTGGCTCTGACAAAAACCAATCATTCTACTCTAAGAAATAAAAAAAAAATTGTTTACATCTTAAACACGAAGTCCCATCATGACCTCGACGACAACCAATCATTTTAAAATATAGACAGAACTTGTTTACATGGTTGCTACAAATTTTGAAACAAGGTCAAACTATTTTCTGAAAAAGTGTCATCTCTAGTGAAAAAATTTACATTACAGTAGCATTTAATGAAAAACAAAAATAAAAAAACTGACAAACAATTAAATTGAAATAAATATATATTAAATCAGATATAATTAAATCAAATATACATAACAATAGAATGTTAGTCTCCAACTGGGGAATAAAGTGAAAATAAATGTGACAGTTATTGTTTTGTTTTGTTTTTCATTTGTTGTGCATATTTAATTTGTATTATTTGTTGGCTTTTCTCAATGACTGCATGTTAAATACATTTGTATTTTGTACTGGACCTTGTCCAAAATAAAGTTCACTGTGTACCTGACCAGGGATGTTTACTTTGTAAAAAAACAAATAGCTAATATCACTCTGTGAGTGTGGATTAAATAATTTGATCATTATCAATGGAGGTAAATATGTTTATCTTGGACATCAGATTTCAACTTGGAAATCCCTACACTTGTTCACAACTTTAAATTTTTAAAGTAGCCTGACCTACATCCTGGCTCTATTATTGTGTCTTATTTTTTTATATAATATTGTTTAGTTGAAAAATTACTCATTCATGAAGCAAAATCAGTCTTATTGTTGTGTTCAGTTTTTCATTTAGGTGAGATTTTTTATACTCACATTATTATTCACTGGAATTACAAAATGCTCAATAATATTCTTGCACATAACATTAATTGGGAATTATACTGAATTCGGACAAGAACATTTTTGGATTATATTACTGTGATACATTAAAAGACTGTTTGCATGTCATCACATCCAGGCCACCAACTGACTGGCTCATCAGAGACTACAGGTACATCACATTCAATACTGGAACTGAATTGGAATTTAATACATCTGAACTTGTTATAGAACTTTTAGGACTATTTGGGATTTAATTCAAAATAATGTAAATTAATTTAAATTTTCACTCTGTATTCTAAAGAAATAAATTACTTGTTGACTTTTATAAAACTTGTTGGTTTCAGCTCTTTTCTGTGACTTAGCTCAAGACCATAAAGTCAAATACATTAAAGAAAAAGTACAGAATAAGAGTACCCAAGAGGAAACCAGTTGATAACCAGAGATGAAAGAGATTATGAAAGAAGACTAATGCTGATTGGATATGTGAGATGAGGAAAATAAGAGAAAACAAGTGATGATCTATGAATCCCAAAATATATGTATCTAAACTTGTTGGAAAAAATCATCTTAACTACATATATCTAAATTTCATAGAAAAATCATCCTAACTAGATCTATCTAAACCTCATTGTTGTGTCCAGTATTTCATTTGGGCTCAAATTTACTGATTCAAATTATTTAATTCACCAGAAATACAAGGTTCTCATCCAAAATAACATTCTTGGAAATATAGACTTGATTTTATAGTGAAATTTCAGATAAAGATATATTCTTGGATTGTATCGTTGTGATTCAACAAAAGACTGTTGGAACATCACCAAAATATAGGCTACCACAGCACAAAAACACTTCCATTGCTGGATTTATTTTGGAACACCACTAGAGATAATTCAGAACTTTTAATCATTAAGACATTCTAGGATTATTTGCAATTTAATTTGCAATGTCATAAGTTCTTTCCTTTTACATTTTCACTTTGTATTTGAGGGAAATACATTTTTTTCAATTTTATAAAGATTGTTGCTTCTCACTTTTTAATATTATTTATTTTAAGACCACAGTGCCATAGTAATTACTCATTCCAATTAAATGCTAGATTTCCACATCTCTCTTTTAAGATGACTGTTTAGTAAGATTATTTTGTTAATTCCTTTTTTAAAGTATGAATTATTTTCACACTTAATGTGGCCATGCAATGAAAACCATAAAGGCTTATAAGAATTGTTAGTCCTACACATTACACATCAGGTTGATTTACTTATCTTGCAGTCATGTGACTACTTAAACTATAACATACCTTTGACAAGTAACATTTCTTTTTAAAGAAACACTTTTTCAAGTTTGTGAACCAATGCAGTTTTGAGTCATTGTCAATCCTTCAAAAGCACCCCATACACATCTGGACAATACATTCAGTTAGAAGTTATTATATGGACAATACATCCAGTTAGAAATTATTATATTTTCTTTCATGTACATTTACTTACATGTAGCAATATGAAACAATATCATGATGAACCAAACGTTTTTAATATATTGTCAAATATGTTCAATAAAGAAAAAATGAATCCTGTAATGTTGTTTTTGTTGTGGGCCCCTCATATACATGTAGACTATCTGTACATGGCAGCCAGCATAAATGGTGGAAGAAGAACCCTGGAAAACCACAGGAAGAACCACCGATCCACGAGAGGCTACTGGCAAGGTTTCTCGCGTACCCACGTTAGCCGAGCCTGAGACTCGAACGCAAGACAGAGGTGAGATGGCAGTGATCTGGAATGGCGAGTTATTTTAAACCACTCAGCCACTCACCCCCCCCCCCCCCCCGATTGGAACCACAAGTGATAAGTACATTGTTTACAGTTTTATCATGTGCTTCTTATGATAAGCTGTTTAACCTCAAACAATAATGTTTTAATGCGTATTGGAGGTTATTTTAGCAAAACAAAATCATATATATATATATATATATATATATATATATATATATATATATATATATATATATATATATATATACTAAATCAGGGGTCTCAAACAAGCAACCCATGGTCTCCATGCAGCCTGCCAAGTTGTATCCTATGGCCCGCAAAATGATTGGTGCCACAAGATGTCATGTGGTGTGGCCCTCGGACCATCAAAATGAATACCCATTTCTTTATCCTGTCCCTTTATAAACCAAACATGAAATACTGGTTCTTCATGAAATGTACCATAAGAAGTCACCATCAGTGCTAAAACGGGAATGGACAATATCAAACAATTCACAGACTGGACAGATGTAGAGTGTGTGTGATTTGGATTTTTAACAGTTTTATATTTGAAATAATGTTTATAGTTTTATATGGATCTTGAAACAAACATTCCGGAGCAAGAGTATCTAAAAGTGACTGACACTCTACTGGGCATCTAAATGTGACTGACACTCTACTGGGCAAAGAGAATTTCTAGAAATTTGTGACAAGATCATTTTTCTTCCTTTTAACTGTAAAGTGTTGAAACCATCTATTACATTCTTCAGCAATAACAAATATTTCAAACCAGCTGCTGTGTTGCAAATATTGAACATTAGTTTGGAACCATTTTCATCTAGGACAAAGTGAACGTTAAAAAAAGTCTTTGGTGAAAACCCATTGTCAAAATGATCTTCATCCATTCACGGGAAAAAGTGACAACAAGATTTTTAAGACAGTCATCATGGCAGCCATATTGTATGTACAAATGGCACCATTTTCATTTAGAACAAACTAGGTATCATAAAAAGTCTATTGGTTAAAACTACACATTCATATAGCCATAAATGTGATATCCATTTCTAGAGGAATAGAGATAATATTTTCAAGACATGACATTCCACTGAGGAATAGTAGTAACACTTTTCAAGGTGGTCACTGTGGTAGCCATCATGTCAGATCAGCACCATTTTCATTTAAGTCCAAGTGGACATCATAAGTAAGAAGTCATCTGGTGAAAACGTCACATCACAGTGAGTTGTGATAACAAAATTTTAAGATGGCTGCCATGGTAACTATATTGGATGTCAGATTGGCATCTATATTTAGGGCCAGCTAGGCATCATAAGAAGTCTTTAAATGAAAACCCCATGTTGATATGACTGGACCTGTATGTATCAAACTGGTCACTCAGAGGTCAACCTGGCAGCCACCATAAATTCTTGGAACATAAATTCAAAATTAGCCCTAAAATTCACCTGGGTCACAAATCAATTCAGTCAAAATCTTCATCTTACAAAAGAAATGTACTGAATTTCAATATATGTACATGCACAAATCATGTGACAAAGTGAATAATAACAACATTCAAAAACTCGTGAGTGTGAATGAGTCAAACTGTAGGGAATGCAGGTTATACAAATGGTTTTCTTTTTAAATTTCTGCAATATGGTAGTTCTACTTCCCTCTCCTTTTGAAAGAAATTCCTTTGAAATATTGTGTATGTATGTTGTTTGTTCCTTTTATCTTCTACAGACAAAGATACATAACAAATTATCCAAAAGAACTGTGTTGCATACTTGTTATGAATACAGGTGCCTCTCTATACCATATGTCACAGCTTGATACACTTGGAATGGTCATATGTCTCTGTATACATCTAACACAGGGTTATCCAATTCAGAACCTAATATGAGAAAGAATCTAGCTTACCAAAGGTTTTCATTTGGCCTGTCAACCATTCATAACTTGAACTGACTGGTAGTGGAAAACATCAGCCAAGTTTATAAAAGACTTTGTGAGAATGAAAAACAAAAATGCAATGTGGCCACTTTTGAGAAAAGATTGGACACCTGTGATTAAACATATTTTGTTGAATCCAGACTCCTTCTGCAATGAGAGAGAGAGAGAGAGAGTGTGAGAGTGAGAGAGAAAATATTAGTATGTCACTTTAGGAGAATAAGCTGATGACACTGAAGGTGGTGGCATCTTTCAGAACAAATTTATAGAGTTGAGGTGGTATTATGCCATCTGTGTCTCCTACACACATTCCTGACTCAGTGCGTACCTCCTGAAGGCTGAACTCCGTCATAAATGTATACCCGACAGTGGAGAACACTCTTGTTGATTGTGTTGATTTCCACCCTGTAGTATTTTGACTGTATACCCTGACAGAGGAGAACACTCTTGTTGATTGTGTTCATTTCCACCCTGTAGTATTTTGACTGTATACCCTGACAGTGGAGAACACTCTTGTTGATTTGTGTTCATCTCCACCCTGTAGTATTTTGACTGTATACCCTGATAGTGGAGAACACTCTTATTGATTGCATTCATTTCCACCCTGTAGTATTTTGACTGAAAACTGACAGTGTAGAAAACTCTTGTTGATTGTATTCATTTCCACCCTGTAGTATTTTGACTGTATACCCTGACAGTGGAGAATATTCTTGTTGATTGTGTTCATTTCCACCCTGTAGTATTTTGACTGTATACCCTGACAGTAGAGAACACTCTTGTTGTGTTTATTTCCACTCTGTAGTATTTTGACTGTATACCCTGACAGTGGAGAACACTCTTGTTGATTGTTTTCATTTCCACTCTGTAGTATTTTGACTGTATACCCTGACAGTGGAGAACACTCTTGTTGATTGTTTTCATTTCCACTCTGTGGTATTTTGACTGTATACCCTGACAGTGGAGAACACTCTTGTTGATTGTTTTCATTTCCACCCTGTAGTATTTTGACTGTATACCCTGACAGTGGAGAACACTCTTGTTGATTGTTTTCATTTCCACCCTGTAGTATTTTGATGTGAACTGTTTCTGTATGTGGACATGCTACCTGAGATATTCTTGGAGTTTATAAGAAAATGTGGTTTATACAACAAATTTTCATCTTGTTTAAAGGAATTTACATGTGTTATTTGTATCCATTTTTTTTCTTCATAATTTAACATATTAACTTTTTTATATTTTTTATCTTGTATTTATCTTATCTTTTGGGAAGGCTCATCTTCCTAAAGTTTTGTTTGATTCGTTTGTTCATATTTTAAACTTAACCTTTCCCTGGCACCACATAGCCATTTTGTGATGATTGCCATTAAACACTATTACATACATAAATGCATGCATGCTTACACACACACACACACACACACACACACACACATGCAGTTTAGATGGGTGGGCAACAGTGGAAATTTCTAGCATGTAAAAAGTCTTTCTGCAATTTTCCAAATGTTTTCAGAGTAGGAATCAGGGTTCTTGGACTTGTAATATAACTTGAGATTAAATAAGCTAATCCAGTATGGGAATTTATGGAATAAAGAAAAACATGACTGTGTAATAAGACTGAATGTATATTAATGACCTAACCATATTTTATTGCTATAAAGTACTCATTAAGCACTGTCGATAGCAGGTTCAATTTCTGTAAAGGGGTTATTAAGCAAACTTTGTATAATTTCCGATAAAATAACCATCATGCCATTTTTTCATGTTTATTGCTTCTTTTTGCATGCAAATGCATCAAGGGATCACAGATTTTGCTATTTCACTTGTACATCATAAGGTACTCTCTCATAATAATGCTTGTTACGGAAGCCATGGAGTATGCTGCCTTATAATCAGGTTTTATAATGAAGCATGATACAGTACTCCGTCATTATAAAGCTATCCAAGGAAGTCATAGAGTGCCTTATAGTGAAACCACCTTATAACAGAGTGTGTGATACATATAGATTTACTACCATATAATGAAATGGGATACTTCAACATACCTCCCTATCACAGGAACCATGCTATAAGTTACAATGAAGGGCTTTATAGTGAAAGAGTACTGTATATCATATTCACAGTCAGACAAGATTATTTAATCTGAGAATTTATTTGGAGTAGTCTGCTTTTGTTAAGTTGTCATGCATTTGTAAAATCATTGCTTTATGAATGGCACAATATGACAGGTGTCATCACACTATACCACAGTGTTTTTAACGCTACAAGATTTTAAATTTAAAATGTCAGTACAACTTATTTCCCATACTCTGACAGTAACTGTAACCAAAAACTTTTTGTGAACAATTTTAATAATCACAAATTCACTGCAGTGAAATAAAAGGATGAAATCAACAAAAATTACTGAAAACTTTTTCAAAATCTTGAACGATTTAGTAAATAGGTCATGCTGGCTTTTGTTTGTGGAAAACCAATTTCTCTCAAGAACTGTGCAATACTGAACAAATCTAACTTGATAATTTTTCTTTGTGCCCACATATCTGAACAATGTATTACATTTAGCATTAACAATTTTTTCAAGTTCTGAACTTTGCAACTTTCAACTTGTTTCAATGTCCAGTAGGTTTATCTCAAAAGAAGTTAAGAAAAGTGAACAGCATTAATTAATATTACAATTAGTACAGATCTAGTCATGCAGAGATTTTGTATTTTGATAAATCCCTCATGCTGTCAGGGAAAAGCAATAATGTAAAAACTGCATTATAATGCTGTATATATTCATTCATGAGTTAAGTTCAACTGCAAACTGCACATACCCAGATCTGCCACTGCATAATGCACAGGCATATCTGCATCAATGCAGTTTCACAGGGACTCATCGATAAAGTACAAGATACTACATGATACCACAAGATGTCCAAAAGATGCTCACAAGACACAACATGATACAACAAGAAAACTACAATGATACCACAAGATTACATGATAACAGATACCATAAGATGTGTACTAAATACATGTACTAGACACCATACATATGGCATAACATTCACTAAGATTACCAAAAGAAAACAAATTGGGCAACCAAAATATACTGATCCAACAGGCAACAATTTTAAATGTACTTCATTTAGCACCACATGATTCATAAACAAAATCATAATGCATTTTACACCAGGTAAATTTTCAACCTACCTTTTCTTCTGAACTCTTGTTGATTTTAATCCTGGAAAATCACATTTAAAGCCAAATGAAACACATCTGAACGTTTACTCCAGCCAGGTAAATCCCTTTCTCTAGCTGTTGGAACCTGAGGAAATTTCAAATCAGTTTTGTACCAATTTCTGCAGAACAAATATATATGATCAGCACACACTTGATTAGTGGTAGTTCACCTCCACTGGAACCCAATGAATCAACAAATTCAGAGATAAATTCCAGTGTTAAGTCCAGTGTTAAGTCCAGTGTAATATGTGGTCAAATTACAGCCTCTTTCATCCTAATCAGTAAGTTGCTACTCCACCTAGACTGTGATAAGAAAGCCAGCAACCTGCAAGGTATGTCAAAACACCAAGACACTGAAACCAAACCAATTAGGAATTCAAAAACCAGGTGTAAACTCTTCCTTCCATTTATGCAGTCATTTATGTTTATATCCCTGTAACTGAAGATGACAAAGTCAACAATAAATCATATATAGTCAACTGATGTTCAGTCAGCATTAAAGAAATACATGACCATTACACTTAATCCATCACATTACTTGAATCTGTTTTACAAACTGAATCTGCCAATGAATGACTTCTGCTGCGAAAAGAGTATAGGGTGTTCACATACTTATTGACATGTCACTAAATATATCCACAGGGTATTACGTAACTAAACCCTGGTTTCCCACGATTGTCCATAGTCATTCAACCTTTCTGGGTTTTTTTGACAACTGATCCATATTCTGGAGTGATAATTATTCTAAAGAATAGACATGCATATTATTAACAGCCTGATCCCTTTCACCACATGATCATATCACACATACTGTAGTCACTCATTTTTAGTACATATTTAACACCAAACAGCACAGACCTAGGTTAGCTGTCACAAAATGCAAGGGTAGATCAGGGTCTACTCTGCTTAAAACTGTGTCAAAAATGAACAGCATGGACCCCAACTTTCTGTCAGGTTATGCAATGGCAAATCTGGGTCTAACATTGTTTACAATTGGGCATACATTAAATGCAAACAACTATACCACTATGTTATGAATAATCTATGTAGCATGGACTTCTAAGTGAATATATATGGTACCTGAATAGATTCTTGAAATGTACCTGAGGAGGTTATTTAAAGATACATACTTTTATAAGAAATGTATGAAATACATTGAATGATTTCTACCTGTAATGAACCTTGGTGTATACAGTACGGAACTCATTCAATGAGTTTCATTAATTTATTATAAAATATTCAGATATAATCATTCATTGATCAAATTCAAAGAAAACAAAATCTAACTTTAAACTAGTTATGCATGTAAGTTGAATATAACACACATGTACATACCTATGAATACTGTACAACACATGTACATACCTATGAATACTGTACAACACATGTACATACCTATGAATACTGACCCGACATGGGTTTATTTATTTCCTTCTGTAAAATCTATTCAGTGACAAAATGTGTTAAGTTTTATGTTTACAAGAATGCTACATGCTAAACAGGTTTTTCATCCTTCCATTCATTTACATTTTGTACCTTTTTCTATAATATATTAAGTAGCTATAGAATAAAAATTTCAAACACTATTTATACTCGTTTATAAGATGAATCCAAGTGCAAACAGCACAGACCCAGATCTGCCATCACATAATGAGCTGACAGATCTGGGTCTGTGCAGTTCATTAGGAGTAATCAGCAGAACAAACAACATATAGATGCTTTCTGATAAAGTCACTAGCAGATGATATTCTGCCCATTTTACCTGCACGATGGGCAACCTGGCAGTTTCCCATATATGCGAGCACCTAAACTGACCATTTTACACAAGACACACTGAAGCCAAATCAACTTATAAATCAGAAATATAGATACTAACAGAAAGCCTGTTTTGCATTCTGTTTATGTATGTATTTTTTGTAACAGTATCTTGAGACTCAGTGAATTTATTTCATCTTCTGAACACCATATAAACTCAACAGTTGTTGTTGTTGTTTTTGTTGTGGGTTTTAACGCCATTTTTCAGCACAAGATAGGCTATGTATGGCGGCCAGTATTAATGGTGGAGGAAGAACCGGGGAAAACCCCAGAAAGAACCTTACCGACCCACGAGAAACTACTGGCAAGCTTTCTCACATACCCACATTGGCTGAATCTTAGACTCGAACCCACGCAGACAGAGGTGAGATGGCAGTGATCCGTAACGGAGAGTGCTTTAGACCACTCGGCCACTCGGGGCACCTAAACTCAATAGTAAATCTGCCATTATACAACAAATATGGTGGCTGATGACATCAATCAAGAACTACCTACACCCTGGTCTGCAGGCGCATTATGCTACGGCGGATATAGGATGTTTGTTGTTAGCAGTATGAAGACTTAAAGTGAATACAGCTTTTTTCTACAGTTAACAGATCATAAACCCATACTGATGAGCACGCACCTCTCATCTGAGATGAGTGTGTGTGTGTGTGATTTGGAATTTTTAACGTAGCTTTAACAATTTTTCAGTCATATAGCTACAATGTCTGAAGTGTGGCAGTTTATAGTGATGTCTAGCACTGTGGCATCATGCCGCAGACATGTAACATGATGTCCCACCCAGTCACATTATCCTGACACCGGGCCGACCAGTCCTAACACTAACCTCTTAATGCTGAGCACCAAGCGAGGCAGTTGTTAGTACCATTTTTGTAAGTCTTTGCTATGACTCGGCCGGGGATCGAACCCATGACCTCCCGCATCCAAAGAGGATGCTCTAACCAGAGCAGTCCATCTGAGATGAGTATCAAGCTCAATGCCTAATCTTACTGTAGGGAAAATACTGTAATTCTAAATGTGTGTCAGTTTGACACCCCATTCTGAAATGAATCACTGGGTCTAACACTTCATGCTTCAGGTGTCAAAACAATCTACATACATAATAACTGACTTTTACAATCTGTTTATCTAGATTACAGGCTGCACATAAATTACAAAAATATGCCTGTCAAACCCTAAACCAAGCTAACAGCTCCTGACCTCCAACCAATACTAAAGGTGTTACACATGATGCAATTTACAGGTGTATTGGAAGCTAGATGAACACTGCAGCTTAATGTCCATCACCGAGCTGCCTGCCATTACATAGCATATACAGTTCATGTTGTCATAACTTCAACATTCTTTAACCTCTAAACTTCAGACTTCACATGATTCACTATGCTAACAAGTAGGTGTGGTTATTTATGGTCTGCCAACAGGTAAACTTTTGTTATTCTGTATGATTATATAGTTACTAATTTAACATTTCACAATTATATGGATATGTAAATCTGGTAATTAAAATCTAGTTTCATTAATGCAGGCCCTAAGGTCCAAATAATTACACACATTTCTTATGTATCCTCCTTTAAGAGATTGCCAGGGGTGTAAAAATGGTCTTTATCTTCAGGTTCATACTAAGTAATGTGTATATCTAAAAGTCAAAAGTGCATTTGTCTGTCCCTGTAAGAAATGATTTCACATCTAGGTAGAATGATTTAGGGGTGATAAAGCAGTGCTGAGCATGGCAGATTCATGTACAATATAGATTTCATTTGGATTTAACAGACATACCCTAACCTAATTATTTTCTTCAGGAGAGTTTTATTTATTATTCAAGAAGTCTGAGCAAATCAATTCAGCTCTGACTGTTTTTACACACACGCTTGTCACGAAACATAACCTATAACACTTCTGATGTTAGGAAACTCATTTACTTACCTTACGCTAAACAGCAGAGCTAATCTATGAGGTTTCAATTTACGATGTGTCCCTTTCAATCATGATGTATTGCACGGTTCCCAACACCCTTTATACTGAAACTGATCCAAAGTTTGGGCTTTTGATTTAAATTAATATCTCTGATTTAAAAGCAAGTTATGGTTTATAAGAGAGAGAGAGACAGAGACAGAGACAGAGATAGAGGAGGGGTCTTGATAAAATAAACAGCCCTCATTCAAAATCAGAGAGCACCTGTACTATATACATGAAGAGAACACTTGTCTCTTAGTAACAAACAATTTATTCAGATCTAAGTTATTAATTACAGTGAGGGACGAATATATGTTTACAGACAGACATTTGTATATTTTGTCATGTTTGTTCAAGAGCACCAAAAAGAGAACAGTCATTTACTCTAAAACAATCATTAGAAATCCGCAAAAAGCTTTTTCTGTGAAATATTCATTTATTCCTGGAATTATCAATGAGGCTTCAATGATTCGTGCATAAATCTTCCTATGATCAGCATAGGAGAGATAGGAAAATGCATTTTCTATATTTAAAAAATACTTATTTCCTAATATCTGTAAACAGTATAAAAAGCAGCAATTGCTCTTATTGAAATTTATATTGTAATTTTTTTTTCTTCCCAATCTTACTGTCAAATGGTATTAAAGTGGCCCCTGTCTCGAAAGATGACTCGATCTGCCAAAAACTGGTCTTTTAGGACAGATGATCTTTCATGACAGGTCATGCCACAATATAATTAATAAATTAGTAAACAGAATCTGGTCTCTCAAAACAGTGGACTATTGTGACATTTCACAACACTATACTCAATATATCTTTGCACTGAGAATCTTGTTTCTTCAGATAGGTAGATTCTCATAAAAGTGGCCTTTCCAGACAGGTTCTATTACATAATCAATTCTTGTTTTTAGAAACTGTCCATCTAGTAGACAAATCTGGGTCATTAAAACATCTGGAGATGGAAGTTATCGCACAATTCCTGCCTGTTTAATAACTGCCAATATAACAGTTGACTGATATTTAAACAAAGTTAAAACTTCCAGAGACGGAAGTTATCACACAATTCCTGCCTGTTTAATAACTGCCGATATAACAGTTGACTGATATTTAAACAAAGTTAAAACATCCTGAGACGCAAGTTATCACACAATTCCTGTCTGTTTAATAACTGCCAATGTAACAGTTGACTGATATTTAAACAAAGACTTTTAAATTTAGGACAGACCAAAATAATGCATCTAAATCTCAGACCAAGCAAATCTTGTGGCTATGATCAGTAAGACCAGTTTTGTCCTGCCTATCAGATTTGTCCAAGTTCCCATCTATATGTGCACATGTATTTTAAGGGAATGTCTGTAATGGATAGTTGAAATTTTTGTATTTTGTGGCACAGCAACAGAAAGAAGGTTATTCAGTGCAGAGGCAACGGGAGTAAAGTAGCAACATCACATGACAAGTCTTTAACAAAGTGCATGACGTCAATGGTGGTCATCATAATGCTATCATGTGGGACTGAATACAAATTAAATACACCAATGTATCAACATATATGGATCATGTATGTTAAGCTGAAATATTTACAATGACAGTCCATGGTAAAAAATATGTAATGCTGTGAAAAAAGTGTGGGAAAGTTGGTTGTAATTTCTTCTTATATTTCCTTTCTTTTTATCTAGCTGTGTTACTTCATGTCACAGTTTCCAATTTCAAATTCCAGTTCAATACTAAGACAACAACATTTACATATGCCATGTTAGCCCTGTAAATGTTTACAAAAACCATTTAAATTATAAATAAGCACACAACAAAGTGACAAATTTGTATTCTGGTATTAATTGAAATGGCTATAAGTAAGTATGGCAAATAATGACTAGATTGAAAGTATTTCATAACTGTTTATTGAAACTGGCAGGAAACAGAAAGCTAAATGCACAGAGTTTTCCTACATTAGTAGAAGCACTTAACAAATATACACATGTATCTTAATAGTGAGCACATCACCTGCGGCAAAAAGTTACTAACCTGACAATCAATTACTGTCTCTAAGTGGAATCTATAATGTCAGCAGCAATGTACTGAAAAACTTATCATGTGTCCACATGATTTTTGACCATGCAGTATAGTGTTATGTATATTTAATTTAATTGTTTGTTTATTGGTTTTTAATTTTTTATTTCATTACATGTTATTGTAATGTAATATTGTATGCTGGACTTGACCTTGTCTGAAATTGAGTTCGTTTCTGCTTGACATGATCGACTTTTTTTAAATTTTTTATTTCATTTATGTAAACAACTAATAATAGCTTCATCATTCTCTACATGTATGAGCTTATTATCAGGATTATTATTCAGGTAAACAAAGGAGGCATAAATATGTTGATCAGGGTCTGGGTTTTGGAGATTCCTAAGTGAATAGTATAGGCTATTGTGTTGTAAATAAACAAGGCTCATTAGATCATTCTAGAAGGTTATTTTCCATTAGGTAGTGGTTTTTAGAAAATGCTAATTGTGACCTGAGGTCAAGCAGAGAACTATATTATCTTGTGACTGTGAGAATTTTGCCAGTCGTGCTGTAATCTCTAGTACTTTTACGTTGTATAATATGCTATGACCAGTTTGGGCTGAATTTTATTTCTTCAAATTATTGAATTCAAGTGATTATTTTTTCTGGAAATACAAAAGTGCTCTGATAAAATTCTTGGATAAAGACATCCACTGGAATTTATACTGAATTCAAACCTGGAATAATATTTCTGTGATTCAAAAGAGACTGCTGACACATCAGTACTTTGCAGGCCATAACAGACACATCATCGCTTTCAGTTTTGGATCTCTTTAGGCCCTGAACTGAGTTTTATTCAGGATTTTTTATTACTAGGTCATTTGTCTTTAATTCTCTAATTAGTTTTGGATTTAATCTGCAATACCATAAGTTCTTTTTTCTCATTTTTCACTTTGTATTCTAGTGAAATAAATTATTTTTTAAATTTAACAAACCTTGCTGTCTTCCCTCTTTTCTGTTACTTATTTTAAGAGCATAGACTCATAACAATAGTTATGGGAAAGGAATTCAAAAATACTTGGTCCAAACTAAACCCCTTGTACCATGTGAAAACAGAACAAAAGACTATTACACTGCTGTGGCCATAAAAGGCAAAACCTAGAGATAACCATCTGGAATATGACACCACATAAATCTTAATGAAAATTGAATATAATCTTTACCAATTTACAGACAATACAGCAATTTAAACAGGTAAGTTTACAACAAGTCTTAGTTTCTATTGTACATAAATTATAAGGTAACATTAGAATCTATTACAATTTGGTATTTACCTGCAAGTGTTTTTGACCTGATACATATACAAGTAGAAGTTCTGGTTGCTGGGACCCATATTCAAACTTTAATCTAATTGTTAAGTAATAATAGTTATTTATTTCATAGAAGCAAAATTGAAACCATGCCTGAGATTTGGCAAGGCCTAAAAAAAGATACAAGTTTAAGTCAACTGACAATCCCTGTTTTTTTCATAGTTGATCCTAGCACTTCCACCCACTCCTGGGTTAAAAATAAATAAATCATTCAACCAAAAAAATTCAAAATCTAATTGACTAATTGATCTGGTTTATCCCAGTACTTGAAGTGCTCAGGACATTATATACACTAATTATTATAATAAATATGTTTAAAACAAACAAAAAAAAACACCTACCCACCTACCCTAATTTTAAAACCAATGCTATAGGAAACACATATTGAGGGGGTGGGGGTGGAGGCCAAACCTACCTTATTTTAATACCCCAAAAGAACACTCTTTACAACACCAAGAGGGCCTATACTATCTTTGAATCCGAGAGAAGCAAGCAAAATAAAGGTGATCTTCAAGAGATACCAGCATTAAGTAATAGACTGTGCCAGTGGTCTAGTGGTTAGAGCGTCCGCCTCGGATGCAAAAGGTTGTGGGTTCGATCCCCAGCCAAGTCATACCAAAGACTAATAAAAATGGTACTAACAGCTGCCTCGCTTGACACTCAGCATTAAGAGGTTAGTGTTAGGACTGGTTGGCCTGGTGTCAGGATAATGTGACTGGGTGGGACATCATGTTACACGTCTGTGGCATGATCCCCCAGTGCTAGACATCACTATAAAGTGCCACACTGCAGACATCGTAGCGATATGACTGAAAAATTGTTAAAGCTATGTTAAAAATCCAAATCACACTCAGACACACATTAAGTAATAGGGATGCAGCAAATTCATTACATTTCAGTCAACCAACCAAATATGTTGTATCACATAATGTGCAGTCTTCCAAGAAAACAGGGATTATACTATCCACCTCATGATTTCTTACAGAAGGCAGAGGCGGGGTTTGCACCTACCCCATTCTTCCTAATAATTCAAATAAGTCAAAATTATGAAAACATCAAGCCTTCAGGTAAACATTATCTTCATTTTGACAATTTTGTTAAATTTCCAGGTATGAAAAATATCATAGTTTGTTATTTTCTTTTATGTTCTTTTTTACATTTCCATCTTTTCTTCAGAAAGTAGGAAAAATACTGAAGTCAAGGATGTCTTAAACCTCTGCCAGAGTCATTGCAGCACTGCTAATTTTGGTTACACTCTCTTTTCTAAACTAGATCAGGTGAAATACAATCTTACAATACATTAAAATGTATGAATATTTGAGAAAAAGTCCTGATTCTAATGTCAGTCATTAATTTAAGCTCAAGTAGGCTTAGGCACACAAAATATGAGACAAGACAAAGTCTTTGGCAGAATCTTTGTTTCATATGCTTTTTCAAAACTGATTTATGCTGCAATTTACGTTGAATATTCTTTGAGTCTGTAAAAACAGAAAATTGTGTGGTCCATTTGTCTTGGAGAGGAAGCCACATTAACTGAGTTGTAGTTGTTGTAGAGTTTAATGCCATTTTTCAGCGCAAGATGGCTATACATGGTGGCCAGTATAAATGGTGGAGGAAGAACCTGGAAAAATCCCAGAAAGAACCATTGACCCTCAAGGAGCTACTGGCAAGCTTTCTCACACACCCACATGGCCGAGCCCAAGACTCAAACCCACGCAGACAGAGGTGAGATGAAAGTGATCCATAATGGTGAGTGCTTTAAACCACTCAGCCACTTGGGGCCCCAATTCAGTTGGTAGTTTAACTCATAGATTTAACACCTGCCAAGTTAAGCTAAGATCAGATGCCTTAAGTGTTCTTGAGAAAGGCACTTAGCTCCAGTTTTCTCAGCATGATAGCCAATAATGCCTCAAAAGTGCCAATAAAGCACCAAAAAAATTGCCTTGGAATATTTAACTGACAATGTGCATCACATACTTAATAAACACAATTCCATAAAAACTGACACACTTGTCTTAGCAAAATCTTGAGATTGGATTCGCTTGTAAAATGAATCCACAAATTATCAAGCAAAAAAACCATTCTGATATGATTCAGCCAGTTTTTGGTCAATTCAGGCCTGTAATTTTATGCTGTTCAAATATCACAATTTCACAAACACCATTTTAAAATATTTCTTGTCATGCACAAGCTTGTTCTATGCCATGCCATTTAAACCATATGTAAATCAGAGAAATGTTCATACAAGGTTTACATGCATTTTATACCCATAAAATATTTTACATCTGTTTCATGTAACAGTAAGAGGTAAGTGTGTCCAACAAACGGCCCAAAGGCTGCACCAAATGTGGCCCAGTTCTCCACAAGGAACTGTTGTTACTCATGTGGCCATCTTGTTAAGCATTTTATCTGTTTTTGACCCCAAACAACTGAAATCCCTATCTTAAGGCATTGAATATGTAAAAAAAAAGAGGTTTTGTTCAGTTTAATTATGCAAGATAAGGTATTAATTATATAGGAACAATGACTGAATTCGGTTTTTAATTACTGTCAAGTATTTACCATAGAAAAATGGCAAGAATCTATACTCAAAAGTTTTGCCTTTGCTTCTGATTAAAGATTTCACACTCTACAATGAATGCTGATGTCTCCATTAATATTATGCACAAGAACATAAATGCTAGATTTTGCTGTCACATTGAGATGTTCCAAGTTGTCATACAGGCAAAATACATATCAAAGAATTTACAGATGACATAAAATTAGAATATATTTACATACAAGCTACTGTATATACTCAGTTATAAGTTGAATCCAACTGCAAATTGCACAGACCCAGATCTGCCATTGCATAAAGTAGTGGCAGATCTGAATCCATGTATTGTGTAAGGAGTAATCAATAGAATAAACAACAATGACCCTCATCTGCTGGCAAAGTATGCAATGTTAGATCAAGGTCTATACTGTTGGCAGTTGGACTCCACTTACATAAATATATATTGTATGTGTGTGTGTGTGTGATTTGGATTTTTTCAGTCATATCGCTACGATGTCTGCAGTGTGGCAGTTTTTAGTGATGTCTAGCACTGAAGCATTATGTCGCAGACATGTAGCGTGATGTCCCACCCAGTCACATTATCCTGACACCAGGCTGACCAGTCCTAACATGCTAACCTCGTAATGCTGAGCACCAAGCGAGGAAGCTGTTAGTACCATTTTTGTAAGTCTCTGCTATGACTCGGCTGGGGATCGAACCCACGACCTCCTGCATCCAAGTCAGACGCTCTAACCACTAGGCCACCGGAGCGGTTGACATTAGAGTGAAGAAAAGTGAATGGAAACAAATATAGGTATCAATGCTTGTCAGTTTCAACACAATCTGCTGTTTCGAAAACCAAAGCAATGGAGAAAAGGAAGAAGATGCGAGAGTTTCACCCATCACTCACAGAAAAAGTAATACCTACGGGTTGACCACGAAAATGTGCCACTGACAAGTTTTGACGCTACTGTCAAGAATATCTGAATCATGCAAGTAAAGCATCTGGTCTCTTTAATGGATGTAGTTCGGATGGTACATATCATGAAGACAGTCTACACTCACATAAAAAAGCATGAAGTACATGAAAAAATGAAGCTAGCACATACATCCAGCCATACACTGGAGCAGCTTAATAGAGATTTCTTAGAGATTATATTAAACTGAATGAAAAATTTTAATCTCAAGTGACTGCCCTTTTCAATACAGCCTACAATGTTCTTTAGAATATATCATGTAGCCTTTTACAAAGCTCTCAGACCTTTGTTATCTACAAGAAAAAAAAAAGTTTTACGTACAATGTACAGAAACTAAGTCAGTTGCAAACTGTATCATACGTTGCATTAAATGAAAATAATAAAGTAAAAGTAAATGTAAAAAATTATAAATTTTTGTCTATGCTAGCTTCTGCCTCTACTGATACACCAGTCACAGAGCAAGACTGTATTTCTTTGATATGCAGCTGTTGCCTCTTCTAATACGCCAGTCACTGAGTAACAGACTGTATTTCTTTGATATGCAGCTGTTACCTCTACTGATACACCTGTCACTGAGCAACAGACTGTATTTCTTTGATATGCAGCTGTTGCCTCTACTGATACACCTGTCACTGAGCAACAGACTGTATTTCTTTGATATGCAGCTGTTGCCTCTACTGATACACCAGTCACTGAGCAACAAACTGTATTTCTTTGATATGTTGCTGTTGCCTCTACTGATACACCAGTCACTGAGCAACAGGCTGTATTTCTTTGATATGCAGCTGTTGCCTCTACTGATACACCAGTCACTGAGCAACAAACTGTATTTCTTTGATATGTTGCTGATGGCTCGAATGACACCTGTCACAATGCAAGAGTACAGGTAAGGTTTAGACTGCAGCCGATGGCCAGCCTATACCGATGGTGTCTTTAAGCAACTGACAGTGTCAATTGACCTTGAAACTATTTATTTATCAACTGCAGAAACGAAGAATAAAATTGAAGATGTTATTTTATTGGGGTGGTTGTCATACTTGGAATAACAAGGAGGAGTTGCCAAGAAAACTGAGGAGAGTACTGAGCGAATGATAGTTACTATACTACGTGTGGCACACAATCTTGAACTGAGAACAGATGCAACTAAAAAGGTTCCTTAGCTTTAAAAATTTCAAGAAACAGTACAATAAGTTTACTATTATTACTCCCCTAAATGGAAAAGAGAACTAGTGGAAAATAATTTACTCAAACAGTGAATGAGACAAAATCTGCTATGAACTCTGAACTTGCAAGTCTTTCTCCACCGATGCAATGGATTCCATCAGCAACAGATCCGAATCCTTGCAAGAACCTAAACAAGAAAGTTTATGCTGTACTTTGGTTCTGGTAGAAATTATATTTGTCTTGTCTGCAAGCACAGGTAAAGTGTGAGATAAGTTTCTCAGGTATGAAATGGATCAGGACAAAGCTTATAATCTTTTGTCAAGAGTTTTTAACCTGCTTCAACAAGCTAAAACAATGAGATATACACAATAGAAATGCGTAAAAAGAGCCCATTAAGTCACCCAAAAAAGTCTACATAACTGCTGATAATCATCCTTGACTTAGCTCATCTGCTGATGAGCCATACCTGCCTCAGCCATCACCTGATGCTGTGCTATTATTTCTGACAATCATTCCAAGTATCACGCAAGTGCACTCTAAACTATTATTTCTGACAGTCACTTCAAGTTTCATGCCAGTGCTACTTCAGACTGCCACCTGATACTATGCTATTTTTTCTGACAGTCAGTCCAAATCTCATGCCAGCACTTATTGAGACTGATAATGATTAGTACTGTGTACTTGATTCTGCCTAAAACAAGATGAAATTAAAGTCTCTAAGTTCATTTTGCTATGTTGTCTTTTGTCATCTGTTGCTAGTTTTATCCAGGATGAGTCAGTAGAGCAACAGACTCATAATCCAAGGGTCATGGATTATAAGGACTTTCATTATGACATGACTCCCGTGGATAGCATTATAATAAGGGAGTATTGCATACGTAAGAAATGGGTTTATCAATGGCTTTTAAAAGTTAGAGTCCTTAATATGGGTGTATCCATTCAGGCAGATTTCATGTTTGTAAGGTGTCCCAATTTTGGAATTTTTGTCCCGAGATCTAAGGCAGATTGGCATGAACACCACACAGACAAGCGAATCTATCCAAAAAGTAGGAAAGGCCCAATAAGCACAATTTTTTTAAATTAGAAACTACAACTTTTATCCTTCTGCACATATTGTGTGAGAGAAACATCCAATAAAAAACAATGTGAATAACATAACTAGGCATCCAGCCAATAAAAAACAATGTTTATAACATAACTAGGCATCCAGCAAATGAAAATCTCTTGGAAGGGGATATATCTGCATATCTTCAAAAGTAACCTGCAAATGTGCTTCCTACTCGCATTTCAGGCGAAAATGACCAAAATCCCTGGCCTTAATGAGTTAATAATAATAATTATTAATAATAATAATAATAATAATAATAATAATAATAATAAAGGCTTTATTTAGAGAAGGAACTCAATTAGTTACAGAACTAATCTACCTTGAGGCCTTCTATCTGTTATGTACAATATAGACAGTATATACAAAATGATGTGAAGAAATAAAGGTGTTCTTCACAACGATGAATGGAGACATTATTTACATCCTTAAACATTCCCAAGTCACCTGATCTGCAATAAGACTAGTTCTTTACTGTGTCAATATTTGCATATTAATTGCAATAAAATTCTTTGCCAACAAAATATCTGAAAGTACTTATGTACTTGCTTATAAGATGATCCCAACTGTAAACTGCAAACCCATATCTGCCATCACATAATGTGCTAGCAGATCTGGGCCTGTGCAGTTTGTTAGTAGTAATCAGTACAATAAACAAAATAGACCCTGATCTGCAGGAGCATTATACCATAACAGATCAGGATCATTGTTGTTTGCAGTTTGACGGACATATAAGTGAATATATATGGTAGATAACTCTGCAAAAGAAAACTTACCAGCTTCAGTCCAAAATACTGAAATACATCAACAGGCCTTTGATACAAAATGCAGCCAAAAGAGATATTCAATTACATTGAAGAAGAAGAAACAAAATGTCCAATGTCATTAAAAACACAGAGGGATTGTGTCCTGTGGCTGGATATGCCTTTACACTATAGCAGAACCATGCTCTACTGCAAGTACTGTACAAACATTTAGTAAAATTAGTCTTGCCTCATATTTTCTGCCCTGAAAATGGGTGAAAAGATCTGCTTAACATTTCCTGCCCATGTAGAAAGGCATCTAATTGTGGAAGAGCATTGGTTGAGTAAACACCTGAGTACTTGAACAGTACATAGATAATTTGCTTTTTATGTCAGCTGGTTGCTAGCATGCTAAATATGTGAATGAGTAGGAAGTAGCATATTTTAGTCTTAAAAAGATATGAACTGTATTTATTTTAACAAAATTAATGCAAGTAAAGGATATTCCTCATGTCTGCCAACTATACAAAGCATTTAAACTAGGAGTGAGTGATTTGGATTTTTAACGCAGCTTTTATACAAATTTTTCAGTCATATCACTATGATGTCCACAGTGTGGCAGTTTAAAATGATGGTTAGCACTGGGCATCATGCCACAGATAGCATCATGTCCCACCCAGTTACATTATCCGGACACCAGGTCAACCAGTCCTAACACTAACCTCTTAATGCTAAGTGCCAAGCAAGGCATCTGCTAATAACATTTTTATAAGTCTTTGGTTGACTCTGCCAGACTTGAACCCGCGACCTCCTGCATCCAAGGTGGGTACTCTGACCAGTTATGCCACCAGAGTGGTTCATATCAACTAAGAGAAAACAAGGATATGATTTCTGTTCCCTTTTTGTTAACATTAGTTTTTATGTACCCCTTATTTATGTACCATAAATATAGGGACTGAACTAGTACACTGTTGGTTTGATCTTCCGTTGGAATACACATATGGGACCCAACCCAATCGAAATATAAATACTGTGGCCACAAAAATGCACTGTGTATGCACATCGTTATACCTCTTTATCAACTGGGCAGGGCCCTAATAACTATTCCAATGAAGGGTAAAAACTTAAACCTCAGGTCAACAAATTTATATTGCCACACTGGAGAAATTTACCTGTCCTTCATCTGCGTAAAAACTATAACTTCAAACTAATGTGTAAACAATAGCACAAGCAAGCAAATTAACAAAACATGATGCACTTGACTCAATAGTGTTTGGCTCCAGTCTTCAATTTTAAAGCATAGTGTGGTAGTCTATCACCTAAATTTATTCCATACTGTCTTCATCCTTTGTCTTGTTCCTGTCTCACTATTTTTCTTTCAAAAGGTACATAATTTTATCAAGTTTGCCCATTGGTTAGTAGCCAGGTGGACCTATAGGTGCATAATGAATAGATGCAGAATGGTGTCCTTGAAAATGGGGGCAGAGCAAATATACACTTTTTACAATCAATGAATGTTGTGAATGAAATATAATTCACCTTTTATTCCTTTCAATTTTATTTTTAGCATAAAACAAAAAAAGTTCTTAACATTTTCTTGATGAAACTAATGATACAATTGAAAGTTTCTTTTTCTGGGTGCCAAAACAAATTAACTCCTGTGAAATCATTTATATTCATGTTTACCAATTTTCATGCAAAAACTGTTATTGTCATTGGCAGTTACAACGCAGCAGACTAGTGATGGTGTCCTATTATGATCACAGAAGAATACTCGGTTTGGTCACTTGTTGTCTAGTTTAATCACTTTATCTACCTTGGTCAGGTCATTCATTCCCTCCAGGCATTTTGATTGCTATAACCTATTATCATTTATCCATTCACATTGGGTGGTCTTTGATAACTGTCTCATGTGCACAAGTTCTATCACTGTTTCCATACTGGGCTAAGTGACCAAATTAGTTGCCCATCAAAACATTTCAAACAAATCTGGTATGATTAATTAACAGTGTTTTAAACAACCTTGTGCTTTCCCAAACAAATTACTTAGAGCACATCACACTTTGATTTCAATCTACCAAGTCAGTGCAAAAAAATTATTGAAAGGCATTTGTTGACAAGTGTTCATTTACTTTAAGAACCAATTTAATGAAAGTAATGTGGCTTTTGACTTTTTAATTGATTATACAGAGGATCAACTTCAATACGCGATATTACATTTGAATGTCAATGTTTGCATTTTAATGACAAAATATATATTATGATCACTTTACTAGAAGCAGTTGTCAAATGAGGTGATCTTATCTATTTTGGATAAAATGAGTTTACAAAGTTTTTGCAAGGATGCTCAAGGTCAGATATATAGATATAATTCATTTTAAATGGGGGGGGTAGGGCACTTTGAACACATCATTGGCATTGTGCATTTATTAAATTTTATTTATTAAATCTTATTTTTAATGAAAGTGTGTTTTAACAAAAAAAACAAATGTTAGCAATCTACTGAACTGATCAGCTACCACAATTTATTTTTGCAGATATGAAAAACACAGGACATTTCCTAATTATCAACTGATCTAATACTGGTTGCCCTTGATATCAGGCGTTAAATATAGGTGAGAGAAAAACAGTTTTTTTTCAGCCAGAAGCAAAGACTTTGGTGGTCATTGTAATTTGATTGACACCTGGGCATTATACCACACAACTACAGGCACACATGTATTGGGATGAAACCAGGTTTGCTTCAGTCTAAAATGAATATGAATAAGGTAAAATGTAGATGTCACTGATTGCTGGAAATGCAAGAGTGCAATGAGCTTCCAATTTTCTGCTAGGTCTATTACAGCTAGTGCTGGGAATGGTTTGAAATTTAAGGCTCAATGATTGGTCATGTTTTCTATATTTTTTCATGAAAAATGCCATTTTTGTATATACAGTATTGGAATGTTTCAGTTTCTTACTTACCATAAAATAAAATTGTTTACTGGCAAATGTTTTGTGTATTATGACGGATATTATTCGCATATTTTACTTTTGCTGGAAGATTTTGCTTCAAATTGTCAAACAGTTAACTCATTAACCCCTGCCGCCACGTTTACATGGCAAGAGGTAGTAGCCTACTGCAGAGCTCTGTAGCGTCAAGGTCATGTACGATACACTAAAGTGGGTGGTATTACAGAAAGGTAGACAGATGTAGCTCTACAGTGATACCAAATAATCTGGATGCTTTAGTTGCACTACAAAATACAGAGGAACAAACCTAATTTTTTGGACCCGTTTTTTTTTCTCATCCAAAAGTCGCCCGTGGTCGGAATCCGATTTTGTGTCCGGATTTTAGACTTTTTGGCCTCAGATCTAAGGCAGGCCAGACTGAACTGCACACAGACAGGTGAACCTTTGCAAAAAGTAAGATAAGGTGGGCATTTGGAATAAAGAGTGGTCTCGATATGAAAATGATGTGTCCGTTAAGCAAAAAAAAATATAGATAAAAAATAAAAAGAACTCCAACTTTTACCCTTCTGCTCATGTGTGAGCAAAATAACCAATGGAAAATGATGTTTCTAACACAACTAGGCATTAGGCTAATGGAAAATCTGTTGGAAGTCAAAGTATTAGGATGTATTCAGAAATAGCTTTCAAAATGTGTTTCCTACTCTAATTTCAGACGAAAACAACAAAAACCTCCAGGGGTTAATAAGTTAAAAGAATATAATTCATTATACTCATTTACGGAAAACCATAACTGTTCAATGCCCTGGTCATTTGACTTGTCCCATAAATCTATGACGATTTTGATTTATTGTCACAGCATTAACGATAACAATGAAACTAGGATAATAAGGTAAAAGTACACATACTTTATGTCTGACACCATAGATATATATATGAGTTATTAAAATCTATCTTGGGCATGAGCAGCAAAATGAGGAAATCTCAGAGGAAGGGTATAATTTATTATAATATTGAGACTAACATTGAGACAAGGAAATCTCTGTTGAAGGTAAATTATTCTGTCTTCTACCAGGTTATTCCAAATAGAAGATGAATGTTGTAGCTCCATGACATTGAACTCCCTGGACCATTTATAATAAATATGTCCTGTTCAGTTACACAACAATGCCTAAATTTTCCATGCCAACTTCATTTAAGAAGTATATGAAACTTTAAATGAAAACAAACTGGGCAATGATAATCTCTTAACCTTTATGATGTGTGGCATATATGTAAACTTATTAAATGTTATAAATCTGAATTATTTTTATCTGCTACCCAGAAAAAATTAACGTGCAAGATAATGCACAGTGTGGCATCAATCAGAACATTATTTGTCCCTTTCCACACAAGCAAAGAAAAGACTTAGAATGTGTTTAGTACAGTCAGTGTTTCATGTCAAAATAATGTAGAACATTTGCCAGAAGTATGGATGCCTTCCCTAAATGTGGCACAATTGTTAACATAAACATGCATAAGTTATTTTTCCTGTAAACAGTTATGAAAATGATGGACATGCATTGCCTGGGGCTATCCTGAAATCTGACAGAAATGGACAAGTGCTTTTCTAATTTCATATGGCATATGGTGCAGAATATTTCCACTTCTGTGAAGATTGCATGAGATTAAACATGGTAACAACCCATAAGTACATTTATGCTTCATGCACTGGTTGACAAATGTAATTACATCAACATGTACAAATGGAAACTGGTTGCTTTCCTGGCCAAAGTGAGTGAAATATCCCATTTACAAAGATGACAAAAAAAAAACAACAACCGAAACTGGGTTATGGATTCTCTTTCTATGCAGGGATGATTCCAACAATAAAATGACATGGTCCTCCATTCCCAAAATGGAGACTTTATCATTGCAAAATGAGTATTTTGGGAACCTTGTAACAAAAATGGTTTATATCCCCTTAAATCTCATGAGTACATTTATGCTTCATGCATTGGTTGATAAATGTAATTACATCAACATGTACAAATGGAAACTGGTTGCTTTCCTGGCCAAAGTGAGTGATATATCCCATTTACAAAGATGACAAAAAAAACAACAACCAAAACTGGGTTATGGATTCTCTTTCTATGCAGGGATGATTCCAGCAATAAAATGACATGGTCCTCCATTCCCAAAATGGAGACTTTATCATAGCAAAATGAGTATTTTGGAAACCTTGTAACAAAAATGGTTTATATCCCTTTAAATCTCATCACCCATAGTGTTTGTTACAATTTACAGGCAGATGTCCCTTTACAGCAGATGAAAAAAATAAATGTTATAAACCAGAATTAGTTATCAAAATTAAATTTGATCTTGTTTAGGAGAAGTGTCTGCCACTGCGGTAGTAGAAGTTGCTGTTGTGTTCTTGGTATAGAACTACAGCATTGTTATAATGAATGTATCTGTTTATTCATCAAACATAATATAAATTTATACTACAATGTAATTTACAGTATGTTTGTTACAGGTGTTTCGGAAAAATGATGCCCGATGATCACAAATCACGAGTTTATTTCACATTGAATTAAAACTGTTTTAAAGGACAGCAATATATGCAGGATATTTACCAGACACGTAATAAAAACTGGAAAACTTAACACTTTTTAAAACTAAACTCTGTTTATAATTTTTAAAAAAGCATGAAAAAGAATATCAAAACAGTATAATTATGTTCGTTAGAAATAAATTATTAGAAATAAAGTAGATGAAAAAATAATTTAACATTTCATACAAGAACCATGCATGCCTTGGAAGATGAATCTCAGACAATGTGTGGAATTTATGCAATTAGAATTACAAACAAAAGTGTGTATTCACCACTGCCATCAACAAAACAGCTTGTCCAAAAAAATTCTAATTAACAAAGGAATATATCTATATTTGTTGTTATGAAAATGGAGAGATTTGTGCTCTCTTTTCAGCTTTTCAACAATGCACATATGTTAGAGAACCCGAATATTTAAGTTGCAGTTTATGATATGGTGTGATGCAGCAAAAAGTCATTCAGAGTTTATCATTTCACCTAAACAGACCCCAAATCACTTTACTTTGTGCTGATTTTAAATTACACTATTTTCTTCCAATACAATGAATATATAATAATAAAAAAATAAACATTAACTTTAAGGTCTATTTTCCCTTCAATGAAAAAGGCAGAAAGAGAAAAGGTTACGTTTGGTGTCCAGTTTTGGTGATCATAAATACCACACAGCACATGTAATTCCTGCTGAAAATTCAAACATGATCCTTGAAAAACAAGTGAAAGGAATTTGTGTTGCCCAATCTGAAGTAAATTATGATTTAATGGAGGTATTCAGGTCCGTTACTAAAACAAGGACTTATTTTATCATCTAATCTGGATGATGATGGCAAATTTACACTGCAACATATTTTCAAGGTTGGCATTTTATGTTATGCAACAACCGTGTTGGAGCAAAATAAGGACAGTTTAATATTTTTGATTATACATTTCATCATAAGTTTAATAATCTAACATGAAAATATGCAAAAACATTAGGATCAATTGATTATTTTAAATTTTGACACCCACTACTCACTATTCTGGCAGCAGAGAGGCCATTTCACCCAAGAAATTTGGTCCCAACTTATTATTATTAATGCACTTAGAACAATGTAAGGCTTTTGTACCATTAAAATGACTCCTGTTAAGAAAAAGTAAAATTATGGTTCTGATCTCAAATGAACGAGGGAAAGCTTCCAATTAAGATATTTCAAAACATTTCTTGGGCAGCCCTAATTAGTACAGCATGATCGTCACTGTCATGTGTTCATTTACAGTTTGCAAACCTGACTGCATAAAGTACATGAAAATCTGTCTTGATAGACTACTGCTATGGGAGACAACCTGTCTCGAGAGAACATTATTTTTTTTTACAAAAGAGGTTGTCTTTCAAGACGTGTTCTACAGTAACACCACAACAAAACGCACTGGTATCACTATGTGTCATTTTTATAATACAAATAGTGGTGTGTATAATCCTCCATCTTCCCAGCCTACCACTGCTTCAAAACTGAATTTCTTTAGGAGAGAGCAGCAGTATCCATAAATCTTGCTAATTTACCGTGCATGATCGTGATATCTTGATCTCAATAATTCCTTTATTGACAACTTTATTTTGAAAACATCTGGGAAAATGTTTAAACTAGAACACTAACATGAAATACTTCAGTAAGAATCTCCAATATTAGTTTAATTTTTTTATTGTGAAATCCATTTGAAGAAAATCTCTTAATTTCAGCAGCACCAAAGTCAAAATCTGAGTTCAGTCTCAGTGTGATAATAATGTAATGAAGTGGAGCCTGGCCTTGATTTCACAAACAAACAAAAATTGAATCTAAATTTCAAATTACGGATTAATGTCTACGATCTAAGCACAAATCTAGCCAATAAACTTTCAATAAAATCTTCAAATAAGTAGTATGAAAGAAGGAATGACAAAATGAATTCTCCAAAATACCCTTTCTTTTAATTCTGTCCAAAAATGGACAGAGTAAACCTTATTGTGTAACTGCATAATAAAACAACCAACAAAGTTTCCATAAAATCATTTAAACAAATGTTGGAAGAGTTGCAATGACAAACTTGATTCTTGAATTACTCCTTTTTCTACAATATTTCCAGAAATGTCTCCAAAAAAGGGACAGAAGGAAAAAAATTACGTAAAACTCATTACACATATCTAGCCTATAAAATTTAAATAAAGGCTTCCAAGGAGTGTAGAACCAAAAGTGATGAGATGACCACAATTTCCAGAATACTCCCACAATTTTATCAGGTTTTACAGAAGCTAGCACCTACCTTCTGAATCAATATTTCTTCTTCTTCAATATAACCAAAACCAGACATCTTTATTTACTGGCCTTGTCTTGGCATCCATCCCAACATAGGCTTCATGCATTATTGTTTTCTCACCTATTGGTTCTTCAAACAAAAAAAAGAAAGAAATATATTTTTACCTATATTACATCAACATAATTAGTAATTTGGAAATGTGCACCTTGTAACATCACCAAATCTCTTTTACCATATTGTCTACGTGATGTGAATGTCAAAATGTCACAAAGTGACCAAGATATGTGACTTGAGATAAACAAGATGGAAAATATAAGCCTTAAGGATTACAGATTTGCTACAAAACTGACAAAACAAAATTTAAAGAAAGAGCTACATTTCAATTCCTTCAACAGAAGATATGTGACAAACAAAAAATGACTTCTCTCTCCAATACTGACACAACTTATTTAGATTTAGAACTATTAAACAGGGAACGGAATAATCATGAATGCCCCAGAATTGTATAATATAATCATCAGCCTTCCTCTGTCTCTAGATCGGGAAATATGGACTACACATGAGGAGTTCAGGATTTCTTTGTTGGCTCAAAAGCAATGTCACCATGCCTATCTTTCAAAGATTATACCAACAGAGCTATCCATCAAACCTTTTAAGATTTCTAATTTGGGCACACAAAACACCACTTAAGCCTTAAGGCCAAGGCAGATAACCCTTTCCTAACTTATTACAGTATAAACATATCAACAGAGTCATTCAACTTTGCACTACAAACCGCAAATTCCAATTACTGAACATTATTAACATGCTGAATGTACACAACCATAGAACATTGGTCAATACTCATTGCTAGCTGTCACTTTCACCTCTGGTTGTGACATCAAGACAATACATTTTATTGCATGTTCTACTTCTTTACACTTATATAGGTACGGTCAAATCAGTCTTGAGAGACCACCCTCATGCAAACAAAGGGTTCTCAAAGCAGGTGTCCTTCAATAGATGTTATTACATTATGTAACCAAATTGATATGCACATTAAGATCCAGGCTTCATCTTCAGTACACACATCAAATTTTCTTTATCACAACAGGAGGTGTTTAATTATCTATCTTTATCGTTCTCATTGCTCTGTTGTCAACAATGAATTTTTCGCAACATTCAATTGTCACCAAGGATGAAAATAAAATGATGCTTTTGACAATCATTACTCCTGAAAATAACTGCTTCTTACTGAGGAAAGCTTCACAATTTCCTCAACTAATTTTTCAGTAAAACATAGGTTCTCATATATTTAATTTTTCAATTTTTTAATTAATTTCCTGCTTTCCTCCATACATGTATACAGGTATGAAACGCTCAGTCCCAACACTGTCAGATTTGGTTTAATAGTAAAGCATTACAACAAGGTTATTTAATGCCAAGGCAACAGGAGTCAAATAATCTGCCCACAGACGCAGCCCCAATGGTCAGCCTGGTCAAATCTAATGGAAGGTTTGAACGTACACCCTTTTATCTGCAAGTCTGTCACTAACCAGTGAGCTATTGTAGCTCCAGAATTCCTTATTACTTCATATGACATGAAAATTACAGTTAACATAGCAGCCAATATTTGGATGTCTAGCAATCAAAAGAACCTCTGTCTAATTTATAATAGACTGGAAACTTGTTGTTTGCTAATCACTTGTTAGCAAGGACAATTAATGCATATTCCCTAATTAACACCCTCAAAACAGTACATTTTCCAAAGGGGGAGCATTTATTAGAACACAATAATGAAAGCTAATGTTGTTCTTTTGTTGTACTCTTATGATGACCAGTTTGACCCCATGTACATCCAGAGTGTCTTTCTACCACTGAATTCAGTCACTGTAAGTAGCAGACTTAAATGGTCATATCAACATATTTTCCCACTCAGCATCTGGTTGAAGTAAATCTTTGAACTTGCCACCCAGCTAATTTGTCATGTCTAATACTTCATTGTGTGTATATATATATATATATATATATATATATATATATATATAGATAGATAGATAGATAGATAACATTGATCAACTGAAGACTGCTGGAGCATTTTGTTGTAATCATGGTTCTGATACATACGGGTATTGAAACACACATGTTTTACACTGCATCTTATAAATGTTCGGTTCTTAAAAATGGGAAGGGTATAAATCAGGAAACATATGGTACCCTATGCAGTTACACAACATGTATTTTTGTATTTGTGGTTAATAAATAAAGAGATCCTGTCACACAAGTTTGGGAATGTAGGTATTTTGTGATCAATGAACTGACACTTCATCAGTAATTACAAATAATGTTGCCTTGTATATACTGACAAATTCCAAAGGTCAGAGGTTATTTATGGTAAATATTCTCAGTTTAAAATGAATTTCAAGAATTAAATATAGAAATAATGCAGACTTTAGGTGTGTTGTATACAAGTTTACATCTGCAGTAACTAGTCTGAATTTAGCTGTTGCCGTTCAAATCCCAGGTGGAAAGGAAGCAGGGGTGGGGGTGATATGAAACCAGCCACATAAATAAGTCATGCAAGAGAAACCAACTGATCAGAAAATTCACTGAATCAATGGAAATGCCCCAGGTGGCAAAGTATGAAGCAGAATAACCAAACCCGACAAATCTTCTCTCCACCAAGACTTTCACAGGAATGAGAGAACACTGTATGATACAGGAAAAACAGCACAAGTTGGCCAAGTGATGGACAGATACAGGAGATCCTAGGACCGAGTAAGGTTCAATGGACAACAGCAGGCCAAACCACAGTAGCATCAGGCCAGCCATCCTCTACTCAAGACTGCCTGATGAGGATGACAACCACAGGAATAGAGTGGGACTGGTGTGTGAGCAAGAAACCA
Source organism: Sinohyriopsis cumingii (assembly GCA_028554795.2). NCBI lineage: Eukaryota > Metazoa > Mollusca > Bivalvia > Unionida > Unionidae > Sinohyriopsis > Sinohyriopsis cumingii. Next base: position 1,763,961 of record CM068841.1, read on the forward strand.
AAAGAATCCTGATGAAGTGGGAACCAGTCAGCAAGAAGATTTTGACAGCTCTAGACAAAATTCTAAAAGATAATCATTGTGCAGTGCTATGCTCCAATGAACCCTGCAGAATGTCAGGGAGGATTTTAAGCAACTGCAAAGAGGGATGTCACATGTTGTGATGGGCGGCATGAATGCAAACAAGGGCAGGGACAACATCAGTTGGAAAAAACTTGTCATGGATAAAAAGGGCCCAAGAAAGGTGAAATGACAATGGAAAGCTCTTCACAGACTTCTGTGGAATGAGCAGACTTACGATTGGTGGGACAGTTTCTCCCAATCATAGGATCCACAACATTACACATAAATAAATAAGATAAGACTGCAGAAACACTGAAAATCTCCAGGCTCATGACTATTAAGAAACAACATAGGTTTGCCATTTCCCTCTCCAACTGATTACAGGCTCTTGCTGACCTTGATGATGGCTCCATAGAAAAGAAGCGGGAAGCAGTTAGAGGCAAATTTTGTTCAACCTGTGCAGAGATGCTGGAATTCTTAAGACAGAAGCTCAAGCGCTGGCTAGCTGGAGATATGATCAAATGAAGACTGAATACATATAAGAAATCAAACTGAGACTTGTACAGACAAAAACCAGAGCAAAGAAACAGGGTCTTAAGTAGGAATACAGGCACAAAATGAGGGAATCAAGGCAAACATGAAGAAAGAAAAGCTGAAAAAATAAATGACATGAGGACCCTCTATAATACCACATGGCCACTCTCAGGAAGGAAAACCAATACAAGCCAACCTGTACACAGGAAGGATTGGAATATCATTTGCAAACTAGTAAAATTGGGCAAGAATACATATGGCTTTTTCAGGCTTAGTAGTTTTCAGTAGGACCCCACCATAAGACTACAACACAATGTTATTAATGTTGACAGTCAACATAAATATCTTTAGTATAGAATCACAGAATGACCCATACAGTTTTAATTATTAAAAACCTTCAAGCTTTAGTTGAGTCTTATGGGCAGCAGTTTTTATATATATACAATTCAATACAGACCTTTCTATTTAGGGAGGTCTCTAACTCAATTAGCAATCTCAATAGTTTAATTATAGAGCTCCATTTATCAATTAAAGACCTCTTTAATTCAATCAGAGGCCTCAATATTTTGTCTCATTTGTAGCCCTCTATAATTGAATTACAGTTCTTCCATAATAGAATTAGATAATTCTGTAACAGAATGAGAGACTGCTTATTTTCAGCACATTGCGCCGTGTTATGGTCTCAATTCTGCAATTTTGTTTAACACTAATTTCTCACTCCCATACATTCTACTAAAAAAATGCAACATCAGGACAACAACAGCACATAATTCTTTGATAATCGAGATCAACCATTCATTACTTTGTGCTCTATATTAAATAACCCTTCACAGCCACATTATACATACTTTCAAAGAAATATTTGTCAGTCGTTAAATTGTTTTGAGCTTGTATTCTTTATCTATATACAAACTATATATTTTGGTCTCATGATTTGTTTCTTGTGTTTCTTTGGTTCAGTTTCACAGACTACTACTATGCAGTCCACTCTCTGCAGAAATTAACAAAAAAAGCTATTATTTCATTCTTTAAATGTTAGGTTTAGAGACCTGGAAACACATTTAGAGACAGCTTCAAATTAATAAGCAAGGTCCATAACCAAATTAGTGAGGTCTCACATCCATTTAAAGAATCTACAATTTTTTTATGGATTTGTTGAACCAATGCCAAATCAGAAAGGTGTATAATCCTATTAGATAGCTCTGTAACTGATTTAATGAGTGCTCTTATTCACTTGAAGATGTCTCAAAATTAAGTTAGAGAGGTCTATAATTCAATTAAAGGCGTCAATAATTATTGAGGTCTCTAATTGAATTTGAGAGGTCTATAATTGATATTATTTAGAGCTCCCTGATTACCTTCTAGCCATCCCTAAATAATGAGGTTAAAATTCAATTAATTATGTAAAAACGGCCGCCCATAGAGACTTAGTCCTACATGTAAGTCCTCTACGCTCATATTTATGTTTTGTGTGTCAGGGACGTAACACTAAAACAAATGTGATACGTCGTACATGTAGGACTAATAGAGACTAAGACACATGAAGCCGAAAAGGAACGTTAAACAAAACATAAATAAAATTTAAAAAATATGTGCATAAAATAACAATTCACTATTTTAAACTACATAATCCATACATCAAAATAAAAATATAGTATAATTTTAGCCCCAGCTTAATGGAACTATGTGACAATTCTGTCAGAGAGAGAGGGAGAGAGGCTACAAAATCGACTACCTGAGCCCTGTTCTTTTATTCCAGTAGCCTCGTACATAAACGTTAAAACAAAAAAAGAAAAGAAGAAGAAAAAGTAACTTACAAAATGGAACTGTATCTTCGAACTGTGGAAACTTTTTCTGCAAATATTCCAACTGTGCATTTGCCCCAATCAAATTAAAGTACCAATTGCTACTTTCAAAAACCTGATAACTTTACGTCCGAATCGGAACATGTCGGACAAGTATAGGCTAATTCGGATCAAATCTGCACCCTGGTCTAAGTTAGCGTCAGTACTATCGAACGATTTACTATCCAATTCTTGGATGGTATCCATACGCTTTACCTTTGCTGCGAATACGTGTGCACGTTAAGAGCCTAATAAAATAGTTCCAGTCAACTGGACCCCAAAACTTGTTTATATTGGGAATGGGGGAGGGGGTATAAGTCAGTTCAATATATATATATATATATATATATATATATATATATATATATATATATATATATATATATATATATATATATATATATATATATATATATATATATATCGGAAAGTATGAACGAGTTTTTCGAATGTAAGTTCTGCACGACCTTAGGAGTGCAGTATATCCATCCGACAAAACGAATTCATATTTTTCCATACAAATGCAGTAACCATTTTATTATATGCTCATTTTTTATTCTACCTAATGCTTAACTATATTAACAAAATACGCTACGAGAAACAAAGTAGCTGAATGTATGCCGTATTACAAACTAAATACAGCAGCGCAGATTCATCATTACACAGTTGTTGGCATCCGTTAGTCTCGAGAGACTATGGAACTACGCCCCGTGAAAGATGTCCCGGTTGGTGGTTGTGCAGCGTCTGCTGTGGCTAAGTAGTCCAATGCGGAAGTGGCAGACACTGCTGAACTTTATGCACTTGAAGGTTGCGTCTGGTGTTGGTTGGAGCTGCTTCTTCTTCCTCTGCGATCGACTTTCATCATCTAGCAAGCGTTGCTTGTCCTCTCCGGCTTTCAGACCAGTGATCAGAGAATGTCGCCAGCTTCATCTGTCTAGAGCGAGCTCTTCCCAGGTGTTGACATCGATACCAAGGGCTTTCATGTCGTGCTTACAGACATCCTTGAAGCGGAGATGTGGCCGTCCGATTGACCTTTTGCCAGAGGCGACTTCCCAATAAAGGATGTCTTTGGGGATCCGTCCGTCATCCATCCGACGTACATGGCCCAGCCATCTGATGCGGCATTGGCGGAGGAGTGTGATCATGCTGGGAATGCACGTTGTTGTTTGTTACTCGATCGCTCCAGATGATCACGAGTATACGTGGGAGGCATCACATGTGAAAGGCGCTCAGTCTTTTCTCTTTTGAGGCGTACAGAGTCCAGGTTTCACTGGTGTACATGAGAGTGCTTAGCACGCATGCACGGTACAATGTGATCATAGTGTTCATTGTCAGCATGCTATTGTTCCACACTCTCTGTGACAACCTGGATAGTTATTGATGCCTTTCCGATCCGCTTGTTGAGCTCAGCATCGAGCGAGAGGTTGTTGGTGATGGTAGAGCCGAGGTACATGAACTGACTCACCACCTCAAGTTCGTAGTTGTTGATGATGATGCTTGGGGGTCCACGTCCTGAACCATCACGTTTGTTTTCTTTAGGCTTATGGTTAACCCAAACTCATCGCATGCTTTAGCAAAGCGGGCCATCAGGCGCTGAATCTCAGCTTCTGTGTGGGTCGCTAGAGCAGCGCCGTCTGCGAAGAGCATGTCCCTGATGGTTACTTCACGCACTTTGTTCTTTGCCTTCAGTCGTGCCAGGTTGAACAGTCTGCCGTCTGATCGTGTGTGCAGATAAATCCCTTCTGTTGACGTCCCAAAGGCGTGCTTGAGCAGGACTGCGAAGAAGATGCCGAAGAGCGTGGAGACAAGGACACAGCCATGTTTAACTCCACTGCGGATGTCAAAGGGGTCGGATGTTGAGCCATCGACTGCACTGTGCCATTCATGTCATCGTGGAAGGACTGGATCATGCTTAGAAGCTTTGGAGGGCAACCAATTTTCGCCGAGATTGTGAAGAGTCCGTCTCTGCTGACCAGATCGAATGCCTTGGTGAGGTCTATAAAGGCCAGGAAGAGGGGTATGTGTTGTATTTTACATTTTTTCTGCAGTTACCTGACAGAGAAGATCATGTCGATTGTGGACCTCTCTGCGCAGAACCCGCACTGCGACTCTACGTAAACTCTGTCAGCAAGCGTCTGCAGTCTGTTCAGGATGACGCGTGCGAAAACTTTACCCACGATGCTGAGAAGTGATATGCCCCTGTAGTTGTTTCAGTCGCTTCTGTCGCCCTTATTCTTGTACAGGGTTATGATGTTAGCATCTCTCATGTCCTGAGGCAATGCATCCTCGTCCCAGCACTGGCAGAGGAGGTCGTGCAGGTGTGTGAGCAGCACGCTACGTCCGCACTTGATGAGTTCTGCTGTGATGCCATCCTTCCCTGGGGCTTTACCTAGGGACAGTTTCTCTAAGGTCTTCTTTAGTTCGTCTACATTAGGTTTCTTGTCCAGTTCGGCCATGAGAGGGAGGTTTTCAATGGCGTTGAGGACATCATTGGTCACGTGGTTATCTTTGGAGCACAGTTCGGAGTAGTATTCCACCCAACGTTCCATCTGCTTGCCCTTGTTGTGGATGGTAGACTTCAATGGTGCTGTCAGTTTCTTCGTGGGATCCATTGCTTTCTTTATGCCATCGTACATGCCTCTGATGTTTCCAATATATGCTGCTGACTGGATACTCTGACAGAGCTGAAGCCAGTATTCACTGGCACACTGCCGTGCTAATCTCTGCACTTTGCTTCTGGTAGACCTGTATGCCTGTAGTGTCTTCTGGCAGGGGGCTCGCTTGTATTACAGGTGAACACTGCGACGCTCTTCAATGGCTGGCATGAGTGTGGCAGACTTAGCCTCAAACCGGTCATTGTTCTTTGATTGCTTCTCACCAAAGATCCGTGTGGCTGTGCTGTATACAGTCTCTCTGATGTGATCCCATCTTTCTTTGGCACTGCCGTTGGGGGTTCTGAATCAAACGTCTTGGAAAGAGCATATGTGAATTCCTCAGCCTTGTCTGGATATGATGTCTTGCTCACATCAATGCGTGGTTGACCCTCTTGCCTAGAGCGGTGGATCTTCTTCGGATGAAGCTTCATTTTTCAGCACACCAGCTGGTGGTCGGTGTCGCAGTCAGCACTGTTGAAGGTACGGGTAAGAAGCACACCCTTCATGGCTGACCGTCTAGTAGTCCAGCTGGTGCCAGTGTTTAGACCGGGGATGCCTCCAAGACACTTTGTGCTGTGGCTTTGTCTGAAAGAATGAATTGGTGATGCTGAGGTCGTGGTACGAGCACATCTCTAGAAGGCGCTGCCCATTCTCATTCATCTTCCCAACGCCAAAATTGCCAAGACAGGAGGGTTACCAGGCACATTTCGTCAATATAACTGCACTAAATTTGCCACCATGGCGACAAAAACGGTATTTGCCGAGTCCCTTCTGATTGGTTCCATAGTGTAATTTACCGGTTTCTTACTGTAAATACTGCCACTGCAGTCACACCACCAATGTACACCATTAGATTTTAGTAGGGACTTTGGACACTCATTCGGTTTGGACCTGAATCCACTACTAGTAAACCGTGGCATCATGAGAACTCACTGACACTTTACTCCGTGACGTTAGTTCCTAGTAACTGGCTAATTATTTCGGACAAAGGAATATCTCTATTACACCGAATTCCAATAAGCAGACAAGTAATCACAAAAATCTAAGATGCGCATACTCCAGATTTGTTACTGTAAATTTGTATATATATATATATATATATATATATATATATATATATATATATATATATATATATATATATATATATATATATATATATATATATATATATATATATACTGTCATCTCAATTAGGTAAATTCTTAATGAAAATGTGTTATCGTGTATTTTTGCAAAAACCTAACATTTCCATTGTCATCTCTTCAGTTTCCAAAGCGAGTACTTTTCCATGTTTGGTTTGGTACCCTGAGCAACTTTAGAGAAATCGGGGAACCAGAAAAATTTGGAGGTTAGTAAATATTGTATGTAGAAAGCAATCACATATTGCCGAAATAAAAGTGACCAGTTTTGGACTCCGGTCACCTTCTATTTTTAGAGCATGTTTTCCTGTCTCATTTTGTTTGAGAATTATTTCTAGCCAAGGTAGGTATGGAATAGTCAGATAAATCAACCCCACAAATCTGTCCTGATATTGATGTCCGCCTCACCCGAAAATCAACATCATCACGGGTGAAGGGTTGATTTATCGACCTAGGTATGGAGGTACAGCAAAAAAGGTATTCTCTCCATTTTTATATGTCATTACTAGTGGTGGAGACCAACTGTGTAAGAAAATATTTGCGCTGGAGTATCGCGTTGTTGATAAGCCGATCAATCAGACCCACATCTTTTTCGGGGATGATATCTCTTATTAATTATTTTGGCGACATGTACATACTTTTTCTGCATACAAAGCCTGTGTTATTCCACTTACAAATCAGCGTGAAATAGCACAACCTACTGTCCTGTGACCATTTTGAACTTAGCGCTAGGTATGGCTGTTACCAAATACTGGTAAGTATCCAAACTGGAAGCAGCTGTGTTCCGGAAACATTTGCATGTAGCAAAAGTTCTCATTTTGATAAACAGGTGACATCAAACCCACATATCGTCTATCAGTAATAACACAGATTTGGGTGTAGGATTTATCGGACCGGACTTAGTTGTTGATCATGCGGATTATCGGGCGGTGAAGTGGTACATAAGACAGTTATTAACCCTTGTGTACATACGATAAGTATAACCCCTCTTCTTTTGAGCCATGGCATTAAATCATTCAGGAAATAACTGACGCTACAGTACAAGTCGTGCCGTACACATTTGGTCTCCGCTCTCAGTAGTGTTAAATAAAGGAGAACAACTTGTTCGTAAAGTATCTGGGAAAATATCCCTGTCATTCCCTGATGACCGCTCCGGCGGCTTAGTGGTTAGAACATCTGCATCGGATGCGGCAGGTCGCGGGTTCCAACACCATCCGAGTCATACCAAAGATTCTTAACAATGATACTTGCAGCTGACTCAGCATTAAGATGTTAGTGTTACGACTGGTCGGCCGGTGTCAGGATAATCTGACTGGGTGACCAGCACTCTCTAGTTGCCCATGGTTTTGTGTTCGGTGAAAGTGAGTCCCCTCTCCAATTAGGAGGGTAACAGTACCTTTTTAATTCCTGGACCTGCTGTTGGCAACGGAACCGAACCACCCGGTAAAGGGAGAGATCAGGTCCAAGTCTATCAGATCAGAGGAATGGTCTTCCAACCGATATGAGTCGCCTGATCGAACGTTGACCGGGTCCCGGTTACTGGTCATTGCAGCCCCTTCAATAAGGGGATGAAGATCAGGTGGAGACTCCACCTCTCCAAAGTACCGTTACATCATGCGGAGGATTAGGGGTCAGCTTACAGATGCCTGATTAGGGAAGGGGATCGGATAGACATTCCTTTCCCTATAATGCCTCTTAATTCCGATGGAATGCGGAGACTTCTGCCGCACGGAAGTGTTACAATTCTAAGGTCGTACACCAAGTTACATAAATAATCTAAACCAACAAGTTTATTAAATCAAACGAAATTATCTCTCCAAGTTATGACCTGAAAATTTAAGAGGAACTTAAAGTATAGTGAATTCAATCCAAAATAAGCGTAAAAGGTCTATGACAAGTATAGAGTGTTCACAATGAAATCTAATATTGAGTGTGCTGATGGTATTGAATGAACTGATGTACCAATAGTATTGAAAGTTTTAATTTATTTCAGTGATATAGTCCAGAACAACTTTCAACGAATTCCAATAATCCAGAAATTGTGCACTTTTCAAATCCAATGAATAATTAAACAAATGATTCCTATCAAATTATATCTGAACAGAACACTAAATGATTCCACAGACTGAGCTTAAATAAGGAATGAAATAAATTAGTTCACCACAACCTCAAACAAACACGTACGACCAGATGTGCTTCAAAAGTTATTTCCCATAATATTCTGAGTTTGTAAATAAGGTTAGACCTTGAACTGAAATATCAGGAAACAACTTTCTGTTTTTTTGTGCATATGATAAAAGTCAGGTAGACCATAACTACGCAACCCATTACCACTGACAAAGGTCAAGCACATAAAGTAAATTAAATACATGGCAGAAGTGATTGGAACTTTTCTTCTATTCACCCATGAACTTCATGACCTTGGGCACATAGTAGATATGCCCCAGGTGGGCAGATGATTCTTCTACTGAGGACATTGGGTTAGCTCTGCGTGAGATGTTTTGGCTTGAAGTTCCTCGTTCCTTCAAGTGTCCCCCGCAACCGAGAGACATTGACTTGCTTGGTCCTGTTTCCTCAGAGAGATTGAACTGGACGAAGAGATCCTTTATGTCCTCTTTGATGCGAAAAGTTTGATACAAATCAAGTGAAAATGGCACCCCTCACTTCGTGTCCCCTGCCTCGTTCCACCCCTATATGTCAATGTGGAAAAAGACGGAGAGAGCTGATATTTCGACAATGGGAATTCTAAACTCTCCCCAGTTTTTAAATATTTGCTAGGACATTCAGCAGCAGCCGTAACTTCAGTAGACAATGTAAGAGTGGACTATCCCTCCTCACCCGCTCAGCTTTGCTATTGCTAATTCTAGCTCTAGGGTTCATATCTCCTTTCAAGCCCACTGAATCGCTGACCTTAAATGATGAATTGGCATTTCTATTATGACCTGGACTCGCCTTCCAATCAAAACACTGGAACCCTTAGAACAAACGCTAGGGCAGAAGCATCTTCGCTTGCCAAGGTTCCGATATGATAACCCTATCTACACCTTGGCAGATCGAACATATATATATATAGTGCTGGGTCCACGCGACATTTTTGGATTTCATGGGTTGCCTCTCTTAGTTATATAATGCCAACTAACCAATAACGTGGTACATTGTACATAGGCTGAAACTGTGTAGGCATTTGACCTAAAAAGGATAATTTGTAAGTTTAACATCGAAAGTATGACTATGTACCAGAGGGAAGCCATTACATGTGTATTGGCGTGAAAGGTATTTATGCCAACACGGACCGGAAGTGGAAAATTGCTTATTTATCAGTCCATTCAAGTTGTATGATCCTTGTCTCGATCATGTAGGAACAGTGTTCAAATTGGAGCAACTGAATTTTGATTGGGTGCGGTGGCTTGCCGCCGTATCCAATGAAGTGCACAGATCCGATGCACTGAAATATCTGCACGATCCGCCAATGTGTAGATAGGGTTATTACATGGGAAACTTGGTTAGCGAAGATGGAGTACTAGTAACCGTAGCCTCGCATGTCAACCTCTTTTCAGCGTCCCCGTTCAAGATCGTGAAGAGGAATCGTGGTTCAACAATGTGCTGGTGAACCATCCCTGGACAGTATCTCTGAGTAATAGCGAAGGCATAGGTATATAGGCTTTCTCATAAACAACAGCTCACAAATTCTCCTCCTTCACACTTGTATCTCAAACGATCTCCCCGCAAAGAGAACCTTTAGAACAAAGTTGTTAAGTACATTATTCAGTCCAGGAGACAGTATATGGTGCTAAATGGCAAATCTTTTGTTATTGGTTTAGTGTAAAACGTATAATTCTTATCTGTCCCTCTATGATGGCTGTGGCTAATTTTCTTCTCTTCCTTTTTCAAGATGAACAATGGTTAGTTTCAGCTATCAAAAGCTACATTGCAGCTTTATCCAACACTCACAAATATTCGAAAGGCCCAGCTATTGGGACGGACTCTCACTAAAGAATCAGGTATTACTGATACTAAAATGTCGTTTAATTTGTTTGGGGGCGGGTCAGTGGTAAAACTAATGAATGAAGAGAAGCGTAGTGGAGATGTTCAGGTACCAGACTACAATCTTGTGGTTCACTTTAATAGGACAATGAATTCTCGTCATGGGTCGGTGTATCTCGAATGTACCTGTATCCTGTATATTGTACTATATAGTAACAGAGCTATATAAGACTCTTATATTCACATCTGCCATAAAACGACGTGTCACGCTCAAAACACTATTTTTTTATTTTAAAAAATCTCAATCGTCGTGAGACAGGTCGTGTTTCGAACAAGATTTTCGGGAATTCTCGTGGGGAAAAAAAAACATATCTTCATTATATGTCAGTAACATGTAGCACGTATACACGATAAACAGCATTGCTTAGAGTTCATGTTATTCTGTCCTTGGGTCAGTTTATACAGCTGAATCAAAAATATGCAAGTTGAAAAACAAACGTTATTACACGTCATTGGCTCGAATGGGAATGTTTAAACCATCCGTATTAAAAATTGTTATCAATTTTGCGAACAACGGCAACATTTTTTTTTAAATTGGAATTTTTTTCTTATATATAAACAAGGCAAAATTATTTCAATCATCGGAATATTGTTTGAAGGCAAAATATCAAAACGCACGTCCTGCAATACAGGAAGCAAAAGGCTATCAGTGGGAGCAAGCGAAATCAAGCAAAACTAAATTTCAGAACTCCTGTTTGGTTGAGTTTAACTTGGTGAAGCAAAGCACCAACTATAGGTAACGTCGGGACAAGGCAGAACATATTCGACTCGCTGAACTAAACATTCAGGCTGTTAATGTTTATTACTATGCGTTATCTTAATGCTGTTTAAACACCAGCTATTAACTGACCCATGCTTTTCGGGATGATTTTAGAGATAAAATAAATGATTGAGAGATAATAATAAGCACACGTTCGTGTTTGAACAGATAATTTATGTTGATGAAGCGTTGACACCTGTACTGTACAGTGGTGTATATTACTGCTGTATTATGATAAAGCGTTGACACATGTACTGATTAGAGGTGTATCTTACTGCTATTTTACCTGTAAGACCACATAAAATATAAAAATAGTAGCCCCCCACCAATGAAGTGGTCAGTCCCCAATGCGATATTAGTTCGTTTTTTTTTTTCCAAGAAAGACAGTCACACATCATGGTCTAACTGCATCGGATACTGTTCTGACAATGCTGCCGTCATGGCCGTCAAGAACAACTCAGATCCGACGAGAATTCGCTCAGAAAATCCATCATAAATACACCACTACCTCGTTAACTTGCATCCTGATAACTCGCGAACCCGCAATAATGCGGGTTAAGGCACGGATCCCATTTTTTTAAAACCAGAAAATACCCCCAAAATTAATCCCTAGTTCTTGAACTTGAAGAAAATCGCGATCAAAATTGGTAACTGAAACGTTGATATATCGCTCGTTTTAATGTCGAAAACGGTCGAAAGGACTGGGAAACGTGAATCAACATTTTGAAACTATCATCTTTTAAAAAGAAGTCATATAATTGTTTACATTTTTTTCTTCTAAACGACCTTTATAATACATCGCAATTAAAGAAATTCAAGGAAATTTCGATCAATGATAATTTCACTTACGTCTAGTTGTAGGCAGTGCACTAATATTTCAATGCCGATTAAATAATTTGTATTAAGCGAAATTTGTGTTTTGATTCTATCTTTTCGTTCCTCTTAAGTGTAATCATCATAAATTCAATGTGTATTTAAACGTAAAATGTGGCAATCTACCATAACAGCTAGATTACAGCTATTTATGTTATTTTGCAAGCGTTTCCCTGAGAACATAATTAAGTGACGACCGTGTTTTCATAACTGCTTTGCGGAAGTATTGGTATCGTTGCAATGAATTAAAAGTTGATCTCCTTTGCATTATCACGCTAATTATGTCTTTTGAATCAAATACTGGAGGTGGAATAAAATAAAAGGTAAGAAGTATGCAAATCCTACATACTTGAAATCTAGCGGCCACGGTTGTACGTCAGGTGAACACAGTTCAGTTGATCAATCGAACACTGTTATAAATTTGTTGGGTATGTAACATAGAATACCTTAAATTTACGGACTCATTCATAACTGTTCAAAAATAGCAAGGCAACCAAACGAATCGAAAACTTCGTAAAATAAAGAGCTTGGTTCCACGGATGCGGACCATTGTGGACAAGCGAGTTTCAGAGAATTTCTGAACTGGCACATTTAGATATCCTCAAGGATGATAAGTAGTTTCACTATTACTTCCAATGAAATCACGACATCAATATTGTACTAAATGAACACTACAAAAATTGAGTTTCGACGTAGACGATTGTCTCATGAAATAAATATCTCTAGTTTTTTAGGAAAATGAATCTTGTTTGATGGTGTAATAATTATCAAGTAATCGTTAGCAAATGGAATGCCGTACATGATGCAGTCGAAATGTGCAATAATTGACAAAATGTCACGTTCGCCCCTTCGTAGAAGAGGGTTGTTATATCGATCCTAATAATTGACAAAATTTGGGCTGTCATGGAAAACGATATATACATATTTATATAAAATTGGTCAAGGAATTCATTGCAGCTATAATATTTTAGATGACGCCGAATCAAATGTACAATATTTGCAAAACAATCATTACCCTCACCCCTGGTAAAATGGGGAAGATATTTCCGACTAGTGCTTTCCTCGTTAAACAAGAAAAGGGGACCAGGTGGCTGTCTTGTAAGACAATACAGGTTTTTGTGCTAGGACGCACTATTTCTGAAAGAGAACAGCAATAAGGTACGCAATTTTAATTTTCCACGTAATTTTTTTTTTTTTGTTCTTTGTTTTATGCAAATGTGTTTGATATGACTAGGATCCATATTATGTATCGTTTATTTAATTTCATGGAAATCTGTTGATGCTAGAGTTGTTATGCAATTTATCTCTTTAATTTTACAGTTACTAGTTCATTGATAGAACTGACGTAGGCATGCGATCCAAATGTTCATATGTATTGTATTTCATAGGGTTATATGAAATAATTTTCTTTGTCTGTTAGGCCGATACTGATTATCGCGAGTTACCGATAATTGCATGTTTATTTCTGATTTTGTAATGTTTAAATTATCTTGTAAGTTATGGAATGCTGTGAGCTAGAATTTTGAGAATTGTATGCGTAGATAAAGAGATACGGTAACGTTAGATACACCGCTCACGTGTTAATTTATGGTCGTTCGCTGTGAAGCGATAGTGATAATCTATCGAATTAGGTCAGAACTTATACAGCGTTTGGATAGCTAGTTATGCTTCTGAGCAGCGTAAGTGAGGAAATTTTATGTACGTATAGAAAGTGTGATACGTATATAGATTATGGGGTAATTTTGTCCTTTAAGGAAAAAGCTTTTTGGGAGAGACAGGACAGTCCGAAGACGGAAGTTGGAAGTCTGGAAATAGATGATGTATTCAGAATAAAAGACTAAAAAGACCATGAAGAGATGAAGCGTTCAGAATAGAAAGACTAGAGAATAGGAAGACGTGATACACGGGTCACGAGGGGAAGGTGGTGCAATCAGTCGTGGACATTACACTCTTTTCATCACTCGTTATTATGATGAAATAAATCGAAATTAGACACTGCTATTAAATTCTGTTGACATAACTTAGACTGAATTGTAGTTGCCGCTATCAATTGTTTTCGATTAAAGTGTTTTTCTTGTCTAAAGGGTCTCCTATTGCTTTATATCTTCCCAATAGTTGTGCTCAGTTCTCTGTTGATATTCTATCTATCCACTCCCACCGGGCTATACAATCGAGGCAGGTCATCCTCTTGATAATGCCAACCAAATCCAATTAACCACCTCTCTTACTAAGAGGGTGACGTTACTCCCCTCCTTTATAAGACTACTTATAATCTCTGTTCAGATATAAAGTTGTTAATGGTATAATATATGTTTGACATGAAGCATTTACGTTCATTAATATTTGCGACATTTTCAAAGATGAGAATGAAAATAAAACAAGAGGGTTTATTGATTCGATATTTACTCGCAAGATAAAAAGTAAAGTATAACAGTGACGCAAGTTTTAATATTGGTTTGGTAAATTACGGCGCAACAATACAAGTAGGTTATTGAGTGATGACACAATTTTACTAAAGTGCCTTGTCCAAGGACACACCATCGGAGCTGATACAGGCTGGCCCAATGGTAGGACTCGAGTCTGCACGCTTTCGGTCTTGAGTCTCAGGCACTAAACCCTGAGCAATCGCATCTTCCCAGTTTTAACATTTTATTATTTATTCTTAATTCTTCACACAGTATTTATTTGGTACATATTGTTTTAAATATTAAAAGAAAGTCCATAATGCGTGATTTATGAAACGTTTAAAAATGTTTTCAAAGATATTCGTATTTTGTTCTCACTATATACATTAATAAATATTTTGCTTAAAAACCTACATTCAATGGCTCATTTCTATTTTATTCTAATTCCATCTAGACAATCATCAAGAACTATCTTATATAGATTTAAAAGCTGAAAATAAACTTTTTACATTCTCATTATTTTTTGCAAAAACGGTAATAAGTACTAAAATAACTCATGTATGTGCGCTCCATTGTGTTTCTTATAATATTTTACATGGTCCGAATCTACCTCTAATCTGGTCCTAATCACCCATAGTCCGAATCAAACGTGCGTCAGGATTGGCCACAATCTACCATAACTGACCTTTGAAAATAACACAATCGTCCACCACGAAAAATTGTGTACCCTGATATATTGCAATATGTTTGAATACCGCGATATATACCAAGGTATACCACGATTATATCAGGGACCGGTAATTTTATCGTCTGGGGCAGGGGTCTGACACTTAAAAAAAACAAAAAAAACAAGAAATATAAAATTTAAAAAAAATCACTGATCAGTAGTTAGAAAAACTAACTTGCTATGCATTTTCGCAAAATACATGTAACAGCTTATTTTATGATCCATTAATTTTAAAAAAGCAAATCGCAGCCAGTACGTTATACTTGACAGTGTTGTTGTGGGTTTAACGCCATTTTCAGTACACGATAGCTATACATGGCAGCTAGTATAACTGGTGAAGGAAGAACCCGGGGAAAACCCAGTAAGAACCACCGACCCATGGGAAGCTAGTGGCAAGCAATCTCAAATATTTACGCTGGCCGAACCCGAGAGTCGAACCCACTCGGACAGAGGTGAGATGGCAGTGATCGGTAAAGGCGACCGCTTAAGATCACTCGGCTACCTCCGGGCGCTAAATACTCGGTGTATATGTTAATTGTTGTATAAGGTACCATAATACAACTTTAACACAAATGGGACGATACAGTTTACACTGTCGCTGACATCTTGTAAAGGTAATTGTACTGACATTTGATAGTTTGTTGATAAAAGTAGAAAGTATTGATACTGAAACCTGCAAGTTACTATGCTGCATTGATATAGTAGGCAGGACAACTTTGGGTTGGATGCATACGCCCGGGCAAGATACTGAAATGAGAGGGCGTGCAAACATAAAACACACTGACTCAACAAACCAGAAAATATGTAGTAAACTTGAGAAATTATGTAAAATTCAAACAGAAAACAATTGCCCTCTCTAAAACCTTAGGATGATTCGCAGTCTTGAAAAGGTATACATGTGTTTAACACATTAACATTAATTATATTTAAAACAAATCCCACAAATTTGGATTTGCCCGTATATTTTTTCACAATATTCCATTTGACCACCACGTTAGCATACTTAATACGTGCTAAATTTAATAAATATAATTATATTTTAATACACAATATTAGTTTGTAATAAAATACAACTGCTTCTTTAAAATGTTTTGTTTATTTATCATACAAAATGAAACCATGCTGCTACTGACACTAAATTCGTAAAAAGATTACTTGCGAATTTCCTTATATTTCATACTGACGGAAACTGCTGAAGTACAGGTACAATGAAAAAGTAAAGTGTACGTTCAACCGAGAGACAAAAAAAGGCCGCGGTAAACCTGAATGATAACGGCTCAAATTCGGGATAAACAAGCCGCTCCTCAGGGGGATAAAAGTTGAACATACAACCCCCCCCCAAAAAAAAAAACAACAAATATTTAAAAAGAAAGTCACTTAGCATAAAGTTCTGGACTCCTACATGTTAGAATCATATGGGTCAATTTCAGAGATGGGTTTAGGCATAAGCTAAACAAGTTACAGCTTAGGGCCTCACAGTTTGAACTCACAGTCTGAAGGGGCCTCTCAAACTTATTTTGTAACAAATATGGCCTCTACAGCTTCCGATAGCTTAGGGCCTCGCTATGTCTAATTCCAGCACTGGTCAATTTACAACAAGAAATATAACATTACGTGTTTGTTCAGGAATAATAGACGATAATAATAATGTGTTTTGTACATAAACCGTACAAAACTTGCTCATAATATTAAATACACTTAAAATTCACTGTAATTTCAGTCATCCCAAAATTATTTCAACAAAATTGATAAAATAAGAAATCTGAATGTTTCTCGTGAAATATATTGAACTCGGTCAATTGCTATTTGGACGAGTGAAATTTCTTAACTATTAATTTAAAACTGAATTATCTCCTAACGAATATGCGAATTGACCTAACTCAGACCCGTCAGTTTGCACGCACTGTATCTGAACATTCCCATTGCTGTAATGCCTATAAACCCAACATTTGGACCCGGCAATACACCCAGTTGGAATCAGGTCACAATCAGTACTTCCAGTAATGTAGTTACAGTCTATTTTCAGAACATTTTTTCCTCTCTCTCATTTTGGTGGTGATGGAAGAGTTATATTTATGCTTCTTTTTTATGGATTTAAAGGTAATTGTTTGTTCTTGAGAATATGAGCTCAGGGTGTGGTTTTCCGTGGTGTATTTCGGCGACAGTGCACAGCGAGTAATAAGGCCTTGGTGATGCTCCGGAAGTGAAATATGTGTTCTGTTTACATACTGCTCTGTTGACAGTCCAGCCTCTCAAAAAAATGCAGGTCAACCCTTGACAACAACTTCACCGTGAAGTCATCGTTGAAGGTATTTTAGATTAACATATCATTTGTATTGATTGCCACATAGTGGAAATGTCAGTATTGAAAAACAAATGTAGAAAATATATAGTAATATTAAATGTGTTTTATGTCCAGTTGACACCTTGTACAACAAAACCTGTGACACGTCATGATTTGGGACCCGATTTTTAGACCTTGAGATCTCTCGGAATCAGGCTTAGTGATGGGGGTGGGTGGGTCCCAAATTTAAAAAGGGCCCTGACTTTCCTCGATAGGGCACCAAAGCGAAAGTCTACGTGGTTATTTACTCCGAGTGTGCATAACCCAACAAAAGTGCGCCATAATAAAATGATGGTACAATTTCAAGTGACCAGTGACAATAATTTTGTGCTATTTATTTTTTTAGACGGATGGAGGAGGTGGTTTAAACCCTGCACCCCCACCCCATAACCCAGATTCGCCCCTGTACATCCAAGAAACATAAAATAAGTACATTCAATATAAATACATGCACGCAGGGGCGTAGCTACCATATAGCATAATCACGCAATGCATGGGAGCCCACACATTATTTTTTTTTTCACATTATAGATTAGGCAGGGAGCCCACCGGTAAGCTTTGCATAGGGAATCCCATCCTAGCTACGCCACTGCGTGCAAGTATAAGTGCAATTAACTACCGGGTATAAGATGCGGTTATACATTATTAATGTGGAATACATTTGAGGACGAGTACTAAAAGTTCAACGAGCTACAATGTATTTTCAGGCATTCACTAAAATATGATCTGAAAGAGAAAAAAAAAATCCAGCAGAAATATGATATGCTGTACTATTTAATATTAATTTTAGTCCCAATCGTGACATATTTTATTTGCCAGTGACATTCAAGCTGTAAAATACTTGGACTTGTCTCTAATAGCTGTTGGATTTGCCTCTAATTGCATTTTGATCTCATTATGCAGAATTTAAAGGTTTACCTTATTCTACATCATATCACGCACTGTCATAATTTTGTTTAGATAACTTGGCTTATCTATAAATATAATATAAAATATATACTTATTTTAAAATTGGTTGAGTCATATGCATGTATATAAATGATGATATATTAAATGGTGATCTTTACGATATATCATATACCTCTTAAACAATGGGATATAAAGTTAGTAATTAAAAAGGGAAGTTCTTACATAAGTGACTGTCAAGTTGGCCGTTAACCAGAATTGTAATAACAATAATTATATACTTTACAATTTATAATGCTGGTATCATACCAACTGTACTTTTGAAAAAAAGCTTTGTATCCGAGTCATAAAACATTTTGTTTATAATAATAAATATATTTTAATTATAATAATATTATATTTATTTATGCAATATAAAATATGTACTGGTCGAATGTGGCATTTATACCGGTCTCTCTAAACACCCCAAGACACCACAGGACACCCCAAGTAGTGAATGGGGACACCCTAGGGACAAGGGGACTTTAATGTTAAATAGGGGTATATCCACTCTGGGGACAATGGAAATTTAACATGGGAAGCAATATCCACTCTGGGGACAATGGAAATTTAACATGGAAAAAAAAAGACATCCACTCAGGGGACAAGGGAATTTAACATGGGAGAAAGGAAATATCCACTCTAGGGACAAATACATTGGAACAATGGGAGAAAAAAAATATCCATTCTAGGGACAAAGGCAATTGAACATGGGATTTTTTTTTGTTTTTTTTTAAAAAAAATTAAAAAATAAAAAATAAAAAAAGGGGTAGGCAATGGAAAGTCAATCTCTTTTCGAGAAATGTGTGTGGCCCTGAAAAGGGCCTTTTGGTTTCTTCTTCTTCTTCTAACTCCTTAACTTCTTTATCCATCCTTTTATTTTTTCCATCATTCCTTTCTTCTTCTTTTCTGTTTCCGGTATCCAGTCCGGGTGACCCATGGCTCGGAACTTCTGTTGGATTTTTATCCAGTTAGCGTTTAGTTTCTCTAGTTCTTCCTTTTTCTTTCTATTTTCTTCTTCTTTTCTTTCCTTTAACCACTTTTCTTCGATCTTCTTGACCTCTTCGGTCAGCACATTCCTCATTACTTCTTCCGCTTTCTTAAGCTTGTCTAAGCCCCACTTCACAAAAGACCAATCTGTCCATTCTACAATGTCTTCTAAAAAACACCTTACACTCGTCACATAAACTATGGCTTCTTTCAACTTGCCCACTTTCACATACGGTGGGTTAATTAAACCTCTGATTCTCTTCTCCTCATTCTCTATCATTTCTTTCACAATATCGATTGCTAAGTGGAGGCTGGTTACTTGTCTTGAGACGAAGTCTTTTGTCACTGCATGCCTCCATTCCTGTTCAAGCCTTTCTGCTACATTCAATCCATCCACCATCCAATACCAACTTCCCATAAGGTTGTTATACAAAGCTGAAGCTGCTGGCATCTTCTTGTTTGCTTATTCCGTGGAATGGGCTCCAATGGCAAACACTGTTAGTTTTATAGTTAAAGCGCGGACGTGATGGAAAACATCCCCCTAAGACATAAAATTGATATTACCTAAATCATAACCAAACAACGCGCCGACGTGAAGGAAAACATCCCCCTACTTTCTCATTTCATATAATCTACTATCCACATAAGTGAAGCAACATTTAACAAACCCCAAATCTACTATTTACACACTCAAATCATTAAAACAAAATCCATAATTTACTATCCACACAATCGTACGTGAGCGGTTACAAAACCCAAACTATACTCTCCACATACGCTAAGAAACAATAAACAAACCCATAATCTACTATTCACACAAACGTACGTGAGCGCTTACAAACACAAACACACAAACACATACCCTCAAACTAGGAAAAAAAAGAGTCAGTGTTTATATTCACACTACTCTACATACACACATTGGCAAATCGATTGTTATTTCTTTTTTAGAGTATTGGGGTAGCCCTGAAAAGGGCTGTTTGTTTTTTAACTCCAGATGCACATATCTAATGCTGGTACCTTCCTGGTCTGGTGCCACACACACATCTTCTTCCCCAGTCTCCTTTTACCTTTTTTCTTGGGAGTGCAGAGGCGGGATAAGTGGCTTCAGAATCCCAGTTTTCTGTCTCTGGGATTCTGAAATTTCCTCTCTCCTTTTCCTCCTCTTCTTTTTTTTTCTTCTTTCCTCCTCCTCCTCTTTCATCCTTGCCTCTTCGACAATGGCCTCCGCGGCCAGTTCATTTAGTATGCGCCTGGCATATTCCAGGTGCACCTGGAGTTCTAGCAGTTTCACAATTCTGGTATTCATTGTCTTGTCAACGAATGAACAGGGTAGCTAGACTGCACAGCGAGTTTCAATTTATACTAAAAGCGCGGAGGTGATGGAAAACATCCCCCTAAAAACATAAAATTGATCTTACCTAGATCATCACCAAACAACGCGCGGACCTAAAAGAAACACTCACTCACTTTTTTATACTACCCATCACTATTCTAAAAAATTTTATTAAACAAATAATATACTATTCACATACGCAAAGCAATCAAACCCCAAATATACTCTCCCCACACCTCAAACAGCCAAAAACATGATCTTAATCTACTATCCACACCAACGTACGTTAACACTTACAAACACACAATCCTATACATAAACACATACACTCACATCACAAAAGAGTCAGTGTTTATATTTACACTACCTACACACATTGGCAAATCGATTGTTATTTCTTTTCTAGAGTATTGGGTAGCCCTGAAAAGGGCTGGTCTTTTTTTGTTTGCTATGGCAATCTTTTAGTTTCTAAGAATGCGACGTCCTCTGAGGATAGACTTTCTGACGATAGGTCTGCTTCTTCTGACGATAGGTCTGCTTCTTTGGAAAGAGAAGAAGAACTCTCTCTACAACATTTAGTCAAATCTGACTGAAAGCATTCTGGAATTAAATACATTCAATTATGTACAAAAGATGC
Organism: Sinohyriopsis cumingii; assembly: GCA_028554795.2. Lineage (NCBI taxonomy): Eukaryota > Metazoa > Mollusca > Bivalvia > Unionida > Unionidae > Sinohyriopsis > Sinohyriopsis cumingii. Next base: position 1,785,256 of record CM068841.1, read on the forward strand.
AAACTGCCCAAACATTTTTCTGTTAAGTAGATATCAGCCAGATGAACAATCTCAGGTCCACTTGTATAGATCATCTATCTTTAATCTTGTGGGTTTCTTAATTACCCCATGTGCAAGCTCTCAAATATCTCCAGTAAGGCTAGAAAAAAACTTTAAACATTTTTTTCTCAAAACGTACTCAAAAGAGTTTGACTAAATTTGACAGAAAGCTTTTTGAAGGGCTTTCGAATGTGTACAAAACTAATACCAGGCCATCATAAACATGGCTGCTGTCACTAAAGATAGAATCACTTTAAACAACTTTAGCTCAAAAACTGCATAACAGAATTTGAAGTATTTAGCAGCAATCATCCTTGCTGACTTTCTGGATGGTAAAAAACCCTAATCCTCATCACCTTACAAATATGCATGGATCTTGTTCATTAGTGAAACATATCAAGATCTTGATGACTGAAGCACACATTCAAAGTTTGATCAAAACAATCCCAAACACGACTTACAGTATGGCAACAAGTTCAGCCAATCAGATACAAGACATCATTATTAAGTGTGGATCTTACTCATTATTGACCCATCCAAGATCTTCATGACTTAATCCAATATTTCAAGTCTGAGCAAAACTGGATCAGAAATATGATCTCCGGGAATGGCAACGAGCAGAGCTAATTTGTTTCAAAATCACACAATAGTCATCTATCTCATTCATTATCAAATTTGTACAAGATCTTGATTATATGACCATATATTCCATATCTGATTAAACTCAGATACAAAAATCGGGCCAGAGAGAAGTAACAAGGTCAGTACAATTTTATGCAAGATTGTCTCATTACTAAACCGATCCAAGATCTTGATGACAAAGGTCCTTATTGCAAGTTGGATCAAAACTGGATTAGAAATATGACTTCCAGAGGAGTAACAAGCCAGTCAGATACAGAATCACCTCATTGGTAATGTGGACTCCAGAGTGGCATGAAGCAATTGTTGGCTGCTGGACATGCAAAGAATGATGCATAATGCATGACAGATGAAGGGCCAAACTATAAACTCACTTGACCTTACAACCAGATGAACTAGAACTAGAGAAACCTTTGATACCAATGTTTTCATCACATGAAATCTGCCCAGAAAGCATCCTAATGACCAAGGCTTCTTGGCCGACTGCTCTTAAGTTTGGTTGGTAGGCAGTTGTCACCAAGTGAGCCATTTCTTATTGGTTAATGTAACTACTGCTTACAAAATTAGGTGTGGAGAAGTGAACAGAAGAACTGATGGCAAAGTTGACTGTTTGTGTTTTATTATGCAGATCTGAAAGGGAAACTATCCAAATAAACACAGTAGTAATATTCTAATCTTAGACTGGTGTACCTAGACATGACTTCTGAAGTAAACACACATACACACATGAAAACAAATATATCACTATTTATTCTTTTAATACAAAAGATCAAGATTTCCCTTTTGTTTTTCTTTTCTTCTGACCAGGCCTTTTCTTTTCCTTCTTTTCCTTTTTCTTGTATTCCAGGTCAGGAAGCATCTTTGGCAAAACTTTGCCAGTTGTTCTTTTTGATCTCTTTCCTTTTGACGACAGTTTTGAAGACCTTTCTTCTGCTGATGAACCTGTAAAACCATATAAAATTCTAATCAATGATATTTTTGAACATGAACAATACTATAATGGATACATTAACGACTACAAGTACTGTCAAACAGGCTTTAAAAAAAAAACTCAAGATTCCCACAATGACTTTGTTCCATGCATCATTTGTTGTATCCCTAACATAATGCATAGACCATGTTTCAATAAGCATGCAAATTTACATTGTACAAACTGGGCATTCGACCACTGCTCTTCCTGACTGACTGTCTTAGCCTAACATTCAAACCATGCTCTTCTTGACTGGTCAAACTAGTTGTACATCGTAACATTTCTCTTCCTGATTAGTTGAACTACCTCAACTGTATATTCTGATATGTTGCTCTTGGTCCAATATCAAATTTCTGTAACAATAAATTCCATGATGTCCTGTCAGAAATCTTGACATCTTGACTCACGTTCTCTGATTTAGTAATCCCTTTGGCATATGTGTACATGTCTGTCTGTCCCAACCCTAGATTAAGGTAAATATTAACATTGCTTAATTAATCTCATTGTTAAAGCATTCAATTTATACCTAAATATTAGGCAGGTTCAACAAGATGGGGTCTCTTTGTCTTTACAATTTTCCAAGGTGTGTAAAAATTCAGACAACAAGCTTGTGTTAGAATATCTAAGGACATAATTGGTGGTTTTACTGTGGTAAAACGTCCATTTTACCAGTTCCACTGATGTGTTACAGTCATGACACCATCATCTCTTAAAATCCTCAAATACTGGAATTGTATCCCCTAATGAACTGTATCTGTGTTTGTACTAAAGATGTTTGCAGTAAAATATTACAAGTACATCAGGTATTCAATAATTTTCATGAATATATGCACTGACAAGATATCAACAAGTATAATGCCATAAGACGTAAGAAACGTCTTAATTCAAGTTCTGAAAGGTCTGAGTCATGACATGATTTCTAACAATGACTTCCATTTAAACATACATTAAACCCTGGGAAGACAGTTTTAAAAATATATGCCAGGGTACTTTGATTTCACAGTGTTCATATTAAAATGATAATAAATTTTAAATTGTGTCTGTAGGTGGGTACCCCACTTTAAAAGTGCCTTCACTGGGTCCCATGTATTTTTTAATGGAACAGCCCTAAGCAGGTATGAAGCGTAAAAGCAGCCACTGCAGTGGAACCATTTGACTACAGATTATACTGACCATAACCTTGTTACCATGTAAAATAACACTAAATCCGGTCAAAATTCTAAACCTGCCAAAATTTAAACATGAAAAACTATCTGAGACCAATAATTTTAATTTTCCTGTATTACTGTAACATCTGAGTTTTTAAAAAAAAAAGGGTTTCACAACATCTGTTGTTGTTCTTGTTGTTGTTGTGGGGTTTAACGCCATTTTTCAGCACACGATAGGCTATACATGGCGGCCAGTATTAATGGTGGAGGAAGAACCAGGGAAAACCCCGGAAAGAACCACTGACCCACGAGAAGCTACTGGCAAGCTTTCTCACATACCCACATTGGCTGAATCCGAGACTGGAACTGGTGCAGACAGAGGTGAGATGGCAGTGATCCATAACGGAGAGTGCTTTAGACCGCTTGGCCACTTGGGGCCCCCAAAAATTCTGTATACACACGATACAGTAAATACAAATTTGTTTCCAACTAAAACCACAAAATATTTCATGATGTCAGGTTTTCACTTCTTCAGCATAGCTGCCAACCCTTCAGGCTTGCAATTAGTGAAAACAGGGATACAAATTAGTGAATTTTGACATGAATTCGTGAAGTGATCTTCGAGTCCAGGAATATTTGTCGGAACAAATGTTTAGCATGGTCTCCAGCTGATAAAGGTAGATTGGTTCAACAAGAAAACTCACAAACAATGCTTCAGTGTTGGTAGCTTGCAGGTCTTCCATCAAGATCTGAAATCTGCAAGTTCTTAATTTTCCCAACTTCTATGTGCTTTTTACTACCAATGTGTTTCCTCACATCATCTCTGCCACCATGCCCAATGCTAAAATTTGTGGCACATGCATGCGAAAAGCATGATGTATGTCAGTGTTTGATGGCAGAATGCACTGCCAATTTTTTGTATATTCCAAACTAAACTTCACTTTTTGTGCAATACATTTCTTTTTCCTTGTTGGTGAAGACATTTTCAAGATGCGGTGCCAAATGGTAATTCAAATCAGTGTTTGCAGCGCATGCACAGAGCAATATTCCAGTTAGGCCCCAGTTTCTCTCAAAAGCATTTGTTAAACTACTCTTATACATACAGATTAAAATACGCTAAAATGCCTGCTACCGGGCCAACTGTACCACTCAGCTAAAGTTCCACTAATATCGTGACTAGCAGTACTGGACCATTTCAGCAACTGCTGATATCACGACTAGTGCTTAACAGGAAATTGGTTATTTATATTAAAGATTTAAAATAATTGAGAACTGGGGAATTTGTGATTTTTTTGCAGGCGGTGTGAATCTGTGAATTGCTGAAAAAGTTGTGAAATTCATGCCAAAATCGTGAGGGTTGGCAGCTATGCTTCAGTATCTTAATTTTTTACACTAAGACAATAAAACATGGCTTATTATTGTTTTGTGTTCTTTTATTTCCCCATCAAGCCTTAGAATAATGACCTTCCAAAAACACACAACACAAAGATCAAAATGTATGAGATCACCCAGCTGGAACTTTCCCACAACTAACTTGTATGTACTCTTTTGCAACACTGCCTTACTTTTAACTTCCATTATCAAATATTGTTTTGACTAACAATAGTATGTATCTCTAATCACACAAAAAATTATGCCTGGATAAAGGAAGGAACCTTAAATGTGTTTCCTTCTACAGAGAGTTACAAACATAACTATATTTCTGCATAAACAATATATGGCTTGGTTTGGTTTTGTGGGTTTAACACCATTTTGCAGCATGATGAGAAAAGCTTGGGAAGAACAAATGACCCACAGGAAGCTACTGGAAAGTTTTCTTACACAACCACATTACCCTAGTCAAGACACAACCCCATGCAGTCACAAGTGAGATGTCTGTTATACGTAAAGGTGAGTGCCATAGACCACTCTGCCACCAAAGGCCCCTTCATGTAAATATACATTTTCTTGATTAACTTAAGATATCTGAAGTGTGCATGTGTGTGTGTGTGTAAGAGAAAGAGAGAGAGGTATACATGCTCATCATAAAAAAAAACAAATGATAACAAAACATTACCAATAGTTATGCCTTGTAATTTTGTGTTCTTCTACTGTAGAAGGGCTCCATTTGAAATTTGGAAAATTAATAGCCAGAAAAGCTTCTTTGTCATAGTGTTAAATGCTTTCTCCACCCAGTGATAATGAACTTTATTCTTTCTCCATGCAAAATAAAGTCCCTTGCAACTAAGGAAATTTACTGAGCATAAGAATACAAATGACAAAACAGAGAAATCAGCTTAGGACATATTGGTAGATTTACAGAATTTGGTTCAGAGTTTTAACTTCAAAAGACATTAGACTTTCAATAAGAATGGCAAGCTGCAGCATATTTCTTCCATTTTCCAATGAGGAACCAAAGTTTGGGTCACTATATGACCATTTTTCATCCATTTGTATGAACAAATTGTGTGCAATTTCTGAATCGGGGAACAGTATTTCAACTAGATCTGAAAACATTATCTGCTGCCATAAACATGATATTGTATTTGGCTATAAAGTTAGTAAACACTACCTTGGCACATACATCTTTATCCACATTTGATGCAGATTTCGCCAACATGGATTTTAGTGATGGCGTATTGGTTGCTGTGGTTAATATGAATGAATATGCTGTATGACATGTACTGTCATTCTTGCCATTGCAGCTGATTTGTATAATTCAGCATGAATTACTTGATTAGTGAGGTTTGCAAGGTTCACTAATACAGTGCACTGATCACAACCAGCAACATCTTCCTGATCTGTTTAAGATACCAGTAGCTGAAGTGTAATTTTAATTTTTCTTTATCATCTTTATTTATTGTCAAGTCTAGGGGCTGAAGATTGTCTATACATGAGGCAAGCACAAATGAGTGATTCCACTGTCTTTCATTTAAGTTAGTAACTATTCACTTTGGTGGCATTGGCTTCTTCTGATGTTAATCACGGAGATGAAAACATGGTGTAATTGATTGATCTTGATGGGTGTTTTGTTTGTGCTGACAGGGGTGATATTATTGTTCCAGAGCTGTTGGCTGTGTTGGCTTCCAATGACATTATTCACTCAGATGAGAAAACGGTGTAAGTAATGAGCTTGTCAGGTCTTTGATTTGGTCTCACATATGTGGTGTTATTCATGAAAACATTCAGTGAACGCATTTACACAAGCATAGTTTTATTCTGTTGTATTCTTTATTTTGGGTATTTGTCAAGGTTAAACCATGAAATTAAATAGCTACTAATAATTCAAATTTGACAGGCAAGACGCCGAAGTTAAGTACCCATGAAAATGTCCTTTACTTTAGAAAATCAAGAAAACTGATGATACCCTTGTAAAATTCATTGTTACCTGGTTTGGGATTATCAGCCAGAGTTAAACAAGGCATATCTAATGAAACAGTGTGATCTTTTTCTTTTTCAACTTCTTCCTCTTCTTCAGAATCTTGCCTGCATCTGGTATTTTTCTCTGGAGTATATCTGATGTCTGGAAAAGAACAACGAAAGTAAGTGCCCCTACTGAGTACCACAATATAAAGGAACATGAAATTGTAGACAATTTAGCAAGAAACATTGATGCAAAATATTCATTCATGTTATAATTATGCAAACCCCCCCCCCACAATATGTAAATAAAAACCATTTACTTACAGAAGGAAAGCTGCCAAAGGTGTGTAACTTGACTTGTAATTTAGAGGCAGCCATTACGATGTTAAAATAAGGATTTACAACAAAGTTAAAGTACTGAAAAAGTAAATATTACCAATGCAAGCTTTTCAAAAAAATCAATTTCTTTGACTATCAGTTCAGTCAGCAGCAATATTATTATTATAGAATAATTCTCTTTCATCTGTGTTAAGATACCCAATGATACAAAAACAAAAGTATTTTTGCCTATCAGTAATTTGCAAACCTATTATATCACTAAATATGCTGCAGAAATGTTTGCTTTATGTCCTGATCATTCTTTTTTTCAAGAACATTGTTATGAATTATGTATTCATTAATGCATTTTTTTAAAGCAATGGAATCTTCTCATCATTATCTGTAACATTTTACTGCATGAATATGTTGCAAAAAAGTCCCTCATGAGATATATTTTTATGTATGTGTAGTAAGTATTGGAAAAAGATAAGTGCACCAAGACAAGCGAAGACATTTTAAAACTTTACTTAACTGGAAATTTCCTTTTATATATACATCTTATATCATTTTCTTTTCTTCACATAAATGTTTAAGTAAATAATATGAAAAAATAATACAAATAAAGCAAAAGAATTTTGATTTTACAAAAACTGGAAGAACTTGAGAAAAAATAAAATATGGAAATATTCATTGTGTACAAAATACAAGTTTCTCAATTTCAGCTATAAAACAGATGCACAGGGAATTTAAAAAAATCAAACAATGAACCCACTGTTGGGCTTAACTTGTATCTGTGTGCACAAATATATATATATATATATATATATATATATATATATATATATATATATATATATATATATATATATATATTTGCCATATGTTTTATGTCATTTGTTAAATTTTGATGTCTATTATGAGATTTGCATTTATATTTTTACAATTTCGTATCAATTTATCATCTCTTTATACCTCACACATTTTATTTTGTGAACTTTAATTAATATTTAAATAATATGTACTGGGAAATCAAAAGTATAAATATCAATACTAGTCAAAAATTGTATAAATCTTAAAACAGATAATTATTAAATTCCTTTTAAATGATGAACATCTGAACTATATTTTATGAACTTAATTCAGTAAATTAATATGTTAATATTTGCATTCAAATAAAATATCTCAAATTTTATTTGAGATACTTGTGCTCTTGTCCATCTCTGCAGTGTTTCTGTGTTCTAGCCATGTGATGGCGGCATGTCTGTGCTCATCTGTGTGGATTGTTCTAAATTCTAACTATCAAATATATGTCTGGTGTATAGTTATAATTCTGTCTGTCTGTCTGTCTGTCTGTCTGTCTGTCTCTCTCTCTATATATATATATATATATATATATATATATATATATAAATATAATAACAGGAAGTTTCTAGTTATGTAAAGTTTTAAAACATCTTTGCGGGTGGTAATGCACTACACATTTCTCAATAATTACCTAATGTGCTCCAAAAATATATGCTCCCAATAAATTTTCTGCATCATTATTAAATGAGATAAAATATGTCACAAATAAAAATAAGATTCCATTTTTAGTACACAAAAGACATTCTAAAATATTTTTCGTAATCATTTCAATGTCGAGTGCAAACAGACCTTCAACAAAAAATAAAACTCCCGCAAATTTCATATAGACAATACTTAAATTTATAACTCTTGTATATTTATTTTTTTAAAATAGGAACAAGCATTCAGTATTTTCCATTCCTGCCATTTTTAAACTTGTCTGTACTGTCTTTGCCTTGTGTCTGAATGTCTTTGCCCATCTTCACCCATCTCTGTTTGACCTTGACCTTAGGTCAAGTATTATCCAGGTGAACATTTAGCAGAAACCAACCAATATGGCTTGTATTAGAAGATGCAGCAACACAAAAAAGGACTAAAGATAAAACATATAGATTTTTGCATCAATAAAAAAACATTGTACTGTAAACTACTTATTATTAATTATGACAAGTAGGTTTTAAAAGGATCTCTTCCACATTTACAATAATACAGATCACAGGAGATAAATCATAACAAACACAACAGGGCAAACCTAATAGTGTAAATAGTTTGATTAGAAACACAGCCAACAGAAATTGCTGAAAACTTTTATCCTCACTATTGATTAAAGACTGAACTGATGCTGTATCTCTGAAATATAATTAGCCATTTCTAAATATATTTCTTACTTGAAATAATACCACTTACTCTAAAGTTGGACCATACCTTCCTGTGTTAACAATAATATTGACATAAAGATCATTAAAGTTATCTGAGCTGACCTATAAAGATATGCATCGTATTTTCTCCCTTTAACACACTCAAAAACAGAAAACCTGACTCTGATAAATGTATTTCCATTTCATTCCAAACAAGAAAAGTCAAAATGAAACTATGAATGAAAATGACACCACAAAATCTGAATGCATTTCTGAGACCATAAATGAAAAATGACATGGTGATCAAACATAAATGTGAATTGAGTATAAACAGAAATGAAATGCAGATTCAATAACATTACCCATTTCAGGGTTGGTACAGTGTGACCCCACTATAACATGCCCTGTTATAACATGAATTCGGATATAACATGGTTGTGGTGTGGCTCCCAAAATTTCATATACATGTATTCTTCATGTACACAAAAAAATTCTTTTTTAAGGTAGCCCCAAAAATGTAAAAAGTTTATTATCATTGTGGAAAAGAGATTATGCATGAATAATACAAGATGATCGTGGCTCCTGTAATTTTATATGTATTTTTCTTGTACACAAAAAAGTAGCTTTTTCTTCTTAAATGTACAAAAAATAACACGTAAAAAATGTATTCATGGATCGTGCAAGGGCTTCAACAATGTCACAATTTGCTATTTTTTTTCCTTATTGGCAGCAAAATATACCATCTGGCAATTTTTTTTATTGTTGACATTGTTGGTTGTTTAAACTTGTACATACAACCACTTGACTAGAGTGGAGAAATTCAGAGGCCAGAGGTCTCATGAAAGGAAGCTGCAAATTTGATATAAAATGCACTGAAATTTATCTATTGTTACATAAACAAATTCTTTGTCCATATTGACAAACCATCTTAACAGTGCATTTTTATATCATAGCCCACTTATCTTGACATCTAGCATGAGTACTGTATGTTGTGAGATATCCTCTTTTTTTGTTGTTGACATTTCAGGTAGCGGAGATCAAGCGGATGAGGCATTATCTCATAATATATCTTTCATCGGATTTTCAGTTGCTCGCTAGTAATATATTTACAAAGACTGACATTTGTATGTGGATGGTAAGTAAAATTCCTCTTCTTTTCACTCAGAATTAAATTCTTCAGAGCAGTCACATTTTCTGTAGTAATCCCTGTCATCAGACCAGAACATCTGCATCTTTATCATCCGTTTATCCTTTTTTAAATTTCTTATGCATGCATGGAAGGTAGCATCACTCTGCTACCACAAATGTAAAAAGAAACCAAAACAAAACAAACAAACAAAAAAGATCTTATTTGTTGGTTTATTCAATAGGCAGGGAGGAACAGTAACTGCAATCAACCAAACAACGGCCAATTCCTTTTTTTACCCAGATAAACTAGTTTGCTAATTGTCACATTATGTGACAATTAACCTGGATCCTCCATGTTTTCAGCTGGGTATCTCTTATCCAAAACCAAATATGGCTCACAGTAAGAGAAAGTGTCAGAGCCTTAGAGGCTCAACAGTCGGCATGAATGAATCAAGACTGAAAGGGTGCAGGTTCAAATCCTACCATTGGACCACGATGGGTCAGCTACTGTGGTGTGTCCAAAGGAAAGGCACCTTTGTCCAACTGCCTGGGAAGTAAATAACCTACTTGTGTTGCTGTGCCGTATAGCACCAAACCAAACCAAGAACAGTACAGTGTGACCCCGCTATAGCGCAATCCGTTATAACACGAATCTGGATATAACGCGGTCATGGTGTGGCCCCCGAAATTTCATATACATGTATTTTTCTTGAACACAACATAGTCTTAAAAGTATGAAAAAAAACGTAAAAACTTTATTATCATTTTTGGGAAGAGATCGTGTATGTTGTTGTTGTGGGGTTTAACGCCATTTTTCAGCACACGATAGGCTATACATTGCGGCCAGTATTAATGGTGGAGGAAAAACCTGGGAAAACCCCAGACAGAACCAGCAACCCACGAGAAGCTACTGGCAAGCTTTCTCACATATCCACATTGGACGAATCCGAGACTCGAACCCATGCAGACAGAGGTGAGATGGCAGTGATCCATAACGGAGAGCGCTTTATGAATAATACAATACGATCGTGGTGTGGCTCCTTAAGTTTTGTATGTATTTTTCTCATACACGAAAAAGTAGTTTTTTCTTCTTAAAAGTACAAAAAATAATGCATAAAAAGTTTATTCTGGGATCGCGTAGGTCTTCACCAATGTCGCAAATTTGGATTGTTTTTCCTTATTGGCGGCAAAACATACCATTTGGCAATTTTCTTTTATTGGCGACGTTGATGGCTATTTAAACTTTTATATACAACCATTGGTTTGGAGTGCAGAAATTCAGAGGCCACATGAAAGGAAGCCACAAACTGGATATAAAATGGACTGAAATTTATCTATTGTTATATAATTTGTCCTTATTGACAAACCATCTAAACAGTGCATTGTTATATTATAATCCGCATATAATGACATCTAGCATGAGTACTGTATGTTGTGAAATATCCGCTTTTTTGTTGTTGACATTTCTTGTAACAGAGATCAACTGGACGAGGTATTATCTCGCAATCTATCTTTCATCAGATTTTCGGCCGCTCGTAAATAAGTAATATATTTACAAAGACTGACATTTGTATGCGGATGGTAAGTAAAATTCCTCTTCTTTTCACTCAGAATTAAATCGTTCAGAACACTCACATTTTCTGTAATAATCCCTGTCATCAAACCTGAACACCTGTGTCTCTATCATTCACTGACCCTTTGTTAATTTTCATACGCATGCGTGGAAGGCAGCTTCACGCTGCTACCACAAATGTAAAAAAAACCAACAAAAAACAAAAAACAAAAAAATATATAAATATATAAAAATAAAAAAATACATCTTACTTATTCATTTATTCAGTAGACATGGAGGGACAAACGACGGCCAATTCTTTTTAAAAAATGTATCCAGATAAAATAGTTTGCTGAAATTTCAAAGGAAACAGATTACCTTTGAAGCACAGATTGTTATGAAAACATACTCAGCAAATGGAGAAGAAAAAAAATCGGTCTCAATCATGCAATACAATTATTTGATGTTGCTGCCGCAATAAGAAATGGGCATTTGTTTGGTTCTCCAAAGATGTCCTTTAGCGGTGACTTCAATAACGCATGCACCCTTCATCAAAGTAAACCGAATACAAACTTTCAATAAAAACAAAGAACTTTTCATCAAAGGAAGCCAGTAACAAACTTAAGAAAGTAATGGAATCTGATGGATTTTTGCATTTTCCAACGTGACTGGAACACGTTAACTGTGCCATGAAAGTTTTCTTTTTATAGGGAAAATGTTTATGCTTATGAACACTACCAACGGCGCTTAAAACGCAGACTTTTACTGACTTGGGACGTACTGAAAAGTAAATGTGATTCGTCATTTGTTACGTGACTGTGCTATATTTTTCCACTGAATTCAGACCAATATGACCTGTGACAAAATTAGTGAATATTTTAAAGCTCTGTGTGTGCATATTTTCGATGGAATCACTTGTATTGTGGATTCAATGTATATGATGAAGTTTGCTGGTGAGTACACAGTATTGATACTATTCATGCTATACATTAGACATGTATATATAAACAGTATTCATGTATATGTACCAATTCTTGGTTCTCTAAATAAAGTAAACTATTATATATGTCTTCTCTGTTTTCCCTACAGGTGTATTTCTCATTTAATATGCATCGATTTAAGATGGTAACTGTGCCGATGAAGCACGTATTTTACTGCCCGCATTTATTACTTATACCCCTCCCCGCAATTTGTTTTTGTGGGTACATGCATAATTTTCTTCAGCTAAATGACCTGGTTGCTTATAACACAGTTCAGTCTATAACACGGTCGGGCTCTATGGCTCCCAACTAGCGTGTTATAGCAGGGTCACACTGTATGTGTCAACTATAAAAATATGTTTATGAAAACAGATGCTTGATCACAGTCCCTGACACTAACATTTTATAAAGGCTGGATAGAAAAAGGCAATACTACAAGCCCTGCAATTGTTATTATGGAGCAAAAAACTCATACCTTCTGATTCCTGAGGTAATTCACCTGCATCATTCTCTTTTGAAGCTCCCCTCTTTTTCTCCATTTTTGATGGGGAGGAACCTTCCTCCATCACAGCCTGTCTGTGTCGCCGTGATCTACTGGCTTTGGCCAATCCTGAATATGCACTGGCCTTGATCGTACTACGCTTTGTATTGACTATATTCCCGGGTATCTAAACAAGGGGTAAAAGAAACAGTCAGTGAGTTGATAAAGGGGCTTGATATTCATAGCAACCACCATATTATTTGGGCACAATGTCTTGCACTTTATGTTTAGTTCAACTGGCCATAAGGCAAAGGGAACTCATCTAACTCACTATGTCCATCATCTGTCATATATTGTTCATGATCTTTCAACATTTACTTGCTACCACTCTGGCAGCTATGTTTTTGCCCAAACATTGAATACATGCTTATGTCATGAAGACCTCTGAAAAGTTCAATAATAAGCAACACTGACACATATTTAGCTAGTAATCATGAATCCAATTCACTGAGCTTGTTACAAATCTGAATGAAATATATCTAATCTGAGTTTGATCAAACCTGGAATATATGTTGATATAATCAAGATCTCAGATTAGCTTGACAATGAGTGAAGTAATAATAATAATAATAATGAGGACTTTGTATAGCGCCTAATCTTTAGAAGCTCTAAGCGCTTTACAACATTAGACAACACCTATAAGATAAAAAACATATAATAATATTATTACAAAAACAAACACCATGAAATTAGAAAAACATTAAAAAAATAAAAAACATGCATATTAATGAGGTGATCTTGCAGCCAGCTGAGTGTGCTACCACTCTGAAGGTATAGTTTGGATCCAATTGTAATCAAATTATTTACCAATTTAGACATAGTATTTTTTGTCAGATTTTTTAATGTTGTTATAGGGTTTAACACCATTTTTCAGCACAAGATAGGCTATACATGGTGACAAGTATAAAAGCTACTGGCAAGCTTTCTCACATACCCACACTGGCCGTACCCATGACTTGAATCCACGCAGACAGAGATGACATGGCAATGATCCATAACGGTGAGCGCTTTAGACCACTCAGCCATTCAGGGCACCCTGATTTTTTTTAATATACATGGCAAATAGACTCAAATCATCAAGATGTTCCATTAGTTTTATTATCAGCAAGCTCTGTACATATTAGTTAAATTCAATGCAGTCTGAAATAGATGTAGAATTGCAATCTGTTTATTTCCCTTTAAAACCTGTCTTCTTTGAAAAGAACCTATAATACTGACTACTGAGAATTACAAGTTTGTGTAACAGTTCTTCCCCTTGCAAAAAGTTATGCAAACCTGATTTGTTTTTTTTAAAAAATGGACAAATATCAACAGAACAATTTACTTCAAAACGTCGCAAAATAATTCATTGAAGAAATGAAAATTAATAATTTGTAACTTATAATTGAAAGAATGGGCCAAATGTAATGCTTGGGAAAATGTATGATTGCAGGCTATCGTAAACAATCTGCAATTTTGGAATTATGGATAAGGATTTCTTTAGACAATTAGAGACATTTTGTGACTGCTCTGGTGGCCTAAGTGGGAGGTCATGAGTTCGAACCCTGACAGTCATACCAAAGACTTATAAAAAATGGTACAAGCCGCTGCCTCACTAGGTGCTCAGCATTAAGAGGTTAGTGTTTGGGGTGGTCGGCCTGGTGTCAGGATAATGTGACTGGGTGGGACATTATGCTACATGTCTGCTGCACGATGGCCCAGTGTTAGACATCACTATAAACTGTCACACTGCAGACCTTGTAGAGATATGGCTGAAAAATTGTTAAAGCTACATTAAATATCTAAATCACACACACACACACACACAAAGACATTTGTTTGCAGCTACTTTTGTTTTCTTCTAACATTAACTTTGCTCTATTAAGAACATAATCCTTGTCAAAACCAAGTTTAAGTTGATTAAAAAAATGTCAGAATTATTTTCAAATACTTCTGCTACAACTGATATGCAGTGAAAACTATTTTATTGTAAAAAATTATTAATAATTGAATATGACAGGATAAGCACTTTCACAATACTAGATGTATTCAATAAGGAAAGTGTATAAAGTATGTAATACAGTGCTAATGTGACCAACACATTATGCTAGACATATAGTGACAAACATCAATAAAGTATGTAATACAGTGCTAATATGACCAACACATTATGCTAGACATATAGGGACAAACATCAATAAAGTATGTAATACAGTGCTAATGTGACCAACACATTATGCTAGACATATAGGGACAAACATCAATAAAGTATGTAATACAGTGCTAATGTGACCAGCACATTATGCTAGACATATAGTGACAAACATCAATAAAGTATGTAATACAGTGCTAATATGACCAACACATTATGCTAGACATATAGGGACAAACATCAATAAAGTATGTAATACAGTGCTAATGTGACCAGCACATTATGCTAGACATATAGTGACACACATCAATAAAGTATGTAATACAGTGCTAATGTGACAACACATTATGCTAGGCATATAGTAACAAACATCATTAAAGGACAAGTGTTATTAACAATTGTGCAAACTGAATGACATTTAATTTTCTTTAATTTAATTCATGTCACAATTTTCATGTTTAAAAACTTAACTGACTGCAACCAGTTTTAATAAGTATTAATATGAATGAATATGATAAGTGATTTGGGAAGTAATGTTTGATAAAAAGTGTGAATAATTCTGTGATTATTACTACAACATTAGAGTCAATATAACTCTACTAAGTTTTCAAGTTACTGAACTTGTGCATGCAAATGAAATAGCAATCAATTTCCATTCTACCTAAACTTTCATAAATGTATCATGATATATTTTTCTCAGCACTATAAATGCTACTGATATTAAATCAAACCAGAGATTCCTTATGATAACATATGGCCAGGGGGGCTTGTGCTTTATCAGCTTGGTCCATATTTTGTTATGGCTTTAAATCTGTGGCATAACTTACCCATGAAAATTGGCAAATACTTCCATTATTCATAACAGCAACACAATTATTTGTGCATTGATTTTTGGTGGCATCTTTTTTATATGCTTAACCATGCTTAAACTGGCAAGACAATATTAGAAATGACACATGAATAGCATCTTAGTGAACACCGCCATATTTATTTGGGCACTTTGTGTTTTAAAAATCTGTTTGGCAATACATAAGCAGATGACACAATGAAGAAATTACACGAGCTGCAAATATCTAAATATTATTATTATTCATAGTAGTTACCATATTTATTTGGCCACTTGGCATTTGTTTTCTTTCAATCTGCTCAAACCCTGTATACTACATATGCACAAGTATGTGTACAACTAGTGTCCTAACAAACTCAGAATGGGATATAGAAAACTTACATAGGTTCTCCACAAATTTAACATATCAGAATGGGGTACTATACAATGCTAATATGGGTTCTGTACAAAATCTAAAACCCTCAGAATGGGGAGAAAAAAACTTACACAGGTTCTACACAAATCCAATGCACAGAATGAGGCATATAAAACTTACAAAGGTTCTACACAAATCTAACAGTCAAAATTGGGCATAAAGACTTGCATAGGTTCTACACAAATCTAACACAGTCAAAATTGGGCATAAAGACTTACAAAGGTTCTACACAAATCTAACATATCAGAATGAGGTATACAAAATTTATATGGGTTCTACACAAATTTAACAAACTCAGAATGAGGCATAAAGACTTGCATAGGTTCTACACAAATTTAACAAACTCAGAATGGGGTACACAAAAACTTACAAAGATTCTGCACAGATCTAACACATTCAGAATGGGGCATGCAAGACTTACATAAGTGGGATCACCATCATCATCATCATCGGAATCTAACTCCTCATCTTCTTCAGAACTTCCCCCTTCAGTTTGCTTCCTCTTTCGACCCTGAAATAGTGTATCTTTTCTTAATACTGTTACACTTATTGCACTAGAAATTATATTGTTTACTTCAAAATAAACCCACAGTGTATTTTAACCAGTGTAAGTAAAGATAATAAGGAATAACTATGACAAACCTTTGATGTCCATGGAGTATTGCATTACCAATGAGTATTTTACATGCATTACTAATCATTATCTCTGTAGAGCTGTTGAAATTCCTAGTACCAGGGATGGCGCTTGGCATTACCAATGTTGCAAATTGTGATTTTTTAAAATAATTTATTGGTGACAAAATATACCATCTGATGTCTTTTTGGTGACTATCTTTTTGGGCTGTTTAAACTTGTATATGCAATCTTGAGTTTGGGGTGGAGAAATTCTAAGGTACCATGAAAGGAAGCCACAAACTTAAATATAAAATGCACTGGAATCTATCTATTGTTACATAAATAAATCCTTTGTTCATACTGACAAACACATTTACATTATAATCCACTTAAGCAGACACCTGGCCTGGGTACTGTATGCTGTAATATACTCAGTAATGCAACTGGATTCACTACAATCAATCAAACTCTGAAGGCAGGAACAGGGATGGCTTCAATCGACCTAATGATTTTTATTTTTTATGTAAATAAAAGACGTACCCCAAAAATAGTTTTGCTGAAACTTCAAAGAAAACTGATTACCGTTTGAAGTACCAATTGTTTTGTATAAATACTAAGCAAATGAAACAAAAACTGTTCTAAAATTATGTGATGTTACTACTGCGATAACTAACTAGCACTTGCTTGGTTTCTCAATAGTTTGCATTTAGCAGTGACTTCAATAACCCTACATCAAAGCAGGCTGTCTACAATACTGAATAAAGCACCTTTCATCAAAAGACACCAGCATCAAACTTAAATAAAAGTGGAATCTGATCAATTGTTGCATTTTCCAAAGTGATTGAAACACTTTTGTTGTGCAGTGAAAGCTTATACTTTTCAGGAGAAATGTTTATGCTTACAATCACTACCAAAGGTGTCATAAAATGCAGATTAAATTTAAGATCTTTTGAACCCATAGTTATTTGATTGCATTGATTGCAAAGACGTTTGTTAACTTCTTAATCTGTTCACATGTTTTTGTTTCCCTATCAATAGCCTCATCCCCTTGGTAGCCTTAGCAAAATGATACCTGTCTCCAGCTGACCAAAATTTAGGTCATGTACATATAGCATGTAAACAACTTTAAAGCCACGTCTTACTGGCAACAATGAATATCTTGGTGAATTGTTTAGTGATATGTGTTTGTTGATGATGGGATATAGATCAAACAAGGACTAACATTTATTTTTTACATACGATTTGTTTTTTTTCTCACAGGATGTGCATTTTCTAATATTGATCCATGCTCAAATTCATGGATTTTTCATACACATGTACAGTACTTTCCGCATTATGGATTCTTCTACACAATTTTAAGTTGTCAATACACACATGTATTTCAGACTAGTTTTGTCTTCAATTAAATAAAATTTCCATTGTTTATTTTCTCTGTGTAAATCCTACTCACTGACAACAGGTCACCTCTTACAAATTCCACTTGTATGTGAAATATAATTTTGATTTTAGCCCTCTCCCCCATCTCAACATCTGCTTAAACTGACAACATTACCTTGGTCACAAGATATTGAGATAAACGGATAATACTGTATTATCAAAATGTGCCATTTTTTAAAAATTGGTGACAAAATAATGAGGTTGGTGATTTTTTTTGGTGACAACTTTATTAATGCCCTGCTAGAACAACACATTTTCAAGACTAACAAAATTATGGAATACCATCACCACCCTTTACTGTTTTAAACTTTTTCTAGTATGAACAAATTTATTTGAATCAAGTTTAAGTCAACACTGTTTAAAGGAATAAAACACACTCATGACATATTTTGCTGAACAAGTCTCCAGCCAAGTACAACATAGTGGAGTTTTTAATATAATCTATTAGCAAGTAATTCCATCCTTAGTTAAGTCGTGGGCCATGAACCTACATTAATGGAGATCAGATCAGGCCTATGTTGTTTTTTTATATAACCAAGAACGTATGTCCATTTTACTGCACACAAACAAGCAAATCAGATTACACTTTTCCATTACTTGATGTAAACATTTTTAAATAGAACTCACCAAAACAGTGTAATAATGACCCATATAATATCCTCTAATAAAAGTGAAGACCATTTATTGGTTACAAATGTGATAACCTCTAATAAATGTGAAAAACGTGGATGGGTTATAAATCTAATATCCTCAGATAAATGTGAAGACCAGTGATAAGTTGTAAATGAATAAAGAGGAACTTTACCATTCGCCCTTGTCTTCTTTCTTTAAAAGCAATCATTGTCCTGAAATGAAAATCAACAGACTCAACAATTTGACAAACATGTACTATTTGACCTTCCATTCACACAGTTGATTAAGATCAAGATCTTGGACAAAGCAAATCTGACAGGCACAGATAAAAGCTTATTTTCTTGTAACCTTTCGTAATTTTTGTCAACCTATTTTTATTAACATTTCATTGAAAAGAGAGTTATTGCTAGCAACGACATGTTTTGAATGACATATTTTACTTTTAGAAACATGAAAGCTGTAATTTTGAAAACTGAATCAAAAGGTAAATAAAACTTAAGTCAGTGTCCATTAGATCTCTTATATGAGTATCTCAATTTTAACTAGACTTGGGGTTAGTCCCACAGAGAAATAGGTATAACCATGTGTGTGTATTGTGCATTCATGGTTCCCACACTTTTCTTAAAATAAATTTCCAGGATGAAATTAATTTTTTCAAGGTTAACATATTACCATTACTGAATGGAATTAAAGAACATTTTGGATTATAAAACATGCATTTTCCAAATATGAAGATGTTTCTCTTTCAAGACTCCAAAACATATAAGTCAGAAAAGATGATCATGTACAAAACCACAAAATGAGTCACACAAAACAAATCTGACTATATTCCTATAAATTGGTATTTAAAGCCATTTCAATGTACAGAATAAAAATTCTAACTTTGCTGATCTGTATTATGTTGCTATGTGGAAACAACACAATGAGCATAAATTATTTTGTTTCCTTTCAAACCTTTAATTCTAAAGAATTCTAGAGCAATGTAAGTGCATGTTATACAAGGTAAACATTTCCTATGACAGTATGACCCCCCCCCAAATAAATGCAAGGGATTAGAATATTATCTTGTAATAAAAAAAGTTTAACCCTGAATTAATGTGTGCCAAAAAAATCTCAGACATGGTTTTTCAACCAACCTAAACTCCATAAGATGATTTGGTTAAAATTTCCATCATTTAAAGACATTTACATAAGGGTTGATTTAAATTTTGACAAAAGACCTTCAAAATTATATACTATTGCATAAACAAGGATGGAATTTTCTGTAAAATCAACTTGTCTTCTTGTAGTTCAATAAGCCAAACTCTAAACTTGTATTAATACATAGGCTCTTACTGTTTCTTAACATTATCATAAAAAGGGACAACAATTTTCCATGTCTCCTGCAATCTACTTAACATCTGAAACCAATGCTTCAAACTACATGTCACTGTGTAATAGTTTCGCAACAAAGTTCAGCTCAGAGATTCGAAATTTTTCTCATCTGGGTTTCCTCTTAATATTCCAACCCCCTTTTTCACATTTGGATATTAAGGCTGGAGTGTGGGTTCAGAGCAATTATATATAAAAAGTTTGGAATCTGCCGCCACTGTGAGATAGCTTACCAGTGGGCCTAGCAAATTTAAACAATGTTAGATCTGCATGAAATCAATAGGAAAAGTATTTATTTGATCAAAAATGGCAAGTAGTATAATCGTTATTTCTTTAATCCACTGAGACTAGACAAAACTCAGCACAGATGAAACCTGACCCGGAACTCACCATTTGCATTAATAGTCACATGACTTCACAACTCTCAAACAATGACATCAGAAGTCCAATAAACATGTGATAACAACAAACAAGTCACCTAAACCATCTATACATTTGTGATGTGTAAAATCACTTTCTGTGCACATAAAAGAAAAATCTATCCATATTATTTATTTCTCCATTTAATTCTACTATGAAAATTTCTTCACAACATTGTTAAAACCTTTCATTTAATTCAACTCATTATCAATGCCTTGTCTGAACCATAAATAATGAAGTCCATATTAAAAAAATTAATTTGCTGACATTGTTGGCATATATACATTGAATTTAGTATATTTACACTCTATATTAAACCACTTTTAGCATATTTACATCTACACTCTGTACCAAGCCACTCTGAGCATATTTACACTCTGTAAAAAACCTACTTTGAGCATATTTACAGTCTGTACAAAACCACTTCCAGCATATTAATACTCAGCATCAAACAACGTTTAGCATATTTACACTCTGTATCAAACCACTTTTAGCATATTTACAGATCACACTCTGTATCAAGTCACTTTGAGCATATTAATACTCAGTATAAAACATCGTTTAGCATATTTACACTCTGTATCAAACAACTTTTAGCATATTTACATCTACACTCTGTATCAAGTCACTTTGAGCATATTAATGCTCAGTATAAAACAACGTTTAACATATTTACACTTTGTACAAAACCACTTCCAGCATATTAATACTGAGTATCAAACAATGTTTAGCATATTTACACTCTGTAAAAAAAACACTTTCTGCATTTTTTACACTCTGTATCAAACCATGGTTGACTACTAAAGTACATGTTACCTTTATTAATACCATATTACTGAATGTTCACTTTCATATCTATTCCCACCTCGTAATAAACGCTTATCAACGTGTCATCTAAAGATCCACTAATAATATCATCGGTAATAATTTTTAGTTTTTGAGCTTAAAGGTTACTAAATGATCCAGCAAAGATATGCTGTTTTGACATGTTCCATATGTACTTATCTGCCAACAGTCCATCAAAACTATCCAACATTACTCTATGTTCATCTCACAAGAACATTCAAAGAAATAAACCATTGGAATATGTATAGATTATATTCCATCATTTATATCAAATAAAGATATACACTAAAAACTGACTGCTCAGTCAAACCACAACTACTTGCAGAATGTGAGCTATGTATATCTACGTCTGTGTCATATCCACCATTAATTATTTTCATCCCTGTCATTTTACACATATTAAGAAGCTTTCCTCCATAATGATTTATCTCCCGTTGATCTTGATTTACATGGTCATCTTAATACAGCATGTCGACATTAGAATTCATGAAAAGGTGCAAAAGTACACTGAAATCTAATATTATCAGGCTGAACACCTGTATAAGCATTACAATCAACAGTGATTTTATAATCATGGCATACTGCCATCAAAGAGTGCTATTTCATTTTCTTGAATTGCAAGCACATACTCTTCTGAAAAAATATCTGAATATTCAGCAGGCATATAGACAACTCCAAGAAATGATGTGACAACCCAAACATCTTTATAAAAGCTATGGATATTTTCAAATATTCAATCTTATATGTAAACATCCACATTTGTTTTTTTGTCACTGCTGCCAAACAAGAGGTTGTGAGTTCAAAACTCGCGGAGGCATCCCATATTTTTTAAATGATCTTTATCATATTTTTATATTCAAACTTTCTTTTAAACTTGCTCATCACAATTTTTTTAAAACTTTTTTTTATTCTCATGTTAGACCAGGAAATTAACCTGGTAGACATAAAGTCATAGCTGCCAACCTTCCAGGCTCGCAATTAGTGAAAATAGGGATAAAAAGTAGTGAATTTGGACATGAGTTAGTGAAAAATACCATGACAATAACTCCATCCACTCTGACTGTCAATACTACACTATATCAAGATCGCAATATGAACTAAAAACACTACATATATGCAGAAATATATCTGCATTTCGATTTATTATGATATTCATAAACTTCACTTGTTCTTGTGGTTATTTATCAAGACATGATACTGTGGCAGACTTGAACTTCCTCAACTGCTTGATTGTAAATTTGTTTTCAAAACAGTTCAGACTTCTTGCCTGCTGTGCTGATCTTGGTGACTAAACGTGCTAACAAATTTTCTGCACCTAAGGAAGCCCTAAAGTCTGTCTCATTTTTCCTCACTAGAGGAAATACTATTTCACTGTCTCTGTTGCTGTGAGGAATGCACAGGAGCTGCAGCACTTTAGGTTCTTCCACAGGAAAATTTGGAAGCGATCTTTGAGTCCGGGAACATTTGTCGGAACAAATGTTTAGCATGGTCTCCAGCTGATAAAGGTAGATTGTGTTCAACAAGAAAACTACAAATAATGCTTCAGTGCTGGTAGCTTGTATGTCTTCCGTTGATGGCTTAAAATAATCCAGAGCTGAAATCTGGGAATTCTTAATTTTACCAACCTCTACGTGTTTTTTGCAACCAATGTACTTCCTCACATTGTCTTTGCCACCATGCCCAATACTAAAATTTGTGGCACACTGTGTGCAAAAAGCATGATGTATATCCATGTTTAATGGCAAAATGCACGGCCAATTTTTGTATATTCCAAATTAAACTTCACTTTTTGAGGTATACATCTTTTTTTTCCTTGGTGGTGAAGCCATTTTCAAGATCTTACATGCGATGCTGAATAGTAATTCATATCAGTGTTGGTGACGCATGCGCGGAGCAAATTTCCGGTTAGGCCCCAGTTTCTCTTGAAAGTCTTTGTAAAACTACTCTTATATATATATATTTAGATTAAAATAGGCTAAAATGCTTGCTACCGGGCCAACTGTACCAATCGGCTGTAGTTCTACTAATATCGCAACCAGCAGTACCGGACTGTTTCGGCAACTGCCAATATCACAACTAGCGCTTAACAGGAAATTGGTTATTTTATTCAAGACTTAAAAGAATAAAAAATTGGAGAATTCGTGAATTTTTTGCTTGCGGCGTGATTCAGTAGATTGCTGAAAAAGTCGTGAAATTCACGCCAAAATCGTGAGGGTTGGCAGCTATGTACAGATAATTTTGAAAATGACATGACAACCCCAACAATAATATCTTTTCAAAAGAAATGGACATTTTCAAATATTCGAAACATGATTCAATTCATGCACATAACATAGATATACCACCCAAATTTCTTCTTGCTAATCATGCTTTCATTCTTACACTATCAAAATGTTTATAACCATTTTTAAAAAAAAACAATCTGAGACATCTTCTGGGCAACAAGGGTTATCAATGTCTGTGCACAAAGCACTATATTGTGTCACATTTCTAATAACTCAATTATATGAAAAGATAACAGATGGTGACAAACTCTTAAGGATCATCACTGACAGTGGTCTGGTTTCAGACTGGATTGGGGACAACTG
Organism: Sinohyriopsis cumingii; assembly: GCA_028554795.2. Taxonomy (NCBI): domain Eukaryota; kingdom Metazoa; phylum Mollusca; class Bivalvia; order Unionida; family Unionidae; genus Sinohyriopsis; species Sinohyriopsis cumingii. The sequence continues at coordinate 1,809,417 of CM068841.1, forward strand.
ACTCTGCTGGGAGTTGTCTATCCATGTTGCTGACATCCTCTGGAGGCCAGTATTTATAGTCACTCAGATGCTGTCTGTAACTGTCTGGCTTCAAAACCTGGCTGTACTTAATTAACAAGAGTTGGCTGGGTACTTTTTAGAGCTCTACCTGTGGGACCAATCATAGCTTTATTTCAATCCCATGCAAAAAAGCCAGGAAAAAAACACATCAACTCCAGTTCAATTACACCAACTTCAATGTTGAAAACTGATAACTTCTCTGGTTGGGAGAAATACTTATTTTGACATTGCCAATGTTCAATTCTTCTGCCCATGCAGAATGCATAAATTCTGGTAAAATATATACACGAACACTATAATGTCACACGTCTAGCAATGCATGTATAAGATTTTATATCTAGTTACTGAAGCAACTTATTGTACAAATTTCCAAAGTCACTCTCGAGAAAATATCACCAAGCATGCATATTCCATAAGTACTGTCAATAATTTTGATACTGGCAGGAACCCCATCTATCAGTACTTAGTAAAAACATGGACAAATTGCAGAATCAACAGGAATAATATTGACCCACCCACTCTCCTATATAACAATAATAACAGTAATTATTTTTTTCAGAATTCAAATGAAATTGTATTCAATACCATGCATTCCCTATGTACAAGTTAAGTAAAGATAACCATTCATGACTGACTGATTGATGTTTTTTAGTTGAACCTGTTTATGAATAAGAAAAAAACCCATGGAATCTGAATGCAGATCTGAATGTAAATATGATGTCAATCAAAATATTTTAATGTCAGTAGATATTTGCAAAATCCAGTAAAATCTATGCAACTACAATGTAACATTTTTGCACATTACCTACTGAATGCAAGAGTACTGTGAATTGTAATATTTTAGTACTATTAAATTTCTGAAAAGTCAGCAACTTAAGCATATTCATAAACTTTTTGTGACTTGCCAATTAGTTCTATTCCTACAAATGTTAAAATTACTGGTGTGATTCTACTGACTTGAGAAGTTTGGCTGTCTTTCTAAATTCTGAAAAAATATAATGCATATTAAAATTATATGGTCTGGGCACTGGATTTTTCCCATGCTTTTACCACAAAATTAGGTGGTTGAAAAAGGCCTGTTATACATGGTGTACAGTAAACTTACTTGGTGATGTTGTCAATGAGCTTATTTTCCATGACATCCAGGGAGCGGTCAGGTGTGGTTGCATCAGGTCCTGCCAATGCCACCTTCATTTTGTAATACTGGTCATGAATGGCTGACAATTGCTGCCAAATAAAATAATGGCATTAGAATGTTACTACATTTATCCAAGGATTTTGAGTGCAAAAGACTTTAATGGAAAGACAAAAAGTAGACTTAAGTGCACTCAGGTTACTAAATAATAATATGATCCCCATAATAAGGTAAATTTTTAAGTAAAAAATGTTTCTCAAATTTGCCTGGCAATATTAACATTAGCAACATAAACTTCACTACTTCTTGAATCCAACAATTCCAGAAAAATGAAAATTTCATTTTTCAAGCATATGTACTATATTACACCCCCACCCCACCTCCATCCTTAACAATGACAGGTGGCACTCACTGGTTGTAAACCAATTTAAACTGAGCAATATACATCAATGATGATGCTTCCATCTGTGGGGAGTTGTAGAAGGGTTAACTAATAATGGGATCAGGTAAGTATTCTTAACAAAATATACTTTGCTAAAAAGTCTGCTTTCACCTTCAAATACACATTAATGTTAGGAGAACAATTAATATTAGGAAATGAGTGAGCATTTAACCTCTATTATCAGCTTACTTCGAGGACAGGAAGTCTGAATCTCCTATAAGGATGAACCTCTTGCCTAATATAAACATAGAACAACTAACAGTCATATAACCTGCAATCATAACACTCAAATAAACAGAAATGAATTACTTTTCCTCATTAAAGAACAAAATGGTCCAGTGCTAGCACTTAGCCCATGCCAGTGAGGAGGCCGTACCAACGTTGAGCGAACCTGGTCATCTGGGTTGCAGCCACAGGACACAAGCGATTTGATTCTCATTTCTGTGACAGTAGATCTTTGAGACAAAAACTCAAGAAGTTTGACTGTGCATGCAAGGCATTAGCTTCTTTTTTATATCTTGGATAGAAACAATGCATTGACAAGCAAGACTTGTAACGATTGCTCTGATCTCATGAACAGAAATTCTTGTGAGCATTAATGATCCTGATAAAAATCTGATAGTGTTACCCAATTCATCCACATTGCCAACACTTGAGTTATATCCTCGTTTCTTTGTGAACTCTCTGTACCGCCTATTTGGAGAGTAATGAAGTGGCCTCCATTAAAATCTCAGCATTCGTGGAATCTGTTGGTATCTATGTCATTGACAGGGAACATAAATGGAAAGGAGGCTGGATAAATGAAATACATAAAATCTAATTGTTTGGGAAAAGGCTGATTCAATCAATCCACTGGGCTTCCTAAATAATATACAAGTGTTTTTCTTGTACATGAAAAAATTTCTTTCTTACAAGTAAGAAAACAAAACGTAGAAAGGTTTATTATCATTTTAAGGAAGAGACTGCACATGAATAATACAAGACGATCGTGGCATGGCTCCTTAAATTTGAAATGTATTTTTCTTGTACATGAAAAAGTATTTTTTCTTTCTTAAAAGTACGAAAAGTGAAATGTAAAAAGTTTATTCAGGGATTGTGCAGGCCTTCACCAATGTCACAAATTGTGAATTTCTTTTCCTTCTTGGCAACAAAATATACGATCTTGCAATTTTTTTTATTGGCGACATTATTGGCTGTTTAAACTTGTATATACAACCATTGCTTCGGAGTGGAGAAATTCAGAGGCCCCATGAAAGGAGGCCACAAACTAGATATAAAATGCACTGAAATTTATCTATTGTTACATAAACAAATTCTTTGTCCACACTGACAAACCATCTTAACAGTGCATTGTTATACCATAATCCACATATGTTGACATCTAGCATGAGTACTGCACGTTGCGAGTTATCTGCTTTTTTGTTGTTAACATTTTTGGTAGCAGAGATCAAGCGGACGAGGCATTATCTCCTAATCTATCTTTCACTGGATTTTTGGCTGCTTGCTAATAATTAATATATTTACAGAGACTGACATTTGTACGTGGATGGTAAGTAAAATTCCTATTCTTTTCACTCAGAATTAAATTCATCAGAACTCTTATATTTGCTTTAGTAATCCCTGTCATCAGACCAGAACACATGCGTCTCTATCGTCCATTGACCCTTTTTTAACATTTCTGACGCATGAGTGAAAGGTACCATCACTCCACTACCACAAATGTATAACAACAAAAAAACAAACAAAAAAACCAAACAAACAAGAACTGGTTGGTCTATTAAATAGGAAGGGAGAAACAGTAACTATAATCTACCAAATGACAGCCAATTCCTTTTTTAAAAAATGTACCCAGATCAAACAGTTTGCTGAAATTTCAAAGAAAACAGATTATTTCTGAAGCACCGATTGTTATGAAAATGTACTAAGCAAATGGAAGAAAAAAAATCAGTCTCAATCATGCAATACAATTATTTGATGTTGCTGCCACAATCAGAAACAGGCTTTTGTTTGGTTCTCCAAAGCTGTCTTTCAGCAGTGACTTCAATGTACAGAATAAAAATTCTAACTTTATTTTGTGGACCTGCATTATGCTGCTAAGTGGGAACAACATAATGAACATAAGTTAGTTTTGTTTCCTTTCAAAATTTTAATTTTAAAGAATTCTATATCATTTTTTAATATATAAGGGATGACAATTTTTAATTTCAGCTCTGAGATTCAACAATTTGGACTACAAAATTGGGTTAAAAACAAATAGCAATCCGTTTTCTAATCTGGGTTTCCTCCAAATATTTCTACTCCATTTTTCATATTTGGCTATTTAGGTTGGGTAGTGGAGTCATTGCAATTGCATATTGAAAATTTGGAATTTGCTGCCACCATGCAGTAGTGACATATGGTAGTCGGTTACCAGCGGGCCTAGCTAATTTAAACTTATGTTATATCAACTCATACCTGCATGAAATCGATAGAAAAATTATTTATTTTCTCAGAAATGGCATGTATTATAAACATTGTCTTTAATCCACTGACAAACTAGACAAAACTATGGCAAAGATGAAACCTGACCCTGTATTCACCATTTGCATTACTAGTCACATGACTTTACAAATCTCAAATGATGACATTGGAAGCCCAATAGTCATGTGATATCAACAACAAACTCCTTTTTAATGTTGTTGTACAGAAATTCAATTATATTAAATGAAAGTCGGATACCTTTTGTAAAAACCAGCAATCTGGCCAGTCTGATTTATCAACCAGAGAGCACATGTCAACATGGTAGTCACATGATACAATAAAACTCCAGAAGTTGCTCTCGGAATATATAAATATGGAGAATTTTGCGTTCTTTTGTTTTTGTATTTTTATTACAACCAGCATATGACTTTCATTAAATATTTTTTTTTCTTTTTCTGTACAACATTTGAAAATGTGGGTTGTTAGATTTGTGTACTCATGCGACTAGCAATGTTAATAGCAAGTACCAAGTAACATTTCATCAGCACCGTAGTTTTATCTTGTCTTTCAGCAAATTAAAGACAATGATTTCAATACTTACAATTTCTGAGAAAATAAGTAATTTTCATATCGATTTCATGCATGTATCATCCATTCAAACAATGTTTAGGTTTGATAGGCCATCCAGTAAGCAGCTACGTGTTGCCACGACCATGCTGGTCTCTTGTGATGCTTGACTGGTTTTCATACCTTCTACTTAAGGAAAGATACGGATATTGAGCTGACTCTGAAAATAAAAGTCTACTAGACAAAAATCTAATCCACTAAGCTTTGGACTGACTCAGCATATTTATTTATTGCAAGCACCCAAATGAGCCATGCTGCACCCTCCAAATATTCTGGTTAGAACTCGATAAATTTAACTCTTGATCAGCTTAGTTATGACTCAATTACATGATTGTTTTGCACATCAAATGGTGGCAGAAAATTCCCGTTTTTTTCCCCTGACTTTCAACAATGTTTGTGAAATTCAAAGACTTTTCATGATCAGAAAAATGTATCATTTCTCCCGACTTTTTCCACAATAGCATGGGAACCCTGTTTCAAGAGACAAATGACAACTTTTGATTTAAAATGCTATGTTTATGTATACAGTTCAAACTTCATTTAATGTTTATTGCAAAACAAGTTCTGACAACCTATATGATATGCCTTCCATGTCTCAGATGCTGAGATGATGTAGTTTTGGAGGTTGAAGAAACCACAAACCATGATAAATGACAACTTACCACTGCATGTGTTAGAACCAGGGATCAAATGAGGGATAACAGTGATCAAAAGCTATTGCAATATCAAGATGACCATTGGGCTGATCTGTACTGGCCATGGTGATATGTCACTCTGGTTTGTGTGAACTAATAAAGAATACAACAGTTAAAATTGCAAACTCTTCATTCTTTTGTCAAGATTGGGTTTTATCCTTCTCAACTTTCTGTCATAAATCCTGAAATTTAGAAATGTGTACCTCCATAAAGTCTTGTGAAAATACTTCTTCCAAAATGGTGGTCTCATCTCTGAAACTGTCTGGAACCGACAAATCTTGACTTTGATGAAAATTTGTTGTGGCCAAGTAAAGCTGTAAAACAGTATCAATTTTCATATAGAATTTACATTATGGCAACAATAATGTGATCTGAAACTAGATGGTATAGATTTTTTATAAAAAGACCATGTCCCAATCATGTACTTTCTGCCATTCTGCTTTCAAGTTACAGCATTCTGTGTGACAGTGCAAATATAATGGAAACTAGTTTTGTGTTTGTTGTTGTTGTTGTGGGGTTTAACACCATTTTTCAGCACACGATAGGCTATACATGGCAGCCAGCATTAATGGTGGAGGAAGAACCTCGGAAAACCCTGGAAAGAACCACCGATCCATGAGAAACTACTGGCAAGCTTTCTCACATACCCACATGGGCAGTTTTGTGTTTGTAAACTAACTACTTTTATGTCTGCAATGCAGACCAAAATGTCCAAGTCAAAAAGAATTTTAAAAGTCAGAAATATCTGAAAAATGTGCTACATGTGTCATGACATGAGAATCTAATTATGTCATTTACATATACAGGCAACCAGGCATACCTAATTTCATGGACTCCCTGAGGTGGTTCTTGCCTAATCATGTCATTTACATATACAGGCAAACAGACTGTCACAGAATTAAGCAAAGAAATAACTTGGTTTTGTCTTAAAAACAATTAGACTATTTCTCGTTGTACATGCATACAACGTTATCTAGGGTGAATGTGTTTTTCCAGGTAAGCGACTGTATTAACATGTACCTAGCCACAGATTACTTGTGACAGGTATCATGACAAACATGATATGCACGGGTATTCTATCCCGACTTGTACTCACTCTCCTATGGATTTAAGTAAGACAAATCTCTAAAAACCACACTGGTCGTTTTTGGATCACGTCAAGGAGTATACACTCTCCTTTGTTCTCCAGCCATAGGGGTAAGTGTTAAATTTACATTCTTTTTATTTCATAGGCGAAGCTTATTCGGTTTGTACTGTGTTATCGCATAATAATGTGTTTATTACAATGCAGATTTAAAGTATTATCATATATCTAGAGATTATACAGAAACTATTATGTCCAATTTGGTTTTATTGTAGCTGATTCTGACTGTGTTCGTAGCTGAGTGTGTATGTAGCTGACTGTTATAGTAGCTGATTGTTATGGTAGCTGACCGTGTTTGTAGCTGTGATTGTCTATGAAATGTGATTGTGAATATGACTAGAGCGGTACGAAGCTGTACGAAGCCATCTAAAGTTTCTTGGAGTCATCTGGAGCTTCCAGAACAATGCTGTCTGTTGTGATAAGATTATCATGAATCTTAGTTGTGATAAGATTATTGTGAATCTTAGTTGTGATAAGATTATTGTGAATCTTAGTTGTGGAATCTTAGTTGCAATAAGATTATTGTGAATCTTAGTTGTAATAAGATTATTGTGAATCTCAGTTGTGGAATCTTAGTTGTGATAAGATTATCATGAATCTTAGTTGTGATAATATTGTGAATCTTAGTTGTGTCAAGATTATTGTGAATCTTAGTTGTGTCAAGATTATTTTGAATCTTAAGTTGTGTCAAGATTGTTTTGAACCTTAATGGTGTCAAGAGTATTTTGAATCTTGTGTAAAGATTATTTTTAAATCTTAATACAATTTTTGTTCGAGATTATGTGAATCTCTTGTTGAATAAAATACTGATTGAGGGGTGTGTGCAGTCCATGAGGGTTCTTGGATCTGCACTTCATTTTTATTTAATATTTGGTTTGTTTATTTTCGATGTGTGAATGTTGTGTAGAGTGTTTTGAGTAAATCATATGTTGAGAGCGTGAGAGAATCACTGTAATTATACATCACATATTTATCATTATTAATTCATTCATAAATTTCCATCTTTCCCACACTGTGTTTGTCTTGTTCATTTAGTCCAAAAATCCACTCGGTTACAATTCTGCGACACAGACATACCTAATTTCATGGGCTCCCTGAGGTGGTTCTTGCCTAATCATGTCATTTACATATACAGGCAAACAGGCATACCTACTTTCATTGGCTCCCTGAAGTGGTTCTTGCCTAATCATGTCATTTATGTATATAGGCAAACAGACATACCTAATTTCATGGGCTCCCTAAAGTGGTTCTTGCCTAATCATGCTAAAAATTTTATCATTAAAAAAATGTCCAAAAAGTTAACAAATGTTTAAAAAATTTAAAGAGGAGGCCTGAGTGTGCCAAACAATTGTAAGCTTGTGAAAACAAATTCATACATGGAATGAAACCAGATTTTTAGTTAATTGTTTTTCCAATAATCCTTACCTTTTCACATTACAGAAGGATAACTTTCTCTGCTATCTTCCAGAAATAAGAAAAATGTCTTTCAATCAATATATTGCATGGACAATGGAAACTTATGCAAACAAACTCTGTTTTCTACCAATTAGGTGGAGTGAATCCTTAAAGGATACTTGAATTAAGGGGATGGGTGGAAGGAATTATTTGTAATGTTATTATAATTAACATGCCACTACACATTTTCATTCTGCAGTAGTACAAAGTCAAAGTTATAAATAACATTTTCAATTAATATTAGGTTTATTTTATTTATATTTTCCTCTGTCTTGTAGAGATTGACTCACTGTTTTCTTTACCAATAAAATCTAATGGTTTACTCCCACACTGGGTTCAGGAATTTATACACACCTGTTCAAGTGTTCATCTCAAGTACATTACAAGGTCAAAACCCTTTACTTCCAGTATGAATTTCAGTTAAACACTTTATGAAACATAGAAACAAGTTTCTTATTTGAAACTCCCAATGTGTGTTTCATGCATTGTATTGTTGGTGAAAAAAGGACTTTGGACATGTTGAGCAAAATAAGAATATTTCAGAAAATACAATTTCCTATGTTAGTGTGAGTGTATTAACAATAAGTATCTGGATTTGAATGGAATCTTGCAGAGGAATTATAGAAGAATTATTTGTGATTGATTTTCAATGGATTTACTGCAATGGAAACCACAAGACTGGATGGTGCATATGCTTAATTTGTCAAATCTCTTATACACTGTATGTACCAATGAATGATTCTCTGCAAAAAATAAATAATTATGTAATAACTATTCACACACACACACTCATAAAGAATGGATTATTGTGGGGTTTTTTTTGTTAGTTTCATGCCATTCTTTAGGAGGAAAGACCAACCCATGAGAACCTACTGGCAAGATTTTTCATGTATCACATTAAATGAGCTGAGACTCTAACCCACATGGACAGAAGTGAGATGTCAGTAGTCTATAAAGGTGAGCACCATAAACTACATGGCCACCAAGGGCCCCCTTATAAAGAATGGATTTTACGTGTTTGTGTTTTTTTATTTTAAAGAGTCAAACCTGTCTTAATGATCACCTGAGTTCAGCAATCACCTGGTCACAAAGGCTATTCTCTCAGGCCAGTACCATTACTCAGAAAAGTATGTGAAAAAAATACCACCATTAATTGTCCTTAAAATAAATACAAAGAGAAAAGTGAAAGTTGGCAAGTGATTTGTTTCAGTATGACAATTAAGGAGACCACTTTCTGCAACAGGAAGCACACACAGCTGATTTTCAGTAGGTCATAAATCGCAAAAAAATTTCCCATGGTATTGTACACTTTTGTTGGCTTTTTCCTTTTCATTCACATAACTGTTACTGCATATATTAAAATTATATCAACATTTTTATTTTCTCTTATTTATAAAGAGACACAAGTTGCATCTCACTAAGAGTTCTGAGTGCTACAACACACTAGGTAAGAAGTGATGTCATAACAATGATGTCATAATGTACTGATGATGTCACACTGAACTGTGCAGTAAGGAATTAACAGACACAAGCGGACAACCTTACATGAACTATTGGCAGATTTAAGTGAAAAAATATCATTACTTCACAGGTATGTCTTCCATAACCATAACAGAAAGCATTATAATGTGTTTACCTCTCTGTGTTCAGAAACAAAGTGAAATGCTTTCTGAAGTCGCAGCTTATAAAATATAAAGTCCAGATCATAATGTTGTTCTTCTCTTGCTTGGGCCTGAAATTCAATTATATCACTCCACATTTTGTGTGTCACTCGAATCTGGAAGAAAAACACATGCAGCATTCATATTTCCAGTGCTCTAGGTAAAGCAAGAGAAAAATACAGTCAAACCTGTCCTTTACTTAGTGGTCACCTGTCCACAAGGGCTATTATAATTTCCCTCTTGTAAACTTCTAATATGTCATGTATATAACTGCCTTACTCTGTCAATGTGTTTCCTAAAAAAAAAAAACCAATTGTTTATCCATGATTCTGGTGATCATTGGTATGTATCCACAGTAACAGCTCAAGTCTCTGCAAACAAAAGTTTTGCTCTGGGAAGGCATTGTTTACATAAAGGAAGATCACACAAATCGATGTGCAAACATTCATTCTCTTATCATGTAAGCATTTGTAACTCAAAGGTGTCAATTTGTCAAATTCAAAAGCAAGGCAGTCTTTATCACCTGGGTAGAGGGCTGAAGCAATCCGTTTGCTGGATTATGGTTATCACAGTAGAAATGGAAGTCAACTATTGTACTAGTGTGACATTAATAGCTCAATATCTCCAACTCTTTATGGATCAAAGCTATTACTGATGGAAACAGTTCATCACTGAGAAGACATACAGTGTGACCCTGCTATAGCAAGCCCCATTATAACACGAATTCGGGTATAACACGGTCATAGCGTGAATTCCGAAACTTCATATACATGTATTTTCTCATACATGAAAAAAATTCTGTCTTATAAGAATGAAAGAAATGTAAAAGGTTTATTAATTATCATTTTGGTGAATCACGTATTAATAATACAAGACAACTGAGGCATGGTTCCTGAAATGTTATGTATTTTTTGCGTACATGAAAAATAGTTTTTCCTTCTTAAAAGTACAGAAAATAATGTGTGAAAAGTTTTTTCTGGGATTGCGCAGATTTTCACAAATGTCACAAATTGTGATTTATTTCCTTATTGGCGACAAAATATACCATCTGGCGATTTTTTATTGCCGACATTGTTGGCTGTTTAGAATGTATATACAACCATTGGTGTGGAGTGGAGAAATTCAGAGGCCTCATGAAAGGAAGCAGCAAACTATCAAATGCACTGAAATTCATAAACTGTTATATGAACAAATTCTTTGTCCATCCTGAAAAACCTTCTTAACATTGCATTGTTATATCAGAATCCACTCATGTTGAAATCTAGCATGAGTACTGTATGCTGTGAGAAATCAGCTGTGATTTGGTTTACATTTCTTGAAGCAGAGCTAAACAGTATGAGGCATCGCATAATCTATTTTTCGCTAGATTTTTTGCCGCATCCTAGTAATTAATAAATTTACAAAGACTGACATTTGTATGTAGATGGTAAATAAAATTCCTCTTCTTTTCACTCAGAATTAAATCCACCAGAACAGTCACATTTTATGTTGCAATCAATGTCATCAGACCAGAACATATGCATCTCTATTGTCCATTGACCCTTTTTAAAATTTCTGACACAAAATAAAATCCAAGATCTTACTTGCTGGTCACTTCATTAGGCAGGGAAGAACAATAACTATAATCTACCAAATGACAGCTAAATCCTTTTTTCTCTTTAAATTATACCCAGATCAAACAGTTTGCTGAAATTTCAAAGAAAACAGATTACCTTTAAAGCACCGATTGTTATGAAAATGTCCTAAGCAAATGGAAAAATAAAATCAGTCTCAATCATACAATACAATTATTTGATGTTGCTGCCACAATCAGAAATAGGCATTTGTTTGGTTCTCCAAAGATGTCCTTCAGTGGTGACTTCAATAACACATTCACCTTTCATTAAAGAAAGCTGACAACAATCTTACAAAAAAAACCCCAAAGAACCTTTCTTCAAAGGAAGTCAGTACCAAACTTAAATAAAAGCAATGGAATCTGATGGATTGTTTTATTTTCCAACATGACTGGAACACGTTTACTGTTTTAAGAAAGTTTCCTTTTTGCTGAGGAAAACATTTATGCTTACAAACACTACCATCATCATCATTGGCGACTCGGTCTTGAAAGACCATGTGAATAGCGCCCTTGGGGTGTTGTCTGTCTCTGTTGGCATCGTCTGCTGTGGCTGTGCAGGCCTATACGTGAGTGACAGTCCCTACTGCAGTTGGTGCAGACATACTGGGAAGTCTGCGTTACTGTGGTTGCTTTTGTGTTCTTCTTTCTCTTACGTTTCTCTGCTGCCAACTGGCCTCTCCTCGCATCAGCGACTGATATGCCATTGTTTACCATCAGTCTCCAGGTGCCTCAGTCCTCAGCCAGCTCTTCCCAGCCATCGGGTGAAATGTTGCATGCCTTCATGTCCCTCTTGCACACATCTTTGAAACAGAGTGAGGGGCGTCCAACTCTTCTCATGCCAGTGGCCAGCTGTCTATATAAGATGTCCTTTGGCAGCCTTCCATCCTCCATGCGTCGGACATGACCCAGCCATCAAAGGCGGCGTTTAATTAGCAGGGAGTACATGCTGGGGGTACTTGCACGCTGCAGGATCTCGCTGTGTGGAACACGGTCTTGCCAGCTGATTTTCAGGATGCGTTTTAGGCACCGTATATGGAAGGAGTTGAGCTGGCGTTCTTGCCTCATGTAGGTACTCCAGGTCTCACTTCCATATAGAAGGGTGCTGAGAACGCAGGCCTGGTAGACTCGAACCTTGGTGTGCTCTGTCAGCACGTTGTTTTCCCAAACCCTCTTTGTTAATCAAGCCATGATGGTGTTTGCCTTTCCAAGCCTTCTGTCCAGCTCCATATCAATCGAGAGAGTGTTGCTGATGGTTGACCCTAGGTAGGTAATGTTGTTGACTGCTTCCAGGGTGACACCATTGATTTTGACTGAAGGGGCAATGGTGGTATCTTGCACGCTGACATTTGTTTTTTCCAAGCTGATGGTGAGACCAAACTGCGTGCAGGCAACAGAAAAACGGTCTCCCAGTCTCTGGAGGGCTTCCTCGGTGTGGGCCACATGAGCTGCGTCATCTGCAAAAAGCATCTCACTTTGGTCTTTGAGCGCAGTCGTGCCAGGTTGAACAGCCTCCTGTCGGACCTGGTGTGTAGATATATGCCATCCGTGGATGTGTCGAAGGCATAGGACAGGAGCAGGGAGAAGAAGATCCCAAAAAGTGTTGGTGCCAGCACGCAGCCCTGCTTCACACCACTGTTAATTGGGAAGGAAGTTGAGGAGGATCCATCATACAGGACTGTTCCCTTCATATCTGCATGGAAAGAGATTATCATGCTGAGGAGTTTTGGGGGGCAACCGATCTTACTCAGAAGTTCAAAAAGGCCCTTCCTGCTGACCAAGTCAAAGGCCTTGGTGAGGTCGATGAACATCATGTACAGTGGTTGACCTTGCTCTCTGCTCTTCTCTTGGAGTTGTCGTAGGGAGAAGATCATGTCTGTCGTCGACCTGCCTGCTCTGAAGCCACACTGTGATTCCGGGTACACACTGTCTGCCAGCAACTGCAGCCTGTTGAGTATGATGCGGGCGTACACTTTACCAACAATACTCAAGAGCGAGATCCCTCTGTAATTATTACAGTCACTGCAGTCGCCCTTGTTTTTGTAAAGGGTCACAATTGTGGCATCACACATGTCTTGGGGGACTACTCCTTCCTCCCAACAGCGGCAAAGTAGCTCGTGCAGTGGTTTAATCAATGCTGGTTTTCCACGTTTGATAGCTTCGGGCGGGATGCTGTCACTACCTGGTGCTTTGTCGTTTGGAAGGCAGTCGATTGCTTTGCTGAGCTCCTCTAAGGTTGGCACTTTGTCGAGCTCTTCCATGGTGGGCAGATTCTTTATGCTGCTGAGGGCTGCATCAGTGACTGACGTTTCTCGGGAGTATAGTTCTGAGTAGTGCTCCACCCATCTGGCCATCTGTTGCCCACGGTCTGTGATCTTCTCTCCCATCAGGGATTTCAGGGGAGCGACCCCTTTCACTGTAGGGCCTAGAGCCTTCTTGATGCCACTGTACATACCTTGGATGTGTCCGGACTCGGCACTGCCCTGGATCCCTTCACACAGTTGTTGCCAGTACTCGTTCGCACACTGTCTAGCAATGCGTTGGTGTTACTTCGGGCACTTCTGAGAGCAGCAAGCGTCCGTTCATTAGGGCATTTTTTGTAAGCTATGAAGGCTTTTCATTTCTCCTCGATTTGAGGTTCCATCCTTGATAGGTGTGCATTGAACCAGTCCTGGCTGGGTCGTTCCTTCTTGCCAAACGTTGACATAGCTGTACTGTAGATGGCACCCTTCATGGCGTTCCACTTGGCTGTAGCGTCATACTCAGGCAGGTCCTGGAGAGCCTTGTTCAGGGCAGACACATACTCCTCCACCTTGGCAGGGACTGACATCTGCGCAGAGTTTATGCGAGGACGTCCTTTTGGTCTTGAGCGGTGCAGCGTGTGTGGCTGTAGTCGCACTCTGCTGCTCACAAGGGAGAGGACGCTGTTAAGGGCAGAGCGCCTGGTGATGACCAAGTCGAGTTGGTGCCAGTGATGAGATCTGGGGTGTTTCCATGACACTTTGTGTTGTGGCTTACACTTGAAGAAGGTGTTTGTGATGCACAGGCCATGGTAGGTACATAGCTCCAGCAGTCTCTGGCCGTTTTCGTTGGTCTTTCCAGTGCCATGATATCCGAGGCAGGTAGGCCGTGACTCGTGGTCTGCACCTACTCTGGCATTAAAGTCGCCAAGGAGGAATAGTGGTTCATTTTTGGGGCATCCTTTGATCTGTTTGTCCAGCTGCCCATAGAACTGATCCTTCACGTCTTCTGATGACGTGAGGGTTGGGGCGTAGACACTGATGATGTTGACAGGACCTGAAGCAGTGGTGAGGCGGATGGACAAGAGACGCTCATTGCCCCCTGTGGGAGGTTCAACCGAGGCCAGGAGATTGTTTTTGATGGCAAAGCCCACTCCATGCTGACGGGGCTCCTCAGGTTCTCGACCCTTCCAGAAGAAGGTGTAGTTTTCCTCTATGAGGGAGCCACTAGAGGCGAGCCTGGTTTCCTGGAGGGCAGCTATGCTGATATTTAGTCTGGTGAGTTCTCTATCGATGATGGCCGTCTTTCTGGTGTTGTCCACTTCTCTGAGGTCGTCGGAGATGCCTGTACACATGGTGCGCACATTCCAGCTTGCAAATTGAAGAGCTGGAGTCTTCTTTATTTGTTTCTTGTTTCTTTTGTCTGGTGTGGAATTACCGTCTGCTTGTCATGCTGAACAACACACTGAGCTCCAGACACCCACTGGAGCAGGCAGACGATGGCGGGTCAACACCTTATTGACCGGGGGCTGCCCGGCTTGAGGCGGGCGATAGTTGGCCAGTGGGACACGATGATCCCTCCCACCGTCAAAGCTGACCCGTGGCGCCCCTTCCCTTATGCTTACAAACACTACCAACGGTTGCTTAAACCACAAACTAACTTTTACCAATTTGGGACATAATGAAAAGTAAATATTCTTCATCATTCGTTATTGTGCTATTTTTTCCCACTGAATTCAAACCTATATAATCTGTGACAAAATTATTGAATATTTTAAACCTGCCTGTGTGCATATTTTAGATGCAATCACTTGTATTGTGGATTCAATGTACGTGACAAGATTCGTGGGTGAGTACAGTGTTGATACTCTATTCATGCTGTATGTTAGACATGTATATATAAACAGTATATATGTATATGTATCAATGTGTGATTCTCTTAATAAAGTAAAATATTATATATGCCTTATCTGTTTTTACTACAGGTGTATTTCTCATTTAATATGCATCAATTTAAGATGGTAACTGTGCCAATGAAGCACCGATTTTTGCGCCCACATTTATTACCTATAACTCCCCCTGCAAATTATTTGGGGTACATGCATCATTTTCTTCAGCTAACTGACCTGGTTGCCTATAACATGGTTCGGTCTATAACACATTCAGGTTCTATGGCTCCCAACAACCGGGTTATAGCTGGGTCACACTGTATAAGTTACATCCCTTTTCATTAGGGTCCAGGGTCATTTAATATTTAAAACTTGTCTGACAACGGCAGGCAAAGTTACAGTTCATAGGTCACAAAGAATATCCTTATATGGCTTCTTTTTATTCATTATTCATCACAGGTTTCTCACGTAAGCCAAATGTCTTTTATTCTCAGCAAGCTGAGCAACAGTCTAATCCAGATATTTTTTTTAAAGAATGAACACTTTTTTTCCAAGCCTAACTTGTACACATTAGCCAATGAAAGAGTCATTCATCTGTTTTACAGTCATATATAAGCTGTGAATCAGCAGTTACATCAATGTTTTGACATGGTGTACAAAGCAAAGTAAGATCAATGGTTATTTTAAGTCAATAATGATTTGATTTAATCCTGGAAAGATGGATTAAAGTGAGCAGGATATTGTGCAGAACATAAAACTGAAAGAGAACATGTACACATATTTTATTACTTTGATGAATTGTGCACATAAAATAATCTTGATAATAATAATAATAATAATAATAATCATAAAAATAATGACATTCAGTGCATGGTATCTGTTGCAAAACCAATTTTAAAAGGTAAACCCGTGTACAGAGGTCACCTGTGTTTGCCTATCCCAATATGCAGCCACCATTGACAGGTTGCTTATTACCCCACTTGTTACCTCAAGGTAAAACAATATAAATAACCCTATATGTATATCACTGAAATAGCTACTGTATATATTCAAGCATGGGTAAAATCCAACTACACAAAACAAAGACCATGACCTGCCATTATAAAATGCACTGACAGGTCAGGGGATGCAATTTTGTTTTACTGCTTACTCATAACAAACTGCTGAGACCCAGATCCGCCATTGCATTATGCATTGGCAGATATGGGTCATAGCAGTTTGCACTTCGACTCAACTTGTAAGTAGTTGTATATAATGTGTATCCAATGATAAATATATATTTTACTAGTTTACAAACACAATGAAAAAATGTATATAATGAATCCTTATATCTGATTACAGTTTTAAATGCTCCATGCAGTAACAAAGTCACTGTCTCTCACTTCCACATGATAGTTCTACATAAAATACTATAAGATTTGGGAGATGCATGACTAATATGCTGGGACAGGGGTGAATAGGATAGCGCTGATAATAGTCAGACTGTATGAGGGCCTGAAATCAGCAGTAGTCAAAAAGCTTGAAGAGGGCTAGTAAATACTGATGTCTTTGATACTGTTCTTTTTGGAAGGACTACTGATGATTCACATGGACTAGAAAATATTTCAATCTAATAGTCCTTCAAGCCATAAAACAAAGTTATGTAAAATTCTAGGACTGTGCATGCTCTCCAGCCTTACTCAAAATTTACAACAATATGACCTACTTTTGCAAGCAATGAGTAGTCCCCGTCATAATGAATGAACCCATAAGTTTCATAACTGTAAATGGATCCAATGGGCAAAACTTACAACTGATGCCTGCCACTGCAATTTTGAAAACAACAATGCTCTCAGAAAAGCAATATAACTATGCTACACAGGATAGAAAAAAAAAATACCTTAAATTAAAATTATCTTTGTAGGAGGATATATGCAGAGATGTATACTAAATTACATTACATTATAATGCTCATAAATATAAATGAACTTCGAAATAGCACAGAAAGTCCCAAAACTGTATTTACCTTTACCCTTGGCATACAGAGCTGGAAGTTGAATAATCCATATAACAGATACAGGGCACCTGCTCGGACCTGGAAAGACGATGGTGGCAACCAGAACTGACTGGCAATATGGAAACACTCCTCAATAAACTGAAGTGAAACGAATGAACAGTTAAAATTATATAACATGGTTATTGAGATAGAACTAAAGATCTTATGCCATACCAGACAATAAATTTTAGAACTTGTACTCTCAAGTAAATACCCATTTACTTGCCCTAAATCTTGGAGAACATCAGAAGGGGCTATGTTAAAGAGTGCAAAGGTTGTTGAAACCTTTAACACTTAAGTGTACAGTTGATTTTTGAGCCCTTGGTTATATAAGAACAATCTTAAACCTTAGTCTGATATTACTCAAAAGGAAGTTCTCAGAATTCATTGATTTTATTAAGGAAATTCTCAGTACTGAGTCTGGTATTACTCAATAGAAGGTTCTCAGAATTGAGTCTGGTATTACTCACAAGGAAATCCTTACTCATAGGGAAGTTCTCAGAACTGAGTCTGGTATTACCCATAAGGAAGTTCTCCAAACTGAGTCTGGTATAACTCATAAGGAAGTTCTCTGAATTATTTTTTCATTAGGATGTTCTCAGAATTGAGTCTATTATTACTCATAAAGAAGTTCTCAGAATTTATTGTTTTACTCATAAGGATGTTCTCAGAATCGATTATTGGTTTAATTAATAAGACAGGTCTATGAATTAATTCTGGTTTTACTCTTAAGAAAGCTCTCAGAGCTGAGTCTGTTATTACTAAAAAGGAAGTTCTCAGAACTTAATGTTTCAAAGCAGAAGAAAAACCCCAGAACTGACCCTGTCATTACTCATAAGAAACTCCTAGAATTTAGTCTAGTATTACTCATAATACAAAAGAACAGAATTGAATCTGGTATTACTCACAAGACAGAGCTCAGAATTAAGTCTGATATTACACAAAATGAAAATCTAAGAATTGACATTTGTATTATTCACAAGCTCCTAGAATTGAGTCTAGTGTTACTCAACAGAAACTTTGTCTCACTTTTTAAAAATATAAAACTAATGTCATTTAACTTTGACAGATGCAACATTTAATCCAGGTCACAAGATTGAGCAAATCCACCCTATATTAAATGAATCTCCCATTAAAAATGGGTGAGTACATAAAAATCAGAGTTGATTAGCAGAGAAGGTAACAACACCTACTATTGATGTATCAGAAATTTTTGTGAGGGACCAATTTTCATTATTTCTGTTGTTGCTCTGAACCATGAATTTAAAGACAATTTTTTTTATAGCTATGTATGATGATGACCCACTGAAACCCATTTTCTTACTGTGTTTCATTCCTTGTGATTAACATAGCTACTAGTATTTGATAATCAGTGGTAATAATGTAATCTAGCAATAAAATATTAGCTTTTACATGTGTTTGTTTTACTTAAACCCTGTGAAAAAAGAATGATCTAGCTTTTCATAACGTTTCAATGTACATACAACTTTAAGGTATCCAGCAGCTGTTATTTCCAATCATTGCATTAAATCGATAAGTGAGATAAGTATTAACAGAGAAATGAGAAAAGATATATGGTATTCAGACACTAGTAATAATGACATAAAATGAAGATCTGTAGAGGTCCAACCATGAAATGAAGTACATGTATCTACTTATATGCAACCTATGACAACAACATGAATTTAAATACCCACAAAAAGTATTTCTTTTAAAAACAAAACCATTAAAATTTAGCCACAGTAAAATAAATGATACTACAATAATATTAAAAATAATATCCAAATCATGCTACTCTGAATTTTGTGATCTACTGCCATAATCAAGCATGAACAATGAGATGATTCCATTGATTTTCTAGATACTGAAAGCATTTTAACAAATACACTTCTTGACGACGCACAATGCTGGACACGATTTTTTGATACACAAGACTGTCTTATACAATGCTGCTGTACTGGTAATACAAACATACATTGATAGGTTTTATCTTTTTTCTCACACTCACTTGTTGAATGATACTATAAGGAGTCTATCCTTAGTGTTCTCATATAACAACTGTCCTCCTCACTCAAATGAAATCCACCCATACAGAAATGCCCAAGAAAGAGTATCTATTTGAAAGTCTTGAAAAAAATCATTGCATTTGTTGGATTTTATACTTTATTTACCAAAGTACAAAAAGTATCTATTTAAATTTCTTGACCTAAATCTTTTCAAGCAAGAGATATGTAAACTAAACCCCAAAAGAAATGTAATTTGGGTTAATGCCTCTAATTCAACTATAACACAACCATTAAGTCTCCAAAAAACCGCATGTCATCTAATTCAACATCAGTGTGTAGACAATTTTCAGGATGCAATGAATTTCACATAATTTTTACTGATACATCAAAGAATATTAAACAGAATGACATTTATACTCATTAAAGTCATTCCGTCTATGCATTATCTTTCACCGAAGAGATGCTAATGATAAACCAAATTTAACATTTGTCAGAAGTAAAAATTACAATATACATAGTTTTAAAATAGCTTTTAATATACTGGTCCACAAGTATGTAACAACGTTCCCATTGACTATAGGCAAGTTTCTGGCATTTCTTTATTTTGTAATCAATGTTTCTAACACAAGCAATCTTAAAAGAGTTAAACAATTTGATGTTTAATAAATACCTCTTACTTTTCCCTGTCTTTTTTACAGATGAATTTTTCAATACAATATGATACTTTATATATGTTTATGCATGTGCTCAGTGATGCTTGTGCATATGTTATGGGGTTGAAACTTTCTTTGATTTTCAGAATAAGGTTACTCAATTCTTTAGTGTCGGGTCAATTTTGTTCCTGTCATACTGAATGTACTGTATATAAAAGAAGACCTCAACGTAGAATAGTTCCTGTAAATGAAGTTAGTATTATTATTGTTGTTATTATAACCTCATGGACAGGATAGGACAAGTAGGCCAAAATTACCAGGGACCACTGCCAAAGGGAAGAATTATTTTATGTAATTCAATGGAGCCTAATTTCCTACAACCCCCAATCCTGTTCCTGGCCCTGCTTTGGTTATCATTTACCTTCTTTGCTCTATTAATATTGTCAATTCTCAATCTTTTCCCTCAGACCAAAGACAATTTTACCCAGGTTTAGGACAACTCATACCCAACGCTGAATTAACTTGGCTCCAAGCACAACTCTGAGCAATTGTTAAAGATAAATAAGACCAACTTGTTTATTATCAGCAAAAGGGTCCCGTAAATATTACTGCTTGTTAAAGAAAAGTACAGCACTGTTGCATTGGTACATCCTTCCAGTTTTGTTTTAAAAATATGCCACAAACAAGAGATCCTCAAAAGGAATATCCATGAATTCAAGATGAGATCACCGATTCCTTTTAACAGCTGAGTGTTTAAACTTTCTAGGATATTCTTCAGCAATAACAAGATTTTCAAATTAGCTGCTGTGGTGGGTATATCGGATGTCAATTCATTCATTTAGATGAAGTAATGATAATATTTTTATGATGGTCACTGTTGCATCCATATTGGATGGCAGTGGTACAATTTTCATTTAGAACCAACTAGACATCATAAGAAGTCATTTAGTAAAAAGTCCATGTTGATATGCTATGTTGATATTTTGATTAAGCTTAGTATTCTGCCCTTTTTAACATTTAATTTCAAAATACCACTAAAAAGGAGACTGACCATCATGCTATCTATTTTTGGACATCAAATATGTACATCTGACTCGTATTTAACACAATTTTCAGGCTCAAAATCACTAAATGGTATCTCTAATAACACTTTCCCAGCTCTAATAATCTGTTAGATATACTTCTAAACTTTAAAAATTATTGTCATCATCAATATCATCAGCCAGTATTTGCCAAATGAAGACATAATCAGAAGATGAACCATGCTGGGAATCACACATCTGAGGTTTTCTGGGTATTCCATATTTTAAATACACATCTGTAAATCTTTCATGATGGAGGGTTCGCACTACATCATAATGCTTATTCCAGGGCACAATGTGCCAATCAAATTTACTTAAACAGCCATTCACGTCACTCTTGAACCCAGATATGTAAACAGCTGATTACCTGAAAAACAGATGCTGTGACAAGAAGGGTTAAATGAAAATGGTATACTTTGCCTGGCACATTTTCATATGCAGGACTAAAAACTAATTTGCTAAGTTCTCGCACATCAGTTCTCCAATAGTGCAAATTTGTACAAATTATGAATGATTTATGCAGCCGTACACTAAGAGTATCTGTATTTAATTACTTTACATATCAATTAATGACATCTGTGCAAAGTTTCTCTGTTGCTTTACCAATACTTCCTGTTTGTCATGCAGAGAATAAGCTACATTAACTTCTCATTGTTGGATATTGTTTAACCTGGACTGGAACATGCAATAACCACCAATGTGAGTTCAGTGTAATATATTTCACCATGTGACACATCACCAGTGCAGCTTTCAAACTGACCAAAGTAGACAAGATATAAATCAACATAGAAACTTGGGTAAAAGCGGTCATTATATAAGTGGAACACATCTGGAATGTATCTTTTTTGCTGAACATGCTGCTGGTTGAGATAATTAGCATGGGGGGGTACAGATTATGAACCTAGTCACCTTGTTAATTTGTAGATGGTATGCAAGTATTCTCAATATTTTTAAATAAAAATACAAAAGTGAGTGCCTATTCCTGCAAATGCTGTTTCAGATGAATTCTAAATTTAAAGAATAACAAGATGTACTAATAATAATTACTCATGACTGCTGAAGACAAAAGTAAACTTGGATTGGTATATATATATATATATATATATATATATATATATATATATATATATATATATATATATATATATATAATTAACATCTATAATCTCTATATTGCATGTACGTAGTGCCTAGTTTCTGTAAATCTGGGTTCATTTCTAGTCATCTTTGTTACTGTAACTAAATATTTTAAATCAAACTTAGAAAAATAAAATTAATAAATAAAATATGTCCTAACTGAAGTCAATAAGAATTTTTAAAAACACAATTATGCTTAGTTCCATGAAGTTTCCTTGACTAAATACATTTCATATATATATGTGTTATCACAGTACAGTTGAGTCCATACATGCCAAGGCTCCTGAATTGTCCAGGAGTCTTTTGATTTTCAATCCCATCTTTTGATCTACCGATTTGCCAACAAGATCTCCCCAAAATAAAAAACTGCCAAACATAGCTATTTCCAGCTAAAACAGCATTCATTACACTGTTCACTACTACCGTAATCCATCGATCAAGTTATTACATTTGTACTGTTCTCTGCCTTTTCCATCAATTCGAGTAATTTGTCCCCATTGAGAATTATATTCTGAACTTCAATTGTTCATATGGAGCAATATAGCAGTGGAAGGAGACACATCACAATCAGAATATCACTGGCCTTTGCTGTTGTACAGTATGCAGGGCATTCCATCGGGGCGTATCACCAAACATAAATATTAACGTATATTCCCACAACTACTTATGGGGTTATTTAAAAACTTCTGGTGCTATATCAAAATGTCCGCTAACAGATTTGATAGAAAATATTCCTTTCACACTTAAACTTATTTGAAAAATAGTCGTTATGCTAATCTCCCTGATTTGGACCCAATCTCCCTGATTTTGAACACAAATCTCCCTGATTTGGTTCCAGAAAGCTTGGCATGTATGGTAGAGTCATATAATGTAAGACATCAACCCTGAATTTGTTTCTGGGTTGCCAGCTTACTGCCTAAATAATGGAAGTGCGTAGTGTGTTCCTAGCTTGACTAACATCAGAACAAGATGTCTAATTTTCAGGAATATATCACGCACTTGGCAGCACATACTGACACTTTTCTACAATTTAAAGTTATATTGTTTATGGTAGACTTTACTTACTCTGAATGGGAATGCCAAATAGGATTAAGTTGAAGTAGGTTTCTTTAATGAAATGAATACAAATATATTGCTACAGAAGAAAGAGTTTAGATAGCTTCATTTAATTCAAGATACTTATCATCCTTTTAACTGATTCCTGGCTTCCATCGCATTCCAGAAACCTGAAGTGTAGGTCAACATTATCTCAAAACACATCCATTTGCTACTGTCAGAATTTGAATTTATTAAAAAAAGACATCAGAGAAAGTAAAGTTCGTCTAAAGCAATATGACTTGAACCTGAAGAAATGCAACAATATGCCGCTGCTAAATGTGTAAGATATTCCTGAAAATTTTAATTCTCATTTCAGAATTAGTCAACCTAGGAATACACTGCACAACTCCATTATTTAGGCAGTAAGACGGCGACCCCAAAATAAAAAAAATATCAGGGGAGGCGTCTTAGACTATAGGACTAAGTATAATATATCTTACTATATTATATTCATGTTTAGCTTCCATTACTTGACACCACCGACATTAATTTTCATATTATCAATGGATAAACAAATACAACAATTGTACAAAACAGGTATTTACTCCATTATTTAAATTTATGCTATATTACTTTGTTTTCATTCCCATAACTGTATTTTACCCGTGTGAAAATTGGGCAGAGTTGTCTTGGAATTTCGGTCGGAGTTGTCCCCACATTATAAGAACTCCCATGCAAAATGCACACAATCCAGGCAAATAGCACATAATTCTTAGACATATTGGATCTTTTCTTTTACAGTCTTGAAGAAACAGATTAAGAATTACTGAATAAACAGCCTGCCTTAACAGACAAGCCAAACAACGGATGATTACCTCGCGGACTTCTCTATCATTTTGACGGCCTGCACAGTATTGATTCATTTTCATGTTCCGCCAGATTTCTGCAAATTTTTCATACCTTACTGTCCCAGTTTCGGTAAAACGCTCAAGCAGAGTCTCAAAATCCACTTTAACACCGGCTACTGGTTGGTAAACAACCATTTTTGCTGGTATATAATTTTTAGGAGGCATTTTTAATTGCAGATTGCAGATGATGTTTGGGGAAAACTTGGAATAACGACACGATTTGGAATCCCGAATTGTTATGGTCTTTCTTGAGAAATTGCAACTTATACCGGGTTAGATCCGTGTGTACCTTGACGAAAGAGAACGTTGAAGAGGAGCTCACCTCAACCCCACCTTTTTATACATTTGTTTTGTTCAGTGGCAAGCATAGTGACAATAAAACTACAACTAAATCTATT
The DNA here is from genome assembly GCA_028554795.2 of Sinohyriopsis cumingii. Classification (NCBI taxonomy): domain Eukaryota; kingdom Metazoa; phylum Mollusca; class Bivalvia; order Unionida; family Unionidae; genus Sinohyriopsis; species Sinohyriopsis cumingii. The sequence goes on from CM068841.1 coordinate 1,834,094, forward strand.
ATCAGTACTTGGAATTATGTAAACAATGTACTTAATGTACTTGATGGAAAATATGAAGAGTTTTCAGTTTTGTGCGCCAGTCTGAAGGTAAAGCTGTAGAAATAAAGCACAACATGATTTGACGTTTTCTACTTCATTAATTTACGTGAGTTTTAAAAGAGACTGAAATTAGATTCTGAAATTACTTATAAGTTTTAGAATTTATACTTTTTATATACAGCCATTATCATGACATTTATATGGTTTATTGTTAATTAACAGCATATGCAAATTATTAAATGAGTACTCTAATTTAATGAAATATAACAGGAGGTGGAAGGATAGAAGGACGAGGATTCCATATATCGATGTAAATATTTATGCACCTATCTATCGATAAATACGTTGACACAGTCACACTTGACTTTTGAGCAACTGGTGGTGTGTCTTCAAAGATCAAGTAAAGACGGTAGCAGTAGGAAGTTCAGAAGAGTAATGATATGAAAGGCAGAAATAAGTAAACAGTGCCAGTGTACGTTTTCGTCCTTTCATACTCAGGCCAATCCGGCTACCGTACGAAGCGGCGATGAGATAATGAAACTCAACCGGCATAGCCTTGATAATCAATAGGTCTTACTTGTAGCTGTCTATTTCATTAGAATGTGATTTTGGAAAGCTCAGCTTGTGAGATACAGCTTCTGCAATTATTGACCGTAATTTGTTCCAAGTACCTATTGCACGCGGGAATAATCTGAACTTTAAACAAATGTTGATGCTGATTTTAATCGGAACTTCTTCCTGTGGTTTTTGTCCTAGTATGGCTATTCGCTAGGGTCAGATACTTGTCTACTGGTATGTCTACTAAATTGTTCAATACCTTGTACAAAATGGTCAGCCGGGCCTTGGTTCGCCTTGATTCGAGTGATTCCTACTGGAGATGGTTCAGCATTGCACTGACACTGCTAGTGTTACAATATTTATTTGTGGTGAATCTAGCAGCTCTCCTCTGAACCAACTCTATCTTATTTATTAGGTCTTTACAATGTGGTTTCCACACAGTTGAGCATTACACAAGGAATGGTGAGTATATGTATCAATGGGTGTGTGCGTCTTTTGTATGTTTAGGTCAGTCACTGCTGTTCTGTTTCTCAATAGAGTTTGCCCATATGAAGCAGATTTCATTGAACGTGAAGATCACCAAATGAAAATGTCAGGCAATTGAAACAATGCATATGTATAACTTGTCTACTCTGATGTCATCAGCGATGCCAACAAGAATAAATATATATAAAAAGTGTGTGTATGTGTGAGATTTGGATTTGTATCGTAGCTTTAACAAGTTTCCAGTCATATCGCTATGAATCTGCAGTTTGGTAGTTTATAGTGATGTCTAGCACAGGGGCATCACGTCGTAGATATTTATCAGCATGTCCCACCCGGTCATATTATCCTGACCCCAGGCCAACCATTCATAACACTAACCTCTTAATGTTGAGCGCCAAGAGAGGCAGATGCTAAGTCCATTTTTATAAGCCTTTGGTGTGACTTTGCCGGGGTTCAAACCCGCGGCCTCCCACATCCGTGGCGATGCTCTAACCACCTTGGCCAACGGAGCGGTCAGTATCAAGAAGAAGAAGGCAAGCTTTGCCACATTATTGCTAAGGATCATTAACCAATTAGTGTTATATACAAATCAATGGCAATAGGAAAGGTTAAATCAGGTGTGAGAAATTATCGCACTATTTGTTTCGGACCTTGTCGTAATAAAGAACTGATAAATGAACCATTTGGATAACTTGAGCATAACACCCACCCACCCAAGTTGTTACGCAATATGACTGCATTATATTGTTCAAAGTTAAATGAAATCCTTGACATTTGGGGTCACAGAGAGAGGACTTAGAGCGTTGGATGCCTGATTCATACTTAAATTACTGGAAAATTCCAGACATAAAATATAATCCTTGATCAGACTGGACAGATTTGGGAAGGCCAAAAACGCGTAAAAGCACATTGATCAAAGCTTTAATTATGGTTTTAATTTCATTATTCCTCAAAGAACATGCTTCTGGAAATCTTATGGATGCTCACGTCGTGTGTAAGTCAACTAGGATTTGTTGCCTGACTTGGTCTTAGGTAAAGAACTGCCACGAATATTCTGCTAAATGGTTCGTCAGATGCAGGAATAGGTTGCAGATGAGCATTAGATATCTTCTGATTAGATGTTACTACCATTTGACATGTGTGACAACATCTACAATATTTAGAAACATCACTTTTAAACTTCGGCCAATAAAAGCAATTTAAGACCTTGTGTTTAATCCTATTGAACCCTAAATTAAACTCTGGAGTTGTATGGTCTAGACTAAGAATTCCTGTCCATATGACTTAGGAACAACCATTTGGTACCCATGTAAAGTGTCGAATTTTGAATTGTACAGGACCTTAAAGCTGAATGCATTGAGCGTTAAAATGTTATCACATTTAAGCCAGACAAGTCTTTGTGAAGGGTCACTTCGACCTTTTTTCTTTTTCTCCCCCCCCCCCCATCTCAGTGTTAAAACTTGAAAGTCTGTCCTGAGAAAGTAAACATTTGAGCTACCAACCATAACCGCTTGATAGGAACCAATGTCAAATTATCATTTTTCAAAGGGAAATTGATATGCCCCGTACTTCACAGATTCTATGATGTCTGAGATCTGACGGAAGAAGTGGTTATCTTAGGGAAAAAATTAGGAGCCGCTGCTTACGGTTGGCTGGAGTAAATTAAGGCGTACACTTAGAAAATAATGCGAATTTAAAGTGACGACCTTAGTCGAAATTCATTAGTCTTAAAATTCCTGACAGGTGAACGTTATCTCCGAGGACGCCTAAAAAGAATAGTGCTTTCCTTGTTAAACAAGAAAAGGGGATCAGGTGGCTGTCTTGTAAGAAAAGACAGGGTTTAGTGCTAGGACGCACAATTTCTGAGAGAGAACATCATTAAGGTACGTAATTTTAATTTTCCACGTAATTTTCTAGTTTTTGATTGTTTGTTTGTGCAGATGTACTTGATATGACTGGGATTTATATTATGTATCGTTTATTCAATTTCATGGAAATATGTTGATGCTAGAGCTGTTATGCAATTTATCTCTTTATATTTACAGCTACTATTTTATTGATAGAATCTACAATTGCATACTATCCAAGTATGTGTAGGATTTCTTGGGTTATATGAAATAATTTCCTTTGTCTGTTAGGACGAGTTTGATTGTCGTGATTAAACGATAATCGCATATTTATATCTGATCTTGAAATGTTTAAATAATCTTGTAAGTTAGGGATTGCTGTGTGCTAGAATTTTGTGAATTTATGAAGTAGTAATCGAGCATTTGGTAGCTTAGCTAAATAGATACGGTAACGTTAGATATAACGCTAATGTGTTAATTATGGCATGTCGCTGTGAAGCGAGGGTGATCGGATTAGTTCAGAATGTATGCAGCGTAGATAGCTAGTATGCTTCTGAGTAACGTAAATGAGGGAATTTATGTACATGCATAAAGTGGTACATGCAGATATTTAGGGGTAATTTTGTCCTTTAAGGAATAGCTTTCTGGGGAGAAATGGAACAGTCCGAAGATGGAAGTCCAAAAAAAAGGAGTGACGAGTTCAGAATAAAGGACTAGGAAGTCCAGGAAGGGGTGAAGCGTAGAGAATATGAAGGCTGGAGGAAACAGGAAGACGTTGATACACGGTCAAGGGAGGAAGGTGATGCAATACGTCATGGACATTGCACTCTCTTCACCACTCTTTATTATGATGAGATAAATCCAAACAAGACACTGCTATTATATTTTGTTGACATAATTTATATTGAATTGGAATTTCCGCTATTAATTTGTTTTGATTAAATTTGTTATTTTTCATGTCTAAGGGGGTTCGTATTGTATTATTTCTTCCCAATAATCTTGCTCACTTCTCTGTTGAAATTCTATTTTTCCACACCCACAGGGCTATAATATCGAGGGAGGTCACCCTCTAGATAACGCCAGCCAAATTCAATTAACCACCCCTCTTACTAATGAGGGCGACGTTACAACCTCAATGACCTCAAGTGGTCTCCGTTTGCTCATAAGGACCACATATTGTGCAAAAAAGCAAACTGTTACTAAGGTGGCTCCAGTTTTTCTAATAGCCATCCTAAACAAACAGGAGATCTCAGAATCTTGTTCCTGTTCTATAACGAGCAATTGTCTTTTCTACCTTGATTGGAATAAAGTGAATGGGATGTAAACAAAATGATCACTGTGATAAACACCCCTTAATTGATCAATACCATGAGCAAACGTGATATAATCAAAAGACTGACCAATACAAGTGTCAGGTAAAGAAACAATGCCCTGATCAAGAGCGATGTTTCCCATAAATCTAGTAACTGCGCAATCAAGGTATCAATCAAGGATTCAATCTCGATAGGATCGACTTTCCGATCCAAGCAAGGCTTGTCAGTTACAATTTGATTATCCCCAGCCTTATCTCCAGCTAGGTCAATGTCTAGTAATAAATAAATACCGTCGATACGTAACGAAGTTCCGACTGTCACGGGTCCGGAGAGTAAGTCTAATGACAAATTTAAACAATGAAGAGGAACGTTACCAAGCTGCACTCTACTCCCTGAATAAGAACACTTTCACTAGAAGAAGACATCTCAGATAAAATCAAAGTACATGATAATAAAAACCCTGAGATGCTCCTTTGTCCTTAATATTTGTATACTGACAGGCTTGGCAGAATCGCTAGTAAAGTAACAGATAAATATTTCAACATGAATGGTTTATTATTATCCATAATAAAATCATACCTGGGATTGTTTGACCCAACAAATGTATTTCTTTCAATACTTGACAGTGACCTTGACCTGTTAGAAATGAGAGCGTTTGGAATACCTGTCTTTATTCAGTTGCAATCAGAAATTACGTGCCCTTTCTTTTTGCAATAAGTACACGTAGGAAGAGATTAGGATTCTGATCAGTCTTATCAGACATTTGGTTCCTAAACGTTGTGCCAGATTGAAATTTCGAAGTACTCGAATTAATTTGAGATTCTTTTTTACAAATTAAATTGTGTGAGTTAAAGAATAGTTATCAGCTGTACGAGCAGCATTTTCTAAAGTTTCTACCTTTTGCTCATCAAGTTAGGTTTTAAGGTCACTATGGACGCACTTATTGAGCTGTCTGGGGTTATCGTAATATTGATTAATCTTTTTCGACCGAGCAACACACATGAAACAGATGCTCTTTGTCCTTTGCAAGTTCGACAACGATCTGTCCAGTTTTGTTTTTTATAGTTCCTAAACTTTTGTCAATATGCCTCGGATACTAACTTAAAATCGTTCAAGATATATTCCTTAACCGCATCATAATCAGTACTTTACTGTGCCGCCAGTAGAGTGCAGACATTACGACCTTTGCCAATAAGTACACTTTATAATAATAGATTCTAATGCTCTCATGGCCATTTAAAATGTTCAGTAATTTTCTCAAAATTAGGAAAATATTGATGTATTTCTTTTCCTTTAAAAGTGCGAACTAACCTAATATTTCCGGTAATATCAAAACTTAAAGAGTTTTCCTCTTGCCAGTTCTAACTCTTTTAATTTGAATTGTATCTCTCTTTATTTTCTCTGCATCTATAATTCCCTCTCTTCTTTTTCTTTTTGCATTTGCATTTTTCTTTTTTTTTAACTATTTTTATCTTTCGGCAATTGTATTTCTCTTTCCTCTTTCAGATTTGGGATTTCTATAAAGTCTTTTTGATGCTGAGGCTTTCTTAAATCTATTTTCATCAGATTTTTAAATTTCAATTCTTTTATTAATTTCAGTGCCAGATAGAGACATAATAGCCAAACCCAAAGCACGTTTTCCCCCAAACATTCTATTCCTTTTGGCTGGTTATCGTCTCAAATGGATGTTCGATTACGGTGTTATAGCCCGGATCGAGCGAATTTTAAATAAATAAAAATAAATAAATGGATAGAATAAATGGAGATATGAGCAGAGATATAAACAGAACAACGCGTATACAAAATATCACAATTTAATTATTTAGATAAACAAAAGAAAAATTGTACAAGACCCACCTCTATCAGAAATTTTTTATATTCGAATTTCTAATACGCAATCAGCAGTTCCGTTAGATACGGCAAATTTCGTCAAGAACTGAGTGAGTGTTTCGAACTTGAATTGTCCGGCATGTCAGCATAACCTGATCTGTTTACTGGTCACCCTCCCGAATAATCGTAGCTTGTCGGTTTGAGTCGACTTGTACAGCTACATTCTGTTCCCTTTGATCTTCGCTCTTCGTTCAAGCGTGGATTCTTTAATCCTACGTGAAAATCCTTACTATCCGACGTGGAATCTTTAATATCCGACGTGGAGCATATTTTCCTGATAAATAAAGTAAATGCAGACTAAATTTTTGTTCTTCCTAACCTCCTTAACTGAACACGCATCCCCCTCTCGTTACACGTCAGAGCCCGTCTCAAATTTCACAACATACACTTCATTGTTAATTGGTCTCGGGTCATAACCTTGCATTTAGTGCCGTATAACTCGAATCTTCCTCTTTCCGTGAACAATTAGCTTAGTACAGACAAATTAATTTATTTCTCCAACAAAACTAGTTACATAATTGATCGATATCATAGTCTGCTCCCGTCTAGTGACAGTTAAGGTCCAGCGGTATGAACTATCACAACAACAACAACAACACCAATAATAATAATAATAATAATAATGATAATTGTTTATATGAGTTCTAAAATGCTGTTTGAAATTATACACACTTAGCAGTGAGGATTAATGATATTGAGAATCTATTTTATCCTTAATTATCACATACCTCATGATCTCCATATCTACACAGCTATTACTAACTGGTAAGACACTATTGAACGTTGATAGTGATTGTCAGTCAAGTATTTCAGCTTGTTGTACAGAATGCCATTGATCGAATTCGTCTGACTGACTAAATGACAAAGTAGATAATGTCTTAGAGGAACTATAATACAAATGATGATTTAAGTCGGAATTGCATTACATAATATGAATGTTAGAGCTATTTTACCAACTATAAACAATAACTTAACAATTAACTTAAATAATATGACATACATAAGGACGTTTTTGTATTTGTCGTTACTAATTAAAAGACCATATTTCCATGCTAAAATTACCTAACCCTCGCCCACGTTAATAAATGTCTATTTTCAAAAATTAAATACAGAATGATCAGTTTACGTCAATAGAGTCTACTCTATAATTTCATGCAGTGCTAAAATATACATGCGTAACGGCGGGCAAATACACACTTACAATGCTGTTTTATATGTATACAGAATTTATAAATACAGGCACAGTGAGTTTTAAATGACTATGCAAAATGTACTGAATGCACGAAAGCATAAATATATATAGCACAAGAGAGATCAATTCCGAGGTAAGTGCCTCCCCCTTGCCCCCATGTGCTGGTGTCCATGCAAGCAAAATAAAACAAAATAACGACGAAAACACTACATATGCGACTGAGCAAAATAATAATAACACTAATAATAATAATACTAATAAGAAGAAGAAGAAGAAGAAATGTATCATCTAAATGCGAGGAAGATCCATCTAAAACAGTGTAATCAACATAAGCCAACATTCAAGTTAATTAAACCTATACACAAATATTCAAGAATGGTAACTAAAACATAAACATTGAGGTAGCAGCAACTTCTTTAATTGTGTCTTTATATGAAGCATTTTACAGATCAGCTCTTTGACAGACATTTTAAATTATTAAAATCTAAGGCTATTCTAAAATTATTGGGAATAAAATTTTAGAGCTTAGCTGCTGCAGACCTGAAGGATCGAAGCCCAGACCTGTATATTATTTCATTTTTGAAGTCTCCACGGTGTTAACATACCCAGAATAGAAAGATTTCTGTTTAAACTACCAGATCACGTAAGTTGGACAGTACTTGTTGAACATTTTTAAAACTTCAAGTGCCATGGTCTTCATCCTCAGGGTGTGGAGAGTTTACACATTCCCCACATCCAAGAGTTCAGAATAAGGTTTATTGAAATATGATTATTCATATTCATTCATTATTAATCATAGTTGAGTAGTCATATCTGAAGAAAATAACATAGACGTATCCCGCCTCATTGTCCAAAGTCGTGTAGGGTCTTAAAAAGTTATGTACCGCTGCAGGCGAACAATAAATAGGTATGCAATAATTTAGCCAAAGTGTCACTTTTTAATCAAAATTAAAATCGCACAGGAATGAAATTGACAGTTGGATAAATATAAACCCTATTTTGTTAAAGCACCAATTTTCGCATGTGTAAAATTTACAATGGACAATAAGCATTGGTAATATTACCGGTGGTCGAAAAGAATA